>CM038675.1:785913122-787113122 GCA_021605145.1 Aegilops bicornis | reverse complement strand
TCTTTGATAAAAAAAATTTCGTCCTTATATATTCATCAGTCTTGCTATAAGTCGCAGTAGATGCTATATAGGTCCGTCGGATCTTACATCAAGATCCGTGCTTTCAGATTTTCTTTTCTCTCTCTTAAATCTTAGTCGAGTGAGACATAGCCACGGCATTAAACAGAGGCTCGGGCGCCATTAATGGAGACCTTGGGAGAGAGGTGGACGGCAGATGGAGGTCAGAGGGCTCTCCTCCCGATAAGCACGCGCAGGGGTCTGATCGCATGCCTCTCATACTCAAATAGCTACCCTGCATGGCGCCTCCTAGCTAATAAAAATTGGGGACGCGTGGCGGCACATAAATGGTACTAGTAAGTAGAACACCCATGGTTTCAATAATACTAGTGTTTCCGATTGTAACGTGACAACACTTGTTCCAAAATGACTTTGTTGATTGTTAATGTGTGCGCCTTCGCAAATCGGACTGCAAATTTACCACAGCATGTTGGTGCCATGTCATGGCACAAAGCCAAGTTTCATTATTTTCATGCCTGTTTTGGATTTACAGGAAATAAAAAACTAAGTTTCTCAATGTTTCTAACCCAGCCACGACGCCCAGAATTTTGAATTTCATTTCCATAAAAATCTTGCATGGAACCTAGAAATTTACCCGAGGACACACATGTGATTTTTCAACCAACTTTGGTGCACTGGAACATGTGCTTGTCTTTAAAATTTGAATTATGCACACAAAGGTGACACGTTCCCTCCGAGAACCACGAGCCTCCTTGAGAGAAGCTCCGATTTGCAAGAAGCTTATACCAAAATTTGTTCCTATTCGGCCAATTTTTTTACCATGGCATGGTACTACCATGACATGACACCATGCCAAGTTTCATGATTTTAAAACCAAATTTCTCAATGTTCTCGACCGAGCCACGATGCCCAGATGTTTGAATCTTATTCTCATTTTTTGCATGGGAGTAGAAATTCACCCGAGGACACAAATGTGATTTTTCAACCAACTTTGGTGCATGGGAGCACGTGCTTGTAGTTCAAATTTGAATTATGCACATTAAATTACCAAAAACTCAATTAATGTGTAAATAAGGCCAAACGAAGCTGGAACAATTCCAAAATTTAACAGGGCACTCATGTAGTTCTATGTTGCCTTTGTAAATAAACACAAGGGGGACAATGTATATCGTTTCGCACTCAAAGGTGACACGTTCCCTCTCAGAACCACGAGCCTTCTTGAGAGAAGCTTCGGTTTGCAAGAAGCTTATACCAAAATATGTTCCTATTCGGCCATTTTTTTACCACAACATGGTAGTACCATGACATGACATCCATACCAAGTTTCATTATTTTCAGACGTGTTTTGGAATTACAAGAATTTTAAAACCAAGTTTCTCAATGTTCTCGGCCGAGCCACGATGCCCAGATGTTTTAATTTTATTCTCATTTCTTCCATGGGACCTAGAAATTCACCCGAGGACATAAATGTGATTTTTCAGCAAACTTTGGTGCACGAGAGCATGTGCTTGTAGTTCAAATTTGACTTATGCACATTAAATGACCAGAAACTCAATTAATGTATAAAAATGACAAACGAACCCGGAATAATTCCAAAATTTAACATGGCACTAATGTAGTTCTATGTTGCCTTTGTTAAGAAACTCAAGGGCGGGGGGGGGGGGGCAGCGTATATCGTTTCACACTCAAAGGTAGCACGTTCCCTCTTAGAACCACGAGCTTCCAAATCGGCCCAAATTTTTACCACAACATGTTCGTGCCATGACATGACACCATGCCAAGTTTCATGATTTCCAGCCGAGTTTTGGATTTACATGAATTTAAAATCTAAGTTTCTCGATGTTCTCGTCAGAGTCATGACGCCTTGAGATGTTTGAATTTCATTCTCATTTCTTCCATGGGACCTAGAAATTCAACCAAGGACACACATGTGATTTTTTAACCCACTTTGGTGCACCGGAGCATGTGCATGCAATTCATATTTAGATTATGCACATTAAAAGTCCTGAAACTTAATTAATGTGTTAAAATGTCAAATGAACCTGAAATAATTCCAAAATTTAACAGGGCACTCATATAGTTCTATGTTGCCTTTGTAAATAAAATCAGGGGGGAGGCAGCGTATATCGTTTCTCACACAAAGGTGACACGTTCGCTCTCGGAACCACGAGGCTTGTTGAGAGAATCTCGGGTTTTGCAAGAGGCTTATACCAAAACTTGTCCCAATTCATCCAAAAAATATACGTATGAAAAAAGGGTTTAGATTGTCCCGAACATCTCGCTACCTAGACCAATAATGTACTATGATTTGAACTCAACATAAAATGGATACATATATTTGAATTGGAGAGCGTATGGTACATGTAGTTCATAGTGAAATATGATTACTGCTATATGCATGTCTTTTTCTTATCAAGATAATATTTTAATTATTGTATAACTTGACAACACTCGTATTAAAATAAGGAAAATTGATTCAAATTTAGTCAATATGGTAGATGACAATATATATGTTCACATGGTGGAGTAAAATGTTCATATATGATGGAAGATCAAAATGTACGACTACATCAATTATAAATCGCAAAGTCACCTAATGATCTATTCGAATTCAACATAACGTGGATTCAAAAATTGGAATTCGAGATCATGGCATCTCTAATCATATAAAAAGGGACATGACTCTTTCTTTGGTGGGAATTGATTTGTTTTTGTTGTTGTTGAGGGAAGTGCGAATCGATTTGGTATTGTGCAGGGTAATCTTGTTCTCCCGATTTTTTTACATTTTTCTTGTAGTTTTTTCAATGGCATCTATAGCAATATAGCAAAAGGGGACATGACTCTCTTGTGTCTTCTATGATTTTTTTACACGTTAAGTTTGTCCTGCCGAACAAGGAATCCGCACCTGCTTTGAAACTCCCGCTTCTTCAACCCGCGCCGCGCCTTGTTATCCCGAAATTTGGACGCGCGCGAGAACTCCCTCCTCATCCGAAATCGCTCCCGCAGCCCGGACACGCGAAGTCCCCCTTCTACCCCTCAGCTGGAAATGAAGCTCCACGTCCCGGTGTCAAAACCGGTGGAGGTATGCTGGTAACTTACCCCACATTTCGGACAAGCGCGTCCCTAAGCTTGGCTCCTCCCTCCCCCTTCGCCCCCCCATTCGTACACCGAGGCCGCCAAAACATGCGAAACCCCATGCTCCTCCGTCGGCCTCCCGACCGCCGCCCAGCCGGAGACTCTTCCCCGACTACGTCGTCCACCACAACAGCTCGCTGTCCCTCATCCACCGCACCGGATGAGGATCCGTTGTCGATCTCGTCGTCCCGCTGGATCAGCCGCCCCATACTCCACCTCCAAGGAGTTGCCCCGACGTTCGCCTCGTCTATCGCGCCACCTCAATCCGCGCAGCGCCGTCTTGACCTGCCCCACCGGAACCGCAGCACCCTGACCAATTCCTCCGGTGAAGCCGAGGCCAACTCGGCGCCACCAAGGAGGTTCTGCACTCACCGCTGCATTTTATCTTTTATTCGATCTCACGGGGTTGCCGGTGCTCGATACCGAGCAGACATGGCGTCTCCATCGATGGCGCCGTCGCCGGCCATATCATCCACAGTGTCTCTCTCCCATGTCGTTGCTTCCTCGGCGGCGACTTCCACAACGGCACTAGCTGCAGCTGCTCCGGCTCTCGCTCGCGCTGCGGCTCTGTTCTTGCTGTCGGTCGCGCTGCTGCACTGCTCCTGCTTTCGTTCATGCTGCTGCTCTGCTCTTGCTCTCGCTTGCGCTGCTGCTGCTTCTGCGCGACCTCCGGCAGCTACACGAGTTGCTGCTTTAGCACTCGCTCACGGTGCTACTGCACGACTTGCTCTCTGCTAGTGCGTTCAGTGCTCGAGCGTCTGCTGATTTAGGTCACTGCTTCTCTGCTACTGGTGCTCGAACGCCCTAAACATCTATTGCAATGCTCACATTACTAGTTCAATCAGTTTGACGGTAAAGAAATTCAGTTTCGATGGAAGTTCATTTTCTTCGCTTAAGCTCGAGTGAATCAGCATTTTACAAAGATCTGTCGGAGCGGCCGTGGCGCGCCTGATGCGTTTTACATCTAGCACTTTTTGGTGATGTATTTTACATCATCTATTGCAGATGATATTAAGGTCCCACTTCAGAAAAAGTTGTCTGTCCTGTCATGCTTCAGCCTCGTCCCTGTACACCTTAGCAGAGCTGCTCCGACGACAGAACCGTCCGTCACAGCGGAGCAGTACCCTCAGCGCCGTTTCCAGAGGCCTCGGATCCTCTTCCCCGCCGGACAGACATACCAGCATCGTCACCATCCTCCACATCCAACCCAATGATGCTGAGGTCCACAAGGCTATGCCAAAGAGGTTGTACACTCGTCGCATCACTTTGTTTCTCCATTCCTCTGTTCTTCCAATTCATGTGAGCCAAACACCTAGGTTGACTGAAATCCTATGTTTCCAAATGCTCTGTTTTGCATGTGCATTCCTATCCTATTCTTGTGTTTTTCCTGTCCCTGCGTTTATAGAATCCTCCAATTCTAAGGAGCCCTTACAGATTTACTTCATTTTCAGATTGGCCTCAAAGAAAACTACATGTGTTATGTCCCGCTCTGCCGTGCCGTCATCCACCCCACACGAGGTGCACCATCGACAGAAGTTGCTCACGCAGCAGAGATCCCCTGCAGACTTTCTTTCGCCACCTCATATCATCTTCCTCGTTCCCGGCAGCCACGCCAACTGCTTTACCATCATCGACTGAGCAGATGAACCTGAGGGCTAGACAGTTCCGGAAGAGAGGTTGCAGTCTTTCTGTTTGCTTACGTTATACATCGGTTATTATTACCTGGTACTTTATCGTTCAATCTTGAGTTTTGAATTTCCCATGGGTCTCATATAGAGCCAGCAACGAATAGTATCTGTCTACTATCTGGTTCATCTGGGGTCTTCTATGTGGTTCATGTTGGGTGGGAAACAAACAATAAATGATCCATTGTCTATCTTTTTAAACTGAAGCTATAATTTACCTGCTATTATTATTTTTAGATCCATCCACTCGTTTGCTACCATCAGTCTTGATTTTTGCATGCACTCCTTAGGCCTTACAAAATCTAACTATTTTTTTATTATGCATGCCAGATATTGTACACAATCGTACTGACCATTGTAGAAAAAAGAGAAGACCGTTGCGTGCGAATATAATGTCATCTGACACCTTTGCTCCATGGTGGGCGAAGTGCCCCCCCTCTCTCCTGCATTTCCAGATGTTATTCCAGAGGAAGATAACTGTTCAGATGGAGATTCAGAAGGAGCCGACCATGCCTGTTTACCACCTGAGGTGTTTGCTCTAACCTGGCATGCTGATGTTGGTCATATCATGCATATGGCGCCTAGCTTGCTTACATTATACATCTTATATGTCATCAGCTTAGTTTAGATTTGCTTTGTGTGAATGCCACCTGTTTGTATTCTATATCATACTCCCACCATTCCTAAATATTTGTCTTTTTAGAGATTTCAACAAGTGACTACATAGGGAACAAAATGAGTGAATCTACACTCTAAAATATGTCTATATACATCCGTATGTGGTAGTCCATTTGAAATCTCTAAAAAGACAAATATTTAGGAATGGAGGGAGTATATGGGAATTATGCAATGCCATTTTATTTAGCCAGGCATCATATACGTGAATCATGCAATGCCATCCTGTTTAGCCAATCGTATATGTGAATTGTATCGTGCCATATTTTTTCCATAATGTATTCCATTTGTCAACAATGTTTATACATTCATCTACTCTTCCTGTGCATCAGCCATTTGAGTCGGTCATGGGAAAATCTGGAGTGAAACCAAGGTCTTCTGAGAAGTCAGTGCTACTTGTCGATGCAGATTTCTTGCTGGTTACAGATAGCTCCTCAGAGGAGGATTCAGAGAGAGATGACCAGTCATATCCCCCCCCCCCGAGGTGCATGCTCTAACTTTGTTGGGTTATATTACTCATATCATGCATATGGTGTCTTGCATTGCCATGCCATCTGCTTAGATTAGACATGCTTTGTGTGAATGCCTCATGTTTGCTTTCTATATCAGATATGTGAATTATGCAATGCCATGTTTTTCAGCCAAGATTATCATATATGTGAATTATGCACCGCCATGGACCTGTGCATCATATATGTGAATTATCTCTTGCCATATTTTTTTTCATTACGTATTCCATTTGTCGACAATCTGTGTATATTGAATTACTCTTCATGTGTATCAGCTATTTGAGCCGGTTATGGAAAAATCTGGAGTGAAAACAAGGTCTTCAGAGCAGGCAATGGTACCTGTTCAAGCATATATCTCGATGGTTACAGGGAGCTCCTCAGAGGACGATTCAGAGACAGATGACCAGTCATATATCCCACCAGAGGTGTATGCTCTAAGTTGCAATGTTTATATTTATCATATGATGCATATGTTGTCTTGCATTGCTTAGTTTAGACATCATATGCACAATATTGAATTCTATCTGCTTAGTTAGCGATCATACATGCAAGTGCCAGCTGCTTAGTATATGAATCAATTATGTCAATTATATCATGCCATCCTCTATACTTAGACAACATGTATGTGAATTATTTCATCCCAACCTATTTTAGAAAGACATCATATAGTTTAGTCATGTCATCCTGTTTAGGTACTCATCATATGTTGAATTATGCCATTATATCCTGTTAAGTTATCCATCATATATCCTAAAATTGTGTCATGCTATCCTGTTTATTTAGGCACCATATATGTGAAATTGTGTCATGTTGTCCTGTTTGGTTAGACAACATATATGTGAATAACCACATCTGTCTATCATACAATGTCTGTACGTTCAATTTCTTTTCTTGTTTATCAGACATTTGAATTGGAGGGGTGATGGCGGTATCTAAGGGAGAAAAACCCGTTCTTCACAAAAGACAGTGCATACCCGTCGATGCAGATAGAACCATGGTTGTCTTGGCCCACAAACTAGCCCCACCACACATAATCGAGACTCTTCCAGATTGCACACTTACACTTTGTTGGGCAGAGAACCAGCTACAACCCATCTAACCGCAACCCCAATGGATAGTAACCCACTTATAGTTGACAAAGCACCATGTCCACCACGTAGTACCCCCACACGAGCAGTTTGTAAATCTCTGCAGTGCCCAAAGCACGAAGACCACCACAGCTAACCCAAACTCCACGTTTAAAGCGGAAGAGCAACTATTCTCGTGTCGATTCCGTAGCTATGGTCCATACTCCCTTCTTGTTGCATCCTTTGTATTTACTCATACCAACTACTTTCAATTTGAAGGATCCAATTGAAACTTCGAATGGCGCAACAGGTATGTTTTAAACCTATTTCTTTAACTGGATTGCTGTTCTAACTTCTTGCTCTATGTTGATTTCAGTTTAAGTTGTATAAACAGTTATGTTCTCATGTGATGCACATTACAAGTGTTGCCAATGCTGCTGTGTCTATGCTGCTGTGTCTTAAAAATATATGAGTTGAACTGTGTCTCTATCTTGATTAGGGAACATAAACTAGAATGATATGGACAATACAGTGAACATAGTACATAGATATATGTTTGTTTCATGCTGTTATCCTGTCCACCTTACTACTGAACCGGTTTACCAAAATGAGTTTGGTATACTACAAGCTAAACCGGTGATGTGTCTGCTTGTTTCTCTTGTAGTATGCAAACAGAATATTGGAGAAGAGCACCCCACTATGCAATGGTAGAGAAAGTAATGCAGATATGGTTCAAGATAGTGAGACGACCCTGTTGGTCTCCAAGAAAGGTGATAAAAACGATCTTGTACACGGTGAGAAAATCCCACAGTCTCGCGTTGATGTAGTGTTCGAGTTACTGGCCAGTACCGCTGGCACAAGCTCTTCGAACTCGCTGCCTGAATCACTTCGGCTTCTTTAGTCTCAGCTACAAGCTGAAAGGCATCAGTCAGCTGTGCTGCGGCAAGAAGCCGAAGGACCGAGGAAGTCCCTGCAGAATAAAGATGCGTACTTTCTTATGCAACAGCAAGCGCTGGAGGATTTAAGCGCCAAACAAGAGAAAGTTAATACTTGCTAAGCATCTTGCCAGCATTATGGGTACCCAGGATATTGTTTCTTGAACTCTTCTGAAGTGGTTTCAGTTCTGGACTTGTTTTGCTGCGGCGTTTATATGCTGTTGTGTTCCCTATATTTGCACTGGTGGTGAACTTTGATGCCCAGTGGATGTAATATGTGTAATAGCCGTGATAGCCTAGCATAAGTTGCTTGCTTATTTATTTCCTTGTTGTCTTGTTTATTTGTTTGCTTGTAGTCAGTGCAGTTCTTTTTCCGTGATTTGCTAGTGGCTGCAATAACCTATTTTTTAAAACTAGGCCACAATAACCATGGGCTAATATTTACTCTAGTGACAGTGGGCCTCCTACGGGCCGTAGAAACAGTGGGCCTTCTATGGGCCGTAGAAACAGTAGGCCTTCTACGGTCCATAGAAACATTGGGCCTTCTATGGGCCGTAGAAACAATGGGCCTTCTACGGGCCTTATCATCAATGGGCCTTATACGGGCCGTATGATCGATTGGCCAAACATGGGCCAATAACAGGCCGCATTATGGCCGTAAACGGGCTAGAGTTGGAATCGTTCGTTCATGGGCCGACCATAACGAGCCATCGTTAATAGGCTGTATTTGATGACGCTATGAAAACGGCCCAATGTATTAACGGACCACAAACGGGCCGACTGTAACCACTGGCTGAATTTGGCCCACAAGCAGAAAATGACAGTAACGGGCCGCAAGTAAACGAATGCTCGAAATGAGCCCAAGAATAAATGGGCTCTGAGAAGGCCAAATGATAACATGGGCTGGAAACGGCCAAACTGAATAACGGGCCCTTAATGGGTATAAACTGATACACTGTTCATTACGGGCCAGTTTCACCACGAGCCGTTAATGGGTCTAAAGTGATACACTGTTCATTGCGGGCCAGTTTCACCACGGGCCATTAATAGGCCAAGAGTTACATAGGGTCTCATATGGGCCAAAAGACGTCATGGGCCATACATGGGCGAGAAGTGAAAATTTGGAATCATATTGGATGGCCCAGATGACGCTACTGGGCCTAATTCGGATAGGGCGTAACGGGCCTTGGGTTAGCGGGCTGTAAATGGGCTATATGCGAACAAGCCGTTAATTAACAGGCTTTCCATGGGCTGGCCCATCACCTTTTGACCAAGTCAAATGGGCTGGCCTTTTCACAGGAATGGGCCTCTGTTGGGCCGTGCCATGTGTCGACGTATCATAGGTGCCTTTTGTCCAATGAGTGGATGAAATCTGTCCCAACAATGAGCCGACACGTGTTTCCTCCAGCTAATGATGATTTCACAAGTGGAAAATCCCCATTGGTCGGGGCTGTTAACGGGTTATCGGATCCAAAACCCGACCCGATAGCTTAACGGTGTTCCGTTACGGTGGATGCCACATGTCGGTCACCCTTGACGAAAGCACTTCGTGGACGACGATTTATCGTTATGGAAGTGTACACTTCCGTGATGATAATTTTGGTAATGTCATGGAACACGTCTCTGACGACACGACAGTATGACTATCTTGATTCTGTCATAAAATTGTCATGGATGTACATGCATGACAAAAAACGCGACCTACTGTGACAAACACGTATCATCACGGAAGTGTATCTTTTTTGTAGTGAGTAGAACACTCAGCAACAGAGTTAGCGTTATCATGCTCAAGACATTTTAAACATGGTGGTTCAAATCCTTCCTGAGCAGGACTGATCTGTTGAGTGCGAAATGACTCATTTTCCTTTTGAAGATCTTCATGAGCCGCTCTCAACTTCTCAAGTTCTTGCTTCCTTTGAAGATAATCATAGGAAAGCTTTTCATGGGTTGTTGAGAGTGATTCATGACGACCTTAAAGCTCTTGGTACTTAACATGAAGATTTTTTATATCTTCAATTAATGACTGAGATCGGGTCATTTCAGCGTCCAACAGATCATCGCTTTTGCCTAACAGTTTTTTAATATGTTCCATAGCTTTTTGTTGTTCAGTTGGAGTTTTAGCAAGTGTTTTGTAGCTGGGTTTGGATTCACAATCAGAGTCATCTTCACTTGATGTTTGAAAGTAAGCATCGCGTGAGTTTACCTTGGCACCACGTGCCATGAAGCAGTAAGTGGGAGCGGAGTCGTCCTTGTCAATGGCATCAGCGTTGGTGACGGATACATTGTCTTCAGTCTTGAAGATGGACTTGGCAACGTAGGCTGAAGCCAGAGCTAGACTTGCAATGCCAGAGTCAGATTCCTCCTCAGACTCCACCATCTCTGCCTCCTCAGAAGCAGACTCCTCCTCTGAATCCATTTCCTTGCCAACAAAAGCACGAGCCTTGCTAGATGAACTTTTCTTGTGTGATGAAGACTTGGAAGAGGACTTGAAAGAAGATTTTGAGTATTTCTTCTTCTTCTTGTCATCAGAATCATATTCCGTGCTCTTCTTCTTTTTCTTCTCATTGTCCCATTGTGGACACTCAGAGATGTAGTGACTTGGTTTCTTGCACTTTTGACAGGTTCTCTTCTTGTGGTCATGGGAAGAAGCTTCATCATTTCTTGAGCTAGATCGTGAAGACTTTCTGAAGCCTTTGTTCTTAGTGAACTTCTGAAACTTCTTCACAAGCATAGCGAGCTCCTTTCCAAGGTCTTCAGCTTCACCGGAACTGCAGTCAGATTCTTCTTCAGATGAGGAAACAGCCTTTGCCTTCAAAGCGCGAGTTCGGCCATAGTTGGGACCATAGATATCTCTTTTCTCAGATAGCTGGAACTCATGTGTGTTAAGCCTCTCAATTATGTCAGACGGATCGAGTGTCTTAAAGTCAGGGCGTTCTTGAATCATAAGAGCTAGAGTGTCAAATGAGCTGTCAAGAGATCTCAGAAGCGTCTTGACGATTTCATGCTTGGTAATCTCAGTGGCGCCGAGAGCATGAAGCTCATTTGTGATGTCAGTGAGGCGATCAAACGTGAGCTGGGCATTTTCATTGTCATTTCTCTTGAAGCGGTTGAAGAGGTTGCGTAGGACACTAATTCTTTGATCTCTCTGAGTTGAAACGCCTTCATTGACCTTGGAGAGCCAGTCCCAGACTAGCTTCGACGTTTCCAAAGCACTCACACGGCCATACTGCCCTTTGGTCAGATGACCACAGATGATGTTCTTCGCAGTAGAATCGAGTTGAATGAACTTCTTGACATCAGTAGGAGTGACACCTTCACCAGTCTTGGGAACGCCGTTCTTGATGACATACCATAGATCGACATCAATGGCTTCAAGATGCATACGCATCTTATTCTTCCAGTAGGGATATTCAGTGCCATCGAAGACAGGGCACGCAGCAGAGACTTTGATTATCCCTGCAGTCGACATAGCTAAAACTCCAGGTGGTTAAACCGAATCACACAGAAGAAGGGAGTACCTTGCTCTGATACTAATTGAAAGTGCTAGTTATCAACTAGAGGGGGGGTGAATAGGCGATTTTTATGAAAGTCTTCAAAACATAAAAGTTTCAAAGACAAACATGAAAACTAAACCTATAAACATGCAGCGAAAGATGAACTACACTAGACAAGCCATAGTCAAACAGGTATGAAGCTAAAGCATGATGACAAATAGTAGCTAGGTAGTAGGATCAGGATAGAAGATAGTATGAAGCCAATCAGAACAAGTAGTCACATAGTGAAGTGAAACAGGTAGAGCAATCAGGCAATGACTTCACAAAGACAAACTGTAAGTAAGGTGAGTAAGAGATAGAACTAGTGTGTTGTGAAGACAAGGATTTGTTCGACCAGTTCCAGCTTGTTCTGCGACAAGCTGACGTCAGTTAGGGAGGCTGAGATTGAACTTCGGAAGACCGTGTCTTCACCTTATTCCCATTGAGCTAATGACACAGTCCCCGCCCAATCACTCTGGTAAGTCTTCAAGGTAGACTTCCAAACCTTCACAGACTTCGTTCACCAGCAATCCACAATTACTCTTCGATGCTCAGAACGCGACGCCTAACCGGCTGGAGGATTCACAGTCCTCAAGTGTAAAAAGTGTTCAGATCACGCACACAGAAAGACTTCAGTGATGCCAAACACTCTTTGGGCTCTGGGTGTTTTGGGATTTGTCCTCACAAGGATATCTCTCTCAAACTCTTCGGAGGTGGGTTGCTCTCAATGACAAAAGCCGTGCACTAACTCTGAGCAGCCACCAATTTATGGTGTAGGGGGTGGGCTATTTATGGCCACTAGGAAACCCGACCTGATTTGTCCTAAATTACCCTGGGTCACTAAGGAACTGACACGTGTCACAACGGTCAGATTTCAAACACACGCGACAGCTTGACTTGGGCTACAAGTAAAGCTGACTTATCCGACTCTGGATAAGATTTTCTCTCGTTGTCTTCGCTCGAAGACATAGGATTTTGGTTGAGCATCACTTCAGTCACTCTGACTTTGTTCACTTGGACCCCACTTAACAATGTGGTGGTTCCTATGACTCAACAAAGAAGAAAAAAAACAATGAAACAGCTAAGTCTTCACGCTCCATAGTCTTCACTCAATGTCTTCTTCTGTCATAGTCTTCAATGTGAATATCTTCATGTACCACCATTGTCTTCAATGTCTTCATACATTTTTAGGGGTCATCTCCGGTAGGTAAACCGAATCAAGGAGGGACTACTACCTGTGTTATCCTGCAATTCTCACAAACACATTAGTCCCTCAACCATGTTTGTCGTCAATACTCCAAAACCAAACTAGGGGTGGCACTAGATGCACTTACACGACCAGCTAACAATCAACAATCTGCTGTTTGACATATAAGCAACTATGTATCTTGTTACAGTGGTTCATGCAGTTAATTGAGGCCACAATGTAATAAATTCCAAACGTTCACACGCTAGTCCAGCGCTCATGTGGAACACTCACATTAAACTCGTCTTCATAAAAAACTTGAAAAGCATAAGTTAAGCAATTTTATACATCTCAAGGACTCATAGAACATAACAAACATATACTAGTTCATAGCAAAAGACAAAGTTGTGAGAAGGTTTACAAATCAGGAAAAAACAAGCAAAAGGCTTCTACGAGCAAAGGGCCTCGGCGAGCTTAAATTTCACGGAGTTCACTCTGGTTTTTTCTTGTTGCCACCAGCTAGGGTTAGGTTCTCTCATTCCAGAATAACCAGTTATAATTGTGGTCTCAGCTGGAATGCTGAACAGAACCATGTAGTGTACTGACCAACTGAAATGCTTGTGTATTCCACTAAATTTAAGCACCGGTATTTACAGAAATAAGCAGACCACAATGTCTCTTGTCCGCGCACCTGTCCAAAAAACCGCCGTGCAGCCGTGCCAGCTCGTCCCCGGTCCATGGATGAACTGGTAGAAAGTGCATTCCGGACTAGGATGCAGTTGTTTAGCTCGTCCACACTGCGCAATCAGGAAGTAAAACGTATGAATCAGCTTCTTTTAGATTGCATTGGTCATTCTACCTTAGTTACTACCAATGTAGGGATACCTTGAAGACGGGAGGTTAGACGACGGCAACGAGGGATAGCCATCTCATTTTGCGCAGTTGTACTAAAACTGACGTCTGTGCTTTTGATTGCGCGGATAGAAATGATACAGAGACAGACATCCTTGTTTGCACAAATACGAAATACGGTTATTTAAACGGTGACAGATATTACTACTTCCCCCCGTTTCCTCTTAGAACCAAGTCCTAGATTCATGCTACAACTTTCCCACTTTCTTCCCTGTATGAACCAACGCTTTGAGTCGACTGTATGAACTAGCTTTCCTTCTAATAATAGTAGAAGTCTAGGTGGCTTTCGAACAACGGACGGAAGTAGAAAAGGATCCACATGAAGGGAGCTCGGGCAGTAGAGCAAGGCAAGTTTAGAAGGAATATATACCCGAGGGTCGTCGGCATGTGGCAAAGATGGCGTCGGGTGGCCGCATCTTGGCCACAATACCGCAGGGAGGAAGAAGGGGTCGGAGGACCTCCCGAGCCGGCGCTCTCTCGGAGAGAACGACACGGCCGCCAATTGGGACGCGCGGGCAGCCGTTGGTCTCCTCCCTCGCCGCCGACGACAGCGTGAACGATGCACCAACACCCCTGCCCCGGTCGAGGTTCTCCGACCGGATTTGTGACCAGCCGTGAGCTGAGAGAGTGTGGCCACCTATGTCTTGCTTAGATCTGGAGAGCATGAGAGAGTGAACGAGAGGAACCCTAGTAAAGCAAGCGCTAAGGCTCCTTCTTTTATATATAGTGGAGTGATTTTGTTGAACCAGCTTCAAAAAACTGCGCTCCTACGTAAATACCCATGAAAGTGGGTGTGAGAGAACTAGTGCGTGCATGCACGGCTTCTCTTCGTGAGAGTACAATAAACTATGTCCAAAGAACGTTCGCCGCAAGAGTAATAGTATAAGTGTGTGATGTGTGAGCTAAAATAAAATGTGTGCGCAGTCTTTTTTTTTATATAAGTTACGAGGGTAGGGTGTGAAGAGCACATATGTGCGTGGCGTCTACCTCTGAGATAGGCGGTGGAGTGCGGCGATGTGAGTCTGTGAGACGACTCGGGAGAGTCGTGACTCGTGAGGGTGCGTGTGCGTGAGAGAGAGGGGGGCACGTATCAATGCAGTGCATGTGTCGGTAAGTCATTATCCGACAAACGTTCGCCACAAGCCTTTTCCTGACGAACACCATAAGAAACGTTAGATCGGCATCCGATAGTGTCAGTTTTGCCAGGTCATTTAACAGAACAGCCACTCCTCCTACACACAAATGTTCCACGTGATTGTTAGCAACTTCTGTATGCTCCCTCCGTTCCGAATGCAGTGCATATAGCTTTATTGAAAATTTGAACCTCGCAAACTTTTACCGAGTTTTCGTGTACCAAATTCCACATGTAGAATACCCTGTATATATCATTTCATTCATCTTCGAGAGGTAACTATAAAGATGGGTGAGGAGTCTACAAAGAAAGACCATCGTATCACCCGCAGCAATTTCAAGCATCCTTTAGTGTCGAGGAATATCATAGGAACTCTATATGATATGATTTTTATAGGATTTTTTTCTTTAGAGCCAATTGGTTCGTAGGAATAGATTCATATACTCCACATTTCAAAGGAAATAAACATGATATCATTTCTATAGCTTTAGAGCCACTTGGTTCATATGAATGGATTCCTATACTCCCTTAATTTCAAAGGAAAATAAACATTAGCATATATTCAATAGAAAAGTTCCTATGATATGAACCAAATTACATATCTTTTCTAATCCCTCCTCATAGGAATTGAGATACATGTCATCTCTAGATTCACTAGAAAAGTTCCTATGATGTGAACCAAATGACATCTCTTTTCCAATCCCTACTCATAGGAATTCAGATGCTCCATGTCATCTCTTTCCCTACAACTTCCATGTATACATCTTCTATTCCTAAATAGATAGTACAACCCACTAGTAGTTTTTTTTCCAAAACATGCAACTATGGCACAAGAACTATATAGTGTGCCAATAACTTTGAAAGATGGTCGCTGGATGAAGCTAACCCGACAGTGCAGAGATAGGCAAATCCGAGCACTACTGGCCGTTGGATATCATCAACATTCCACCAGATCTGCCACATGTACAATTTAGAAGACTCCATAATGCACAAACCTCAAAACACAAGCACTTCTCCTTTGTTCTAGAATCTTCTGTATCATAATTGATTATTTATTTCTAAAAGAATTGCCATTATTTATTTTTTACTTTATGATTTACAATGCACAACCCCATGAATCTTAATTTTTTTACAAAACTAATTGATATTGAATGAGATGAACTATAAGAACTAAAAGACCATCTACATCATGCATATATGACTCAAGGCTTTACATGCTATAGTGTGTATTTATTCATAATTTGGTTTCAAAATCGCATGTGTTCAATATATGTGTACCTTACTAGTTTTGAGTAGAGTAGCAAATTTCACGCGGCCCCGGGTATAAAAAAATGCAGGGCCCATGCATTATTGCCTTTGGGTCGAACCTACGTCCACAATTTTTTGTACGTACTATAACTCCTGGTCCCCAAACCCAAAATGCTGCCTCGTTCCCGTAAAACCAAGCGGCCCACACATATTTAAGAAGTCGTCTCAAACCCGTTTACTACGACGTGGCCCCAAACGTCGTAGTACTCCTACAAACCCTACCGCCGCACTCATCAGTGGTTTTCTTCAAGAGGACGAGGGAGAAGCCGATTTGTAGTGGAGACGCTTTAAAAAAAAGGATCTGTAGTGGAGACCCATACCCTAGGGTTCCCTAGGTAGCTGCCACACGCATCATTGTTTTCTCTTTTCTTTATGCTCTTGCACCCTAGAATGAAATGATGTTTGCGTCGTCCGTCTAGCACTCCAGCTTAATGCGGGAAAGGTGGGGCTTTGTGATTTGACCCCTCATCGCTCATTTTCTACTATCAAGGCGCCTTCGACCAGGGTGCCTCCAATTCCAACCGCTGCTCCAAACTATAATTTGGTGCATCGCACGTGGAACAAGATGGTGGTTGAGCCACAGGTCGGCCAAAGGGATCCTGTTAAGTGTGTCGCCATTTCGTGTGTGGACTGACCCTGCTTGAGGCATTATGCCAACACGACAGGAGCAGCCTACCACTTGGTTTTGCTCCTTGGTGAATCTCGACTATATTGATCTAAAAAGATACCTGCTGAACTACACTCTCCGTCTCGGTTTTTTTATTTTTAGGCGTCTCGGTTTATAGGGCCTGCACGTAGTTCTAGGTCATCCATTTGACTAACTAAATATGAGTTACTATGTCACAAAAAGTATATCATTGGATTCTTAAGCGGATGTAGTTGTATTTAAAAGTCGAGGGCGGGGCTTTTCCTGCACGGTAGGTGGCGGGGCAGTTCCGCCTAGTCGGTTCGACAGAGAGCGAGAAGACGAGGGAGTAGGCTGCTGCAAACGTAGGGCTGTGTGATTTGACAGCGAGTTAATGTTGGACAGGCGAGGCCCCGTGATTTGACTTGCCATTATCATTTTAACTGCGGCGCTACGACCCGCGTGAGTCTCCCGATTCCTGATCACCTCCATACAGGTGCCTCTCCCAGTGCTCCACCATGTAGTAGAGGCTGGCTCTTGCATGAGAGCCCACTTCTCCACTTTTTCATTGCCTCTCTTTCCTCCACATATGCAAAAATGCCAATAGAGCTGACTCAGCGGGCTATAAAATATAAACTAGTATATTTTTGCTTAGTTGGAGGAAAGAGAAGAAGAGAGAGAAGGTAAGCGGGCTCTTGGTGAAGAGCCAGCTCTAGCACGTGCTCCTAAGCACTTTGTGAGAGTGAAATGTGGGCCATATAATAAATAAGTAGTACACTCTTCTAATCAAATATTTTACATGTTGGCTATATAATTGACATGGCAATGGCTTATAGCCAGCAGCTGGCTACACTACAAGGATTCCGGTCTATTGCAACAAAAATTATTACTACAACTATCTTTTGTTGCAATAAAATGCTATATTTCCACAAAATTCCAGCTCGTGGTAATAGGATCTACATATTGCCACAATTTCGTTTCATCGCGCTAAGTACTCGTTTTGTTGCAATAGAAGCCATGTATTGCCACAAGCTGCATCGTCGTTGTAATATGGTAGTGATATTGCGACACCGATGTTTCGTTGCGTGAATTGGTCATCTTGTTGCAATAAAGGCTAGGTATTGCAACAAAGTACATAGATACTATTGCAACACCTATGACATGTGGCGCTAGTCAGAGATACTATTGCAACAAAGCATGTATTGGTTGTAATAGGGTGACTTTTTTGCCTCACCTTCGCTATGCGTTGCAATAACTGTTACATATTGCGACAAATTGAGCATCCATGGTAATACGTACAACATAATGCAACAATCCTCTAGTGTTGCCAAAAGGGAGCAGGATATTGCAACGATATTCTCTATTGTGCTCCTGATTTTTTCCTTTATTTATTATACTATTTTGCAGGATCTGATTAAAGGGGCGTACTAGTTTACATAGGTATTAACACATTAGGTACCACAACTTGCACCTAAGTTGCATTTTTGTCATATATCTTGCAAAGTGGACATCAGTGGTACCACAACTTGGTGGAAGGCTCTCACGCTGCAAGGCGGGCGTTGCACACTTTCATGGCGCGCCTTCACTTTAGAGTTTCTTGCACCGCCAGGTCTCCTCCACTCACCCTCTTGACCTCCTCCGGTAGCAAGGTCGTGCTCGGCACCCGAAGGACGGCAAGCTCAGTGCCCTCCTCACAAAGGTGAGTTATGAGAACTGAGCACCACAAATTCTCTTCCTAATTTTTCTGTATCTTGCTTGATGTGATGTATTTATATGTGCTCTTAATAAAAAGGAGATTCAATATAAAATTATGTGTTAAATAGAGAAATTGTGCAAGGCTGCATACTAGCTATTTTTAAACACTCCCTGGCTTCATTTGAACAACTCTTCAGCCACCAATTGAGCAGCATAACAGTTGTATCCGAGAGTAATTTTCAGCAAGAATTCATCACCAGATCAACAACACTACATCAAGATATATACAAGGACATATGACACAAGATTTTAGTAGGATATAACAAACCATCTTAGCGAGATATATAACAAATGTTTCAAAATGAGAGCACACAAGTTTCAGCAGCTATACTTGTATAGATTGTTCACACAAAAAGACCATAAGTTCAAGGCAAAGTAGTGAAAATAGCAAAAACACTAAAAGACCATAAGTTCAGTAACAGCAGTGTGTACATAGCATCACCGCTAAAAGGAAAATAGCAACAACACTAAAAGAACAGCAACTACTCTTCTCTTCTCTTCATCACCAAATTGTTAGTGCTGGGCACTAGCTCTTGTTCCCATTTGCCACAACATATGACCCTATGCAGGCATGCCTTGTTTCAACCTGTTTTATATCAGATTAAACTTCAGGAGAGATATTTCTCGTAGGTAATCATCATAATAGTTCAGGAACTTATACTCATGGCTTACACATGTGAAAAGCACCTTACCAAGAGATTTAAAACTATACAAAGAACCCCTGGTCATCATCCAATTCTTCTTGTCCCAAAGGAGCAACATGGCCATCATTTACGTAAGCCTCATCATCATCCGTATCATCATCAGATTCGAATTGGACATCTTCAAACTCAATAGGTTTTATATTTTCTATGACTAAAACATCAATCTTTGGATCCTTCGTCATCATTTCTACACCAACTAGTGATCTCTTCAGGTACTATAATTTTTGGCACTATAATTTCTGCATCGACGACATCCAGTACATCTGCCTCACCACCCTCCTCGGCTTCATGGAGGTCAACTAGGAGGTGGACGAGGCCTTGCAGCTCGCAGCCGACCTGCTCGCCGATGCGCCAATAGGGATCTGCTCGCCGGCGGGGACGCCGTTTTCTTCTAGTGATGTGCGGATGGTGAACTGCTGAGGGATTCACCCGAGCCTGTATTCCGCCGCCTCCTAGTAGCCGCCCGAGCTGTGCTCATGTGCCTTGCCGTTAGCTGAGCTCTCCTATCGCTCTTGACTGGGGCGAGCACAACAGAGCGCATGCGTGCAGATTTAGTTACAACAGGAAGTTTCGTCACAAAGAATGGTTCAGGTTCAGCTTAATGTACACTGAAACTTTGCACTTCATTGTCTGAGGGTGGGAGTATCGCCTATCGGGGATAGGATATGTGCATCGAGCGAGAGGGGCCGGTGTTCACTTCAGGTTTCTTGCCTCGGTCGAGATCAATTACGAGACCTTGATCTCCTCGTCCTTCATCAACAGCTTTACGTGGGAAGGTATTGGATATTACTTTAGGAGAGCAAATGTATGGTAGACAAATATGCAAAATAAGAATGAACTCTTTTTTAGTTGTTCGGTAGCACATCATACACTTGATTGCCTTTGAAACAGGAATTGCTAGACTATTGATGGAGAAGATCATGTGTCCCCTTTTTTTATGTTGTCTAGCGGTGACTTGGGAATTTGTTTAGCAGGTTGACATGCCAATTTGTTTGACTTTAGATTTCTGGTTCACATGGGTACACATTGGGTACATCTTGACAATATTTTTTCTGGAATAGTTTCTTTTGAGCATGGAAAATTGTGTAGAACATGATATTTAGTACAATATGGCAAATTGGCAACTAGTGTCTAGTGTTTAGCACTGTTTAGTGTTGTTTGTCCTCGTGTGAGAATTATATTCAGTAATTTGCCATGGCATTTGTCCTCCTGTATTTAGTCTGTAGTGCAAAATTTGTAAACTTGCCATGTGATCAGTACATACAAACTCTAGCTTTGAAATGAATCATGAATCGAATTTTATCTAGATTTTTCCATGAATCAAAAGTATATATTGTTGAACACTGTTTTGCCATGGCAAAAAGGATTTTATAGCTTTTGGCATGCCTCTAATATAGCTTTTTCCATGTCACCACTATAACTTTTGGCATGACATACACATTTTTTTTACCATGGCAAATTTGCTAATCTGTTTGCCATGCCTCTAATATAGTTTTCGCCATGTCACCGCTACAACTTTGGCCATGTTCACATGGAGTAGTAAAAAAAACAAATTTCAGTTGATTGTAGAAATATGTGTTTGTTTCCCTTTTTTTGACTTTGTAGGATTGATGATGACCACATTAAGCATTGCAACTTTTAAGAGATTTGATTTTGCTTTTGTACTTACTACTTCAAATCCACCCAAGCAATTTTGCCATGTCAATTAACATGCAGTATGTTTGTGCCATGGCAAATTTGCATTCTTTTTCATTTCATTTACACGGCAAGTCTTCAAAACATTTTAGTATTCCCTCCATCTCGAAATATATGTACAACCTAGAAAATTACCTAAAAACTAATTACTTTTTTTAAACAGAAAGAGTTACTTTACCACCACCTAATTTAGGTGTACTGTTTTTTGCGCCAATATTTTTTAACCTCCCGCTAAAAGGTCCCAAATTAGCGTCTTTGTTCCCACCAAAAAATTAGCTTCCCGCTAAATACCTTCCTAACAACCCACGAATATATAATTCTAGACCAAACGACGGCGTCTTCACGGGCGATTGGATCTGAGCTCTCGTCTCGGTTCATCTGTGCTGCCGGCGTCATGACGGCGTCAACAGAGCGAACCATATTAGGTGCACGGCGTCAGGTTAGTCCTCCTCCCGATCTCCTACATCGCTGAAAAATCCAGTCCTCCTCGATTTCCCCCTCCCCCCTTTCCTCTACGCCCGCCTCCGTCCGGGATCAAAACCCCCTCCCCCACGAGCTCCTCATCGATGCGCGGCTCTCTCGATCCTGATCCATTCACAGGGGCTGCCCCTTCTCTCCTCCGCTCGCCGCTTGGCCGTAGAAAAGAAGTCAGGGCAGGGGACATGCCGCCGCCGGTGGCATTTTCCCATCGTGCCTCGATTTGGCCGCCTGGGCGGAGGCGCTCGCGGCCTGGAGGGTCGGCGCCGCGCCTCACCTTGGCCTTGAGGCTGGCCGCCATGGAGCTCGCCTCGGCCTTGAACTGGGGCTCGACGGGGCCTCTCGGCCCGGCTCATGGCCGCAGCCGTCTCGGCTGTGCACGCTGGCGTCGTGACATGGTGGCCAGGCGCTGGTTACTGCCGCACCCGACCCCAGCGTGCCCGAGGTGCCTGCAGGCCTCTCCACCATCTCTGCTCCTGGTTCGCTCTGTTTCCTCGTGGACGCCAAAGGGGGTCGTGAGCATTAGATTGGTTTTTGAGCATTAGATCCATTAACTGAAAGATATAGACATACTCTGTAATCTGTATGTACAAAGCTAGCTAGCTTGCATTTTTATTAGATAAGTGCCGGCTTTCGAAGTTCAATCCCCCAACTAATAATGGTGCCAAATACCAGGTTTTTTTCTACATACATGGATGCTTTCATGATCCACTTTACATTTGTTTCCCGGTTCGGTCTGAATCTTTACATTACACTTAGAATCCTACCATCACCGTCCTTTGTCACTCTGCATACAACATTAATTCTTATATCTGAATCAGGTTGATTAACTTTCGATGTAATATTATCCGTCTTGCCTAAAATAAATCCACATTCTTACACTCTGGTTTCTTCTTATACATCCTACAGTCACTTTCTTATAAATATTTATTAGCAATTAGCGTAGATCGAGATGAGTTTCTTTCAACACATTTTAAGACATAATGTCATATATTAGATGTTACATGTGCGTCAACAGAGCAGAGGATTCAGGTTTAGTCATCATCTGCATTGCATTTGATTCAGATTACTATAAGCTGATTTTTAGTAGATATTTGGTCTTACACGAGTCACATTGCATTTTTTCCCTATAGATTCAGAGTAGTATTTTCATGAACCTATCACTGATACTTTGCTTTTCATGTTCATTCACATATGTCTGGTTTACCCACACAAGGGCACAATGATGAATTTTATGGAGGATGCTCCTGGTACACAACATCCTTACTTCATAATCACCTATCTGAATGGTGCAGAACATCAATGCTTTGTTAATGCTAAGTCCCATGATTGTTTTTGTGTGCAGTAAAGAAAGGCTCTGTTCTCTTAACAAGGATGGAAAGTATAACGGCATACAAAAACCAACGTGGACAACCCAAATCTGGTAAATTATTTAGCATTTCCTATAATGCATAAAATCTTGGTGTGGGTTAAATAGCTAAACCTTCAAGACTACTAAATCTTTTACAGGAACTCCAGAACAATCGACATTCCGATTAAGGTCTCGCTAATGACATGTGTTCCCTTGCTGAATGGCCATCCCATGCTCGCCGCATAACCGTGCCGCGACTACGAGGATGGTACTTGCTTTCGTTTACATTTGTGTCATCATTTCTTACAATCTAATGCTGAGTAATACAATTTTTCTTGTATGATTTGGGCTGTAGAAGTTGGTGGATGAAGAAGAAGAAAGGCGAGGTGTTCTAAAAGGTTTTAAAGCATCTAAGAAGCGTTTTGCCAATGGACCTGCAAAGCTAAATATTACATTCTCTGAAAAATTGGGTGGTACAGTAGGAATGAACTATCATTCGTTCAAGGATGACGTGGTAGTCATAATGAAAAGAAAGTTACCACTCATTGGAGTGAGGACGTGGTCGGACATTCACCCTACCATTCATCGACTCATTGTTGCAGATATAATAGTGCGTATAATATTTTTCATATGTGTTATCTTATTTTACCATCGATAATGCACTGCTTATGTATATTTATTTGCTGTATGCTTTACAGGACAGATGGGACCTGGAAGATGCACCAGAAAAAGAAGAAAAAGTTCTCAAAATTGCGAAAGAGAGATATAGAGGCTGGCGATCAACTCTAAGCTCCACTTACAAGGCATACAAAACAGATGCAGCTAGATTGGCTAATCTGCCTGAAGATTTACAACCCGGAAGAGTGGGAATGGATGATTGAGTACTTTGGCACCGATTCAAAATTTCAGGTTATCTCTAAGATCACGGTTTGTCTATTATGTGTTAAGGTGAAATGGCTAGTCTCATTGGTTATATCTGGTTTCAATGAATTGATAGGAACGCAGCCAAAAGAACGGCGATAATCAGAAGAAATGTAAGACAAAACATATAATCGGATCAAAATCTTACTCGCAAGTTAGTTTTGAGAAGGTAAGAGTCCAATTAAATATGTATGCCTTGCTGATAAATATGGTGTCATGTTTCAAGCATCTCATTGTTATATTACTTGCAGAGAAACTTAGAAACTGGAGAAGAGCCAGATTGTATTTCTCTATGGGAACTCACCCACACAAACAATGGAACATGGTCTAACATGATTCCCAGAAAGTTTACGTGAGTACACTGACTTTTGGTTATTCTATAGTTAGTCAATGATGTGCATTCGGCATGTTTCATCATCATATGCGATTATTCATGCGTTGGATCGTGTTATTCTTGTTTCATCTTTTAGAGTGTCAATATTGATGCTGCACCTATAATTGTTCCTATCATTTTTAGGACCAAGCACTTGAAGAGGTTAAAAACAAAGAAGCTGAAACTGAAGGTCCACTTTCAAGTGAGCAGAAAAACAATGTTTTCCAGACTGCTTACAAACACACTCTGGAATGCAAGTCATCGCAGCCTCGTGGGTACGGATACATGGCCAAAACTTTAACTGGTTCTGAAAAGTTCCGTATCCAGATTGAAGAGCAAGCTCGTGCTCTGACAGCCACCCAGAGCGAAACTCGGCTCAGCCAGCAGGTCAATGACTTAGAAGATCAACTACAAGCTGAACGTGCTAACACACAAGAGAGGATTAACTTGGAGCGTGCTGAGAGAGAACAACTTGAGGAGAGGTTAAAAGAAGAGAGTGCTGAAAGGGAAAGATTGTTGCAAGAGGAGCGAACATCAAGACTGGAATTTGAAAAAAACATGATGCAAAGTTTGTAGAATTGAGCAAACAGATGGAAACACAACAGGTGATGGTGATTACAGTCATATGCTTCTGACCTTGTAAGATTTATGTTGCTTACTTGCATTGCTAAAAGTGGACTTCTATTTACAGGTTCCCTCTGAAGAGGGTTGACAAAGAAAATAGTAATCCAAACTTGCAAAATATTCTTTCACAGACATCTAGTCCTAATAAGACTCCAGGTTCAAGGCCGACTGCTATTTCTTCAAATGCGCTCATACAAGCTGCAGCAAGGCAATCTCGAATGTATAAAGCAATGGTAAGTCACAACCTTGCTTTCTCTTCATGTTCACCTGCATTTTATACGTCATTGGTCTTCATAATTAGCTAGCTGCTTCTTCTCTTTTATCATGTGTTGTTGCTGCATCGAGTCACAACTTAAACAAAATAAAAATATGTGCTAGCTAGGGACATGAACTTAACTGAAACTATACATCTAGTCATAACTTAAATCAATAGCAGGAGCTTTTAGTAGATGTTCGATCGGACGATGGTACCATTCTGTATGCACGAGTCAGGATGTCATGATCATGCGCGTGATGCCTTCGCTGATGAGTCCACTGCAATGTCCCATGTAGTATCTCTTCCTGTCGATATATGGGTCGTGAGGGTCGTTTTTTAAACGGACTCGCAACTCCTGATGGAAGCACTTAATATCAATAAGGTGTACTCGTCGGCCTATGATGTTGTTATTGAGGATACCAAGTACCCACTCATATTATGGTTTTCTTATTATGAAATAAATGTATGTAGTCGCTCGACAAACTTTGTTGCTCATGGGCTTGCTAGTCTTGATAGGATGTTAGAACCTAACTGGAATGGGGGGCCGATGTACTAGCCCTTGTGGCTGCTCTGTGTTTTGGGTGATTCAGCCCAACACCATTAAGTTAAAAGCAATGTTTTTTCTCAAAAAAAAACCTTTTAGTAGATGTACTTTAGGTTATGCCTTAGCCATTCACACGTATAGTTGTTCTGATGCCTTAGTTACATGCTTGCTGACACAGTATTAGCTAGTTAGTCTGGCAATAGTTTTTAACAATGGAGCTGGCATAATTGTATGGCGTATGTTATGTTTGACTCATTAACTAGAACTTTTTTTATTTCTTGATTGCAGGATCCAAAGAACTAGCTGGACTGGACTCTAGATCACGGGCAGTTTACTCTTCGAAGTTAATTAGGATGGCTAAATTACATTTGAGTTTTATTTGATGGATATTTTTTATCAGAAGTATGAATTGTATGAATCTACATATTATACGTATGGTTTTGAATATTGTAATTGAAACCCTGTAATTTTTTTTTACGATTGCAATAGACTATTACCACAACCCACTTTTGGTTGCCACATGCTAGCACCACTAAAAATATAGTGTTGCATCATATCTCAGTTGCTACGCCTATCTGTTTTGTTGCACTAGAATGTTGCAACGGAGAACTTTGTATTGTTGTAATAGCTTGGCATACAAAAATATCATGATGCGATAACAGTTTAGCGCCACCAAAGTAAGTTTGTTGAAATAGAGTATCGCCATGGAAAGTTTAAATTGTCGCAATAATTTCTCGCTACAAAGATCTTACTTGTTGTGATACCTATTTGTCACCATCAAAAGAAGTACGTTGCAATTTCCTGTTATGACGATTGGAATATTTGTTGCCATAAGTTAATGCCACAAGCGTAGTGGGTCGTGGCAACATGCCTAATGCCATGAAAACAAGAATTTTTGCCATAGTTTATTGCCACAAGTATAGAGGGTCGTGGCAACATGCCTGATGCCACGAAAATAAGGATTGTTGCCATAGTTTGTTGCCACAATTGATTATTGCCACGAAATAGTAATGCGCCACGAAATGGCCGTCGTTGGCATAGGTTGTTGCCACAAATGTCTATCGCCACGACATATCAGTCTCCACAATTCGGTACATGTTGCATTAAAGCTATCTCCACAAAGCAAATTGTGGCATCAGGTGAGTGTTGCCACGGGAAAACATGTGGCAAGTTCCCGCATGGATGTTGCAATAGCACACTTTATTGCCACAATTGCCTTTTCGTGGTAATAACCTATTACCATGTGTCCAGTTGCAACGGCTGCCAACGAATGTCGTTTCGTGGCAATAGGTATTTATCGCCACGAAACAGCATGTATTGCAACAAATTTTTTTGTTGCAATAGACCCGGATCCGTGTAGTGCTATACTATTAACCATGCTCTAAAGCGCACTACTCCCTCCATCTATGTGAGTAAGTCATCTTAGATTGTGCACCGTGACCAAGGAGGAGGGGAAAACGAGAGACCTTAATGTTTATTTGCTAATTAATAGCATTGCATGCAATGAACTAACCACTGCATGTCGTGTTTGGTAGTCTCTAGTTATTAAAAGCATGTGCACCCCTCATTTCTTATTGGTTAATATGTCAAGAAACAAGAAACGAGGTAGAAGTTAATACACCGTGCCTATGTGTTTTGGGATTATTTGGTTTTCGTAAGATGACTTACGCACCTAGATGGAGGGAGTATTGTACTTACCGATGCATGTACAAGTTCATGGAAATTTAGTGGTCATTCATGCATTCGTTCTAATTAATGCCTCGGTAAACATAACTTCTTGAGAAAAACGAGCGTACTAATTACTTGTGCAAACTAATCCCTCCGTCCCAAAATATAAGAATGTTTTTGACACTAGCATAGTGTCAAAAATGTTCTTATATTTTGGGACGGAGGGAGAACGAAATTAATTCGACCACTCACCGTCTACCTTGGTTGGAGAAATTTTGAAATTGAGACATTAACTGGAAAGGAGGGAGTAGTAACTTTTGTCTCGATTACTATTTGTGGCCTTGTATAGATGCAAAATGTATTTTTTTATAGTGGCCTTGTATAAGTAAATGGAGGGAGTAGTAAACAAAGTATACGTAGTAGGGACGAGGAGTAAACGGAGGGAGTAGTAAAATTTTCTCCTCGTGCTGCGAGCCACCACGCGCGTGGGCGAGGGCGGGCGTAAAGGCGTACAATAGTAGTAGTAGTAGTAGTAGTAGTAGTAGTAGTAGTAGTAGTAGTAGTAGTAGTACTCGTAAGCAAGCTTCACCTCATCCTGCGAGCCACCGCGCCCGTGGGCGGGGGATACGGCGTACTAAGCAAGCTTCTCCTCGTTCTACGAGTTGATGGGACACATCAAAAGTACTCCAGTGTATAGAACCTTGCCTCTAAGGTAGGCCCCACATGGTTTGCCTCTTTTTTTAATTTAACATAACGCGTCAAGTCACAATTTGTTTGTTCATCCGTGGTAGACGATCCTCCCTCCACCAAGTGGTCAACCAGTACACGTGCCAGATTACCACGTGGGCTGCCTTTTTATTACAGAAATGAGCTCCACTGTGTACCCGCGCGGGTGTGGTTGGGAAAGAGACGGGAGTACGAGCGCCGTGCGTGCACCTCTTCTCTTCGTGCACGTCCCCCACCTACGTGGGTGTGTGTGAGAGAGATACAAACCTAGACATAATGCGCCGTCCATCCCCATGCCTCCGCCAGTCAAACCACCATTCACCACCACGCCCACTCCTCCTCACCTTATCTCTCATCTTTCTCCCTCCATTTTTATATACAAGGGGCCACTATCAAAATTACAATTTGCAGATATACAAGGCCCCTAACACTAATCGATGCAATATAATGGTGTTTGCCTCGTGGTACTAGCAAAGGAGGACATTAATTATCCCTTGCATGCATGCGGGAGTTTGTAAAAAAATGCATCTTGATGTTCCGTGCAATGCACGGGCATCCTTCTAGTCCATGAAAACAACACATGGCAAAATTCCACGGCGAACGAGGGATTTGAATATGTTTGGAGGGGCTGTTTGGATCTTGCCCGGGGTAGCCAAAATATTGGCGACCCTTTTCTCCACCGGTGCCTTTGCCACCGATGAACGAGGAATGGCTCGGGTGCTCATGCTGTCATGCATCCTCCAGCGCGCATGTTGGAGACGAGCTCGCACGAGCTGTGTTTTTTTGTCCCACAACGCTGCCCGAGCCGCCCGCAGACCGACCGGCGAACCGCAAATTACGCCATCCAACCGTAGCCGCACACATTATGACAGCAACACAACCAACCGGACAAAATTCACGCAAACACGTACTCCCTCCGTCTAGGTGTGTAAGTCACCTTACGAAAACCAAATAATCCCAAAACACTTAGGCAAGGTACATTAACTCCCTCCTTGTTTCTTTTTTTGTGACATATCAACCAATAAGAGATGTGGGTTGTGCATGCTTTCAATGACTTGAGACTACCAAACATGACATGCAGTGGTTAGTTCATTGCATGCAATGCTATTAATTAGCAAAAAGACATTGAGTTTTATCGTTTTCCTTTTCACCTTGGTTGCGGTGCACAACATAAGATGACTTACACACCTAGACAGAGGGAGTAGACAAACTGATATTTCATATAAACAACGATGGAAATCATATATAATACCGGATTTTCATACAAACATGACGGATTTCATTACATTCAAATGAACTACGCTGTGCTAGTTCTGGACAGCACAGGTATATAATACCTGGCCTAAATGGTCGCCCGCTGATCGGTTTGTGTTCCTCATGTCCGGCAGCACGATCACCGGACTGCTGGGAGCCCAGGAGGTATATGCTTCAGTGCAAAGGACGGCTCGCTTCCCCACTACCCAACTAATATCATTGGATGGTGCCGTAAGATGATGGTGGCCGGCACCGGTTCGAGTTCATCACCGGCCACTACTTTGCCATGGCCGGCACCGGCTCGAGTTCATCCTAACATTCCCCTCTTCCGTGGAGCCCATGCAGGGTCGACGAAGGTCCTCGCAACAAAAGGATCCGACAAGATACCTGCTGTGTACGCCGGCGTCGCCTCCGCGGTTGCCTTCATGGGCCCCAAGCGGCGGCGGCCTCCCGTGTTATACTTCTCCTCGATGATGGCGGCGGACGCGGAGGCGCGGGCCACCGACTCGTCGCTCTCCGCGCACCCGGCTTCTGTCGCTGCTTTCATGGCGCGGCCGCCGGCATGGGAGTCTCAGCCACAGAAACAGGAGACGCGGTACGAGGCGGCGGCGTGGACGGCAACAACGATGCCCATGCGCCGCTCCTCGTCGAGCTGGCCTGGAGCGGCGAAGTTCTTTGAACCAGCGCCGGCTTGGGGTGGCAACCGCTCCGTCGGGCGAGGGGAGGGAGGTGGATCAGCAAGCTACATAGCTCGTATCCGGCGGGCTACCCAGCCGGCTTGGATGCGGAATAACTACTCTTCGTAAGCCATTGTAAGAGTGGACAAAATGGTGGAGGAGATAGGGGAGCGGCAGAGGTGTGCGATTCTTGGCCGGCGTTTGGCCTCGTTTAAATAGGAGATTAAATAGACGGCGGACGGGAGGAGCTCGGCCGGCGTTGCGTTTAACGCCGGCCCGGTCATGAACGGACGTGTGTCCAGAGTGGGTTTCTCGGCTTCCACACGGGCGGGTTTCATGGAGGCGTTTGAATGCGGCACAGAGGCGTGTTCAGCCGGGCGAGCCGCCAGTGGCGCTCTTGACTCTGACCTAGGACACCGCGCCGTTCTTCCACTGACGTGTGGGCTCTTTGGGTGCATGGCCTGCATGTCAGTGACCCAACACAGGCAGCGCACAGCAGAGGAACCTTTGGTGGGCCAGGGCGGTCAGAAGCGGGCATTTCATAAACCGATGATTGTTCATTGAGTGTGACGTCATCTTTTTCATGTTGATAACCCTACTATGTTGATAGCCCGTTCGATATGTTGTGATTCATAAAGACTGCTGCAAACATCAATGTTCTGCTTAACACAGATAAGATTGATTAATACCCGTAACAATCCATGTCCTTAACAAAGGGTGCATGCACATATAGGTTGAGCGTGTGTCTTACGTCATGTGTTGTGTCCAAGCAGGCGTGCGAGTGTTGCGTGCGTGCAAGGGTACGTTTCAGTGTTGCATGCATGGGTGCGTACGTGCGTGTGTTCGTGAGTGCATGTGTACGTGTCAGCGTTGCACGCCAGCATGCGTGTGTGTACGTTATGTGTACATGTCAGTGTTGCACGCCTACATGCATGCGTGTCTTGCGTGCGTGCATGCGTACGTGCGGGGTGAGGCTACAACTGACTTTTTCATCTCTGGTCATTAAATTTTCCAGCCGTTGGATACGAAATCAAGGGCCTCCAGTTTATCATCAAACTCCACCTCCCTGAGCCGCCAGCCCATGGCGCCCGTGGCCGGCCCGCCCTCCCCGAAACCACTCCCCACCGCCGGTCCGCCGCCGCACCGGCCATCCTTCTAGCCCCCCCCCCCCGCGCCGAGCTTTTTCTCCGGGGATCCCCACCCCCACAGCCCAATGAACGCCCCCCCAACCACCAGTGACTGCCAACCAGAGGTCTCACGACTTCGAATACCCACCGACCACTAATTTATTACCATTTATGTCCTTCATATACGCGCGGACGGGTGGGTCCTATGGTAATGTGCTCTGCTGAATGTGGACCGTTTGACTGGTCAATTGATCGTGTTATCAACAAATTACGGAGCTGTATGGTGAGCGGTGATCGTATGATCACCCTAAAATGTACTCCTATTTTATTAACGCAAAGATGCATTGAAACTACCATTTCTTTCTTTCATATCACGGGCTGACAGGTGGGCCCCACGGTTATAATACCCGATGGTGCAACACTAGTTGCGCCGCGTGGAATGTTTGACTGGTCAATTGATTGTGTCATCAACATAATACGGAGTTATGCGGGTGAGCCGGACTGTATAATCATGACATGTATTTGTTTAACACGGTACAGACGCAAGGGCTCATATATACACGCAAGCACTCACCGCTATAAGCGCACACACGCGAACCCTACCCCTATGAGCACCTTCGAGAGAGTGGGCCAGCATATATGATCTTGAGATTTTACGAAGTCACCATAGGTGCCTCGTAGTCGAGTGGAACGTCTCCTCCCACTGAACGTACATCGCCGGAAAATACTGAAATTAACACAAGATAAATGCGATCGCCGGGACTTTAAGCTTGGTGGGCTCGAGAAACCACTATCCTCTAACCATCCAACCACATGTTCGTTAGCACGACAAAATGTATGTGGTGACCGTGATGAGCTTATTCTGAAGTCCAGTGACCATATCGTGCTTTCGCTTCAAATACAGGTGACCGTAAGTGTCGCCAACAAAATACACGGAGCACGCATCAGATACAAAGTCCGTCAGTGTCATCAACAAAATATGGACACGTATCGTGACCTAGATACGGTTGTACTATTGTATATGCTTATTTTTTGAGTGGCCCATTGCGTGGGCACATCATTTCTAGTTGTGGTGGGTCAACATCAAGACTAATGGGTCGGTTCCATCCTTCGCCACATATAGGTTGGACCGAGACGTGTTATACGAAGACCCATGTGGAGGACTCGGCGTACAACACAAAGCTACCAGAGTCGCGGAGGACTCTATCCCCACTGGTGATAAGCCGACTGTATATGATTTGTAACCCTAGGCCCTTAGTATGTTATACAAGCTTTGGGGCTAGTTCGTCGATAGTATACACACACGCATAATGCCTGGTATTCACGTGTACTTTGTACACACCCCTATCACTAATATACTGATGCACTGTGAGTAGGCTCTTTCTTCAACTGCAAGGGTCCGATCCGAACTAGGGTAAAACTTTGCCTCGTATTAGCATCCAGCCTAACAACCAGGGATATCCTACCGAATGACGATATGATGAAATCATATCTTCCAACTACTAAGAGCATGGTTAATAGTATAGCCAGCTGCTGGCTATAAGCCAGTCCCATGTCATCTATAGCTCATCTTATAGCCAACATGTACAATAGTAGATCAAAAGAGTGTACTACTTTTTTATTATGTGGCCCACCTTTCATTCTCATAAAGTGTCTAGGAACACGTTCTAGAGCTGGCTTTTCTCGAAGAGCCCGCTTACTTTATCTCTCCTCTTCTCTTTCCTCCAACTGAGCACAAATATACTAGTTTATTCCTTATAGCCTGCTGACTCAGCTCTATTGTACTTGCTCTAAGAGAGAGGTGTGTCAGGGGGGGCAATGTGTGTGAGAGAGGCCTAAAGATAATGTGCGTGCGGGAGACACATAGGCACATATATGTGCGTATAGAGGGCTAGTAGAGACCGTGCATGTGTATATATGCATGTGAGAGAAATAGTGTTTTCCAACTGAGATTAGTGAAAAGAGTGGTACATAGTAGTCAGAAAGAGAGAGAGAGAGAGAAACAGAGAGAGCATGTGCATGAGACACCCCGACACCCTGAGAGAGATTGTGAGCATGTGTAAAAGAGAAATGCTGATGTATATAAAGTGTGTGCACTTATGCGTTAGATAGAGAGACATATAGCGCGTCTTTGAGAACGGGGCGAGGCATAGTACATCTACGTGTAAAAGACGGTTCTACGCATTAAATTAAAATATAAATGGCATTATTATTTTTGGATGAGATCATGAATTTTGCAAATTGTGTATGGACGAAAATCAGTCTATCAGACACCCATACTCTATTGAATTCTAGCATGTGCATGTGTTTATTTCATATTATCGATCCATAGAGTGAGAGCGGTTTGAAATACAGTAATGGATGCTTTTGCAATTCATATATAAACATTAATTAGTGCACTCCATGTTGTTAGTGTGAAGCACTTTATACATTTGTCACTTGCATGGATACATTCTGAATTGCTAGCTACGAAATAGAATACATGTCGAATTCAACATAAAGGGGGTTTCCCACAGTGCGCCACTAGTGTCTGCTATACTAATGGCGCACCACATGGTAGTGCGCCATTAGTAACAAGTTTTTTAATTTTTTTTGTTTTTTCTTAATCTCAGGTCACTATTTCACATATGAGATATCCAACACATATATATACAACAAGCATCCATATAACAATCATAGCCAACACACAAGTTCCATCATATATACATACATAGCCAACACATAGTTCCATCGTTACATATTACAAAAGTTTCACATTGTTCATCCAACACCGTTATCCATCAATTCACAAAAGTTTCACATTGATACAAAATAAAAACACAAATGGAAAAGAAGCACTCCATCCATGCAAGCTTCCGTGAATTAAATCAAATCTGCAAAATGATAAACAAGAAGTTAAAAGAAGAATAACAAGAAGACTAGAAGAATACTAGAAGAAGAAGAACACTAGAAGAAGAATAAGAAGAATTTTGGAGCCAACTTAGGTAAAATGAAGCTAACCTATGTAATTTTGGAAAAGAAGAAGAATAAGAAGAAGACTATAAGCTTATTATGTAAACTTGATCATTTTGTGCTAACATAAGTTATTTTGGAGCTAACCTATAGGAAACTAAGCATATAAGCTCTAAGTTAGCATATTAGAGCCAACTTAGGTAAAATGAAGCTAACCTATGTCATTTTGGAAAAGAAGAAGAATAAGAAGAAGACTATAAGCTTATTATGTAAACTTGATCATTTTGTGCTAACATAAGTTATTTTGGAGCTAACCTATAGGAAACTAAGCATATAAGCTCTAAGTTAGCATATTAGAGCCAACTTAGGTAAAATGAAGCTAACCTATGTAATTTTGGAAAAGAAGAAGAATAAGAAGAAGACTATAAGCTTATTATGTAAACTTGATCATTTTGTGCTAACATAAGTTATTTTGGAGCTAACCTATAGGAAACTAAGCATATAATAAGCTCTAAGTTAGCATATTAGAGCCACCTTAGGTAAAATGAAGCTAACCTATAGGAAACTGAGAATATTAGAGATAACATAGGTAACTAAGTATATATATATATCATTTTGGAGATCTGACATACCTAACATAGTTCAGTTCTCATTGTTCTTCTTCTCCTTCCTCAGCCTGATGCGCCAAGAGCGGCGAGGCGGTGGAGGCAGTGGAGGCAGTGGGATGTAGTCTTCTATGACAATTGGCGTGGTCATGTCGCCCAGCTGTGGGATCGCCGGCGCCACCACCGGTGCGTGGTCATTGTCAGGCACCACCACCATCGTGAGGCCACCTTCAGGCAGGACGGGCACGACCATGGCTAGGTCATCCTCAGCCACCTCCATCTCTTGCCCATGGTCAGCCACCACCACCATCTCCTGCCCATGGTCAGCCACCACCATCTCTTGCCCTTGGTCAGCCACCACCAGCGCTAGGTCATCCTCAGCCTGATGTCCATCTACATCCTACAGCTCCTCATCCTCACTCTGCTCCTCTTCTCCCGCACTCCAGTCCAGATCATCTTTCTTGTTGTCTATGCTGCTGCCAGAATCGCTGTTGCTTTCGCTACAGCCAGAATCGCTGCTGCTTTTGCTACAGCCATAATCGATGCTGCTTTGGCTGTAGCAAGTGTCGCTGCTGCTGCTCCCATTACCTGTCCAAATGCAACAATGACCGTTAACAATCGATGCGAGACAAAGCCAAATGTAGAGGAATAAGAAGAGGCAGAACATACCGGCATCATCATCGTCAGCGTAGCGCATGCGACACATAGTCGCGTTGAACACCTTCGCGATGAGCATGGTGGCGTCGTCGTCGTACCTGAAGAGAAGGAAGTACCCCAGCCGCAGGGCGTAGGCACGGTAGAACTTCTCCCACCCACGAGACAAGTACATGTAGCCCTCCTTGATCACCAACTCCACATCCCACTGCCTGCGAAACCCGCTACCGGCCTATCGCAGCTTCACATTATTTGGCGGATCTTCACCCATTAGCATATTCATAAAGCTGTCAGGCAGCCTCTGCAGTTTGGGACAATGAGTGATGTCGCAAACAACAGATATCATAATGAGATGGGTGAAGGGGAGATCTCTCGTTCTATATACCTGTGTCATGGATGATACTGAAGTCCCAAGTATGATAATCTTGAAGAACTGGAAGCATCCAACTCAGATCATGCGGTGTCGCAGAGCGGCGGTGGCTGCTTCCGCCATCTCGATAAGTAGCAGAAGAGACCAATTAGTACCCTTACAACAGATCATAAAACATGCATGATAACAGGCTATACTGAAAGGCCAATTGTACCCCTACTTAACTAAGTACTAAGATACCCCGGCCCATGCATTAGTATCAAGTAATGCTAAAATTCACGGGAAATTTCAGCATGAGCTTTGCTGAAAATAGGACATATGGAGTACCCGAATTTGCCGGAACGGAAGTTAATCGACATTCCGGCGAACTCAAGGGCCTCTCGGGGTACAGCAGCAGCATCACAAGTTGACAAATTAGATATAAAGGCCGCAAAGCTTAGTCCATATGCCTTAAATCTTAACCACATTTTGCTATTGCTAATTTCTAGAAGTGAGCTCTGACAGCTTTCTATAATAAATTAGTCAAGATAAGTTCCTAAGCTCCTGATATGACGAAACTAGCGTACATATACCAATAAATGCAATTTGTAACAAATTGTTGTACAACAATATATCTTCTAGCCATGAAACCCTACCTTGATTCTCCTTTCTTCCTCTTGCCGAAGAAAAGTTGGCTGCAGAAGATGGTCCATCTCAGATCAGCCTGCAGAAGTTCATTGTATAATTATGTTTAGTTCCAAGCAGTAGTTCAAGAAGTGCAAATTGCAGAAGTTTGAGAAAGCACTAACTGGAAAGTCTGGTGTTTCCTTGAAAACATGAAAGGGCCTGACTATGCATACAATTTTACAACAAGACATCCACCATACAATTTTTATTAAAGGAAAAGACTTAAGTTAACTTTAACTAAAGTTTCAGTTAAAGTTTAAATTAAAGTTTCAGTTAAAGTTTTAGTTGATTTTAAAGTTAAATTAAAATTTCACTTAAATTTTATGTTAAAGGAGAGCATTTGCTACTGGATTTTAGTGCTATTGTAAGCAGTGCACTACTGCACTATTGTTCATACTCCTGCACAATTGCACTACTGGAATCCTCCTTCATACTACTGTAAGCAGGAATACTGTTGCAAACCCTGGAACTTGCAAGCAGTAGCAGGAGTACAACAAGACAAAAAGTTTATCATCATCATCAACAAGACAGGAATACTGCAGAGGTTGATGAGAGAGAGATAATTGGACTTGCAACCTACCATAAAGCTCATCATCATCAACGCAACGATACTATCTGGTTGTTGCCACCAACCTAGCTAAGCTAGAACCCTTCCAACAAAATCTCTAAACTTGCCGCGGAACCACAACAAAAAGCGCTCTCAACTCAAACTGCAACAAAAATAAAACCACTACTACTTACTTGCCACATTGATTTTGATTTCGATTTCTAGTATTTTATTGGGTTGGGGACAATTTTTGTAAGTTTGGATCTTCCATTCCTAGGTAGGGTAGCAACAGCAGCAGCAACTTACTTAGTTTTGACTACCTGAAGGTCAATCTCTAGGCCTGTAGTTGTATGTAGGCTCTAGAATTCAATTCAGATAACTACACTGTACACCTATCTATCATCATTTTCATTTCATTTCATTCTCATTTCTTTTCACCTATATATGTATGCTATCCTCTCCACAAACCTAGATAGCCCATTTCTTACTCTAGATAGGGTACCCAATTCACAGCAGCTTAACTGATTGATTTTAACTATCCACCTGCTTTGTATCATGGGCTAGGGTTACAGTACCTGGGGAGGAATCAGCAACGGAGAAGAGAGGGGTGCTGCTGGTCGTTGGCCTGCCGCTCGTCCCTGACCTCCACTGTCCAATTTCATTTAGGGCAAACACTAAATACAGTTTGGACAGTTTAGAGAGCAAAATCTAAAGATTTGTGAACATTTGTTAATTTTGAAAATTTAGAGAGAAGAAAAAGGGGGATACCTCGAGCTTGGATAGCCTGGGCTCCGGCTTGGGCTTGGGCGGCGAGGCGGCGCGTAGTTCGGCGGCGGCGGGGACGGGGACGTCTGGGACTTGGTCGGCCGGTGGTGCGCCTCGTAGGGCGTGGGGGCGAACTGAGCTTGGGCGCTTGGCGGCGAGTCAGCGCAAGGCGGCGGGCGCCGACACGGCCTTCTCGGGCGCCCGGCGTCGAGGAGGCGGTGGGCGCGATCCAGAGGAAGGGCCGCCTTCTTGACCTTCCGAGCAGAAGAAGGCACGGTCGGTGAGAGGAGGAGGAGGAGAAGCTAGGGGAAGGGAGGGAGGGGACGACGCTCACGGGCGGCGAAGGAGCGGCGGGGACGGCGACCGGGCGGCGAAAGGACGGGGGCGGGGCGGGGGAGGCGTGAGGGTGTCGGCGAGGCGGCGGCGTGTGGGAGCTGCATTGGTGGGGGCCGCGGGGGCACGGGGGTGGCGGGGATCGGGGCGGCGGCGGGGGGGGGGGGTCGATCTGGCAAGGGAGAGGGACGAAGGAATCTGGCGAGGGAGAGGGTGGAATTAGCTAGGGGGGAGATTACTAATGGCGCATCCCGCGGCGGTGCGCCATTAGTATGTTTTTTTATTACAGTCCGAGCCCTCAGGTTATATTCCACCTAGCCCAGTCTAGATCAGAACCCACCAACTAGCCCAACTAGTCAGCACGCAGCACACACACTAGGAGGTCCTGGGTTCGATTCCCAGGCTCCCCAATTTTTATTTTTATGCATTTAAAATGCTGTTTGATATTTATTTGTGTTTAAATATCTTCAAAATTGTTTAAATAATAACAATAACATTTTTTTATAAAAACAGTAATAATTTTTTTAAAAAATATGTTCAAATATGTTATTAGAAAACATATATGAATATGAAAAAGGTGGAGTGGAGGGTGCGGTGGGTCATCGGCGACGGTGGAGTGGGGGAGGGTGCGGGCCGGGTGTCGGCGACGGCGACCGGTGGAGCGGGGGAGGGTGCGGTTGGTCGTCGGCGGCGGTGGAGTGGGGGAGGGTACGGGGGCGTCGTCGGGGACGAAGACGTCAACGCTGTGGATGTTGCCGCCGTGGGAGGCGATGCAGTCGGAGATCCGGGATTGTCAACTGCGCGCGGAGGCCAGGGGAGTCGAGTCAGTCAGGGGGAGTGGGCCGGGAGGGAGGAGAGGAGGAAGAGAGGAGAAGAAGATTACCTGACCACGAGGTGGTGGCTGGAGCGGAGACGACGGAGGGTGGAGACGGCGAGCTTGGGGGCGGCGGGGAGGTCGCGGGCCTCCTGTCCTGGTGGACGTGGGGCCTCCTTTCCCTGGCGGACGTGGAGGCGGCGCCGAGGCTCCAAGTCTCCGGCGGCTCCGAGGGTTAGGGAGGGAGGCGAGGGAAGCGGGGCTCGGGGAGGGGGAGGCGGCGTGGGCGGCGGGCGGCTGGGGAGGCGCGTGGGCGGCCTCTGGCTGGCAAGTGACGGAGGAAGGGGAGAGGGAGGCGGCTGGGGCGCGTGGGCGACGGCGACGTACGGTGAATCTGTTATTTTAAAAAATATCATCAAATTTGTTATTCGAAAATATTTATGAATATGAAAAAATATCATCAATTTTTTTTTTGCAATTTTTGTTGCATTCATTTGTGACGGTGGAGCGGGCCGGGGAGGGTGCGGGGGAGAGGGTGCGGGTGGTCGTCGGCGGCGGTGGAGTGGGGGATGTGCAGGACGGGGGTCGGCGGCGGCGGCCGGTGGAGAGGTGGAGGGTGCGGGTGGTCGTCGGCGGCGGTGGAGTGGGGAGGTGCGGGCGGGGTGTGGCCCGGCAGTGGAGCGGGGAGGTGCGGTGGGGACGGGGTCGGTGGAGGGTGCGGTCGTGGCGGCGGCAGTGGAGCGGGGGTCGACCACAGTACCATTAGAAGTTTTACAAAAAAAGTATATATTCTAATGGCGCACTCTGTGTCCAGTGCGCCATTACTAGTTAGAACTAGTAATGGCGCACTTCGCTCGGATGCGCCATTAGTATGTATGGAAAAATGAAAAAAAAATATTACTAGTGGCGCACCGTGTGTCTGGTGCCCCATTAGTGTCTTCCACACTAATTGCGCATCAACAAATGGTGCGCCATTAGTATATAGTAGTGGCGCACTACCTGACAGGTGCGCCATTAGTACCCATCCCATCTATAGCCCTTTTCCTAGTAGTGGGGGCATCAATCTTTGTTGTGAGTTTGAACATGCTATATATATTCATACGCATATCTAACCTTTTTTTTGCAACCAAGCAAATTATATCTGGAACCATGCATGAACTAAGGTAAGTTGCATATTTTTTAATATATACTCGTGTACAATGTATGTTCAAATGTACCCCCTCCATTCCAAAATAATCGTAGCCTTAGGATTTTCAAGAGTAAAGATTTGTGAAGTTTGACAAATCCTGAAAGTTCAATTCAAGAGAACCAAAAACGTTAATGCTTCTGCTCCCAAGTATTGAACGAAGTGCCAAATAGGCCTCTGGTCACCCGAAACCGCGTGAGACTAATGTTTTGGTGGTAGGAAATTACTGTCCTGACTCTAGGCCGTGTAGCCTATCGGCCCGATGTCCAAAGTCTAAACGGGGGTAGGTTTGTAACTTCACCAAGACGCCAGTCTCAACCGCCTCTGAGAAGCATTCATACGCCGTGGGCGCCTAAACACCCATGCGCTCGGCCGAAATCTATCCCGCCCACATTTGGGACACCTGACATGACTGTCCTACCCCCGATCCGCAGTATGTATGAAATTTTAGATGGGGGCAAAGTTTGTAACTTTCCCCAAATTTCAAACAAGCGCGTCTCAAACCGAACATTATTCCCTCTTAGTTCCCCGCCTCCCTTCGTTTCCCCATTCATACTCCGTGGGCGTGAAAACGCCCTCTCCACCAACCGCGAAACCCCATCCTCCTCCGTAGGTTCGTCCTCCACCCCATAGCGTCCAATCCACCGCCACCCTCCTCCATCACGCCGGAGACGGTACCCCGACGTCGTCGTCCAACACAACCGCAACCGCAACGCCCTCAACAACTTAGCAGCTGAGCCGAGGCAGAGCTGCCTCTGTCGGCGCCGACGTTGACGTGCGCCATACCAGAGCCACTCCGACCACGCCGTCCTGCGCCTCACTGCTGCCGCTCCACTATCGCAACCGTCCACCGCACAAGAGCTGTTCCCACTACGTCGTCGTTCGCCGCCTCGGATCTGCTTCCCCGCCGCCGATAGACGGCCACCGCACCACACTCAACAACTTGGCCATGGGTTCGTCCAAGGCTGCACCGTCCTCCACAACTTCTGGTTTCCGGCGAACAACAAGAAGATCGTCGGAAAAACAGAAGGAGGACACAACACTGCTAGCAGAAAGAGGTACTCCTCTTCCCTTGTTCATGCAAATCTTATGTCTCCGCTCACACCGTATTCATCCCACAAAAGAAACTAGTTGAGTGCTTCTTATTGCATCTTCTTCGTGATACTAAATGCACAAGGTTTCCTCCCATTTACTATTTCACCTTTGGTAGAGGTCAGTAGCCCGCCTGGATTTCAATTCAGGGTTAGTCAAACTGCAATTAAAAGAAGCAGCGCCTGCTTAGGCGCGCGGAACACCTAGTCCGCCTGTTCCCCGTGGAAGCGGCACATCGGTGTCTATCATAGGGGTGTGGGGCGCAGGAGCTGCTTGCGCCCGATGTGGAGGTCGGCAGGGCTTGAATGGATGGCCGGGGGGGTGGTGCCAAGCACGGCGGTGCTTTGAGGTTGAGGGGAGGGCGCAGGCAGGGGAGGAATACTGGGCCGTTGGTCGCTGGCGTTTCGAGGAAGATCGTCAACACTGACTGGCTGGAGGTAGATGAAGGCGATCTGCACGGTCTTTGTACATCGGATGGTGTAGAAAAAATGGACTGACCTATTTTCTTTCAGTCGACTGTTATTTTCATAGAATCCTGTAGTAATTTAGTGTGCCATGCATGTTGTAGAGCTATCATATGTCTCCCGTCATTTATTTCTCACCAACCTGCTATCTGCTACCTCTACATTGTACTAATTGTGCACACACTTCACCCATACTCACACTATTGTTTTTTTATGCATGGGTATTTCAGACTCTGACGCGGTGTTGATGAATGCAGAAAAGAAAAGACAGAAGTTGCTCCAGTGTAATTAGAAGACAAGCACTAAGCGTTTCAGCGCTCTAATGGGTTTAGTGTCGTGATGAGAGCGATGGCGTAGCTCTGCAGTTGATGATCTCAATTGCCACACACAACCATCCTGTGCTTGCTTTAACTTCGAGGTGTCAAATGTGGTTGCATGTTGCATATGGTGTCTAGCTTGTATTGCTTCCAATTTGGTTAAATTGCATCTGCTTACTTTACACATTATTCCTTTGATAATGACATGCCTTCCTGTTTTTGATACATACTACATATGACTATTAACCATGTTCGTACATCAAACTAGTGCTCTTTTGTATCCCTCGTCAATCACTTATGATGAGACAGTCACCCGGGTGGGTTACTTTGAGACGCCCTACTCGTTTAAAGAGTGCAATTACATCCTCCCCACATGATTCTCGAGAAACAGCAAAGCTAAATGAAGATAGTCAACGTAGCTCTCTAGTTGATCACCGCAAATCCCCCACACCACCATCGCAGGTGATTGCTCTTACCTTGTAATGCTTCTAATTAGGGAAAATTGCATCTGCTTAGTTAACACATTATACCTGTGAATATGACATGCCTTCCTATTTTTGGTACATACTACGTCTTTCTATTAACCATGTTCTTACATCAAACTACTTTTATTGTGTATCCCTCATCAATGCTCCTAATTTGTTAAATTTCATCTCCTTAGCTTACACATTATACATGTGAATATGACACGCCTTCCTGTTTTTGGTACACACTACATCTGCCTATCACACCATGTTCTTACATCAAACTATTGTTCTTGTGTATCATGCGTCTATCGCTTATGATGAGACAGTCACGCGCGTGCGTTAATATAAGACGCAATACTCTTATAAAGAATGCAATTTCATTCTCTCCACATGATTCTCAAGAAATAGCAAGCCTAAATGAAGACATTGATCGTAGCCCTGTACCTGAAGACCGCACTTCCCCTACACCACCATCACAGGTACTTGCTCTAACTTCGAAGTGTGATATGTGGTTGCATGTTGCATACGGAGCCTAGCTTGTAATGCTTCTAATTAGGGTAAATTGCATCTGCTTAGTTTACACACTATACCTATGAATATGACATGCCTTCCTATTTTTGGTACACACTACATCTATGTGTTAACCTTGTTCTTACATGAAACTGCCTCTCTTCTGTATCCTGCAGCAATCACTTACGATGAGTCACCTTTATTCGTTGCATATTGCATATTATTTCTAGCCTGTTGCCATGTATTGCTTCTAATTTGGTCAAATACATTTGTTAGGGCACCCATTTAATTTGGTAGAGTGATATTGGTTTCATCTTTCATATGGTTTCTAGCTTGCATCGATTCTAACAAGTTCAAGCACCTTGTGCTTAGTTTACATTTTATACATCATACATGTCAATATGTCATGCCGTCCTGTTTTTCATACATATTCCATCCTCCTATCATGCGGCTGCCTTACATGAAAGTAGTGTTCACAAGGTATCATGCATTAATGAGTTCTGAAGAGCAAATTTTATTCCTTTTTCTTGTGGGTTTGACTTGACAAGGCAAAATCAAGAAAGAGGAAGGAAAAGAGTAAGGAAGGCGATGATGGTGGTCCTCTGCAGCAACGTAAAAGGAGCATCTATACCGATTCTCCTTGTACTGATAGTGCATTACAAGGTCCAAGTCTCCGCTCCCCTACTCCACCATCCAAGGTGCTTACTCTAACTTGGCAGTGTGATATCTGGTTGCATGTTGCATATGGTGTCTAGCTCGTATTGCTCCTAATTAATGTAAACTGCATCTTCTTAGTTTACACATGATACATGTGAATATGACACGCTTTCCTGTTTTTGGTACATACTATATCTATCTATCACACCATGTTCTTACATGAAACTAATCTTCTTGTGTATCCTGCATCAGTCACTTATGATGGGACACCTTTAAGTTGGCAGTGTGATATTGGTTTGCGTCTTGAATATGATTTCTAGCATGTATTGCTTGTAGTTTGATGAATGCCACCTATGACGAGACAGTTTTAACTTGGCAGGGTGATATTGATTGCACCTTCCATATGGTGTCTTGCAGTGTTTCTAATTTGTTGAAGTGCCTTACCTTAGTTACCACATCATAGGTGTGAATATGTCAAGCCTTCCATTTTTTCGTACATATTCCATCCTCATATCATGACTTTGCCTTTCATCAGAGTATTGTTCGTCAGTATCATGCATGAATGAGTTCTGGAGAGCGAATGATATTGCTTTTTCTTAGCGGTATGACCTCACAATGCAAAATCAATAAAGCTGAAGGAAATTGGCAAGGCATTGGATGATGGTGGTCCTTCCGAGCAACTGAAACGGAGGTTCTTTACAGATTCTACTCCACCATCCTCCCAACAAGATTCGCAAGACAACGCAAGGCTAGACAATCAACGTAGCTATGTAGATGATGAGCACATCTCCCCTACTCCACCATCACAGGTGCTTGCTCTAACTTGGCACTATTATATATGGTTGCATGCTGCGTATGATGTCTAGCTTGTATTGCTTCTAACTTTGTTGAATTGCATATGCTTACTTTACACATAATGCCTGTGAATATGACATGTGTTCCTTTTTCTACATCAGACTACTATTCTTGCATATCCCGCATCAGTCACTTATGATAAGGCACCTTTAAGTCGCCAGTCTGATATTGGTTGTGTCTTGCATACGATTTCTAGCATGTACTGCTTCTAATTTGTTGAAACGCCATATAGTTTGAACTTGCCATAGTGATATTGATTGCATCTTTCATATGGTGTCTAGCTTGAAGTGCTTCTAATTTGTTGAAAAGCCTTCTCCTTAGTTGCCACATCATAGGTGTGAATATGTCACACCATCCTGTTTTTCATACATATTCCATCCTCGCATCATGTGTTTGCCTTTCATCCGAGTAGTGTTAAATCGTTATCATGCATGAATGAGTTCTGAAGAACGAATTTTATTCATTTTTCTTATCAGTTTGACTTCACAATGCAAAATCATTACAGATGAAGGAAATTAGTCCAGCAGTGGATGATGGTGGTCCTTCGGAGCAACTCAAACAGGGGGTCTCTACAGATTCTACTCCGCCATCCTCCCAACAAGATTCGCAAGACAACACAAGGCTGGACAGTCAACATAGCCGTGTAGATGATGAGCACATCTCCCCTACTCCACCATCATAGGTGCTTGCTCTAACTTGACACTATTATATGTGGTTGCATGTCGCGTATGATGTCTAGCTTGTATTCCTTCTAACTGGAATTGCATCTGCTTACTTTACACATAATGCCTGTGAATATGACACGTGTTCCTGTTTCTAGAACATACATGTACATGATGAGCACATATCCCCTACTCCACCATCACAGGTGCTTGCTCTTACATGGAACTGTTATACGTGGTTGCGTTTTCCGTATGATGTCTAGTTTGTATTGCTTCTGATTATGTTGAATTGCATCTGCGTAGCTTACAACTTATACCTGCAACGATCACTTACCCATAAGACACATTTAACTTGGTATTGTGATGTAGGTTGCATCTTGCATTGTCTTCTAGCTTGTACTGCTTCTAATTTCTTGAAATGGCACTTATGACGAGACACTTTTTACCTGATAGAGTGATAGTGGTTGCATGTTCATATGGTGCCTAGCTTTCGTTTCTTCTAATTTTGTATAAATGCCTTCCGCTTACTGTTTTTTCATACATATTCCATCCTCCTATCATACGTGTGAATATGAAATGCTGTCTTTTTTTGTATATATTCCATCCTCCTATCCATCGCTTGCCTTACATCAAAGTAGTGTTAAATACGTATCATGCATCAACCAGTTATGCAGAGCTAATTTTATTCATCTTCTTGTGGTTTTGACTTCATAAGGCAATATAAGAAAATAGGAAGGAAAAGAGTAAGTTAGGGGATGTTGGTGGTCCTCCGCACCTACGCAAACAGAGACTCTCTAGATTTACCCTCGCCATCGCTAATGAAGTTGAAGTCCCAAGTCTACATGATGAGTTCCTCTCCGTACTCCACCATCGCAAGTGCTTGCTCTAAGTTGACAGTGTGATAATTGGTTTCATGTTGCATATGTTGTCTAGCCTGTATTTCTACTATTTTGATTAAATTGCACCTGCTGAGTTTATACGTTATACATGTGCATATGACATGGCTTTCTGTGTCTAGAATACACTGCATCTATCTATCATACCATGTTCTTACATCAAAGTACTGTTGTTGTGTATCCCGCATCAGACACTCATGATTGGACACTTTTAGCATGGCAGTTTGATAGTGGTTGCATCTTGCATTGATTTGTACGTTGTACTGCTTCTAATTTTTTGAATTTCCATTATGGCAAGACACTTTTAACTTGACAGAGTAATATTGGTTGCATATTTCATATGGTGTCTAGCTTGCATTACTTCTATTTTCTTGAAAATCCTTCTGCTTACTTTGCACATCTTAGCTGTGAATATGTCATGTCGTCCTGTTTTTCTTACATATCCCATCCTCATACGGTTGTCTTACATCAAAGTATTGCTTATGCATATCATGCATCAATGAGTTACGAAGAGTGATTTTATTCTTTTTGTGTTGTGGGTACAACTTGACATGGCAAAAGTCAAAAGAGCAAGGAAAATAATATAGTAGGGAGTGTTGTTACTCGTCGGGTGAAACATAAAAGGTTACGCCATCGAGATTCTACTTGGTACTTATAGTGCGATGAAGGTCCAAGTCCACCGGCTAAATCTACAAACACGGTATCACCTGCTCCACCAGCTGCAGCATCCGCTTCAAGCGTACCAACATCTCAACCAGTTACTCGTTCATTTGCTCGGGCTGGCGGTTCCCAAGCTACCTTCACACCTAACACTACTTCCGAAGCTAATCACGACACAACAGGACTTGGCAAGATCAGATGAACCTCATGAGCATCAACACCAAGATGGTACCTGACCGAGTCAAGTTGCAGTTGCATGCTCCTTTATATGTACTCTCACAGTTTGATGTACACTAACACGTACCATATTCGTTGTTGTACTAGCACCACGGTGCAAGCGGAAACAGACATCAGGGATAATGCTTGAAAGATTAACAAAATCTAAAGGAGGAAGAATGGAGATCCATTTTGAGGCAGGTTTAAAAAGGCCACGTGATGCTACAGAGTCAGCCAAGTTAGTATCAGAGGCAGCCGTTGCCATTAAGTGTCATGCACGTATCCTCCCAACATGGATCCAGTACAGGAATGAGAAAGACAATACCCAGTTTAACACCTTCCTTGACCATTTATCCGTAAGTAATGTTATTCATCCCAATTAGTAATATTGTCTTGCTCTGTCCCATACTTTCTAGCTTCCTCCTAATAAGACTCACATTCTTTTTTCAACAGATGAGGTTCAAGTTGGATCTGAAAGATGATGCAACTAAACAAGCATGCACTAATGTTTTTCAGTCTGCTATGCGACAGTATCGGTACCACCTTAGAAAATCTCACTTTGAAGGCCAGGCTAACAATGAAATCGCCCAAACATCTCGAGTGGAATATATTACAGATGAAGACTGGACAACCCTCGTTAAACACTGGTCTGATCCAAAGTATCAGGTAGGCTATATGTATTTGATCAGACCACATATTGAACTCGTATTTATGTATGTGCCTTACAAGTGGATCTTCTTCTAGGCTAACTGTTTGAAGAACAAAACCAACCGTTCTAAAGTGAAATTCCAACAGACAACAGGATCTCGTAGCTATATTGCTGCTCGCGAGGCTTTTGTAAATAGGTGCTACTTCCTTCTTTTTTTTGTGCCATATTATCGTATCTATATTGACTTGTTCCAAATACAGAGGAAAGCCCGTGCGGACCAAAAAGAACCTGAACTGAATGCAGTGCAAATCTTCAAGGATTTCCACACTAGCAAGATGAAGGGCATGAGCACACCAGTTCAAGCCGCTGTTGTAAGTCCTTACTCCTCCTGCCTTGAACTGATTGGTACTATGATGTGTTAATTTAACTACTTGGTTTGCAGCCAATGTCAGTTACTCTGTTCACTTTTATACACAATTGTCTTAACGTATCATTTCACCTTACACGGTTTAAAAGAGATGAAGGATATTCTTTTGGTCTTGATCTGTAATCTAGTTGTTATGTTCACGTGCGTACACAATGATAAAATAGGTTGTTTGTTTTATATCTGTTTGCCCATGATATGAATGATGTCATACTATGTTCATCCTACTTTAAACCATGTCTTTTTATCCTTAGATGTCAACGAATGTGAGGAAATAGACAATACATGGGCATGCTACATGGACATATGTTCCGAAAGTGATTTTATTATGTAGTTGGCACTACAATACATGCTAATGTATTACAGTAGTTCACCAAAATAAGTTATGTATAAACGTTTAACCTACTTTGTTTGTTTTTGTCTCATTAGTAAATTATCCGATACACTAATCTACAAGTTCAAACTTTCAAGAAGCTATGGAACAAATGATTGAATAGCCACAACCACCTGAAGGTGACGAGGCCACTACAGGCACAATGTCACCTCTGGCTGCGATCGTCGGTATCTCTCCACTAACGATTGCAAAAAGCACCTTCTGCGTAATTACGGGTTGGTTGTCAAGGTAACCTCGTCCAAATCGCCCTCTTGAACAAAATCTTCACGATAGGCAGTGATATATTCATGCTCCAGACACAAGTCCAATCCCTAATGGACGTTGTTTCGGAAACAAGAATAGTGGTTGAGAAATGTCGTCAAGATATGAATGGTGTTGAAACCATACTATCAGACATTCGCTTCATTGTTCAAGAGCAATGGCGGAAAACAGGTGGAGATTGTGCTGCTCCATTAGGTTCTACAGCCTGAAACATTAGCACTCAGGTCAAATGATCTATGCTTCTATACATCTGATGGTGCTTTTATCTAGAAGGACTATAAACTTTATGCCAACAGGCCTTTTGTTGTATGGTTGGACTTTATTTTGTTGTGATACAACATTTATGATGCTGCCCCAGGCTACAGTAATTACGACGCTATTTTTATATAGTGTAGGTTTATTTTAGTAATATATTCGGCCGAAAGCTTGGTAGGAGCCCAACATGCCAACTTTCATCGGGCCCATTCCAATTGGGCTAAAAATGATTACGGGCCAAAATTGACATGTAGCCCACTAAAAATATCTGGGCCTAAATCAGCATAAGCTTTCCTATTTTTCTTGTAGGCATGTGCCCATAGTGGGCCTTTAACAGGCCTAAACATAATTTGGGCCCTCAGTAAAAATAGGCCGTTTACAGGTGTAAATATCTCGAGCCCATAGAAAACATGGGCCTTTAATAGACCGAAAGTGAGATTGGGCCCTGATTGTGCCAAATAACCCACTGGACTTAGCAGGCCGAAATGGTGGCCCATTTACGACGCGGATCTTTGACAGGCCGAAATTCGGATGGGTCGTAAATGCGCCGACCTAATACACGGGCCTTTAACAGGCTGGAACTTCGGTCGGGCTAGATCATCGTCATTTTTATATGGGCCGTTAATGGGCCCGATATGTTGTTAGGCCACATATGGCCCATGGTTTACGTCCGGCGTTAACAGGCCGAAAATGACAACAGGAAGAAAGTTGCCCAAATCTATAGTTGGCCTCTAACAGGGCCCAAATATGACCCAAATCCTTCACGGTCGTTTATGGGCCAAAAGTTTTGATGGCCTGTAAATGGGCCCAAATGAAGCTGGACCTTTAACAGGCCGGAAATTCACCGGGCCGTGATTCGGCCCAATTACTTAGCGGACTGTTAACGGGCCAGAAGTGACCATGGGCCGCGTTGATGGCAAGTTTAGGACAGGACGTTGACGGGCCGATTTGACAGAGAATGTTGGGCCTTTAGCTGGGCCGGCCCATTATGGTCTGCAGAATCTTGTGGGCCTTTAGCTAGGCTGGCCTAGTGTGGTCCGCAAAATCTTGTGGGCTTTTAGCTGGGCCGGCCCATTATGGTCTGCAAAATCTTGTGGGCCATTAGCTGGGCCGGCCCATCGTGGTCCGCTAAAATTCGTGGGCCTTTAGCTGGGCCGGCCCATTATGGTCCGCTAAATCTTATGGGCCATCGGTTGGGCCGGCCCATTTAAACTTTGTGGGCCACTGTTGGGCCGGTCCACGTGCCAACATATCATAGGCCCATCTCGACCGTTGGATGAGTGACACCCACTACTAGGAAAAGGCCTGCTAGTGGCGCACCTGTTTTGCCTACTAATGGCGCACTACAGGTGCGCCACTAGCACCACGCCATTAGAATATTTTACTAATGGCGCACCTGTGGTGCGCCATTAGTATACCAGATACTAATTGCGCACCAGGCAGTGCGCCATTAGTATAGTGCACCACATAGAAGTGCGCCATTAGTAAAAAAAAATTAATTTTTTTTTTGAAATTTTTTTTCAGTTTTTTTTCATTTTTTTCTTAATCTTGGGTCACTATGGCTTAATCTCGGGTCAATATGCTTAATCTCAAGTCAAATCGCACTAAGTGGTCAAACTTCCCGAAAGGTCACCCATCCTCACACTACTCCAGCCCGAGCACGTTTAACTTTGCAGTTCTATCCAACCTGACACCACCTCACTTAATGTGCACTTGTTGATATATCTATCATATCAATCCTATTAAACCTTGTTGATGTCTAGGACTTTGTTCATGTTCATGTGTATGATGAAATTTTGAAAAATATTTCAAACTTCCCGATCATAGTACGTATCATTTTTTGAAAAAAATTCCAAACCAATTTTTTTTCTGTTACTAGTGGCGCACCTAGCAAACGGTGCGCCACTAGTAAGTTTGAAATTTTTTGAATTTTTTTGCCTCTAGATCTTGAAAACCCCGTAACTTTTTCCTGTTAGGTTATTGAGGATTTTGAAATGTTTAAGGGGGTTCCCCCGGTTAAATTCGGATGTAACTTTTCGAGTTCATATGCAAAAGTTATGCTCATTTTACAAATTTCAGAGAGATTTTGCAAATAAAGTCGAATTTCATATTTGTAAATTTTCCCAACAACTAGACCACATATCACATGGTAAACTTATTTTCTTTTATTTTTTTGACATTTCCATCATTTTCTTTTATTTTTCTTAAAACTGAAAAGGCGGTCCACCGGGGGGGGGGGTGCATTCAGTGGATTTTTTGGGCCAAGTTAGTAATGGCGCACAGTGGGAGTGGTGCGCCCATACTAGGTCAATTAGTAATGGCGCACCACCCCGCGGTGCGCCATTACGAGTTTTGAAAAAAAATTGAAAAAAATTACTAGTGGCGCATCGTGGATGTGGTGCGCCATTACTAGTTTTAACTAGTAATGGCGCACTATCCCCTGGTGCGCCATTACTAGTTTTGAAAAAACTAAAAAAATAAAAAAAATTGAACAAAAATTACTAGTGGCGCACCGTGGATGTGGTGCGCCATTACTAGTTTAACTAGTAATGGCGCACTATCCCCTGGTGCGGCATTACTAGTTTTGAAAAAAAATTAAAAAATTTTGTTACTAATGGCGCACTGTGGATGTGGTGCGCCATTAGTATATATTAGTGGCGCACCACATGTCTGGTGCGCCATTAGTGTCCATATCATCTATGGCCCTTTTCCTAGTAGTGACCTGTGCCAACGCGGAGCTGACGCGTTGATCCGTCAGCCAATGAGAATTTTGCACGTGGAAAATCGGCATTGGTCGTGGATGTTAACGGGTTATCGGATCCAAAATCCGACCCGATAGCTAAACGGTGTTTCGTTACGGTGGATGCCACGTGTCGGTCACCCTTGACGAAAGCACTTCTGTGACGCGGGATTTATCGTCATGGAAGTGGACACTTCCGTGATGATAATTTTGGTAATGTCATGGAACACTTCTCTGACGACACAGGTATATTTGTCTTGATTCTATCATAAATTTGTCATGGATGTACATGCATGACAAAAAACGCGACCTACTGTGACAAACACGTATCATCACAGAAGTGTATTTTTTTTGTAGTGCATCACACAACCCAGCTTCCCCCTAAACCCTAATTCATTTATCCTCCTCCCCCGACCCCCTTTCCCCTGCCACACATAGTGAGAGAGAGAGAGAGAGAGAGATTGAGAGAGAGATGGCTGCAGCGGCAAAGCCAATGGTAAAGGAGGGCGAAGATGACGGCGCTGGTGAGCTCCCCTCGTCGGAGTCCCGGTGCGGCTATGGACTGCGCGAGGCTCCGTCGAGAGGGAATTCCTAGTGCGTCTCCGCTCTGCTGCCCCGCGTGCGCGGGCATGCCCACCCAACACGGCCACATGCGGGGTCAAATCCAGCGCAGCGATCGTTCTACCCCGACGATGAGCGTGCGAGGAGGACAACATTGATGTCTACTACACAACTTTATTCTTGTTGACTCATGCTGGGCCTCGAAGCACAGAGTTTTGTAGGACAGTAGCAATTTTCTCTCGTGTGGATGACCTAAGGTATATCAATTCGTGGGAGGCGTAGGATGAAAATGGTCTTTCCCAAGCAACCCTGCAATCAAATACATGAAATCTCTTGTGTCCCCAACACACCCAATACAATGGCAAATTGTATAGGTGCACTAGTTCGGCAAAGAGATGGTGATAAAAGTGTAATATGGATAGTAGATATAGGTTTTTGTAATGGTAACAATAAAAAGCAACAAAGGTAACGAGTAACGAAAGTGAGCACAAACGGTATTGCTATGCTTGAAAATGAGGCCTAGGTTTCGTACTTTCACTGGTGCAATCTCTCAACAATGCTAATATAATTGGATCACATAACCATCCCTCGACGTGTGATGAAGAATCACTCCAAAGTCCCTATCTAGCAGAGAACATGAGAAGAAATTATTTGTAGGGTACGAAACCACCTCAAAGCTATTCTTTCCGGTCGATCTATTGAACTATCGCAAGTGTCACGAACAACCCTAGAGTACATAGTAAAATAACACCAAATCATTTCAGATTCATAATACTCCATCACAAAGAGCCTCAAGGAGTGCCCCAAGATTTCTATCAGAAAAACAAGGACAAGAATGTGCATCAACCCCAATGCAAAGATTACCCCAATGTCACCGCGGCAATCTGCGAGTTGAGTGTCGAAACACATATCAAGTGAATCAATATAATTCCCCATGGTCACCACGGGTATTCATATGCAAGACATGCATCAAGTGTTCTCAAATCCCTAATAGTATTGAATCTGATAATAAAAAAATGTCAAAGGGAAAACTCAATTCATCACAACAGGATAGAGAGGGGAAAACACCATATGATCCAACTATATTAACAAAGCTTCCAATACATCAAGATCGTGCCATCAAGAATACAAGAGAGAGAGAGAGAGAGATTAAACACATAGCTATTGGTACAAACCATCAACCCCGAGGGTGGACTACTGCCTCCTCATCATGGTGGCCGTCGGGATGATTAGGAAGGCCACCGGAGATGGTTCCCCCATCCGGCAGGGTGCCAGAACGGGCTCCCGATTGGTTTTTCCTGGCTACAGAAGCTTGCCGTGGCGGAACTTCTGACCTAGGCTTACATACATGGGTTTTGGAACATTTGCCGATTTATAGGGCGAAGAGGCGGTGCGGGAGGCCATCGAGGGTGGCACCAGCCACCTGGGCACGCCTGGCCCCCTGGCACGCCCTGGTGGCTGGTGCCCACCTCGGGCCGCCTCTCCGGTACTGGTTTAGCCCATCCTGGCCCTTCTTGTCCATAAAAATATCCAAAAAGTTTCGCCGCATTTGGACTCTGTTTGATATTGATTTTCGACGATGTAAAAAACAAGCAAAAAACAGCAACTGGTACTGGGCACTATTGAGGGAGTCCTGGATTAGGGGGTTTTTGGACAACCAGACTATATACTTTGGCCGGACTGTTGGACCGTGGAGATACAAGTCTCGAGACTTTGTCCTGTGTTGGGATGGGACTCTCATTTGCATGGAAGACAAGCTTGGCGATCCGGATGTTAGATCTGCTTCTTTGTAACAGACTCTGTGTAACCCTAGCCCCCTCCGGTGTCTATATAAACCGGAGGTTTAGTCCGTAGGACAAGAACAATCACAATCATCATAGGCTGGCTTCTAGGGTTTAGCCTCGTCGATCTCATGGTAGATCAACTCTTGTAATACTCATATCATCAAGGTCAGTCAAGCAGGAAGTAGGGTTTTACCTCCATCGAGAGGGCCCGAACCTGGGTAAAACATCGTGTCCCCTGCCTCCTGTTACCATTAGCCACAGATGCACAGATCAGGACTCCCTACCCAAGATCCGCCGGTTTTGACACCAACATTGGTGCTTTCATTGAGAGTTCCTCTGTGTCGTCGCTGCAAGGCTCGATGTCTCCTTCAATCATCAACAACAACACGGTCCAAGGTGAGACTTTTCTCCCCGGACGGATCTTCGTGTTTGGCGGCTTCGTACTGTGGGCTAATTCACTTGGCCATCTCGAGCAGATCGACACCTACGCCCCTGGCCATCAGGCCACGTTCGAAAACTTGAACTACACGGCCGATATCCACGGAGACTTGATCTTTGACGAATTCGGGCCTACGCCAGGAGCGCCGAACAGTCACGACGACCACGTCTTAGACCTGCTATCAGACAATACTCGGGATATCGCGTCTGCAGGAGCTCCGGACCTAAACCCGGGGCAGATCGCGTCATCCGAGGACGTTTGGATGGACCCCGCCCCGGAGGCTGCACACTCATCGGTGGTAGAGCCGAACACAGACTCCACCCCCAAGGAAGTCTGCGTCACCGGACCCCCGGACTTGTGTCCGGCTGTAGGTTCCAGACCGCGCGCCCCCAAGCCCGCCGAATCTGGTTGGGCTCCGGTAATGGAGTTCACCACTGCAGATATCTTCCAGCACTCGCCCTTCGGTGACATGTTGAATTCATTAAGGTCTCGCTCTTTGTCAGGAGACTCTTGGCCGAACTATGTCCGGCTCGAGGGGGAAGAAGGCGACGAAGAAATTCGTTGCCCAATCACCACCCACTTCGTAGCCACTATCGATGACGTAACAAACATGCTTGACTTCGACTCCGATGACACCGACGGTATGGACGTTAGCGCAGGGGACGATTTGGAACCACCGCCCACTGGGCGCTGGACTACCACCTCATCATATGATATATACATGGTGGACACGCCTAAGGAGGACGATGGCGACAAAAAAGACACAACGGAGGATAAAACACTCGGACCAAAGCCAAAACGACGGCGTAGATGCCGCTCTAATTCCAGCCACAGTAAAAACAGCGATAACAACGCTAGAAAGATCGACACCCCGGTCAACTCCAAAGGCATCAACGACCATATGGACCCAGCGATGGAGCAGGATAAGACAAGTCACGCCAAACACAGCCCGGAGCAGACGCCCTATCACAGCGATCCCGAGGGCCGAACTCGTCAACCCGCCTCGGGAGAGGAGCATAGTCCGGACAATGATGCATTCATCATCCCGGAAAAACGTTTGGAACGAGATAACTTCCATAGAAGGCTTATGGCCATTGCGAGAAGTCTAAAGAAGCAGAAGCAAATACTTAAGGCCGCGGAGGAAACACTCAACCGCAGATGGAATAAAGTGCTAGACACCAAAGAAAAACACGACGACGATCACCACACAAAGAGCTACCCAGAGTGCAAGCTGCTGCCAGAATTCGACGATGAGGCCATTCCACCGAAGAACAATACAACCATTAGGCCAGGACAACCACTTCATGACCGCATAGCAGGCAGCTGCGATGCCGCACCACGATTTATCTGAGCTCACGGACAAAAAGGCCGGTATGACGAGGTCCATCTATGGATCTAGAGGACACGCTCGGCGCAGGATTATGGTCACCAAAAGCGATCGGACTGATCAAATACCAGTTCGGAATCAGCACGGACACAACAACGGTCGACGACATGCCACAACATGTCGAGATAGAGAGGGCTGCTCACCCTCATGCTTCACCGAAGAGTCTTTGGACCACGAATTTCCACAGGGTTTTAAACCCGTGAACATAGAGGCATATGGCGGAACGACAGACCCCGGGGTCTGGATTGAGGATTTTATACTTCATATCCACATGGCTCGTCGGGACGACCTCCACGTCATCAAATACCTTCCCCTCAAGTTGAAGGGACCAACTCAACACTGGTTGAAAAGCCTCCCCGAAAATTCAATCGGAAGTTGGGAGGAACTTGAGGATGCTTTCAGGGCCAATTTTCAACGGACATATGTCCGACCTTCGGACGCTGACGATTTAAGTCACATAATCCAACAGCCCAGAGAGTCCACCCACAAGCTTTGGAATAGATTCCTCACTAAGAAGAATCAAATCGTTGATTTTCCGGATGCCAAAGACCTAGCGGCCTTCAAGCACAGTATCCCGGATGAGTGGCTCGCCAGACACCTCGGCCAAGAAAAGTCGAGGACAATGGCAGCTTTAACAAGCCTTATGACCCGCTTTTGCGTGGGTGAAGACAGCTGGTTGGCCCATAGAGGCATCAGCGACCCAGGCACGTCCGAAATCAGGGATGGTAACGGGAAGCCACGGCGCAATAAAAACAAGCGTCGAAACAAATAAGAAAGTCCGGACAACACATCGGTCAACGCCGTATTCAGGGGCTCTCGACCCGGTCAACGCTGATGTCTACTACGCAACCTTCTTCTTGTAGACGTTGTTGGGCCTGCAAGTGCACAGGTTTGTAGGACAGTAGCAAATTTCCCTCAAGTGGATGACCTAAGGTTTATCAATCCGTGGGGCGTAGGATGAAGATGGTCTCTCTCAAGCAACCCTGCAACCAAATAACAAAGAGTCTCTTGTGTCCCCAACAAACCCAATACAATGGTAAATTGTATAGGTGCGCTAGTTCGGCGAAGAGATGGTGATACAAGTGCCATATGGATGGTAGATATAGGCTTTTGTAATCTGAAATAATAAAAACAGCAAGGTAACAAGTGATAAACGTGAGCGTAAACGGTATTGCAATGATAGGAAACAAGGCCTAGGGTTCATACTTTCACTAGTCCAAGTTCTCTCAACAAGAATAACATAGATAGATCATATTACAATCCCTCAACATGCAACAAAAGTCACTCCAAAGCCACTAATAGCGGAGAACAAACGAAGAGATTATGGTAGGGTACGAAACCACCTCAAAATTATTCTTTCCAATCAATCCGTTGGGCTATTCCTATAAGTGTCACAAACAGCCCTAGAGTTTGTACTAGAATAACACCTTAAGATACAAATCAACCAAAACCCTAATGTCACCTATATACTCCAATGTAACCTCAAGTATCCGTGGGCATGATTATACAATATGCATCACACAATCTCAATTCATCTATTCAACCAACACATAGAACCTCAAAGAGTGCCCAAAGTTTCTACCGGAGAATCATGACGAAAACATGTGCCAACCCCTATGCATAGGTTCATGGGCGGAACCATAAGTTGATCACCAAAACATACATCAAGTGAATCACGTGATATCCCATTGTCACCACAGATACGCACGGCAAGACATACATCAAGTGTTCTTATAAAAGACTCAATCCGATAAGATAACTTCATGGGGAAAACTCAATCCATTACAAGAGAGTAGAGGGGGAGAAGAAACATAGGATCCAAGTATAATGGCAAAGCTCGCGATACATCAAGATCGTGCCATAGAGGGAACACGAGAGAGAACACGAGAGAGAGAGAGAGATCAAACACATAGCTACTGGTACATACCCTCAGCCCCGAGGGTGAACTACTTCCTCCTCGTCATGGATAGCGCCGGGATGATGAAGATGGCTACCGGTGATGGGTTCCCCCTCCCGTGAGGGTCTTGGGAACGGGCTCCCGAGAGGGTTTTGGTGGCTACAGAGGCTTGCGGCGGCGGAACTCCCGATCTAATCTCTGTTCTGGAAGTTTTAGGATACGTGGGTATATATGGGTGAAAGGAGTACGTCGGTGGACCGAACAGGGGGCGCGCTCCAGGGGGGGTGGGCGCGCCCCCCACCCTCGTGAGCACCTCCCTTCTTTCTTGACGTGCACTCCAAGTCCATCGGGTGGCTTTCCCGCCAAAAATAACTTCTCCAGTTGATTTCGTTCCGTTTTGACTCCGTTTGATATTCCTTTTCTTCGAATACTGAAATAGGCATAAAACAGCAAATCTGGGCTGGGCCTCCGGTTAATAGGTTAGTCCCAAAAATAATATAAAAGTGGATAATAAAGCCAAATATTGCCTAAAACAGTAGATAATATAGCATGGAGCAATCAAAAATTATAGATACATTGGAGACATATCAAGCATCCCCAAGCTTAATTCCTGCTCGTCCTCGAGTAGGTAAATGATAAAAAAGATAATTTTTTATGTGGAATGCTAGTTGGCATAATTGCAATGTAATTCTTCTTACTTGTGATATGAATATTCAGATCCATAAGATTCAAGACAAAAGTTCATATTGATAAAAGAAATAGTAATACTTCAAGCATACTAATCAAAGTAATCATGTCTTCTCAAAATAGCATGGCAAAAGAAAGTTCATCCCTACAAAATCATATAGTTAGGCTATGCTTCATTTTCGTCACACAAAGATGTTCCCAACTTCTATACCCCCAATGACAAGCCAAGCAATTGTTTCCTAATTAAATAATCTCAAAAAATTTCAACCTTCACGCAGTACATGAGCGTGAGCCATGGATATAGCACTATGGGTGGAATAGAATATGATGATGGGGATTGTGTGGAGAAAACAAAAAGGAGAAAGTCTCACATTGACGAGGATAATTAACGGGCTATGGAGATGCCCATCAATTAATGTCAACATGAGGAGTAGGGATTGCCATGCAACAGATGCACTAGATCTATAAAATGAATGCTCAACAAAAGAAAACTAGTGGGTGTGCATCCAACTTGCTTGCTCACGAAGACGTAGGGCATTTGAGGAAGCCCATCGTAGGAATATTCAAGCCAAGTTCTATAATGAAAAATTCCCACTAGTATAAAAAGACAACTTATGAGACTCACTATATGAAAAAACATGGTGCTACTTTGTAGCACAATATATGAGACTCACTACATGAAGAACAAGGTGCTACTTTGAAGGACAAGTGTGGAAAAATAGATAGTAGCATTGCCCTTTTTTTTGGGCCTTTCTTTTTTTTGGGCCTTTCTTTTTTTTCTTTTTTTGGGACTTTCTTTTTTTTCTTTTTTTGGGCCATGCTCTAATAATGATGATCATCACACTTCTACTGATTACAACATAAGGATTACAAATCGAAACTAGAACAAGATATGACTCTATATGAATGCCTCCGGCGGTGTACCGGGATGGTGCAATGAATCAAGAGTGACATGTATGAAAAATAATGCATGGTGGCTTTGCCACAAATACGATGTCAACTACATGATCATGATGATGATGAACGGAACGGTGGAAAGTTGCATGGCAATATATCTCGGAATGGCTATGGAAATGCCATAATACGTAGGTATGGTGGCTGTTTTGAGGAAGATATAGGGAGGTTTATGTGTGATAGAGCGTATCGTATCATGGGGTTTGGATGCACCGACGAAGTTTGCACCAACTCTCCAGGTGAGAAAGGGAAATGCACGGTACTGAAGAGGCTAGCAAAGGCGGAAATGTAAAAGTGCGTATAATCCATGGACTCAACATTAGTCAAAAGAACTCATATACTTATTTCAAAAATTTAGAAGTCATCAAAAATCAAGTACTACGCGCATGCTCCTAGGGGGGTAGATTGGTAGGAAAAGACCATCGCTCATCCCCGACCGCCACTCATAGGGATGCACAAGCCAGGTACACCTCAGGTTTAAAATTTGTTACACAACTTTAACCATACGTGCATGCTACGGGACTTGCCAACTTCAACACAAGCATTCTTTAAATTCATAATCACCCAACTAGCATGACTTTAATATCACTACCTCCATATCTCAAAACAATTATCAAGCATCAAACTTTTCTTAGTATTCAACGCACTCAAAAGAAAGTTTCACATATCTTGAATACCAAGCATATTATGATTAAAGCAAATTACCATGCTATTTAAGACTCTCAAAATAATCTAAGTGAAGCATGAGAGATCATCTATTTCTTTAAAATAAAACTACCACCATGCTCTAAAGATATAAGGGAAGCACTAGAGCAAATGACAAACTACTCTGAAAGATATTGTCGGGGCAGGCTGATCGTACCCACGGACACCTATGGGGCCGGCGGAGCAGGCCCCTTGTGGTTCGGAGGGGGGCGGAGGTCGCACGAAGAGCGGATCGAGGCGATGCACACGAGCAGTTTACCCAGCTTCGGAGCTCTCCGGAGAGATAAAACTCCTACTGCTGCTTGTTTGATCTATTGTGTTCTTGCTAGGGAGCAACGAGAGCTACAAAACCTAGCATGAGTCTATCTGGTCTCGAGTGGGTCGAATGAACCCAATGAGACGAACCTGGCCAACTGAACTGAATGGAACCCAAACCGTCTCTACGTTGCACTCGGGCCTCCTTTTATATGCTCAAGGGGTGTCCGACAGGTGGCAACATAGGCGGGGGTACAAATGTAAAAACAGGAGTTGGTACACCTACTTGAACAGTGTACAGTGCAAAATAACTAACTCTGATGGCAAGGGACAAAAGCAATAAATGCCCGTCGTTGTCGCCCAAGCGATTGCAGAGACCGTCAGTGCGCCTCCGCTTCGCCACGATGGCGAGCTTTGTCAGCGCCGCTTATCGCTGCTCTCCGCTGGCTGCACAGCCGCTCGACACGCGCCCATGGAACGGTCCCATGGCGACACGTCGCTGGGTGAGCTGGAGCGGGGACGGAGAGAAGTGGCATGCCGCGGCAAGCGCCTTGCCACGGCCGAATCCTTGTCGCTCTCGGAGACTTGTCGCGCCCCGAGCCTTCCCAGCAAGCTCCTCTTGCCGGGGCCTTGTCTTCTGCGTGCCTGGAGCGGCTTTCCCGACAAGCTCTTCTTGTCGGGGCCTTGTCTGCCTAGAGAGGCCTTCCCGGCAAGCTCCTCTTGTCGGGGTCTTGTCTTCTGAATGGCTGCGGAGGGTCTTGGCGGACGCTCGGTGAGGTTTGCCGCGGGGACGCTTCGACTGCCCGTGTACAAGTTCGGGGTACTAAGGTACCCCTACTTTAGTACACCGACAGGAGCCCCCGGGTCTGGGCCATACACGGTGCCGAGCGCTATTGGGCCAGGCCCAAAACAGGGCACGGGCACGCGCGGCCTTGGTCCAAACCAAACCCATTCCGTATCCGCCGCGTCCCCTCGTAACGGCACGCGTCAATTGCGGCGTCGTGGGGAAGTGGGCGGGGTGCGGGGTCGCTCCACCCGTCGCCTCAGCTCTGCATCCCCGCCACGTGGTTCCCATGCTCTTGGGGTCGCGGACGGTGGAAGTGGAAAACTGGGCCGTTACGAGCAGGGGCAGCAGGTCGGCCCCAATTCCCTGCTCTTCCTATGCCCTGATTTGTCGAGCGAGGTGGTCGAGCCCCCACCTTGCTTCCTTAAAAAGAGCGGAAGGGGAGCGCAGAAGCCCGCACTCTCCCATCTCCTTCTTTCCTCAGTTTCTTCTCCCCTTTCTCTCATTCGCCATGGAGAAAAGGAACCTTGGTTCTTCATCGGTGGCGGCGAGGGTCGCCGCTAGACAGCGCTCCCCTCCCAACCCCACGCCCGGGGCGGCAGAGCCAGCCACAAGAGGAAGAGGGAGGCGAGGTCATGGGCAGGTCGGCGCTCGGGGAAGAGGCGGACGGGGCGGCGCGCCGTCTCCGCTTCCGCCGGCGGTTCCCCTCCCTGCGGCGGTCCATACAGGGGACGACCCTTGCGTGTTCTTCGTCAGGCTACGTCGGGCGCCTCGTCGTCGCCTCCGGCTTCCAGCTCCGTTCGCGAGCGCGATGGAGTCGGATCCGCCCAAGACACTGAGACTGCACATGAGGGGCTGTGGAATCAGCGGCATGCGAGTCCGTGTTGTATTCCCAGCCCCTAATGTGATGTATCTTGATCGTGGGTGGAAGACGTTCACTCGCATCCACAGCTGAGGCGGGGTTTACCCTCCATTTTAAGTTAATGGAGGGTGATCTCCTCTCCGTCAAGGTCTTGGGGATCTTGGCACTTTCGGGCGAAGTGCTGCGTGGATAGCTCCTCCGACAGCGAAGATTCCCCTCGGCGAGAGTGACGAGGAGGAGAGCGGCTTGACGGCGAGGGTGGCGGGCCCGATTAGTTGTCGAGCGCCGCTTGCATCACCGGCGACCCCATCATCCGCGTCGCGGCTCCTTGAACTCCCGGGTCGTCTCCTTGGGCGGCTGGCGTGGGAGGCTGCGGAAGGGAAGAGGGATGGCGACAAGACCGTCAAGTCGAATCTGAGGCGTAGTGCCCTCGACAGCGTCTTGACGTCCTGCCGCCCGTCTTGAGCCCGCTTCGGCGCTGCCATCTCCGTCAAGCCCTCGGGGAGCTCCGGGATGTTCCTTGGTGCCTTCGGCACCCGTAGCTCGTCTAGGCGTTTCTTTTGCCCTTCTCGCCTCCTTGACCTACCTCCACGAAAAGAGGGACAGGAAAGGGATTACAAGCATCTTATCTTTTTAATTTGTAAGCCTTCGGGCCTTATCCGCATTTAATACTTGTAATCTTCCCTTTCATGTTTTTCATTCCCCACGGATTGTATCCGAGTAGAATGTTTTTAATGAAAAAGGGATGCTTGAAAAAGGGACGAAGGGCTTATCTGATATCCCAGCCCCCGGCAACTCTGGCTTGCCGCAGCTCCGACAACTACGGCTTGCCGCAGCCACCGGCAACTACGGCTTGCCGCAGCCCCGGCAACTCTGGCTTACCGCAGCCCGGCAACTACGGCTTGCCGGGGCTTGGGTACCAGCGCCCTTCTTCTCCTCTTCGCTGTTATTTCAGTTACGAGAACGATTTAGCTTGATGCCGCGATAAGTTATTTTGTAACATAACTTTATTCGGGCAACATCTGCTACGTTACTTCCTTTACTCGACTCTTGGCTTTGTATGTTATTACCCTCGCTTTTCAAGAAACTTGCGGTGCGAGCACCCTTGCCTTGGCGCCGAGTGCGGAACTTCAGCAGCCTGCTGGCGGGGTCGCTACCGACAAGCAACCTTGTCGCGGACTAGCCACAGCTCACTTAAGTTGTTGAGCGGACTCGAAACAAAGTAAGGGCGCGACCAGTCACGATTTGGTTCCTCTGCGCCGCGGGTTTTTCATACAAAGCGCGGTCGTTCAAGGAAGATAACTTTAAAAATTTATTACTGATCTGAATCGATCGATGCAATGTTATTTCCTCTACTCGATTCCTTCCTTTGTACATTATTGCCCTACGCTTTTCAGGGAAACTTGCGGTGCAGGCACCCTTGCCCTTGGCGCCGAGTGCGGAACTTCAGCACCTTCTTTGGCGGGGTCGCTACCGACAAGCAACCTTGTCGCGGACTAGCCGCAGCTCACTTAAGTTGTTGAGCGGACTCGAAACAAAGTAAGGGCGCGACCATGTAACGATTTGGTTCCTCTGCGCTGAGTTTTCCATACAAAGTACGAGGAAGATAACGAAAATTTAAAAATTGATTGCTCAAACTTTGGCAACTTAGCTTTTCTGTTTCTTGCTTCCTGATGAGGTGAAACTTCCTCGAGCTGTGCCTGGTCCATAGTATTATCTCCTCCTCCCCCCTGGTTAAGTTGTGCGCGAGGGAGCCTTCCTTTCTTTGAGAGAAGGACAAGAAGAGGAAATAATGTTATGGAGCCTAGCGGCTCGATTCTGCTTACCGGGTGTGGTTGCTGCACAAAGTGTTAGCCAAAGCATGCAATAAATTGATGAAAGCATGAACTTGACAAGTAAATGCGCAACACACGAGCTTCTTGATGCACGGGGTCTGCGCCCGGCTTTGTCTGAAAGGATTACATGCAACAGCGGCAAGACTTGTACAAAAGGTGGTTGCTAGGAACGGATTCCGACAACCGCGCCCTATGGGTAAAACTTACGAAGATGCTCAATGTTCCAGGAGTTGCTCACGGAATGCCATCTTCGGTCTCAAAGCGGACAGCGCCCGAGCCCTAGTGACTCGTTTCACCCGATAAGGGCCTTTCCACTTAAGCGTCAACTTGTTTGAATTCTTGGCGGACTGAGCAGCGCCCGAAGAACAAGGTCGCCTTCCTCGAGACTTCTGGCACTAACCCTGCGGCTATGGTAGCGGCGCAGGCTTGCTGGTAGCGGCGGCTCGCCAATGACTGAAAGGCGATCCTCCTCGAGGAGCAGCGCGTCATCTTGTCGCAGCTGCTCTTGCTCAAGCTCATCATAAGCAAGTTCTCGAGGCGATCCGTATACGAGTTCCGTGGGGAGAACTGCCTCTGCTCCATAGACTAGAGCAAAGGGTGCACGGCGGTGGCTCGATTTGGCGTCGTCTGATCGACCAAAGAACCACCGGCAGCTCCTCGATCGATTTCTTCCGCACTTGTGCAGCACAGCCGAAAGTTCTGGTCTTGAGCCCACGCAGCAATTCATCATTTGCCATCTTTTCTTGACCGTTTCTTCTCGGGTGAGCAACAGAAGCGAAGCAGACCTTGGCGCCAAGGTCTTGGACGTACTGCATGAAGGTGCGACTCGTAAATTGTGTGTCGTTGTCGGTGATGATCCTGTTAGGGATTCCGAAATGGCAAACAATCGACCTAAAAACTTGACTGCTGACTGTGCTGTCACCTTCCTCACTGCTTCCACTTCCGGCCACTTTGTGAACTTGTCGATGGCGACGTACAAGTACTCAAAGCCCCCGACAGCTCGGGGGAAGGGGCCGAGGATGTCGAGCCTGGACGAAAATGGCGGGATAAAGGGATCGTCTGGAGAGCTTGAGCTGGCTGGTGTATCTGTTTGGAATGGATCAGCACGCTTCACACTTGGTTACTTGTGCGATTGCATCACGGAGGGTTGTCGGCGGAAGAAACCTTGTCGGAAAGCTTTGCGGCAAGTGCTCTTGCGCCAATGTGGTGACCACATATGCCTCCATGTATCTCTCGCCAACAGCGACCATCCATCTTCCACAGGAATACACTTCAATTTCACACCGTTGAGTCTTCTTACATGCAGTCGCTGTCGACAAACTGGTACATACTTGGTGTCGGGCTACTCTTTCCGCTTCTTCCTGCTCTTCAGGAAGTTCTCCTGTATGAAGGAAATGGACAATATGCTGCGCCCATGCTAGAGCTTGTGGCTCGACAACAAGGACTAAAGGCACATCTGCTGCTGCGGGAACATCAGCTTCCACGGCGAGGACCTGCGGCCTGCGAAGCTTGATGCTCCCGACAAGCTTGCCGAGCAAGACTTGTCGGGGCGTCTGCTTCAACGGAACAAACCACAGGGTGCAGCCGGGCAGACTGCTCCTCAACTTGTTGGTGTTGATCTTGGGGACCTTTGCAACGACGGCCGGGAGGCTGCAGCCGGAAAGTAGTCACCAGAGGCCAACTTCCTCTTCTTGCTCTGTCCAGTCGATGGTGTTACGGTTGGTTGAGTCAGCTTGAGCACGAAAATCCCTGGTTCCACAGGTAACTTAAGCGCAGCGCACTTTGACAGGCCGTCAGCAATATCATTCTGAGCTCTTGGAACATGTTCCATTTGCAGGCCGTCAAAGTGTTGTTCTAGCTTCCTCACTTCATCAACGTAGGCTTCCATCAACGGACTCTGGTAATCTTTGTTGACTTGGCGGACGACGAGTTGCGAGTCACCCCTGACAATAAGCTTCTTGATCCCAAGGTCCACTGCGATCCTGAGACCGGCAAGCAAACCTTCATACTCTGCAGTATTGTTTGTCGCTTGCTCCTTGGGAAAGTGCATCTGGACGACGTACTTGAGGTGCTCTCCGGTGGGTGCGATAAGCATGACTTGGCACCGGCGCCTTTGCAGCGAAGGCACCATCAAAGTACATCATCCACTCTTTGCTGGCTTCTTTGGCGGGAATGCTCGTCTCGGAATCTCTTCATCTGGCGTTGGCGTCCATTACGCTATGAATTCTGCCAAGGCTACGCTTTGGATAGTTGATGTGCTTTCAAACTTGAGACCAAAGCTTGACAGCTCCGATGCCCACTCGACAATCCTGCCTGTTGCTTACGGATTACTGCGGTATCCTCTTCACGGAAAGCGAGTGACAAGCTGCGATCTCATGTGCTTGGAAGTAATGGCGCAGCTTTCTCGAGGCCATGAGGAGGCCGAAAAGCAATTTTGCACACCAGAGTACCTTGACCTAGCCCCTTGCGAAGAGGCCCGACAAAGTAGATTGGGCGCTGCACCATCCTTTTACGCATCTGTTCACGTGTCTGCGCGGACTCATCCTTGTCGGCACCATAGCTTGTCGTGAAGCCCCACCTTGTCATTGGATGTGTTTGCCGTGGTTGCTGGTTCATCATCTGCCTCCCTCTCCGGCACTAACGCAGCACTAACCACTTGATTGGTCGCCGCTATATATAGCAGCAACTTCTCTTGTGGACTAGGTGTGACAAGTGTTGGAGTGGAGGACAGGTATCTCTTCAAGTCCTGCAGCGCAGCCTCCGCCGAGTCCATTTTACTAGACCTGCCTTTTCAAAATCTTGAAAAATGGCGAAGCGCCTTCAACAGAACCGAGAAATAAACCTGCTGAGAGCGGCCACGCAGCCGGCAAGTCTTCGTACATCCTTGACGCGCTTTGGTGCTTCAATCTGCTCAATGGCCTTGATCTTGTCGGGATTAGCTTCAATTCCTCGCTGAGACACGAAGAACCCGAGAAGCTTGCCGGAAGGGACTCCAAACACGCACTTCTCGGGGTTGAGCTTGAGGTTGATCTTGCGGATATTTGCAAAGGTCTCGTCCAAATCTTGAACCAAAGTTGCTTTGTCCTTGCTCTTGACCACTATGTCATCCATGTAGGCTTCTACATTTCTGTGCATTTGCGGCTCAAAAGCGTCATGGACTACCCTTGCAAGTGTTGAACCAGCATTCTTCAAACCGAAAGGCATCCGTATGAAACAGTATGTGCCACATGGTGTGATGAATGCGGTCTTCTCTTCATCTTCTTCAGCCATGAAGATCTGATGGTATCTGAGTAGGCATCAAGGAACGAAAGCAAATCACATCCAGCCGTGGAGTCAACAATCTGGTCAATGCGGCAAGGAAGCGGATCTTTGGGACAAGCTTTATTAACATCCGTGAAGTCAATACAAAGTCTCCATTTCCCATTTGCCTTGCGCCGCGACTACGAGATTGGCCAACGGCGTAGGATGGAGCACTCCTCGACAAGGCCTGCTGCTTCCGGTTTCTTGATCTCTTGACTATGAATTCTCGGCGCTCACCGCTTGCTTCACGACTTTTTGCTTGACGGGCGTGCATGAGGACAAGCGGCGGCGGTGCTCAATCACTTTCCTGGGAACACCGGGGATATCAGACGGTTGCCATGCAAACACGTCGACATTCGCCCGCAGGAAAGCAACGAGCGCGCCTTCCTATTTGGGGTCGAGAGAGGCACTGATGGTGAAGGTACCACCAGCGCCGTCCTCCTTGGCGAGCACCTTCTTGGTCTTCGGCGGAGCCACCATCTTCTTGCACTTGCCGGTGGAGCTCGATGGTGCGTCCTCGACGGTAGCGCAGCACTCCGAAGAGGTGCGCTTGCCGGAGTGAGCATCAGAGCCCTTGCCGGACTTGGACTTGGTCTTCTTCCCCACGGGAGCTTCAGCGGCAAGTGTTGGGCAGTCTGTCGCGGCTGCTGCGTCACGGTAGATCTTGTCGGCACAGATAAGGGCATCCTTCTTGTCGCCATGGACAGAGATGACGCTTATCGGGCCTGGCATCTTGAGTAGGTTGTAGGCGTAGTGAGAGGCTGCCATGAACTTGGCGAGTCTTTGGGCGGCCAAGTATCCCATTGTAAGGCAATGGGAAATCGGCAACGTCAAATGTAACCCTCTCGATCCACGAAGTTCAGCTCGCTGCCAAATGTGACCGACAACGTAATCTTCCCCTTGACTTGCTCCTTCCCGGATTGATCCCTTGGAAGGTTCCGGTCTCTTCGAGCTCGCTGTCAGGGATTTGAAGCTTCTGGAGCACCGCGGAGGAGATCAGATTCAAGCCGGCCCTGCCGTCAACTAACATTTTCGTGACCTTGAGGTTGCGGATGGTTGGAGAGACCAACATCGGCAAGCACCCGACCGCGATTATGCGATCGGGGTGGTCCTCACTATCAAAAATGATAGGCGTGCTGGACCACTTCAGAGGCTTGCGCGACTCTACGGATGGTTCCGCTGCATTGACCTCCCGCATCCATTGCTTGAGTTGGCGGTGGGAGGTATGCAGGGAAGCACCTCCATCAACGCAGAGAACCTCTGTGGCTTTCTGAAACTCCTGCTCGTCGGCGTCGTCCTCCATATCTTCGTCGTTATCATCATCTTCATCCTTGTCGCGGCCGCGGGGAGGTCGATCTCCTTGTCGCTGCTTGACTTTGCCGCGGTGTCCTCCCCGGCCGGGACGTTTCTTGCTTGCTCCCCCAGCACTTTCCTGGGCCTTCTCCTTGTCGCGCCGCTTGTACTCAGCTCTCTGCTGCTCGACAAGCTACTCGACTTTCTTGCAGCTCTGGAGGTCGTGGCCCTTGGTGCGGTGGATCTTGCAGTACTGCTTGCCGGAGCTGTCCTCCTTGTCGGCGGCCGCCACCGACTGGTGGTTGGCGTCAGCGGCAACCTCCTTGCCGGAGACACCAGCCTTGGCGTCCTTGTCGCCACCTCCATTGCCGGACTGCTCAGCAGCTAGCACTTCTCTGGCCTTCTTCTTCCTGGTGCCTCGCCGCGGCCCTTCTTTGCCGGGCGGTGTCATCCTTGTCGAGATCCTGCTTACGCATTCTCTCACAGAGTCTCCTCCTTCCTCGCGCCACAAGACACTTGTCGGCCAAGGCGTACAGCTCATCGGCGTCCTTGACTTTGCACATCGCCATCTCCTCTCTGGAGTCTCCTCCCTTCCTCGGTAGCACAAGACACTTGTCGGCCAAGGCGTACAGCTCAGCAGCGTCCTTGACTTTGCACATCGCCATCTCCTCCCTCATCCTGCGGTTCCGCACATTACGATGAAATGCGCTGATCACCTTGGCGGGGGTGGACGTCACGGGATGTTGTAGTGCACACGGCTGAATCTCTGAATGAACTTGCGCAGGGACTCTCCTTCCTTCTGGCGAGCAAGTGAAGGTCGCTCTCTTGGCCATGAGGTTTGTGGCCACCTGTGAAGGCGCCAACAAACTGATGGCACAGATCCGCCCAAGAGGATATGGAGTTGTCCGGCAAGTGCATGAGCCAAGATCGGCGTTGGGCTTGAGCACGGCGGGGAAGTAGTTGGCGACGATCTTGTCGTCCCGTCCCCCCGCAGCCTGCACTGCGATGGTGTAGATGCTGAGGAACTCCGACGGATGCGTCCTGCCATCATACTTCTCCGACACGTCTGGTTTGAAGTTTTTCTGGCTGGGCCACTGGACTTGCCACAGCTCATGAGTGAACGCAGGGCAACCTACCACGTACGGCAAGTTGCCTGGCCCCTCCGGCGCGTGCATGTCAACGGAAGGCCCAGCGCGCTTGTCGGATTGACGTCGCGCTTCTCTTCGGCGCTCGATGCGAGTTCGAGCGTCCTCTTGTTGTCGCTCATGAAGAACTTGGCGCTGATCGCGGCGAGCTCGCGGATCCGGCAGCGCGGTGGAGTCGCTGTCGAGGTGGATCCGATGAGTCGTCGATCTTGGCCTTCTTGGCGGAGAGTGCACGGTGGTTGCACCTCCGACAGTCTCGTCGCCACCGGCTCGTACCTTGTCGTCTCGCCGCGGAAAGGATGGCGTTGGTTGCCGCGGAGCGTCGCCGTTGGCAAAGCCGATGAGGCTCTGTATAGTCGCCATCCACTCGTCGACCTTGTCGGCCGTTGGAGGTAGTCGAGGAGCGATTGAGCTCTCGCCAGAGCTTCTGCTGGAGTAGTAGGCGGCATTGGAGAACGGTGCGAGGCGGGACACGCTCGGACTTCTAACTACGTTAGAAGGAGCAGCGCCCCGTCCGGGCGACCGTATCTCACTAGTGCCAGCATGTTGGCGCGCATGCTGGTCTTGAGGGTCTCGATGCAACGAACGTATGGCGTTGTGAACTCCATGACGTTGTTGGTCTCGCGTCTCCTGAGATGGACGTGGGGGATGCGCGGACGCCGAGGTCTGCGGTGCCTTGTCCTTGGACTCGGCAACATCGCGAGCACCTTCGTCGGCGCCCGTTCCTCCGCCAGCGTCTGCACCACCGGCCGTTTGCTGCGGTGAGGGTGGGTACGACGCGGACGGCTCTGCTGCCGCCGAAGTCTTCTTCTTCGGTGGCATGTTGAGGAAGATGTTGATGACGCTGCTCGCGTGAACGTCGGATCGGATTCACACGGCCTCGACGCCCCCTACCTGGCGCGCCAGAGATGTCGGGGAGGCTGATCGTACCCACGGACACCTATGGGACCGGCGGAGCAGGCCCCTTGTGGTTCGGAGGGGGGCGGAGGTCGCACGAAGAGCGGATCGAGGCGATGCACACGAGCGGTTTACCCAGCTTCGGAGCTCTCCGGAGAGATAAAACTCCTACTGCTGCTTGTTTGATCTATTGTGTTCTTGCTAGGGAGCAACGAGAGCTACAAAACCTAGCGTGAGTCTATCTCGTCTCGAGTGGGTCGAATGAACCCAACGAGACGAACCTGGCCAACTGAACTGAATGGAACCCGAACCCTCTCAACGTTGCACTCGGGCCTCCTTTTATATGCTCAAGGGGTCTCCGACAGGTGGCAACATAGGCGGGGGTACAAATGTAAAAACAGGAGTTGGTACACCTACTTGAACAGTGTACAGTGCAAAATAACTAACTCTGATGGCAAGGGACAAAAGCAATAAATGCCCGTCGTTGTCGCCCAAACAGTGCAACAGAGACCGTCAGGTGCGCCTCCGCTCGCCACGATGGCGAGCCTGTCAGCGCCGCTTATCGCTGCTCTCCGCTGGCTGCACAGCCGCTCGACACGCGCCCATGGACCGGTCCCATGGCGACACGTCGCTGGGTGAGCTGGAGCGGAGACGGGGAGAAGTTGCATGCATGACAAGCGCCTTGCCACGGCCGAATCCTTGTCGCTCTCGGAGACTTGTCGCGCCCCGAGCCTTCCCAGCAAGCTCCTCTTGCCGGGGCCTTGTCTTCTGCGTGCCTGGAGCGGCTTTCCCGACAAGCTCTTCTTGTCGGGGCCTTGTCTGCCTAGAGAGGCCTTCCCGGCAAGCTCCTCTTGTCGGGGTCTTGTCTTCTGAATGGCTGCGGAGGGTCTTGGCGGACGCCCGGCGAGGCTTGCCACGGGGACGCTGCGACTGCCCGTGCACAAGTTCGGGGTACTAAGGTACCCCTACTTTAGTACACCGACAGATATAAGTGAAGATCAATGAGTAGTCGAATAATTATACAACTATGTGAAGACTCTCCCATTTAATAATTTCAGATCTTGGTATTTTATTCAAACAGCAAGAAAAACAAAAGAAAATAAAATGACGCTCCAAACAAAACACATATCATGAGGTGAATAAAAATATAGCTCCAAGTAAAGTTACTGATGAACAAAGACGAAAGAGGGGATGCCTTCCGGGGCATCCCCAAGCTTAGACGCTTGGTTATCCTTGAATATTACCCTGGGGTGCCTTGGGCATACCCAAGGTTAGGCTCTTGCCACTCCTTATTCCATAGTCCATTGAATCTTTACCCAAAACTTGAAAACTTCACAACATAAAACTTAACAGAAAATTCGTGAGCTCCGTTAGCGAAAGAAAACAAAACACCACTTCAAGGTACTGTAATGAAATAATTCTTTATTTATATTGGTGTTAAACCTACTGTATTACAACTTCTATATGGTTTATAAACTATTTTACTAGCCATAGATTCATTAAAATAAGCAAACAACACAATGAAAACAGAATCTGTCAAAAACAGAACAGTCTGTAGTAATCTGTAACTAACGCAAACTTCTGGACCTCCAAAAATTCTAAAATAAATTGGTGGACCTGAGTAATTTTTCTAGTAATCATCTTCTAAAAGAATAAACTAAATAGCACTCTCTAGTAAAAAGTTGAAGCTAATCATCATAAAGACTTCACCCAAGTCTTCCCAAAGGTTCTACTTGGCACAAACACTAATTAAAACATAAAACCACATCTAAACAGAAGCTATATGGATTATTTATTCCTAAATAGAAACAAAAAGAAAGAAACTAAAATAAAATTGGGTTGCCTCCCAACAAGCGCTAACGTTTAACGCCCCTAGCTAGGCATGATGATGTCAATGATGCTCACATAAAAGATAGGAATTGAAAGATAAAGAGAGCATCATTTAGGAATATGACTAGCACATTTAAGTCTAACCCACTTCCTATGCATAGTAATTTTGTGAGCAAACAACTTATGGGAACAATAATCAACTAGCATAGGAAGGCAAAACAAGCATAACTTCAAAACTTTAAGCACATAGAGAGGAAACTTGATATTATTGCAATTACTACAAGCATATGTTCCTCCCTCATAATAATTTTCAGTAGAATCATGAATGAATTAAACAATATAACCAGCACCTAAAGCATTCTTTTCATGATCTACAACCATAGAAAATTTACTACTCTCCATATAAGCAAAATTCTTCTCATTCGGAATAGTGGGAGTATCACAAGAGACTTGAACACTAAAAATTGTTTCCACATTAAAAGAGGAGTGTTCATAAAAAGGGTAATCATAATCATGACAAGTTTTATAAATATAATCATCACTACTTTTTATAGCATAAGTATCATCACAATAATCATCATAAGTGGCAACTTTGTTCTCATCATAATCGATTGAAACCTCTCCCAAGATAGTGGAATCACTAAATAAAGTTGACACTCTTCCAAATCCACTTTCATAAATATTATAAGATTCAACATCCTCCAAAATAGTGGGATCACTACTTCCTAAAGTTGACACTCTTCCAAACCCACATTCATCAATACAATCATCATAAGTAGAAGGCATGCTATCATCATAACAACTCTGCATATCAAAACATGGGAGGCTAAAAATATTATCATTATTAAGCATAACGTCCCCAAGCTTGGGACAAGCATTAATTAAAGCAAATATATTCTCAAATATGTCATCCTCATCAAACATAGCATCCCCAAGCTTGGGTCTTTTCATATCATAGGCATAATCACTCTCATCATTAATAGTTTGGATAGCACCAATAGTATAGCAATTATTATATTCTTCCAAGCAAGTGCCAAAAAGATTTTCAAGATCTTAAGAAGTATCATTATCTTCCCAATCATAATCATCACAACAAGCAATAGGCATAATGAGATCATCATCAAGTGTATCATCTTTCTTTTCATGAGGCACAACAATAATAGGAGCAACTTTATTTGGGAGAGATACCTTTTTACCTCTCTTCCTTTTTGTTTTCTTCTTCTTCACCACATCATGTGTGGGTTCAATCTTCTTTTTGGAGCTCCTTATTAATGAGATTGGTTGAGTAGAAGGCTCCTCCTCGTTACCTGATTCATCATAAGAAATGATAGGAGGATATTGCGAAGTCTCTTCCCTTTCATTAGTATTCTCTTCATCCTCTATTTGTTTTCTTTTCTTTATGTAATTGGCAATATAAGGATTTTCAATGCAATTCACCGCACAATACATATAAATCTTTTCTAGATCAAAATCAAGAATTTTATCAAGATGCAATTTTGGAGTACCCTCAGTTATACGTTTCATTTCTTCATAACCCAAAAGAAGGTTAAGTTCTTTATGATGCTCAAGGGTAGTCAAATTATCACAATATTTGGACACGACTTGATCATGAAACAAATAGCATTGGAGCTTTAAATGACCATGTTCATTGCAAAGTTCACAAGGGGCATGAAAAATATTGAATCTTTCAGCACATTCATCTAGCTCTTCTTGCAACAATTTGGTTTCTAAGTACTTATGCCTCTTGCAATATCTATCTTCTTTATTTGGTGTGTTCTTACAAACCCAATGCACTCCACAAAATTTGACATGTTTATAGGAGGCACTTTCATCATAACTAGTGCAATGATCATTAGTACTATGGATATTCAAGGAGTTCATACTAACAACATTGCAATCATGCTCATCATTCAAAGATTTAGTGCCAAACAATTTAATGAATTCTTCTTCTAACACTTTGGCACAATTTTCCTTTCCATCATACTCACGAAATATATTAAAAAGGTGAAGCATATGAGACAAACTCAATTCCATTTTTTTTGTAGTTTTCTTTTATAAGCTAAACTAGTGCTAAAACAAGAAACAAAAAGATTCGATTGCAAGATCTAAAGATATACCTTCACTTACCTAGCCTCCCCGACAACGGCGCCAGAAAAGAGCTTGATGTCTACTACGCAACCTTCTTCTTGTAGACGTTGTCGGGCCTGCAAGTGCACAGGTTTGTAGGACAGTAGAAAATTTCCCTCAAGTGGATGACCTAAGGTTTATCAATCCGTGGGAGGCGTAGGATGAAGATGGTCTCTCTCAAGCAACCCTGCAACCAAATAACAAATAGTCTCTTGTGTCCCCAACACACCCAATACAATGGTAAATTGTATAGGTGCACTAGTTCGGCGAAGAGATGGTGATACAAGTGCAATATTGATGGTAGATATAGGTTTTTGTAATCTGAAATAATATGAACAGCAAGGTAACAAGTGATAAACGTGAGCGTAAACGGTATTGCAATGATAGGAAACAAGGCCTAGGGTTCATACTTTCACTAGTGCAAGTTCCCTCAACAATAATAACATAGATAGATCATATAACAATCCCTCAACATGGAACAAAGAGTCAATCCATAGCCAGTAATAGCGGAGAACAAACGAAGAGATTATGGTAGGGTACGAAACCACCTCAAAGTTATTCTTTCCAATCAATCCGTTGGGCTATTCCTATAAGTGCCACAAACAGCCCTAGAGTTCTTACTAGAATAACACCTTAAGATACACATCAACCAAAACCCTAATGTCACCTAGATACACCAATGTCACCTCAAGTATCCGTGGGCATGATTAGACGATATGCATCACACAATATCAATTCATCTATTCAACCAACACATAGAACCTCAAAGAGTGCCCAAAGTTTCTACCGGAGAATCATGACGAAAACATGTGCCAACCCCTATGCATAGGTTCATGGACAGAACCCGCAAGTTGATCACCAAAACATACATCAAGTGAACCACGTGATATCCCATTGTCACCACAGATACGCACGACAAGACATACATCAAGTGTTCTCATAAAAGACTCAATCCGATAAGATAACTTCAAGGGGAAAACTCAATCCATTACAAGAGAGTAGAGGGGGAGAAGAAACATAAGATCCAACTATAACAGCAAAGCTCGCGATACATCAAGATCGTGCCATAGAGGGAACATGAGAGAAAACACGAGAGAGAGAGATCAAACACATAGCTACTGGTACATACCCTCAGCCCTGAGGGTGAACTACTCCCTCCTCGTCATGGATAGCGCCGGGATGATGAAGATGGCCACCGGTGATGGGTTCCCCCTCGTGGTGTCAAACGGGCTCCCGAGAGGTTTTTGGTGGCTACAGAGGCTTGCGGCGGCGGAACTCTCGAATCTCTGTTATGGAAGTTTTAGGATACGTGGGTATATATGGGTGAAAGGAGTACGTCGGTGGACCGAAGGGGGGGCCACGACGCAGGGGGCGCGCCACAGGGGGGTGGGCGCGCCCCCCACCCTCGTGAGCACCTCCCTTCTTTCTTGACGTGCACTCCAAGTCCATCGGGTGGCTTTCCTTCCAAAAATAACTTCTCCAGTTGATTTCGTTCCGTTTTGACTCCGTTTGATATTCCTTTTCCTCGAATGCTGAAATAGGTATAAAACAGCAAATCTGGGCTGGGCCTCCGGTTAATAGGTTAGTCCCAAAAATAATATAAAAGTGGATAATAAAGCCCAATATTGCCTAAAACAGTAGATAATATAGCATGGAGCAATCAAAAATTATAGATACATTGGAGACGTATCAAGCATCCCCAAGCTTAATTCCTGCTCGTCCTTGAGTAAGTAAATGATAAAAAAGATAACTTTTATGTGGAATGCTAGTTGGCATAATTTCAATGTAATTCTTCTTACTTGTGATATGAATATTCAGATCCATAAGATTCAAGACAAAAGTTCATATTGATAAAAGAAATAGTAATACTTCAAGCATACTAATCAAAGTAATCATGTCTTCTCAAAATAGCATGGCAAAAGAAAGTTCATCCCTACAAAATCATATAGTTAGGCTATGCTTCATTTTCGTCACACAAAGATGTTCCCAACTTCTATACCCTCGATGACAAGCCAAGCAATTGTTCAATACTTAAATAATCTCAAACTTTTTCAACCTTCACGCTTGATGCGTGAGCGTGAGTCAGGGATATAGCACTATGGGTGGAATAGAATATGATGATGGGGATTGTGTGGAGAAGACAAAAAGGAGAAAGTCTCACATTGACGAGGATAATTAACGGGCTATGGAGATGCCCATCAATTAATGTCAACATGAGGAGTAGGGATTGCCACGCAACGGATGCACTAGATCTATAAAATGAATGCTCAACAAAAGAAAACTAGTGGGTGTGCATCCAACTTGCTTGCTCACGAAGACGTAGGGCATTTGAGGAAGCCCATCGTAGGAATATTCAAGCCAAGTTCTATAATGAAAAATTCCCACTAGTATAAAAAGACAACTTATGAGACTCACTATATGAAAAACATGGTGCTACTTTGAAGCACAATATATGAGACTCACTACATGAAGAACAAGGTGCTACTTTGAAGCACAAGTGTGGAAAATAGATAGTAGCATTGCCCTTTTTTATGGGCCTTTCTTTTTTTTCTTTTTTTGGGCCTTTCTTTTTTTCTTTTTTTGGGCCTTTCTTTTTTTATTTTTTTTGGGCCATGCTCTAATAATGATGATCATCACACTTCTATTGATTACAACATAAGGATTACAAATCGAAACTAGAACAAGATATGACTCTATATGAATGCCTCCGGCGTTGTACCGGGATGGTGCAATGAATCAAGAGTGACATGTATGAAAAATAATGCATGGTGGCTTTGCCACAAATACGATGTCAACTACATGATCATGCAAAGCAATATGACAATGATGAAGCATGTCATGATGATGATGAACGGAACGGTGGAAAGTTGCATGGCAATATATCTCGGAATGGCTATGGAAATGCCATAATAGGTAGGTATGGTGGCTGTTTTGAGGAAGATATAGGGAGGTTTATGTGTGATAGAGTGTATCGTATCACGGGGTTTGGATGCACCGACGAAGTTTGCACCAACTCTCAAGGTGAGAAGGGCAATGCACGGTACTGAAGAGGCTAGCAAAGGCAGAAATGTAAAAGTGCGTATAATCCATGGACTCAACATTAGTCAAAAGAACTCATATACTTATTTCAAAAATTTAGAAGTCATCAAAAATCAAGTACTACGCGCATGCTCCTAGGGGGGTAGATTGGTAGGAAAAGACCATCGCTCGTCCCCGACCGCCACTCATAAGGATGCACAAGCCAGGTACACTTCATGTTTAAAATTTGTTACACAACTTTAACCATACGTGCATGCTATGGGACTTGCTAACTTCAACACAAGCGTTCTTTAAATTCATAATCACCCAACTAGCATGACTTTGATATCACTACCTCCATATCTCAAAACAATTATCAAGCATCAAACTTTTCTTAGTATTCAAGGCACTCAAAAGAAAGTTTCACATATCTTGAATACCAAGCATATTATGATTAAAGCAAATTACCATGCTATTTAAGACTCTCAAAATAATCTAAGTGAAGCATGAGAGATCATCTATTTCTTTAAAATAAAACTACCACCATGCTCTAAAGATATAAGTGAAGCACTAGAGAAAATGACAAACTACTCCGAAATATATAAGTGAAGATCAATGAGTAGTCGAATAATTATAAAACTACGTGAAGACTCTCCCATTTAATAATTTCAGATCTTGGTATTTTATTCAAACAGCAAGAAAAACAAAAGAAAATAAAATGATGCTCCAAGCAAAACACATATCATGTGGTGAATAAAAATATAGCTCCAAGTAAAGTTACCGATGAATGAAGACGAAAGAGGGGATGCCTTCCGAGGCATACCCAAGCTTAGACGCTTGGTTATCCTTGAATACTACCCTGGGGTGCCTTGGGCATCCCCAATCTTAGGCTCTTGCCACTCCTTATTCCATAGTCCATTGAATCTTTACCCAAAACTTGAAAACTTCACAACATAAAACTTAACAGAAAATTCGTGAGCTCCGTTAGCGAAAGAAAACAAAACACCACTTCAAGGTACTGTAATGAAATAATTATTTATTTATATTGATGTTAAACCTACTGTATTACAACTTCTATATGGTTTATAAACTATTTTACTAGCCATAGATTCATTAAAATAAGCAAACAACACAATGAAAACAGAATCTGTCAAAAACAGAACAGTCTGTAGTAATCTGTAACTAACGCAAACTTCTGGACCTCCAAAAATTCTAAAATAAATTGGTGGACCTGAGTAATTTGTCTAGTAATCATCTTCGACACGAATGAACTAAATAGTACTCTCCAGTAAAAAGTTGAAGCTAATCTTGTGAGTGCTAAAGTTTGTGTTTTTTACAGCATGATCATAAAGACTTCACCCAAGTCTTCCCAAAGGTTCTACTTGGCACAGACACTAATTAAAACATAAAACCACATCTAAACAGAAGCTATATGGATTATTTATTCCTAAATAGAATCAAAAAGAAAGAAAATAAAATAAAATTGGGTTGCCTCCCAACAAGCGCTAACGTTTAACGCCCCTAGCTAGGTATGATGATGTCAATGATGCTCACATAAAAGATAGGAATTGAAACATAAAGAAAGCATCATGAGGAATATGACTAGCACAGTTAAGTCTAACCCACTTCCTATGCATAGTAATTATGTGATCAAACAACTTATGGGAACAATAATCAACTAGCATAGGAAGGCAAAACAAGCATAACTTCAAAACTTTAAGCACCTAGAGAGGAAACTTGATATTATTGCAATTACTACAAGCATATGTTCCTCCCTCATAATAATTTTCAGTAGAATCATGAATGAATTAAACAATATAACCAGCACCTAAAGCATTCTTTTCATGATCTACAACCATAGAAAATTTACTACTCTCCACATAAGCAAAATTCTTCTCATTCGGAATAGTGGGAGTATCACAAGAGACTTGAACACTAAAAATTGTTTCCACATTAAAAGAGGAGTGTTCATAAAAAGGGTAATCATAATCATGAAAAGTTTTATAAATATAATCATCACTACTTTTTATAGCATAAGTTTCATCACAATAATCATCATAAGTGGCTACTTCGTTCTCATCATAATCGATTGAAACCTCTCCCAAGATAGTGGGATCACTAAATAAAGTTGACACTCTTCCAAATCCACTTTCATAAATATTATAAGATTCAACATCCTCCAAAATAGTGGGATCACTACTTCCTAAAGTTGACACTCTTCCAAACCCACATTCATCAATATAATCATCATAAGTAGAAGGCATGCTATCATCATAACAACTCTGCATATCAAAACATGGGAGGCTAAAAATATTATCATTATTAAGCATAACATCCCCAAGCTTGGGACAAGCATTAATTAAAGCAAATATATTCTCAAATATTTCATCCTCATCAAACATAGCTTCCCCAAGCTTGGGTCTTTTCAAATCATAGGCATAATCACTCTCATCATTAATAGTTTGGATAGCACCAATAGTATAGCAATTATTATATTCTTACAAGCAAGTGCCAAAAAGAATTTCAAGATCTTAAGAAGTATCATTATCTTCCCAATCATGATCATCACAACAAGCAATAGGCATAACGAGATCATCATCAAGTGTATCATCTTTATTTTCATGAGGCACAACAATAATAGGAGCAACTTTATTTGGGAGAGATACCTTTTTACCTCTCTTCCTTTTTGTTTTCTTCTTCTTCACCACATATGTGTGGGTTCAATCTTCTTTTTGGAGCTCCTTATTAATGAGATTGGTTGAGTAAAAGGCTCCTCCTCGTTACCTGATTCATCATAAGAAATAATAGGAGGATATTGCGAAGTCTCTTCCCTTTCATTAGTATTCTCTTCATCCTCTATTTGTTTTCTTTTCTTTATGTAATTGGCAATATAAGGATTTTCAATGCAATTCACCGCACAATACATATAAATCTTTTCTAGATCAAAATCAACAATTTTATCAAGATGCAATTTTGGAATACCCTCAGTTATACGTTTCATTTCTTCATAACCCAAAAGAAGGCTAAGTTCTTTATGATGCTCAAGGGTAGTCAAATTATCACAATATTTGGACACGACTTGATCATGAAACAAATAGCATTGGAGCTTTAAATGACCATGTTCATTGCAAAGTTCACAAGTGGCATGAAAAATATTGAATCTTTCAGCACATTCATCTAGCTCTTCTTGCAACAATTTGGTTTCTAAGTACTTATGCCTCTTGCAATATCTATCTTCTTTATTTGGTGTGTTCTTACAAACCCAATGCACTCCACAAAATTTGACATTTTATAGGAGGCACTTTCATCATAACTAGTGCAATCATCATTAGTACTATGGATATTCAAGGAGTTCATACTAACAACATTGCAATCATGCTCATCATTCAAAGATTTAGTGCCAAACAATTTAATGAATTCTTCTTCTAACACTTTGGCACAATTTTCCTTTCCATCATACTCACGAAATATATTAAAAAGGTGAAGCGTATGAGACAAACTCAATTCCATTTTTTTGTAGTTTTCTTTTATAAACTGAACTAGTGATAAAACAAGAAACAAAAAGATTCGATTGCAAGATCTAAAGATATACCTTCACTTACCTAGCCTCCCCGGCAACGGCGCCAGAAAAGAGCTTGATGTCTACTATGCAACCTTCTTCTTGTAGACGTTGTTGGGCCTGCAAGTGCACAGGTTTGTAGGACAGTAGCAAATTTCCCTCAAGTGGATGACCTAAGGTTTATCAATCCGTGGGAGGCGTAGGATGAAGATGGTCTCTCTCAAGCAACCCTGCAACCAAATAACAAATAGTCTCTTGTGTCCCCAACACAACCAATACAATGGTAAATTGTATAGGTGCACTAGTTCGGCGAAGAGATGGTGATACAAGTGCAATATGGATGGTAGATATAGGTTTTTGTAATCTGAAATAATATAAACAGCAAGGTAACAAGTGATAAACGTGAGCGTAAACGGTATTGCAATGATAGGAAACAAGGCCTAGGGTTCATACTATCACTAGTGCAAGTTCCCTCAACAATAATAACATAGATAGATCATATAACAATCCCTCAACATGGAACAAAGAGTCAATCCAAAGCCAGTAATAGCGGAGAACAAACGAAGAGATTCCTTTTCATCGAAATACTGAAATAGGCATAAAACAGCAAATCTGGGCTGGGCCTCCGGTTAATAGGTTAGTCCCAAAAATAATATAAAAGTGGATAATAAAGCCCAATATTGCCTAAAACAGTAGATAATATAGCATGGAGCAATCAAAAATTATAGATACGTTGGAGACGTATCAGCAGCAAAGAGGGACCATCCGGCCTGAACAAAGTCCTGGATAGACTATGCCAAATTCATGGCACCCCCGAAAAACCTGCGAACCACACTCACAGAGAATGCTGGGTCTTTAAGAAGGCCGGCAAGTTAAGGGCCGAACACAAGGAAAGGGAAACACCAAGTGAAGACGAGGACGAGCCTCACCAGCCGAACACTGGGGGACAGAAAAAATTCCCACCAGAGGTAAAAACAGTTAACATGATATATGCGGCTCACATACCCAAGAGAAGGTGCAAACACGTGCTCAGAGACGCATACGCTGTAGAGCCCGTCGCCCTCAAACTCAACCCTTGGTCGGCCTGCCGATCACCTTTGATCACAGTGACTACCCCACTAGTATGCCGCACGGAGGATCGGCTGCCTTGGTGCTCGACCCAATAATCGACGGATACCATCTCAATCGTGTCCTCATGGACGGCGGCAGTAGTCTCAATCTAATATACCAGGACACTGTCCGCAGGATGGGGATAGACCCATCTAGAATCAGCCAAAGTAACACCACCTTTGATGGGGTGATACCAGGCCTGGAGGCCCACTGCAGGGGCTCCCTCGTCCTAGAGGTGACATTCGGTTCTCCAGACAACTTCAGAAGTGAAGAATTACTCTTCACCATTGCTCCCCTCCAAAGTGGTTATCATGCACTGCTCGGAAGAACGGCCTTCGCTCGCTTCAACGCAGTACCGCACTACGCCTACCTTAAACGCAAGATGCCTAGTCCACGTGGAGTGATCACCGTTAGCGGAAATACAGAGCATTCCTTACGTGCGGAAGAGTATGCGGCGGCTCTAGCAGCCGGACACTAAGCGGCCTCTCCTATATCAGAACGCATGATCGGTCGTTAAGACCACGGACACGGTTGGACGAGTCCGGCACACCACCGTCGTCAACAAGCCCAGATAAACTGAGCCGGGTGCTATACATGTAATCCCATAGAGGGCACCAGGGGCTGCAAACATGCAATAAAGCCCACCTTTTGGCTTGACCTTATTAACAGGTGTCTTACACTCCTACTATCCACCGATAATAACCAACTCTTCGCACGCTTACGTCATACTCTTTGATACGAGTTTTCCTTTTTACAGACACCATTCGTGTGATACCCTTCTAGGACACGGCACAACGGAGATAAAGGCGCAGACGTGCAGCAGGGCCCCGCTCAAAGGTTTCTCTTTAGATTAAGCCCCCGTGTAAACCTTCTTTATTGTTTCTTGTTGCTTGACTCCCCATGGGTATTCTATACACCCTCAAGGGATACTGGCGTGCACCCCATGGGTATTCTATACACCCTCAAGGGATACTGGCGTGATTGGCATTTCGCCACGACAGACTACCGCACGTACCTGGAAATATAGGGTTCATAATCAAGGGCGCCACTCAGCCCAGTATATGTTATGAAGTCCGAATACCCTCGGTAGTGTTCGGCGTCGCGAGTTTGGCCTTATATGCATCAGCTCCGAATCATGTCTTTGGTCAAATGTTGGGTTTGCCCAGCTCCTGGGTTTGGTGCCTTACGTTCCGCTTCTATCGGCTAAGGCGGCCAAAGGAGAACTACTGAGATTGTTCCCTGGTTATTCCAGATGAGCACCTCAGTAGAGAAAGCCGAAAACTAACTGTCATGATATAGTGAGAGACTGGTCAACCACTCGAGTACTCATCGAAATCTTTCGGATTCCTCCGCATTAACGAAGGGCCGTTCCCCGGTCATGTACACATGCGCCCGTATCTGGATGCACGCGAAGGTACCAGGGGCTACATAGTAGCCCATCCGTCAAACTCCTATGGCTAAGTGGAAGTGTTAAAGCTATATAGTCCGGTTGCCTAGTTCGACATGCGATCACCTCCTTAACGTACCAAGACGTTGGATCAAGTGTGATTACGCATCTTTTTGCGAACACCCCGCATTGTATGCGTGGAGGCTGAAGCCAACGACTGCTAACTTTCAGGATATATATACATCATATGGCCGCACAGGAGGCACAATAACACTTTCTGGCGAAAGTATAAACATAGCCTCTATAAATTAAAGACAATTGTTTTTACAACGGAGCGATTTGTCACTCGAAAATGACACTCTCGAGCACTGAGCCTCTATTAAACGAGCACCTTCTGTTACTTGCTCCAAGTAGTGCTCGGCTGGATCCTGGCTTCCTGCCGTATTCTAGGTTGCAATGATGGTGGCCTCCATATCTGTCCAATATGCTTTAACACGGGCTAGAGCCATCTGTGCACCCTGTATGCACGCCGACCTCTTCATGGCATCGATTCGTGATATGGCACCAAGGAATTGTTGCACTAAACCAAAATAACTGTCCGGCTTTGGCCCCGATCGGCCATAGATGGTCTACTACAAACCTCATTTCAAGACCGGACAACCTATGGAGCTCGGCCATAGCGGCCATCCTTTCACTCAACGGCAGCGGGCGTGTTGGAGCACTGAATTGCGACCAGAATAGCCTTTCCACTTCATTATCTTTTTTATCCTCGAAAAACTTGGCCGCATCAGCCGTACTCTTTGCCAGATCCGCATACACGTCTGCAGGGCTCCAGCGCCGATCTAGAGGAGCGTACTTTGGGTCTAAGAACTTCATCCACAACAAATAGGGGTTTCCAGCCGTGATTTCTCCGGCCTGTCGAAGCTCCTCCCGCGCATCACTAATTTCGGAACGCGTCTCCTTGGCCGCATCAAGGGCCTTCTTCAGGTCAGCCGGCTTTGCCTAATTCTCTTTTTCAAGGAGCTCATACCGGCTGGCGGCGTTTTTCAGCTCCACAGCCATCTCGATTATTTTATCTTTGCTTCAGAGATGAGCATCTTGTTCGGCTCTAAACTCTTCGTTCGCCTTTAGGGCAGCTGCATTGCTAGCCCGGGCTTGTTCCTTGGCTAGGGCAAGCTCCGCCCTCAGGGCCTCCACGGCAGCAACTCCGCCTGCAGTCAAAGCATATCATATTAACATTATGCTCCTCTTAATATTTCCTATAAAAACAAGGAAAACAGAGCACATACTCTGTGACTCGTTAAGCCGCTCGTTAACAAGTGTGATGTCGGCATCTACAAATTCAATATGTCAGCTCAGTTCGTCGACTTCAACGGTCCGGTCGGCCGCCGGACCCTTAGCCACCTGCGCATGAATTCAGTGCGATCATTACTTAACAATGTGATCCTCCGTTTGCTGCCTAGGGCTGGCAACCAGAGTCTCAGGGGCTACTATCTATACGGAGCACACTTAGCGCATGTGCCACAACCAAAAATTACGCATTTCATTACATACCTCAAAGCCTTTGAGCAGGCTCGTAAAAGCTTCGTTCAACCCGCTTATGGCGGATGAAATCTTCTCAAGCACCGAGCTCATTAATGAACGGTGATGCTCCGAGAGAGCACCTTGCTCCAGAAGGCCCGTCAGCGTGTCCAGCCGGTCGCCGAACTATGCCGGACCCTTCTTATTGCCCCCACGGGAGCCAAACGCTCCGGGCTCAGGGCGGCCGATGTATTAGCTTCTGGCCTCGACAAATCTGGACTGCTCCGTGACGACACCTCGGGGTTGCCCGCCCAATGAGGTGGAGAGGAAGTTGGGGTTTCATTCTCCATCATCTCCGGAGGAAGATCCCCCGAAGACGAACCCTGTCGAGAAGAGCTACTAGCCGGACTGCAAAGAATGGATCCTGGTTATGGTTCTCGGAGGGGGAAGCAGTAGCTTTGTATTTATGACTAACTTACATCTTGGCAGAGGACTGGCCCGTTTGCAGGCATGGCATGGTCAGGACGCCCTTCGGGGCAGGGCCCCCTGGTGAAGTTTTCTTCCCTTGTCTAGGCACCTCCATCTCCAAATCTTCGGAGGCGGCCCTCTTCTTCCCGCGGGGGGAGGAGACCGTAGATTCCCCTCCCCGACTATCCTTCTTCGCGGAGGTGTAATTCCCCGGTTTGGATGTGCAATGTGTGAAGCTCTGCTTCCCTGTTCTTCCCTTCGTCTTTCCCCGAGGGCACTTGACTTAGCACACGACTAAGCATCCTTGCTATGGCAGGACTAGGCGAGACTTCGGGAAGTGGTGCCGGACACCTGCTTCTCTCCGCCTTGCTGAGCCATTCCTGGCCTTGGATGGTTTTCAGAATAATATTATGATAAATATAAACAAAGTGTTCGCTTTCGGGGTTACTTACTTGGGTATCTGGGCGGTTGTAGCTCAGGCCCGCATCCTCGATGGTGTCCGGACACTTTACTTGTGGTCCGAAGAATAACTTACACATCCCTTCGAGCGTCATGCCGAAGAAGTGTTGAATAGTCCGCGGACCTTCTGGGTTGAACTCCCACATCCGGAGACGCCAACGTTTGCGCGGCAAGATCCATCGGACTAGTATTACCTGAATTACGCTGACAAGACTAATGTCCCTCTCAAGAAGCTCCCGAATGCGGCTCTGCAATGTTGGTACGTCATTAGCAAGCCCCCAATCCATTCCCACGTTGGCCCATGACGCCAGTTGAGGCGGAGGGCCCGGCCGGAAGTTGGGGGCATCCACCCACTTTGTGCCTCTGGGAGGCGTGACGTAAAACCACCTCCGCTGCTATAGATCGGACACCTCTGGGAAGAAGCCCTCTGGCCATGGGGCGTCGGCGTTTCTGCTTATTACAGCGCCTTCGCACTCTGTGTGTCGCCCCTCAATCACCTTCGGCTTTACATTGAAGGTCTTGAGCCATAAGCCGAAGTGCGGGGTGATGTGGAGGAAGGCTTCGCACACGACGATGAACGGCGAGATGTGAAGGATGGAGTCCGGAGCCAGATCATGAAAATCTAGCCCGTAATAAAACATGAGCCCTCTCACGAAGGGATCAAGGGTGAAGCCTAAGCCACGGAGGAAGTGGGAAACAAATACAATGCTCTCATTGGGCTCGGGAGTAGGGATGACCTGCCCTGGAGCAGGAAGCCTGTGCTTGATGTCGGCGGTTAGATATATGACCTCCCTAAGCTTCGCAGTGTCCTCCTCTATGACAGAGGAGGCCATCCACCGGCCTTGAAGGTTGGATCCGGACATGATTGAAGATCCGAAGTGCCTAAGCCTGGGCTGTGGGTGTTGGAACCGTGGTGCGGAAAGGCGCAAGCGTTGTAGGAAAGAGGGATAGGCCTCGGCCCTCTATAAGGGGGGGTGAATATCAAGCGTCCTCAGCGTGACCGCTTGGGACTTGCCTAAAAACACAAAGTCATACCAACAGGCGTCGTGGGGTTAACCGCGCCCGTATTAATGGAGGATCCCGCAATAAGGGGAACACGATCTCTGCTTCGACAAGGAGTGCCTATAAAACCACCTCGCAACGCGTGTCGGGGCAGGCCGAGGAAAACCGGTTCGTATTGGGCCAGGTCACGGCGTAAGGGCACACCGTAAAGAAAATTGTCAGCAGATTAGATTTGTAAAGTGTTATGCTCTCTGCGGAGGTGTGCGGAAATTATCTCACAGAGCCGGACACGATCCTCAATCTACTTTGGAGTATTCAGAGATGGAACCCGCCTTGCAATGCCGAAGACAATCTGCGCGCCAGAATCATCGTCATTGAAGCCTGGTTCAGGGGCTAGTGAGGGAGTCCTGGATTAGGGGGTATCCGGACAGCCGGACTATATACTTTGGCCGGACTGTTGGACCGTGAAGATACAAGACTCAAGACTTCGTCCAATGTTAGGATGGGGACTCTCCTTTGCGTGGATGACAAGCTTGGTGATCCGGATGTTAGATATCCTTCTTTGTAACAGACTCTGTGTAACCCTAGCCCCCTCCGGTGTCTATATAAACCGGAGGGTTTAGTCCGTAGGACAAGAACAATCATAATCATCATAGGCTAGCTTCTAGGGTTTAGCCTCGTCGATCTCGTGGTAGATCAACTCTTGTAATACTCATATCATCAAGATCAATCAAGCAAGAAGTAGGGTTTTACCTCCATCGAGAGGGCCTGAACCTGGGTAAAACATCGTGTCCCCTGCCTCCTGTTACCATTAGCCTTAGACGCACAGATCGGGACCCCCTACCCGAGATCCGCCGGTTTTGACACCGACAACTATGTCAATAGGTTAGTCCCAAAAAATGCTATAATGTTGATAAATGATTGTAAAACATGCAAGAATGATAATATAACCGCATGAATACTTCATAAATTATAGATACATTGGGGACGTACCAGTATCCCCAAGCTTAATTCCTACTCGTCCTCGAGTAGGTAAATGATAAAATAAATAATTTATGAAGTGTGCATGCTAGCATAGTGCATAAGTTTGTCCAATGATGATTTGAATCACTTTTCCTAGCATCATAAAAACAATTCTTTCTCATAAAACTTTTCATGTTAAAGTAGCAACCAATTCACATATGAAGGTTGAAACAATGAATTCCCTTGAAACTCAACAACCTATATTCTTAGTGACCAAACAATTGATATTCAACTTTATTCAATAGAGTCTAAGTAAGATCTCCACGTACTCAATCAACATATAGTCTTCCATGATTGCTACTACTCAAAGCATAGTCTTAGAACAAACAGCATCATCGAACACAGAGAAAGATAGGGGCTTAATATTTCGCCTCCCAAATCATTTACCATAGAGATAATTGTCAATAATAATAAATCATGATCAAATATATTCGACTGGTCATATGTGCCTAGATATTTCCCCACCACATGATGCTTGCCAACTTGAGAGTAATTGAGGTTGAAATGAGCATACTATTAACTCTTGCATAAAAGTAAATACTGAAAAGTAAAAGATAGGCCCTTCGCAGAGCGAAGCAGAGGTTGTCATGCGCTTTTTATTTGTTTGTATGCCAAATCCCTTAGTGCAAAAGAATGTACGTTATTGCCCCTTGTGATAGCAACCTTTATTATGCAGTCCGTCGCTTTTATTACTCCACCATCACAATTTCGTACAACACTTAATTTTTCTTACACTATACAATCCAACACATTTAGAAGCAATTTTTATTGCCTTATTGCACCGATGAAAACTTACTTGAAGGATCTTATTCAATCCATATGTAGGTACGGTGGACATTCGTGGCAAGAAACCGAGTTTAAGGGCTTTTGGCTGCAAAATATCCTAGCTAGGCAAACATCAAATGTTGGATGATCCATAACAATATAACTTCTATGCAAATATACGCAACCATAACTCATTACGTAGTCTTCCTTGTCCAAATTCAACTGATTTGCTCAAGTTTGAAAACAATTAATGGGTATTCACAATCATGGAAGATTTCTAAGATAACATATTTGCATGTGAAAGTTCTCCTCCTGATTTTAATCATTCATGAATTGTTTGTATGACCAATGTTTTGATTGTGAAGCCTCAAAAGATTTTACATTGTAAACCCAATGTAAAGCTACTACTAGGCGTGATATGAACATGTAATTTCAACTTCATGATATTCATTTAATTCAACAATTTACTCATAGGATATAAGTGAAGCACAAAAGTAAATGCCAAACTACTCCAAAAACATATAGGTGAAGATCAAGCGAGTAGTTAAGTAGATAGGTAGCTAATTGGGGACTCTTTATTATTTAAAAACTTTCAGATCTAAGTATTTTGTTAAAACAAAAAGCAAAACAAAATAAAATGACACCCCAAGGATAGCACACATCATGTGAAGAAGCAAAAACTTAGGTTCAACCGATACTAACCGATAATTGTTCATGAAGAAAGGTGGGATGCCTACCAAGGCATCCCCAAGCTTAGATGCTTGAGACTTCTTGGACTATTATCTTGGGATGCCTTGGTCATCCCAAAGATTGAGCTTTTGTGTCCCCTTAATTCCATTTACATCACGGTTTTCCTAAATCTTAAAAACTTCATCCACACAAAACTCAACAAGAACTTGTGAGATAAGTTAGTATAAATCAATGCATAGCTTTATCATTCCCTACTATAGCAAATCACTAAAATTATTATTTAACATTGCATACTAAATTCCTCTGCATATTTAATACTCCTATCCACAAATACAATCATTAAACAAGCCAATATATGCAAACAATGCAAACATAACAGCAATCTTCCAAAACAGGACAATATGTAAAGAGTGCAATTATACTCATACTTCCCTAACTCCGAAAATTCTGAAAAGTTATCACACTGTAGAAAATTTGTTGCTTCTTACTTCCAAAAAATTGCAGGAGTTTATCGTGTTCCGACTCTCCAGAAGAATTCTGAAAATGATAGAAAACATTCTATTTTCAAACAACAACATGTAGACTTGCAAAATAAGCATGGCAAAGGCTATACTTGACATTTTTATTGAAATAAAAGATGCAAAAAATTATTCTAAACAGCAGCAAGCAAATACAAAGAAAAATAAAATGATGCTCCAAGCAAAACTCATATCATGTGATGAATAAAAATATAGCTCCAAGTTTGATTCATTCACATGAGACACAACAATAATAGGAGCAACATCATTTGGGAAAGATACCTTTTTACCTTTATTCTTTCTTCTTCTTTTCCTCTTCTTCACCACATTTTGTGTGGGTTTAATTAATATTTTCGAGCTTCTTGCCGATGAGATTGATTGGATATGGAGCTCCTCCTCGTCACCTATTAAATCACGAGAGACAATAGGAGGGAAAGTGGAAGTATTTATCCTCTCATTAGTATTCATTTTATATTCTATTGGTTTTCCCATCTTTCTATAGTTGGCAATATTGGCATTCTCATTGCAATTTACCATACAAAACATATAGATTTGCTTCATACTAGTTTCAACATGGTCTATGAGTATGAATGCTTCAAACCAACTATTCTTATATGTCAATTCTTCAAACCCCAAAAAATAGAGAAAGACCATTATAAAATTCAAGGGTGATCAAGTTATTGCAATATTTGGACACGATTTGATCATGAAAAAGCATGCATTGGAAATTAAGGTGACCAACTTTATTGCAAAGTTCACAAGTAATAGGATAAAGAGAGCATAGTTCTGTAGCAAATTCATCTATCTCTTTGAGAAAAAAAATGTTCTATCATGTTTATGCTTCTTACAAAATATATCATGTCTATAAAGGACATCTTCACAAAGTCTTTCCGCTCCACAAAAATTGACATGCTTATAAGAAACAACTTTTTCATGACTAGTGAAATCATCATTAGATTTTTTGTATATTTATAGAATTCATGCTAACAACATTGCAATCATGCTCATCATTCATGGCAACCATTTTATTGCAATCGTCTTCTAACAATTGAGCACAATTTTCTTTTCCATCCTTTTCAAGAAAGACATTATAAAGATGAACAACATGAGACCACCTCAAATCCATTTTTTAGTTTTCTTTTTCAAACCAAATTAGTGATAAACAAGAATCTAAAAGATTCGATTGCAAGATCTAAAGATATACCTTCAAGCACTCACCTCCCCGGCAACGGTGAATGAGATTGATGTCTACTATGCAACTTTATTCTTGTAGATTCGTGTTGGGCCTCCAAGCGCAGAGTTTTATAGGACAGTAGCAATTTTCCCTCAAGTGGATGACCTAAGGTTTATCAGTCCATGGGAGGCTTACGATGAAGATGTTCTCTCTCAAGCAACCCTGCAATCAAATACAAGAAATCTCTTGTGTCCCCAACACACCCAATACAATGACAAATTGTATAGGTGCACTCGTTCGGCGAAGTGATGGCGATAGAAGTGTAATATGGATAGTAGATATAGGTTTTTTTAATAGTAACACTAAAAAACAAGAAGGTAACGAGTAACAAAAGTGAGCACAAACTGTATTTCTATGCTTGAAAATGAAGCCTAGGGTCCATACTTTCACTAGTGCAATCTCTCAACAATGCTAATATAATTCGATCACATAACCATCCCTCAGCATGCGATGAAGAATCACTCCAAAGTTCCTATCTAGTGGAGAACATAAGAAGAAATTATTTGTAGGGTACCAAACCACCTCAAAGCTATTCTTTTCGATCGATCTATTGAGCTATCCCTATAAGTGTCACAAACAACCCTAGAGTTCGTAGTAAAATAACACCAAATAATTTCAGATTCATATACTTAATCCATCACAAAGAGCCTCAAAGAGTGCCCCAAGATTTCTTCCGGAGAAACAAAGACAAGAACGTGCATCAACCCCTATGCAAATATTACCCCAATGTCACCGCGGGAATCTGTGAGTTGAGTGCTGAAACACATATCATGTGAATCAATATAATTCCCCATTGTCACAATGGGTATTCATATGCAAGACATGCATCAAGTGTTCTCAAATCCATAAATGTATTCAATCCGATAATAAAGAAATCTCAAAGGAAAACTCAATTCATCACAACAAGATAGAGAGGGAAAAACACCATATGATCCAACTATATTAACAAAGCTCCCAACACATCAAAATCGTGCCATCAAGAACACGAGAGAGAGAGAGAGAGAGAGAGAATAAACACATAGCTACTCGTACAAACCATCAGCCCCAAGGGTGGACTACTCCTTCCTCATCAATGTGGCCGCCGGGATGATTCAGATGGCCACCGGAGATGATTCCCCCCTCCGTGCAGGGTGCCGGAACGGGCTCCCGATAGGTTTTTCATGGCTACAGAGGCTTCCGGCGGTGGAACTTTCTAGGGTTACATGCAGGGTTTTTGGAATATTTGACGATTTATCGGGCGAAGAGTCGGTGCGGGAGGCCACCGAGGGGGGAACCAGCCACATGGGCCCGTCTGGCCCCCGTGGCACACACTGGTGGCTGGTGCCCACCTCGGGCCGCCTCTCCGATACTTCTTCAGCTCATCCTTGCCCTTCTGGTCCATAAAAAATATCCAAAACGTTTCGCTGCATTTGGACTCCGTTTGGTATTAATTTTTGGTGATGTAAAAAACAAGTAGAAAACAGCAACTGGCACAGGGCACTATGTCAATAGGTTAGTCCCAAAAAATGCTATAAATTGATTGTAAAACATCCAATAATAATAATATAACAGTATGAATACTTCATAAATTATCGATACGTTGGAGATGTATCAAGCATCAGCAGTAGCCACTGGCTGGTGAAGTGGACAACCAGGTGGCTCGCGCTTGAGCCAGAGCAAGCCTGCCGGTGTAAGGGCAGGGCAGGCCATGGCGACTCTGCATGGTGACAACGAAAACCTCAGCCTCCAAGGTAAGCTTCCATTGCTCTTCATTTCATCACCATTAGCGTTAGCATACGTCTGATTTGGGGATTTCTGAAATTAGGGTTATGGTTCCACCGGAGTTGGGGAATTTCTTAATTTAGGGTTTCAGACTTAGGGATTTCATTAGGCATGCCTTAGAACACTCAATCCCCACATTAATTGAGCCTTAACCGAAACCATAATATCAATTCCAAGAGGGATTGCATAATTTTATTAGCTAGGGTTTCAAAATGGGGGAAATTCTTTAGTATTTGGACTTATTTAGTTCATTCCCGTCTGATTTAAACATGAATTGAAACCACAAGCCAGTTGACAGGGTAAGGGAAAAAAGGAGAATTTCAATCGTAGGGTTTCCAAAATTTGGGATTTTTGCTTATTCTTTAAATACCCTTTAGTTTACATCATAAATGAAACTACAAGCAAATCACATTATTTGTTAAGGCTGAAACTTAAAATTCTTGGGCCAAATAAAATCAAGATTTAAACTTTAGAAAGAATTGCTTGATTCCTTAACTTAAAGCAACAAATCAAAATTGACCTGTCCTTCATAAGGCTTAATAAATTCAAGGCATGCACGAAAGATAGAGTGGAGATTGAATTCAATCATAAACTGGATTTAAACACAACAGATCAACTCCATTCTGTTACTTAAAGGGCTCAAGTAATTCAATATTTTGTTATTAACATGAAGGACAACTTGAATCCAAGCATAAACAGAAAAAGCCCTACGAACTTTAAATTGATCAAACAAATCAAGTATGATCTTAAGCTAGATAGTGCTCAATCTTGAGCAAGAAGGCTCTGGTGCCAGTATTGGAAATCATAGATGATCTCAGGATCATCTTGCACAAGATTTCACTACAAAAAAAAATACACTTCACTGATGATACGTGTTTGTCATAGTACGTCGCGTTTTTTGTCATGCATGTACATCCATGACAAATTTATGGCAGAATCAAGATAGTCGTACTTGTGCTTTCGTCAAGGGTGACCGGCACATGGCATCCACTGTAACGGAACGCTGTTAAGCTATCGGGTCGGGTTTTGGATCCGATAACCCGTTAACAGCCCCGACCAATGGGGATTTTCCACGTGTAAAATCATCATTGGCTTGAGGAAACACGAGTCGGCTCACCGCTGGGACAGATGTCATCCACTCATTGGACAGAAGGCGCCTATGATACGTCGACACGTGGCACGGCCCAACAGAGGCCCATTGTTGTGAAAAGGCCGGCCCGTTTGACTTGGTCAAAAGGTGGCGGGCCGGCCCATGGAAAGCCTGTTAACGGCCTGTTCGCATATAGTCCATTTACAGCCCGTTACACCCTATTTGAATTAGGACCAGTAGCGTCATCTGGGCCATCTTCCAGCCCGTTTTCACTTCTGGCCCATGTATGGCCCATGACGTCTTTCGGCCCATATGAGGCCCTATGTAACTCTTGGCCTATTAACGGCCCGTGGCGAAACTGGCCCGTAATGAACAGTGTATCACTTTACACCCATTAACGACCCGTGGTGAAACTGGCCCGTATAGAACAGTGTATCAATTTATACCCATTAACGGCCCGTTATTCCGTTGGGCCGTTTCCAGCCCATGTTATCTTTCGGCCTTCTCAGAGACCATTTATTTTTGGCTCATTTCCAGCATTCGTTTACTTACGGCCCGTTACTGTCATTTTCTGCTTGTGGGCCAAATTCAGCCCGTGGTTACAGTCGGCCCGTTTGTGGTCCGTTAATACGTTGGGCCGTTTTCATAGCGTCGTCAAATAAGTCCTATTAACGATGGCCTGTTATGGTCGGCCCATGAACGGACGATTCCAACTCTAGCCCGTTTACGGCCAGAATGCGGTCTGTTTGGCCCATGTTCGCCCAATCGATCATACGGCCCGTATAAGGCCCATTGTTGATACGGCCCGTAGAAGGCCCATTGTTTCTATGGCCCGTAGAAGGCCCATTGTTTCTACGGCCCATGTTTGCCCAATCGATCATAAGGCCCGTATAAGGCCCACTGTTTTTACGGCCCGTAGAAGGTCCACTATTTCTACGGCCCGTAGAAGGCCCACTGTTTCTACGGCCCGTAGGCCCAGTGTCACTACTGTGGCGTTTATTGTGGCCTAGTTTTAAAAAATAGGTTATTGCAGCCACTAGCAAACCGCAGAAAAAGAACTGCACTGACTACAAGCAAACAAATAAACAAGACAATAAGGAAATAAATAAGCAAGCAACTTACACTAGGCTATCACGGCTATTACACATATTACATCCACTGAGCATCAAAGTTCGCCACCAGTGCAAATATAGGGAACACAACAGCATATAACGCCGTAGCAAAACAAGTACAGAACTGAAACCACTTCAGAAGAGCTCAAGAAACAATATCATGCGTACCCATAATGCTGGCAAGATGCTTAGCAAGCTTATTAACTTTCTCTTGTTTGGTATTTGAAGTCGTCCAGTAACTTCTTTGTTGCACCGAGAAAGTATGCATCTGAATTCTGCAGGACTTCCTCGCCCTTGACTTCCTGTCGCATAACATCTGATCGCTGTCTTTCCACTTGAAGTTGAGACTCAAGAAGCCAAACTGATTCAGGTAACAAGTTCGAAGAGCTGGTGCCAGCAGTGGTAGCCAATAACTCGAACACTACATCAAGACAAGACTTTGGGTTGTCTGTGTCTTCAGTATAGTTTTTATCAGCTTTCTTGGAGACCCATAGGGATGTCTCCCTATCTTGAACCTTATCTGCATTACTCCCTTTACCATTGCATAACAGGGTACTCTTCTCCAATATTTTATCCGCATTCTAAAAGAGAAACAAACAAACACATCTCCGGGTTTACAATGTAGTATATGAAACTCATTTTGGTAAACAAGTTCAGTAGTAAGGTGGACAGGATAACAGCATGAAACAAACATATATCTATGTAGTATGGTCACTGTATGGTCTATATCATTCTAGTTTATGTTGCCAAATCAAGATAGATACAGTTCGAATCATATCTATTTAAGACAAAGCAGCATGGACAGAATATAAGTGTGGGAAACTACACAGCAATAACAACACTTGTAATGTGCATGGCATGAGAACATAACTGTTTATTCAATTGAAACTGAAATCAACATAGAGCAGGTTACAACAGCAAACAGCCAAACACGTTGAAGAAATAGGTTTAAAACATACATGTTGCGCCATTGGAGTTTCAATTGCATCCTTCAAATTTGAAATTGGTTGGTATCAGTAAACACAGTGATGCAAGAGCAAAGTAGTATGAACCATAGCTACGGAACCTGACCTGAGAACAATTCTTCTTCTGCTTTAAGCGTTGTCTTCGGGTTCGGAGTGGTGGTCCTCGTGATTTGGGCACTGCAGTTGCCTTACTAACTGCTCGTGTTTGGGTGCTCTGTGGTGGAGACGGTGCTGTGTCAACGGGAACTGGGTGTCTATCTACTGGGGTTGTGGTTAGAAGGGGTGTAGCTGGTTCTCTGTCCAACTGGGTAGGGGTACAATCTGCATGAGTGTGGGTTATGTGTGGTGGGGCTGGTTCTTGTGTAAGTACAACCGTGGTTCTATCTGCATCGACAGGTAGCACGATCTTTTCTGAAGACCGTGTTTTTACTCCCACAGATACTGCCATCACTACCTCCAATTGAAATGACTTATAAACAAGAAAAGTAATTGAATGTACAGACATTGTAAGATAGATAGGTGCAATGGATAGTAGGGAAGAAAACAGGGCATGAAATAATTCACATTTATGTTGTCTAAGCAAACAGAATAGCAAGACATAATTTCACATATATGATGGCTAATTAAACAGCATAGCATGACACAATTTCACATGTATGATGGCTAACTAAACAGGATAGAATGACATACTTCAAAATATGATGACTATGTAAACAGGATGACATGATATAACTATACGATATGTCTATTAAAGTGGTTGGCATGGCATAAATCACAAACATGCCGTCGATGGAAACATGATGGCATGATATAATTCACGGATAGAATGACATAATTTAAAATATGATGACTATGTAAACAGGATGAGATGATATAACTATATTATGTCTTTAGAAAATGGGTTGGCATGCCATAATTCAGATACATGCTGTCTATGTAAACATCATGGCATGACATAATTCAAATATATGATTTATATACTAAGGAAGTGAGCAGAGGGAAATCGCATATATGATGTGTCAACTTAGGAGATGGCATTCAATATTGTGTATATGATGTAAAAACTAAGCATTGCAATACAACATATGCATTATATGAGTAATATAACCCTGCCAAGTTTGAGCATACACCTCAGGGCGATAATAGAACGGGTCATACAGCAGGTAGCATTGTCTGCTCTGAAGACCTTGTTTTCACTCCAGATTTCTCCATCACCAATTCAAATGGCTGATGCACAGGAAGAGCAGTTGAATATACAAACATTGTCGACAAAAGCAATGAGAAATACAAAAAAAAATGGCATGATATAATACACATATATGACGATTGCCTAAGCAGCATGGCATTGCATAATTCACATACATAATGCCTTGCAACAAGATAACATTGCATAATTCACATATATAATGTCTTGCAACAAGATGGCATTGCATAATTCACATATATGGTAATTAGACACTAAACAGGTGGCGTTCACACAAAGCATGTCTAAACTAAGGAAATGACATAGCAATGCAAGATACCATACGCACGATATGAGCAACATAACTCTGCCAAGTTAGGGCGTGCACCTCGGGGGGGGGGGGAATATGACTGGTCATCTGTCTCTGCATCCTCCTCTGAGGAGCTATAGGTAACCAGCAAGACATGCGCTTCATCAGATAGCATTGTCTGCTCTGAAGACCTTATTTCCACTGCAGATTTTTCCATGACCGTGTTGAATGGCTGATGCACAGGAAGATTAATTGAATGTACTAAAATTGTTGAAAAATTTAACACGTAATAAAAACATGATGGCATGATATAATTCACATATAAGATGACTGGCTAACCAGGGTGGCATTGCAAAATTCACATATATGATTCCTGTCTAGACAAGATGGCATTGCATGATTCACATATACGACATGAAACTAAACAGATGGCATTGACACAAAGCATGTCTAAACTAAGCAGATGACATCTTTAATGTATATAGTAAGCAATGCAAGGCACCATATGCATGATATTACCAACATCAGCATGCCAAGTTAGAGTGAAGACCTCATGGGGTAAATAGGAGTGGTCTTCTCCTTCTGAATCCCCCTTAGAACAGTTATCTTCCTCTTGATTAGGATCCGAAAAGGGTGGAGGGGACTGCCTTTGTGCCCACCATGGAACGACGTCTGCATGAAATTTTTATTGCTATGCAAGGCTCGTCTCTTTTGCTCTACATGATCAGTTCCATTGTGTACAATAACTGGCATGCATAGGAATAAAACATAGTGAGATTATGTAAGGAGTGCATTCACAAATCCAGAGTGATGGTAGCAAACTGTGGATAGACCCAAAACCAATAATAGCAGGTAGATAATAGCTTTAGTTAAAAAATACAGATAATGGCTCCTTTAATGTTTGTTTGCAGCCAACATGAAACTCATAGTAGACACTGGAGATTAACCAGATAGTACTGATTGCTGCCCCAATATGTACCCCACAACCATTTAAAAACTCAAGTTTCAGCATTAGTTTGGACCTGACTCGGAGTCTAATAGGTGAACACGATGATAATGTAGCATGTCATCATATTAAGCGACGCATAACGTAAGTAGACACGGAAGAGTCCGACCTCTCTTGCGGACCCGTGTAGTCCTCAAGGTCATCTGCTCAGTTGATGATGGTAATGCAGTTGTCGTGGCTGCCGGTGGCGGGGAAGAAGATCTGAGGCGGTGAAAGACAGTCTGGAGAGCGGATCCCTGCTGTGGTGAACCCTTCTGCCGTTGGAGCAGCTGAGCTGGGATGGAACACAACGCCACAGGAGCCGGACAAACCACAGAAGGTTTTCTTTGACACATATCTGTAACAGAAGTAATTGAGTAAGGCCTTGTTTGAATTTGAGGATTCTAACAATGCAGGGATAGGAAATAGACAGGAATAGGATAGGAATGCACGTGCAAAACAGAGAATTTAAAAACACAGGATTTCTACCAATCTGGGTGTTTGATTCACAACAATTGGAAGATCACACGATGTAAAAAAGCATGGTGAGACTAAGTCAAACCACAAGAAAATGTACGGTTATAATGCCATTATGCTACTATCTCTTAGTCTTGTGCTTGATGAATAGGAATATGAAAAGGAGGAGAAGTGGAAATTAGAATTCCTATGGTTTTTCTTTCAAGGAGACACTAAAGGAACAAATCCTACCGTTTTCCTTTGCTCCATTCCTTTGGACCAAATTCATGAAAAGTAGTACCATAGGAAACTTTCCAATTCCTATGTTTTTCATTCACTTTTCCTTTCCAGCATTAGCGGTTCTAGTAGGCAGGCTTGAGCAAAGAAAATCCTACACTAAAAAAATGTTTTTTTGCTACTTTTATTACTTTGGACACAGGCCACTGCAATACTAGCTCAACTCCCAGGCCCATCGACAAATGCACAGCTCAAACGCGCAGAGATAAATAATGATGGCGTTCAAGAGAGTCCATCATGGATAGCTAAGTTGCCTGGTACCTCACAGCTTGTCATATAGTAGGATAAAATAATCGTATTTCCCGTCCATACGAGTGCTCAGTGGACAATATATATAACATGTAGAGTAAAAAAGAGATGCGACAAGTGTACAACCTCTTTGGCGAAGCCATGTCGATGTCAACGTGATTGGGTTGGCCGGTGAGGATGCTCCGGCTGACTTTGCTGTCGGAGGAGGGGAAGAAGATCTTAGGTGTCTGGAGATGGAGCCCGAGGTATTGCTCCGCTGTGATGGAGGGTTTCATCGTTGGAGCAGCTCCGGTGAGTTGAACGACGCCGAGGTTGAAGCAGGACAAGAGAGACAACGAACAACGTTAACCTGAGTGGAATTCTAATAGCATCTCCAATACATGACGTAAAATACATAACCACAAAGTGCTAGATGTAAAATACATTAGCCGCTCATCTCTGAACTTAACTGTCGAAACTGAACTTAACTGTCGAAACTGAACTTAACTGTCGAAACTGAATTTTGCTGCCAAAATTGAATTTTGTTGTCGAAACTGAACGCACTCGCAAGGTGAGGATACACGTCGGTCGACTGACTTTCTCATCTCTGGTCAGTCGATTTTGCAGTCGTTGTATACGAAATCAAGGGCCAGCGGTTCATCTTCAACCTCCACCCCCCGGGGCCGCCAGCCCCCACCGGCCAAACAGCAGCCCCCTCGCCGCCGTGGCGGCGGTGCGCCGCCCACCCGCCCAAAAACACTCCCCACCACCGGTCCGCTGCCCCCTGCCATCCTCTAGCCCCCCATGCCGAGCTTTTTCTCCGGCGATCCCCACGCCACCGCCCCGCCACCGCCGGCGACCACCGCCCCCATCCTGAACCCTAAGATAGATAGTGGGGTACCTCTCCGGCGAGCCCCCCTCCCCGCTGCGGCTGGTTCTTCCTTCACCCCGGCGAGCCCCCCACCCCCTGAAAATCGACTGACCCAAAAGTCGATTCAGTCGACTGAAGTGTAGCTAAATCAGAGCAGCATCGCAAGCAAGAGCAAGAGCAGCAGCGCGAGCAAGAGCAATAGCAAGTGCAGACCAGGCAGGGGACCGAGAGAAAGAGCAGAGCAGCAGCACGAGCGAGAGCTAAAGCAGCAGCAGCTCCTACTGATGTGGACGTCGCCGCCGAGGGAGCGACGCCATGGAGGAAGTGGCCAGCGAGGCCGCCGTGGAAGGAGCTGCGCCGTGTCGGCTCGGGACCGAGCGCCGGCAGCACCGTGAGATCGAATCAAGAAGAAAATGTGGCGATTAGTGTACAACCTCTTTGGTGGCGCCGATTAGGCCGCAGCTTCATCCGAGGAAACGGTGATGATGATGCTCTTCCGGTGGTGCAGGTGAAGACGGCGATGTGGGAATGGAGGTGGCGCGAAAGATGAGGGGAACGTCGGGCAGCTCCTTGGAGGTGGAGGACGGGTGGCTGAACCGGCGGGACGATGAGATCGACGATGGATCCTCATCCGGTACGGTGGATGAGGGACGTCGAGGTGTTGCTGTGGACGACGTCGTCGAGGAAGAGGCTCCGGCTGGGTGGCGGACGGAGCAGGGGGTGGGGTTTCGTCGCGGGTTTTCGCGGCCTCGATGTACCAATGGGTGGGCGGATAGGATGGCAGTGGGGAACCACGGCTTAGAGACGCGCTTGTCCGAAATGTGGGGTAAGTTACGAAAGTACCCCCCACCGATTTGAGGCGGTTCTTTCGGTTCAGGGGTACCACGGGCCTTTCGCGTGTCGGGATTTCATAGGAGGTGGGAGTTTTCGCGCGTGTTGTAATTTTGGAATAGAAAGGCGCGGGTTGAGATGGAGGGAGTTGTCGGAGCACAACGAGACAAAGATATATCTTAAATATTTTGGGCTAACAAGGCGCGGGTTGAAGAGGCGGGAGTTTTGCAGCACGATAGACAGAGACGCTAGCTTGAATTTTCGGCATAACAAGGCGCGGCTTGAAATTTCGGAAGAACAAGCTTAACGTGTACCCAAAAAAAGACAAGTTGCACCTCAACATGCACAACACACACACAAACACCATTTAGACTAGAGTAAGGTACACGTGCTTTGCACGCATGAGATTTGGCAACCAAATTATGAATAAATACCACATTATAGCATGCAAGCTTTGAGTCATATATGCATGATATAGATGTTCGTTTAATTCTTATAGTTCATTTCATTCAAAATCATCTAGTTTTTATAAGAAAGCTAATCTATTTTAAGATTCATTGAATTGTGCGTTGTAAGACATAAAGTAAAAAACAAATAATGGCAAATCATGTAGAAAAACATTTGGGCAATTCTGATACAGAAGATTCTAGAACAAATAAGAAGTGCTTGTGTTTTGATGTTTGTGCATTATGCTTAAGTTCAACTACGGAGTCCTCTAGATTATACATGTGGCGAAATCTGGTGGAATCTAGATGATATCCAACGGCCAATAGTGCTCAAATTTGCCATCTTTGGACTATCGGATTCGCCTCATCCAACGACCATCTTTCAAAGTTAAAATTACCCGCACACAATATAAAAATATAAAATGTAATATATATATATAGGGGTATAGATATAGATATGTGACGCGAAGCCACCCATCATCTCCAATTAGAATAGTGTGTCCATGCACGGATGCGACGTGGCCAAATGATGTCTGCCATCGGTATCTCAAATTCAAATCAGTCTGACCTTGTTCAATGTGTATACATTACAACATGCTCGTTTCCAAACCACACCGCACAGATCTCCGTTATATTCACACATGCATGGGTTTCAAACATCAGGATCTCTTATTCAAATATTTGAATTCAACTTTACATTGATTATGACCTCACATATTCTTTTACACCCACACAGTAGTCTTCTCTTTCTAATTGTACCACTAACTTTCTCTCGTGCATGCATGCACACACACTACCACTCGGCATTATCCATCACACGCATGCAATCTTTTTCTTCAGGTCGGTCTCCAATGAAGGTACACACCCACACACATCCCCCTCTCCATCATATTGGGCATTCTTTATCTCTCACGCGTGCATGCGCACCGATCAATGTTCCTCTATGTATGTGTGTATATAGCTAGGTCTTTCATAGTTTTCCACACAAACCGATCAATCGATATATCCAGTGAGGTCTCACCCTCTTTCCCACGTCCACATAGATCAATCTATACCTCTCTACATAGGATTAACATATATAGCTAATACACCCACATTAATTATATATCCAACGTCCCCCTCTCATCATCCATGCCTTCCGCTTCATCTCTCAGACGCGTGCATAATGGCGAAGACAGGGGGCAGTAAGGGCCTTGCCCCCCCCCCCTAACATCACTATATATCGACCATATAAGAATGTGATCATTACACAATTCCTGCTGTCGGGGAGGCTGATCTGGCCCACGAACACCTATGGGACTGGCGGACCGAGCCCCTTTCGGTTCAGCGGGGGGCGGAGGTCGCACGAAGAGCAGATCAAGGCGAGGCACACGAGCAGTTTACCCAGCTTCGGAGCTCTCCGGAGAGATAACACTCCTACTGCTGCATGTCTGAGTGTATTGAGTTCTTGCTCCGAGCGCTGAGTGCTACAAGACACACAAGCCGCTAACGAGACCGGCGTGAGTGTTCTCGGCTTCAACCTTTTCGACCCCCTTTTCCCTCCTCCTCCCCTACGCTATGCATGGGCCTCCTTTTATATGCTAAAGGGTCTCCGACAGTGGCAACGTAGACAAGGGTAAAAATGGAAAAGGAGTGGTTGGTACAGCTACTTGTACGATGTATCATACCTAACCCCGACGGCGGGGACAAAGGCATTAAATGCCCGTCACGTCGCCCTAACAGTGCAGAAAGGGACCGTCAGGGGCGCCACCGCTTGCCACGATGGCAATCTTGTCAGCGCCGCTTGCCACCGCGCTCCGCCGGCTGCACGACCTCGTGCCACGCGCGCCGGGAAAGGTCCCAGGGCGACACGTTAGTGGATGTGCTGGAGCGCGGGTACAGAGTGGTGGTCTTCCACGGCAAGCGCCTTGCCGCGGTTGTTGTCTTGTCGTGTCCGGAAGCTTGTCGCTCACCGGGCCTTCCCGACAAGCTCCTCTTGCCGGGGCCTTGTCTCCTAGGTGCCTTGGGTGGCCTTCGCTTGCCGGGGCCTTGTCTCCTAGGTGCCTTGGGTGGCCTTCCCGGCAAGCTCCTCTTGCCGGGGCCTTGTCTCCTTGGCTTGAATACTTTGTTCTTGAATGGCTCCAAAGGAACCACGGAGGACCTTGGCGGTCACCCGGTGAGCCTTGGAGCGGAGGGTTGTAACTGCCCGTGCACAAGTTCGGGATACTAGGGTACCCCTACTCTAGTACACCGACAGGAGCCCCCGGGCCTGGGCCACACACGGTGCCGAGCGCTGTTGGGCCAGGCCTAAAACAGGGCACGTGCACGCGCAGCCCCCTGTGTAAGTATATGGTTTACTTCCTGCTGTTAGGCGTGCATGGGTGCCCTTTCTTTGCTGATATCTTACTGCTGATTCGTGTAGGAGGAGAGCAGCCTTACCAGAAGTGCCTTGAAGCCGCTCCTGACATGCCTTCTGCTTCGACTACACCACCAAGGGAGGATTCCCCGGCAAGGGAGCGTTCTCCGGCAAGGGAGACTTCTCCGGCAAGGGGCAGTTCTCCGGCAAGGGGCAGTTCTCCGGCAAGGGACAGCTCTCCGGCAAGGGACAGCACCAGCGATCCACAGGTAATCCTCTTGCTTGAAAATTTTCCTTGTGTTCTTCTTCTTCTGATTTTCTTTTTGAATATTTGCTTGACTTTTCTTCATTTTCCGGTCGTCAGATCCATCCGCCACAGAGCCAATGGAGACCGAGCTGCCGGCGAGGAGGACGCTGCACATACCGACGACGCCTGCCATCGGAGAAGAAGCCGCCGACGAGCCTGGCCGGGCGAAGAGGCCGCCAAAGCTGCCGCCGCAGAAGCTGGCGAGGGGTCCGACGATCGCACTGACGGCCCTGAGGCCGCAGGAGCGCCAGGCGCTACGCCGACCGCTGATCCCTCCGCCGCTGCGGTAGCGTCGGGCTCCGAAGAGCCCCAACCCGGTGCCTATTTGAAGACCGGCGATGGCGTCTTCATCAAGCTCCCATGGGCGTCGAGCTCCAGTGCGCCGCTCGAAGGAGAAACTTTTGATGAAGAGCTGCTCGCGCCTCGCTTGGATCGACGCTGGTCGACGCACCAAACAGCGAAGCTGGGCGAAGTTCGAGGAGGAGCAGCTGCTGCGAAGCTTGTCGCTCTACCGCGCCCGACAAGCCAAGCTGGAATCTCGGAAGCGCTTGTCGCGAAGGCGGAGCAGACGCCGAGAAGTGCGCGGGAGGAGCTCCGGGCCTCAACCAGGAAGCTCTCCGGTCCTTGGCAGACGAGCGGAGCGACTTCGCCGAGGAGCGCAAAGCCTTCCTCCTCGAGAAGGCTGAAGCCGAGAGCAACAGCGGCTTGCCGCCGAGAAGCTATCTGCACAGAAGGCGAGTTGGCGCAGAGGAAGGTTAATCTTGACAGCCATGAGGAGGATCTAGCCACGCTGAGCAAACATTTGGCGTGGCTCTCAAGGAAGCAAAGGATCTTGCCGCAATGCCGAGGCCGCCAAGAAGGAGCTGGAGACGAAGGTGATGCAGCTGGAGGCCAATCTCAAGGAGAGCGGCGAGGAGCTTGCTGCACTCAAGCATGAGCGTGAGAAGGACGCCTACACTCTTGGCGAGCTGCAGGGCCGTCTCGCCGAGAGGAGCAAGGAGCTCAGCGCCGCCAAGGACTCCAACGCAGATCTTGAGTTGAAGCTGACCACCTTGACTCAGGCGCTGGACGACGCCAAGGAGCAGGAGGTGGCCTTGAAGGAGAAGATCAAGGCCGACGAGGCGCTGCTGGCGAGTGCTGCTGCCGCCCAGAATACCTTTAGGGAGAATGTGGAGCACTGGACCGAGGGTCTCGTGGATGTTGCTGCAGCCATCGACAGGGAGCTGGCGCAGCTGGGGATGGAGGATCTTGGATATTCCTCCGATGAGCACCTCCGACCCAGCGCCAAGCTCAACTTGTTCTTCAAGGGCGTGGTGACGGCCCTCCAGCGACTCCGGGAAGAAATCCCAAAGCAACTGGCCGAGGAGTCGGGCCAGATCTGCGCGGGAGCTCTTCAAAGGTCTTGATGAAGGTGGCCTTCCGCAACCCAGGCCTCAACCTCACCAACGCCCTCAAGTCCTTGCCGCGGATGCTGATGTGGAAGCGCTCAAGACCCTTGTCGCACCCATCATGGACAGGGTGAGCGGGATCAAGAGGGTTGAGGGCGATCACGTAGATTAGGCCGCCCGCTTTCTCTTTTTCTTGCCGCTGTTGGTCATGTTATGAGAACAATCTATTAGAGCTGCGACAAGCTATCTTGTAATATAACTCTATTTCGTGTAGCAATTGCTATGTTATTTCCTTTACTTGGTTCCTTCCTTTGTATGTTTTTTCCCTACGCTTTTAGGGAACTTGTCGTATGAGCACCCGGGCATGGCGAAGTCTGAAAAGGGACATCAGCCTGCTTTGGTGGTGCTGCTACCGACAAGAAACCTTGTCGCAACTAGTCGCAGCTCACTTAAGTTGTTGAGCGGACTCGAAACAAAGTAAGGGCGCAACTAGCTACGAGTTGGTTCCTCCGCCGCAGGTTTTCCATACAAAATACGGTCGTTCGAGGAAGATAACTTAAAATTTTAAAACTGATTGCTCAAACTTTAGCAACTTAGCTTTTCTCGCTGCTTGCTTCCCGGTAAGGCTAGACTTCCTTGAGCGACGCTTGGTCCACACCATTATCTTCTCCTTTCCCCCGGCAAACTTGTGGGCGAGGGAACCTTCCTTTCTTTGAGAAAGAGAAAGAAGAGAAAATAAAGATATGGAGCCTTATGGCTCGTTATTGCTTACCGGGGGTAGGTGGTGCACAAAGTGTCATATAACGCATGCAAAAATAGAAGTAGAAAGCATGAAATTGACAAGATGTGTGAAGCACATTAGCTTTACTTATGCACGGGGTCTGCGCCCGGCTTTGTACAAAGGATTACATGCAACATCGGCAAGACTTGTACAAAAGGTTCCGGCAACCGCGCCCTACGGGTAAAACTTACGAAGATGCTCAATGTTACAGGAGTTGCTCACCGGAATGCCATCTTCGGTCTCAAGGCGGACAGCGCCAGGCCTAGTGACTCGTTTCACCCGGTAAGGGCCTTCCCACTTTGGCGTCAACTTGTTGGAATTCTTGGCGGAATGAACGGGCCGAAGAACAAGGTCGCCTTCCTCGAGACTTCTGGCTTTAACTTTGCGGCTATGGTAGCGGCGCAAAGCTTGCTGGTATCGAGCAGCTCAGACAACAACTCCGAAGACGATCCTCCTCAAGGAGCAGCGTAGCGTCATCTTGTCGCAACTGCTCTTGCTCAAGCTCATCATAAGCAAGCACTTCGAGGTGATCCAGATCACGAGTTCCGTGGGGAGAACTGCCTCTGCTCCATAGACTAGAGCGAAAGGTGTCCGCCGATGGCTCGATTTGGCGTCGTCTGATCGACCAAAGAACCACCGCAGCTCCTCAATCCAGTTCTTTCCGCACTTGTGCAGCCTTGTCGAAAGTTCTGGTCTTGAGCCCGCAGCACTTCAGCATTTGCCCTCTCCGCTTGACCATTACTTCTGGATGAGCAAGCGAAGCGGCAGACCTTGGCGCCAAGATCTTGGACGTCTTGCATGAAGGTGCGGCTCGTGAATTTCGTGCCGTTGTCGGTGATGATCCTGTTAGGGATTCAAACGGCAAACAATCGACCTAAAGAACTTGATCGCCGACCGTCTTGTCACCTTCCTCATCGCTTCCACTTCCGGCCACTTTGTGAACTTGTCGATTGCAACGCACAAGTACTCAAAGCCCCGACAGCTCGGGAAAGGGGCCGAGGATGTCGAGCCCTGCACCAAAAATGGCAAGGATAAAGGGATCGCCCGGAGAGCTTGAGCTGGCTGGTGTATCTCGCTTGGAATGGAACATGCACGCTTCACACTTGGTTACTTGTGTCGTTGCATCACGGAGGGCTGTCGGCCAAAGAAACCTTCTTGGAACGCTTTGTAAGGCAAGTGCTCTGGCGCCAATGTGGTGACCACATATGCCTCCACGTATCTTTGCCAACAGCTTTTGTCCGTCTTCCCGGTGAATACACTTCAATTTCACACCATTGAGTCTTCTTCTGTACAGTGTATTGTCGACAAACTGATACATACTTGACTGCCGGGCTACTCTTTCCGCTTCTTCTTGCTCTTCGGGAAGTTCTCCTGTCCAAAGGAAACGGACAATCTGATGTGCCCATGCTGGAGCTTGCGGCTCGACAACAAGGACTAAAGGCACATCTGCTGCTGCGGGAACATCTGCTTCCACGGCGAGAACCTGCGGCTCAGCCGGAGCTTGACGTTCCCCGGCAAGCTTGCCGGAGCAAAACTTGCCGGAGCGCTCGCTTCAACGGAACAAACGCTAGGGCTTGCGGAGCAGATCGCTTCCTCGGCACCCTTTGGTGTTGATCTTGAGGACCTTCTTGATGGCGACTTCGGAAGCTCTGCGGAAAATAGTCACCAGAGATCAACTTCCTCTTCTTGCTCTGTTCGGTTGATGGCGTTATAGATGGTTGAGTCACCTGGAGCACAAAATCCCTGGTTCCATTGTGTAACTTAAGTGCAAGACTTCGACATGCCATCGGCAATGTCGTTTCCGAGCTCTTGGAACATGTTCCATTTGTAGGCCGTCAAAGTGCTCTTCTAGCTTTCTCACTTCATCAACATAAGCTTCCATCAACGGACTCGATAACTCTTGTTCACTTGGCGGATGACAAGCTGTGAGTCACCCACGACAATGAGCTTCTTGATCCCAAGGTCTCTGCATGATCTCGAGACCGGCAAGCAAACCTTCATACTCTGCGGTATTCTTTGTTGCTTGCTCTTTGGGAAAGTGCATCCGGACTACGATTTGAGGTGCTCTCCGGTGGGTGCAACAAGTAGCACGCCAAGACCGGCGCCTTTGCAGCGAGAAGGCACCATCAAAGTACATCAGCCACTCTTTGCTTGCTTCCTTGACGGGATGCTCGTTCACGGAATTTATTCATCTTGTGTTGGTGTCCATTCTGCTATGAACTCCGCCAATGCTCTGCTTTGGATAGTTGAAGTGCTCTCAAACTTGAGGCCAAAGCTTGACAGCCCAAAGGCCCACTCGACAATCCCGCCTGTTGCCTCTGGATTTTGCAAGATCCTCTTCAGCCGGAAAAGCAGTGACGACTGTGATCTCATGTGCCTGGAAGTAATGGCGCAGCTTTCTCGAGGCCATGAGGAGGCCGAAAAGCAATTTCTGCACACCAGAGTACCTTGACCTAGCCCCTGCAGAAGGGAACTGACAAAGTAAACTGGGCGCTGCACCATTCTTTTCTGCATCTTCTCATGCGTCTGCGTAGATCCATCCTTGTCGGGACCAGAGCTTGCGGTGAAGCCCGCTGCTCGTCGCTGGATGCATCTGCCATGGTTGCTAGCTCATCATCCGCCTCCCTCTCCGCTACTATCGCAACACTAACCACTTGATTGGTTGCCGCTATATATAGCAGCAACTTCTCTTGTGGCTTGGGTGCGACAAGTGTTGGAGTGGAGGACAGGTATCTCTTCAAGTCCTGCGGCGCAGCCTCCGCTTCCGGAGTTCATTTCATCGGACCTGCCTTTTTCATAATTTTAAAAAATGGCACGGCGCGCTCAGCAGACCTAGAGATAAACCTGCTGAGAGCAGCTACGCAACCGGCAAGTCTTCGTACATCCTTGACACGCTTTGGTGCTTCAATCTGCTCAATGGCCTTGATCTTGTCGGGATTGGCTTCAATTCCCCGCCAAGACACGAAGAACCCGAGAAGCTTGCCGGAAGGGACTCCAAACACACACTTCTCAGGGTTGAGCTTGAGGTTGATCTTGCGTAGATTTGCAAAGGTTTCGTCTAAATCTTGAATCGGAGTCGCCTTGTCCTTGCTTTTGACCACTATGTCATCCATGTAGACTTCCACATTTTTGTGCATTTGCGGCTCAAAAGCGTCATGGACTACTCTTGCAAATGTTGAACTAGCATTCTTTAATCCGAAAGGCATCCGTACGAAACAGTATGTGCCACATGGGGTGATGAATGCAGTCTTCTCCTCATCCTCTTCTGCCATGAAGATTTGATGATATCCTTAGTATGCGTCCAGAAATGAAAGCAAATCACATCCGGCCGTGGAGTCAACAATCTGGTCGATGCGCGGCAAGGGAAATGGGTCTTTGGGACAAGCTTTACTGACATCGGTAAAGTCGATACAAAGCCTCTATTTCCCGTTTGCCTTATGCATAACTACAGGATTGGCCAACCACGAGGGATGGAGCACTCCTCTGACAAGGCCTGCTGCTTCCAATTTCTTGATTTCTTCTGCGATGAATTCTTGGCGCTCCACTACCTGCTTCCTGACTTTCTGCTTGACGGGCCGCGCATGAGGACAAACGGCAAGATGGTGCTCAATTACTTTCCTGGGAACACCGGGGATGTCAGACGGTTGCCACGCAAACACGTCGACGTTAGCCCGCAGGAAAGCAATGAGCGCGCCTTCCTATTTGGGGTCAAGAGTGGCACTGATGGTGAAGGTACCACCAGTGCCGTCCTCCTTGGCGGACACCTTCTTGATCTCTGGTGGAGCTGCCATCGTCTTCTTACACTTGCAGGTGGAGCTCGATGGTGCGTCCTCGACGGTAACGCAGCACTCCGAAGAGGTGCGCTTGCCGGAGTGGGCATCAGAGCTCTTGCCAGACTTGGTCTTCTTCTTCGCCCCGGGAGCTTCAGCGGCAAGTTGCTTGCAATCTGCTGCAGCTGCTGTTTCCTGGTAGATCTTGTCGGCGCAGATAAGAGCATCCTTCTTGTCGCCAGGGACAGAGATGACACTTATCGGGCCTGGCATCTTCAGCATGTTGTATGCATAGTGAGAGGCTGCCATGAATTTGGCGAGTGCTGGACGGCCAAGTATCCCATTGTAAGGCAATGGAAAGTCAGCAACGTCAAAAGTGACCCACTGAGTCCTGAAGTTCAACTCGCTGCCATATGTCACCGGCAACGTGATCTTTCCCTTCGGCTTGCTCCTTCCTGGATTGATTCCTTGGAATGTGCCGGTCTCTTCGAGCTCGCCATCAGGGATCTGGAGTTTCTGGAGCACCACGGAGGAGATCAGGTTCAAGCCGGCCCCGCCGTCAACTAGCATCTTGTGACCTTGAGGTTGCAGATAGTTGGTGAAACCAACATCAGCAAGCACCCGACCGCAGTTACGCGATCAGGGTGGTCCTCAATATCAAAGATGATAGGCGTGCTGGACCATTTCAGAGGCTTGCGTGACTCGATGGATGGTTCTGCCGCATTAACTTCCCGCATCCATTGTTTGAGCTGACGGTGTGAAGTATGCAGAGAAGCACCGCCGTCAACGCACAGGACCTCTGTGGCTTTCTGAAACTCCTGCTCATCGGTCTCGTCATCATCCATGTCTTCATCATCATTGTCGTCTTCATCCTTGTTGCGGCCACGGGGAGGTCTGTCTCCTTGCCGCTGCTTGGCCTTGCCGCGGCGTCCTCCTCGGCCAGGACATTTCTTGCTAGCTCCTCCAGCACCTTCATGGGCCTTCTCCTTGTCGCGTCGTTCGTATTCAGCCTTCTGCTGCTCGACAAGCTGCTCGACCTTTTTGCAGCTCTGGAGGTCATGGCCCTTGGTGGGGTGGATCTTGCGATCTTGTTTGTTGGAGCCGTCCTGCTTGTCGGCGACCGCCACAGCCTGGCAGTTGGTGCCAGCGGCAACCTCCTTGCCGGAGCTACCAGCTTTGGCTTTCTTGGTGCCACCTCCGTTGCCGGACTGCTCAACAACTAGCACATATATTCCTTTCTTCTTCCTGTTGTTCCGCCGCCGTTTTTTCTTTGCCGGGGCGGTCTCCTCACTATCAGATCCTCCTGCTTCAGTATTCTCTCCGGGGAGTCTCCTCCCTTCTTCAGCACGTGCACACTTCTCGGCCAGGGCATATAGCTCACTGACGTCTCTGATCTTGCACATCGCCATCTCCTCCTGCATCCTGCGGTTTCGCATGTTCTGATGGAACGCGCTGATTACCTTGGCGGGTGGACATCTGGGATGTTGTCTTTGTCTGTGGCTGAATCTCTGAATGTACTTGCGCAGGGGCTCTCCTTCCTTCTGGGCGAGCAGATGAAGGTCGCTTTCTTGGCCATTGGGCTTGTGGCTGCCAGTAAAGGCGCCGACAAACTGATGACATAGATCTGCCCAAGAGGATATGGAGTTGTCCGGCAAGTGCATGAGCCAGGATCTGACATTGGGCTTGAGCACCAGCGGGAAGTAGTTGGCCAGGATATTGTCGTCTCGCCCCCCGGCAGCTTGCACCGCGATGGTGTAGATGCTGAGGAACTCCGACGGATGCGTCTTGCCGTCGTACTTCTCTGGTACGTCTGGCTTGAAATTCTTCTTGCTGGGCCACTGGACTTGCCGCAGCTCACGAGTGAACGCAGGGCAACCTACCGCGCACGGCAAGTCGCCTGGTTCCCTTGGCGCATGCATGTCGACAGAGGGCCCAGCGCGCTGGTCGGATTAACGCTGCGCTTCTCTTCGGCGCTCGATGTGAGTTCGAGCGTCTTCTTGCTGTCGTTCGTGAAGAACTTGGCGCTGATCGCGACGAGCTCGTGGATCCGATGATGCGGTGGAGTCGCTGTCGAGGTGGATCCGGCTAGTCGGCGATCTTGGCCTTCGGGGCGGAGAGTGCATGGTGGTTGCACCCCACCGGTTTCGTCGCCACCGGCTCGTGTTTGGCAGTCCTGCCGCGGCAGCAATGCACTCGGCAGCCGCGGGCTGAGCGCCGCTGGCAAAGCCGATGAGACTACGAATGGTGGCCCTCCATTCATCGACCTTGTCGGCTGTTGGAGGGTAATCTAGGAGCAGTTGAGCTCTCGCCAAAGCTTCTGCTGGAGTGGTGGGTGGCAGTGGTGAACGGCGCGAGGAGCGGGATATGCTCGGATTTCTAACTATGTTAGAAGGAGCAGTATCCCGTCCAGGAGACCGTGCCTTGCTCGCGCCAGCATGTTGGCGTGCATGCTGGTCTTGAGCATCCCGAGACCCACCAGCTCGATCTTGGTCCAACGAGCGTATGGCGTTGTGAATACCATGACGCTGTCGGTCCCGCTACCGCCGAGACGGGCGCGGTGCATGTACGGACGCCGAGGTCTGCGCAGCCTTGTCCTTGGACTTGGCAGCACCGTCGGCTCCCCGTCAACGTCCATTCTTCCGCGGCGTCTACCCCACCACCCGCTTGCTCCGGTGGTGGTGGGTTCGACGCGGACGGAACATCTGCCGCCGAAGCCTTCTTCTTCGGTGGCATGTCGATGAAGATGATGAAGATCTAGCTCGTGTGGACGCCGGATCAGGTTCACACAATCTCGATGCCCCCTACCTGGCGCGCCAAAGATGTCGGGGAGGCTGATCTGGCCCACGAACACCTATGGGACCGGCGGACCGAGCACCTTTCGGTTCGGCGGGGGCGGAGGTCGCACGAAGAGCAGATCGAGGCGAGGCACACGAGCACTTTACCCAGCTTCGGAGCTCTCCGAGAGATATAACTCCTACTGCTGCATGTCTGAGTGTATTGAGTTCTTGCTCAGGAGCGTTGAGTGCTACAGTACACACAAGCTGCTAACGAGACCGAGCGTGAGTGTTCTCTGGCTTCGAACCTTTCGACCCCCTTTTCCCCTCCTCCTCCCCTACGTTGCGCATGGGCCTCCTTTTATATGCTAAAGGGGTCTCCGACAGGTGGCAACGTAGACAAGGGTAAAAATGGAAAAGGAGTGGTTGGTATAGCTACTTGTACAGTGTATCATACCTAACCCTGACGGCGGGGACAAAGGCATTAAATGCCCGTTCACGCCGCCCTAACAAAGTGCAGAAAGGGACCGTCGGGCGCCACCGCTTGCCACGATGGCAATCTTGTCGGCGCCGCTTGCCACCGGCAGCTCCGCTGGCCGCCTGACCTCTTGCCATGTGGCGCTGGAAAGGTCCTGAGGCGACACGTTAGTGGATGTCTGGAGCGCAGTCTGAGTGGTGGTCCGCATGCAAGCGCCTTTGCCGCGTTGTTGTCTTGTCGTGTCCGGAAGGTTGTCGCTCACCGGGCCTTCCCGGCAAGCTCCTCTTGCCGGGGCCTTGTCTCCTAGGTGCCCTGGGTGGCCTTCCCGGGAAGCTCCTCTTGTCGGGGCCTTGTCTCCTAGGTGCCTTGGGTGGCCTTCCCAGCAAGCTCCTCTTGCCGGGGCCTTGTCTCCTTGGCTTGAATACTTTGTTCTTGAATGGCTCCAAAGGAACCACGGAGGACCTTGGCGGTCACCCGGTGAGCCTTGGAGCGGAGGGCTGCAACTGCCCGTGCACAAGTTCGGGATACTAGGGTACCCCTACTCTAGTACACCGACAGCTGCTAAAAAAGGTTTAATTTCATGAATTGATCCTCCTCGTAAAAGATTAGCAATGCTTGGCCCCCTAGCTCATTTATTTTTCATGGCCCCGCCACTGCGTGCAACAGCGCACGTGTTCGCCCCCTCTCTCTAAATAATGATCTCGCACTTGTGCATTCCTTCATAGTCTCCCTCCACTCATCCCCTCGCACCATCTTCTAGCCCCCCACCGGATTTTGCCACATCTACAATCTAGCAGACTCCATGGTTGAACTTAAGCATAATGCACAAACCTCAAAACAACAGTTGTTCTCTTTTGTTCTAGAATCTTCCGTATCATAACTGCCCAAACTTTTTTTCTACATGAATTGCCATTATTTGTTTTTACTTTATGCTTTACAACGCACAATTCCATGAATCATAAAATAGATTAAGGTCTTCTTTGATTCAAAGGATTCTCAAAGGAATTTTGGAGGATTCTAATCATTAGAAAATTTTCCTATCTCGGTTGTTTAATTCGTAGGATTGTAAACCATAGGAATTTTTCCATATGATTCATTTGCACCAGATTTCATAGGAAACATCCCATCGACTCAAACCTCTTTGAAAGAATTCTGCGTTTTTTCCATGCACGATCAAACACTCGTACATTCCTGTAGGATTCAAGACGACATTCCACTATAATCCCATGTTTTTCCTATTCCCGCGTTCTTAGATTTTTTTATAAAAACTAAGAGGGTTCTTGGATCCAAGGGACTTATTTTAGTCTTACTAAAAATAGTCTCTTTAAGAGACTAAAGTTCCAAGAATCCCTGACTAAAGAGGGGCTAAAACTAGTCTTGAGACTAAATTTTTTTAGTCAGGGGTACCCCTGCTAAAATGTGGAGTAGTCCTCTCTCTCCTCATTTAACTCCTCTCCTTTAACACAGGCGGGTTCTGGATTGGAGGGTTGGAGGATAATAAATGCTCATTAACTTGATTTTCGCCTCCTTGGTATTTGGATCCAAGCATGGATGAGGCTAGCATGTTTTAGTCTCACTACTTTTAGTCATGGGACTAAAACGTATCCAAGCACCCTCTAATTGATTTTGAATGAGATGAACTATAAGAATTAAACGAAGGGCTACATCAGGCATATATGACTTAGAGCTTACATGCTATAGTGTGGTATTTATTCATAATTTGGTTGCAAAATCTGATGCGTGCAATGCATGTGTACCTTACTAGTACTTCGAGTATGTGCAAAACACGTAAATTAGAATACCAATGGCACGCTACGGTGTCTCTCTTACAGTTCATGAAGCCACGTGGCACATGTGGAGGCGTTGTCGCGACCTCCTTGCGTGGATTGATCACAGTGACGTGATGCTCGTTCCAGAAGAATGTACTCGTCCTCCCTGAGCCATACTGGCGGTACATGCACGAAGCAAAGATGTGCACGCACGCCAACGCACTCATTCCCTCGCACGCAAATGCGGGTACACGGGCGGATGCAATTTTGTACCAAGATCCACCCCATGTGATAATTTGACGCGTGTAAAGTCGTTCACTTCATTGATGGTCAATTAAATACAAGGCATGCAAATTGAGTAGACGTGAGGGCGGAAGAAAGACATTATTACTCCACTGCGCGCATGCGAGTAGTTAAATCATGGGTTGCTAAGTAGTACTTCCATTGGTCTCCTTCGTATTTTGTGCCAATTTTGGACAGTAACATAATATTTACGCATTTGAGCAGTGTAGTACTTGAAATTTATGTTCCGCTAAACAAATCAGGAGCCGTTTCGGGCCTCGAAACCAAAACCATCAACTAATCTTTACCTTGTTCCCATCACATTCAAAAGCCTTCTCACACCTACTAGTACGTACCAAACCAGAATGTGACCCCACTATGCAGGTATTAGTACTAGTGCTAGTACTTAGGTTATAAAAAGGGGAACTACCTAACAGAAAATTACTCTACCTTTCCTCCTCATAAGTGCTTCTTCTTAAATGCATCGTTGCCATGGCCGGTGAGGAGAGCTCTAGATCGAGAACTACTCGTAACAAGGGAGCGGCAACCAAGAATGCAGAAAAAAAGAGAGGGCTCGCCGCCACGCAGAGACCTCGAAAGATCTCTCATGGGCAGGCGATGGCTCCCAGGAGCGCCCTAGCCATGGTGGCGAACATGCCGAGCCGGCAGAACTGGAGTCATTATCCCTCGACGGCATGCCCGATCATCTCAATAAGAACCTCAATAAGCAGAAGTAGTTCATCCAAAGCTTGATGGAGTTGCTGAAGGAGAGCCTCGACGACATGCCCGCTGATCTCAATCAGTAGGGGGAGTTGACCGCCAGCTTGGTGATGCTGCTGAAGAAGAGTATTGCCTCGGAGAAGAAGGCGACCGGCGAAATCCTGCGACTTCAGGAGGACAAGGGGAAGCTCTGCCACGAGATCGACCTGTTGAAGGAGAAGAACACCGGCTGGAAGAAGCTGCATGCGAATAGTAGTTCCTCGATGAAGATGCTGTTAGTCCTCGTCATGGAACAGAAGGAGGAGCTGGCGAAGCTCCGCGTCGAGCACCCGGCTGCTGTCAAGGTACGTAATGCGGCCGTGGAACAGATGATGAAGGCTCGCGTCGAGAAATCCCGCGTCATGGACAGAATGAAGAAGATGGCGGAGGAGACGTGCAAGGAGATGGAGGTCATGGAGGCGATGAAGAAGCAGTCACGACTCTGCGGCGAATTAGATCATTTGGGGTGATAATCTTCCTTGTTCTTTTGCTGCTGTGTTTCATCTTTTGCTTCGGGTGTTTCACAAGACGTGTCATGTTCTCTGCGAGGCATGAATAGTACAATGGTTTTTTTGAGGGAATGAATAGAACAATGCTAACAATGAGATGACTAGCAAATTAGATCATTATTTATCGCCATATGGCACTGGGCTGCCATGTTTCGTGCTCCTCTGTCGCAGTACTACTCCAGCGGAAAACTTGAGTATACCGCACGGTTCTTTGCTCCTCCTCGATCAGGTCGTCCAATCAAATCACAAGGCCCCGCCTTCCAGTAGTAATGAGCCGTCAATTAACAAAGTCCCTCGCCTCTCGTGAAACCGACCAAGCTAGACTGCCCCGCCCTCTTTCCTTTTAAAAAATATATACTTTTGTACATCAGTAGTATCGATGGATTACGCCATGGAGCAAAACATGAAATTAAAAAAAGGTGGTACATATAGAGAGCGCTGGTCGCCAAATTATGCATATAGTACTATTAAAAAGGCTAGTCACAATAATGGTGTCCAGCACAACCCACCCCTGAAATAAAACTAAGCACCCTGGAATTCTTTGACAAAACTAAGCACCCTGAAATTCATTGACAACTAAAATGCTAGCTATATGATGTTGGCCATATATATTGTACGTATATAATGTGAAGAAACGAGTGGTAGTACTATACCAACTAAAAGATGAAATGTAAGAAATACTAGTATGTACGTACTGAATAGTTAAAGTAACAAGAAGAAACATAATATAGTTCTGCTAGGGGCTCAGCACAACACACCCCTCAAATTAAATTAAGCACACCTGAAATTAAACTTTGCAACTATCCCGGTAGACCCTGCATTAGAACCACCAGGAGAAACGGTACTGCCACCTTACTCGGAGTCCTCGTCCACATCCTCGACTTCGTCCTTGTCTCTCTTCCTCTTGGCCGATACTTCTTTGCTTGAACCGCCAACTTGGCTGTTTCTCTTCATCCAACCCTTGTAGATATTGAAACAAAGGTAGCCATCCATTGTGTCGGTGTACAAAAAGATGGGTACACTTTTTGTACCCCTATAACTGTGCACGGGCAGTCTGAGCCGCGGGCACCACCGCACTGAGCAAGGCAAGGGAGGTGAGCCAAGGTAAGACCGAAGCTCGAAAGGAGCAGAACGATGCCAAGACCAAGACCACAAAGAGCAAGGGGGACGAAGTGGACTCCCCCGGCAAGATCCTTGCCGGGAGGCGGTTTTAGCGAACCCGGGAGGACCCTTGCCGGGGCGGCTCGCCCCACACCTGCGGAGCGAATCACCCTTGAGTCCACTGCCCCCATGGGGCAAGGATTCGGGAGACATCCCCGTGGTGGCATGCAGATCTTTGTGAAGACATTCAAGATCAGATACACACCATAGAAGATGATGACCCTTGGCGGGATCCCAGCCAAGGAAGACCACAAGGCCCCCGGCAAGAGCCTTGCCGGGGATGACAGCAGGCACCACGGCAAGACCCTCGCCGGGTCTAGCCGGGGCTACGGCAAGGCCCTCGCCAAGAACCCCCGTAGGGCCACCATCAGGCCCACGCCCATCAAACCTCCACCACCGTTCGCATGCAGCTGCCGACCCAACCAGTTGGGCAGGCACATGCGTGGCGGCAAGCGGATCTTCGTGGAGACCCACCATTACGCCACCTCACCGCTGCTGCCGCCTACATGGCACCGCTGGGCACCGCTGGCTGTAGGCGCGTGTCGACACGAAAGGGAGCAGCGACGGACGAGACAGGGCCCTCCCCCGTCCCCGATAAAGCAAGGACACCTAAGCAAGACGCATTAAAAGAACCTTGTCATGTAATGCGAGGGATAAACTCGCATCACTGTACCCTTTCCACTTCCGGTGTGCCACTGTGGCGACCCCTTTCCCTATAAAAGGAGGCGCAAGGCGACCAGGAGGAGGATTCGACTTTTTGGAGCTCCTCACGGCCCATTGCTAGTTCAAGAACACAGATAAACAAACCACCAAAGCAGGAGTAGGGTTTTACGCATCCTCGCGGCCCGAACCTGGATAAAGAGACCGTGTGCTATCTGTTTGATCCGCTCTTCTCACGACCCCGCGCCCCGCAACTGTAGTAGGGATTCTTGTGATCCCATAGGTGTCGTCCTCATACCAACACATTGCAGTGTAGTGGACGTCGTCTATATCTAGAACATTTCGCTGCCATGCATGACGATGAAACGTGTATGGAAGTTTCTCCAGTTTACCGTACGAAGGATGAACCATGGCTCCTGCCAGGGTCAGCATTGAAGGCTGACGAGAGGACACCAGCCGATTCTTTTGGAGGTCGAAGGTGTTGCCTAAAACGAGACCTATCCAACGCAGGACTTCTTTGTCGTTACCAAAGTCTACAGTAACGAATTTGACTAGGGTGCTCCCGAGGAAGTCCTTAAAATCCTGGCACTCAACGTCGGCATGGCATATGTGGTAGACCAAGCATAAGTCATGCACGCAAACCTGGATCACGACAGGCTTCTTCCTCTCTTCGTCCTTTAGATCCTTCTCACGTCCCAGGACTGTGGCGTACTCAACATCTAGCCCAGTGACCCACTCATCATCTGAGTCTTCGAACATGCGTCTGAAGTGAGAAAGGCATCCTTTCACCATCGCGGAAGAACGGGTGTAGATGACGTCAAACTCATTGCCGGTGATGGTTCTGACCTTGTACTCACCGCTGATCGGGGAGATTTGGGACACCATGGATTTGGGAGGAGGGTTAGGATTAGTGGAACTTCCGTAATGTGAATGGACGGGACGACTAGGAGCGAACCACCGTAGTGTTAAAGGACGTGCGGGGACGAGTAGGAGCAAACTGCCAGTGTGCGAACGTCAAGGTAGTGGCTTTCCATTCTCCCATGATACGGGCTTCCGAGAGCCCTTAGATCTGAGATCGAACGGTTGCATGGCGTGATTTTAGACCTATGGGTGAATATCCTATCCTTGAGGGTTATTCTGCAAATTTTCAGCAACTTAGCATGCGGCCATTTGATCTCAGAACCAAGGGCTGCCAGCAGCCCGTATCATGGTCGCGCCTACCACGACCGTCGCGTCGCTTGCGCGGTCGCGCCCTTGGAGATTAAACACGGTGCGTTAGGCTATCTGATGTTGGCATGTCATACATAGTCATCACTTAGTCACTCATACTACAACAAGGTTGGCTATAAGTGTAACTTTTTTACTCCTCTCTATCTATTTCTTCGTACTCCCTCCATCCAATAATATAAGAACGTTTTTGACACTAGTGTAGTGCCCGTACGTTGCACGGAAGAGTGAAATGCATTGATCGCGGTGTTGTTTATTTTGACAAAGGATGTGGGGGTTATCTCATGTTTAACAGGTATCGATAGGTTTCTTCGGATATTATTTCATCTCTAGAGCTCAGAAACATCGGGGTGAAATAGATAAAAAAGTATCTTTTGCAAACAAAAGCGTTCAACTGTTCAACCTACATCCAAAACATGTGAAGAAATAAGTCTTATTGTGCTTTGCAGGAAATAGTTCATCATAACTCTTTCACAGGTACTGTAGTAAAAATTCATACATGGAAGATTCTATACTAAACCATAAATGGATACACTTTTATTCATGCGCGATACTCCAATGTAGCAAGATCATGCATGGAAGTCTCCACATGCTTAGATAGCGGATTACATTGAGCAAAGACTAATGATCAACATTTAACTTAGTAATGAATATGTCCAGGTGAACCTCCATGGAGTCCCCATGCACATTGTTGGGGGTCAAATAATACCATGCGTCTTCCATGTCCACATCGGCGGGAAAGTCCTAGCTCGGCAGAGTCCAAGTCAGCTTGAGGTAGCCAGTGTCGCCACCCACGGACCTCCGAGGGGTAGTAATAGTGAGCACGCACCCGTACATCGGCCTCGTGTCAGTGTCAGCATAAGCGGCGTCGCCCCTGACACACACTACAGAGATGTGGCGGCCAAGCTTGTCAGAATCGCGATTTTGAATCGGATCGGAGCTCCGATGGTAGGATCGAATCGTAGAACCTTCACTATCAGTATCGTAGAAACGTAGATTCTATGAACTAAAATCGTAAAATCATAGGGGCTCGTTTGGATCGTAAAGTCGTAGAATCGTATAACAGAATCTTGATTCTGACAACCTTGGTGGCGGCGGCCTGCGCGGGCCTCGCCGGTGGCCACGATCAAGAGGAAGACGCTGACGTCCTCCTTCGAGACTAGCAGGCGGCGTTGATCCTCGAGCGACTCCGGCACGGTGAACGAGTAGCACGTCTCGTACTTGATGTTCTTCGCCAAGGGCCAGTAGTGATCGCCGCACGCCTGCATCAGGTGATGCACGATGTCCGTCGGCGAGCCCCAACACGGCACCGGGCACTCATAGCGATGAGCGAAGGGCTCCTTGGAGGCATCGACCAGGCCGTCCATGAAACGGGAGTGATTGTAGGGGACGTTCCGCCAGTTGAATATATGAGCAAGTTACTACGAGATTTACTACAAAATAAATCATGACGGCTATAACAGAGATTAAACTAATCATGCGGACTAGCATAGTAGATGAACAGATCGAGTCTAGGACACGGAGTAGAAACATGAATTCTACCACGATTTCGAATAGGAAGGATAGAAACACATACGGTGCAACGGGAGCAGCACCATTGGCGTTGAGGTTGTCGCCCATGTCGTTGAGGAAGAGGTTGCCGAGGTCGGGGAAGAAGAAGTCGTCGGTGAAGTCGTGGCTGCTAGCAGTCGCGAGAGTGCGCTCCCCAAATGTCACCAGCGCCGGCCGAATGGAGCGCAGGAGGGAGTGGCTGTAGGGGACGTTGCGGCCGCCGAATGGAGCGCAGGAGTAGCCCACGAAGCGATGAGATGGTGCTCCTCCCTAGTCTCTATTCTTATCTCTATCTCTACTACTCTTCTTTGTTTTTTTATAATATACTAGTTGTAGTTGTCAAATCAAATAGTACTGCGCCGTCCACTGCTCGCCTGGCTGAACATGCCTCCTCGCCTCCATTAAACCCGCACGCAAACCGAGAAACCTACTCCAGCCTGCGGGAGGAAATTTGCCGGTTGCCGCGGCAGGTTTATTCTGCAAATTTTCAGCAACTTAGCATGCGACCGTTTGATATCAGATCCAAGGGCTGCCAGCACCCCGTATCATGGTCGCACCTACCACGACCGTCGCGTCGCACGCGCGGTCGTGCCCTTGGAGATTTAACATGGTGCGTTAGGCTATCTGATGTTGGCATGTCATACATAGTCATCACTTTGTCACTCATACTACAACAAGGTTAGCTATAAGGTTGGCTATAAGTGTATATTTTTTTACTCCTCTCTATCTATTTCTTACGTACTCCCTCGTCCCATAATATAAGAACGTTTTTGACACTAGTGTAGTGCCAAAACGTTCTTATATTATGGGACATGTGAGTACTAGTAATTATTGCATTTGCCAAGGAGTGACCTCTTCCAATGAAATGGTGTTGCTAAGTTTGCTTCATTTAATTAGTTATACTCAAAATTGTCTTTTGACCTAGGTACACGCGCTTAGCACCGTTTCTTCCTTGGGTCACCAAACTAGTCTCTCTCTTCTTGATTAACTTGCCACATCATACTTTATGCCTATGTGGCAAGCTTAAGCACCTGTAGGAGCAAGTAAGTACAATAGTGCGCTTTACATGGCATTTTTGCATATGTGGAGGAAAGAGAGGCAATGAAAAAGTGGAGAAGTGGGCTCTCATGCAAGAGCCATCCTCCACTACATGGTGGAGCACTGGGAGAGGCACCTGTATGGAGGTGGTCAGGAATCGGGAGACTCACGCCGGTCGTAGCACCGCAGTTAAAATGATAATGGCAAGTCAAATCACGGGGCCCCACCTTTCCAGCAGTAAGTCGCTGTCAAATCACACAGCCCTACGTTTGCAGCAGCCTACTCCCTCGTCTTGTCGCGTCTCTGTCGAACCGACTAGGCGGAACTGCCCCGCCGCCTACCGCGCAGGAAAAGCCCCGCCCTCGACTTTTAAATAGTATATAGTATACTAATTTTGTATCCATGGATTGCGCCCGTGCCATGGAGCAAAACGTCTAGAAAACGGCGGTACACATGTACGGAGTATACAGCACGCCCGTCGCGTTCGCGTCGCACCCCAGACGGTCGGTCGGTCTGGCACGCTGCTCTCCGAATGGAACACGCGCCATATTGCGTTCGCACACACATGTGGGACAGAAATTGAGAACCGACCATAGGCACACTCCCCGGCCCCGCAAGTCGTTTGACTTAATAGAAGAGGGAGACGAGCGATAGTACTAGAGAAGTGTTGTAGTACTACGTTGGTGCCTGGACGATCCCTGCAAGACACGGAAGATCAGTTCGTCCATGCATGTGACCAGACTTCAGCAGACACGCCTGGATTGGCTATCGTCTACATATCGTGCAGGCTGTGTTGTACATGGCTGTAGTTGTGGTGAGAAATCTAAAAAAAGGTTTCTTGTCATCTCGCAAAATTAGGTGTCATGTGCTTCGGATTACTGCAAGGGTTAAACAGCGACAACTGAGTTGGGCTAGTCATTGGGGCACATGCACGAACAGTGACTACTCGGCCACCATCTAGGTCAAGCCGACTATGTTAATTAGGACATGTATCGACGGACCCCCTTTCTACGATTTTATCTTTAATTTGAGCTTTGTTCCTCGTCTAGTTTGTCCGTCGGGATTCATGTTGTCTCCTTTGGGCAGTGAGGTTATGGTTTCTTGTCACGTGGCATTTTTTCGTGTTATATGTTATAATCCGGCGCTTCAGATCAAAATGATGACAACTGCGCCTCCGGGCCAGTGCATGAAGACTACTCGACAGTAATTGACGAGGTCAAGCCGACTCCGGTAGACAAAAGAAAACTAGCACTACTCCACTATATAGGCAGGAGCCTCTGCGCTTGCTGGCTAGTGTTGCTCTCTTCACATTGTCTCGGCCTCTCTAGATCTAAACACGACAGCGGTGGCCACACACTCTCTCTCTCTCTGCTCACCGCTGGTCACAGATCCAGCCGGATCCTCTCCGCCGGGGAAGGTGAGAAGGTGCAACGTTCACGCGGTCGTCCTCGACGACGGCTCTTACCCACTACTGGGTGCGTCCCGATCAGCCCGCCTTGCCGTTCTCTCCCAAGCACCGCTGGCGAGGGAGGACCCCCGTAGTGTGGGCAGATCCGGCCTCGCGCCGCCCACCTAGCGACATCCTGGCGACCATCAGGTATAACTTTTTACGAAACCGGCCTTGCTCTACTTCCCGAGCTCCTGACGTCGCTGCATTTGTATCTTTTACTATTTCTCAGACCCCCTCGTAGATAGGATCGATCAGCTGTTCAAAAACCACCTAATTTTTTTACGTTTAAGAGTTAAAACTAGTTCATGCACTCGAATCTAGTACTACTTGGTTCAAACAAGGAAGAAAGGGGTGGGGGTGGGGGAGGATTTGTTACCTGAATCTAGGACTTGGTCGAAAGAGGAAATAATGGGGGCGAAAAGTAGCAGAGACTGGCTATCCAACTAGTCTCTAGGTCTAATAGGGAAAGAAAGGGAAATGCAATACATACTCAATATAAACCCGATATATTGGTTGAAAAAGGAAAGAAAGTGGGGACTGGGGGACAAGTCAACAGAGTAAGTACATCACTAGATTTGCTAGCCTTACACAGTATAAGGTGGCTATACCAAACAAAAATGGGACCAACCCAGATATCCTGTTCTGATGTTTGTTGCCCCGAGCCACTCTTATGTAATGTCACTGGTAAAATGTAGCAGTTGCACTATTGAAAGTGAGGACACGTTAAACCAATGTTATTTTCAATGTAATGCCTCCAGCAATATGAATCAATGGCACTTCTTTACATGTCATGCTAAAATTTCCCATTAAGATAAGTTGGTTCTTTTTGTTGAAATTCAAATGTCCTGGTCCGCCTACTCTCCCGTGCCCAAAGTAATGTCGTATTTAACGGTTGTCATAGTTAATCCTAATTCCCACACTAATATCTAGCAATGCCACTGCTTTAGAAATTGCTACTATCCTTGTAGGATTGCCATTCAGATAAGGAACATGCTTCTTTTCATTTGATGCATGTTTCATCACTTGTTAGTCACCCGCCTTTCCACCTTTTTTGTGCAAACAGAGATATACATTTCACGCTCGATCTTAGTTGAACTGCACAAATGATATCCAAATTATAGTTGAGCATTCTAGGAGCTTCACAACCAACCTTGATGTTGCTCAATTTTATTGCAACTAATGAAGAATAAGCTCTGTGGGTTTCGTTTTCTGATGGCAATGGAACCGGGGCTGGAGCCCTTTTCTTAAAAACAATTGAAGAAGGAGCTGCTAGCTCACGGGACATTGCTTCATTTTAGGTGAACTGCACCAAAAGGTCCCATGAATTGAATCATCCATGTTGGTGACTGAAAGAGCCAGCTTCAAAGATCCCGATCTAAGCACCACCGACCTCCATCCTTGCGACGCACGGTACACCTCGTTTGCCACCTGCTCGATCCTAGTGTCACTGATAAAATGAAGTAATAATACAGTTAAAATAGAGCGAGTGTCATCTCTATCATTTCATTTCCAATGTAGATAAAGAAAGTGCTTCTCTTTGTTAAAGTATGTTTCATCAACTAGTCCCATTGTTAATGTTTAAGCGTTTCTGCAAACTGGGGTGCTGAATTTTAGTTGATATGTACAAAAATAGAGATTTGAATGTCTCAAGGCGCCTCATTGTACTACCGCTGTACACTTATGTTCATCACTGGCAGAAGGTGTATCTGGGAGACTAGGGACAATATCCAGTATGAGGCGTACCGTATGAGGCATTGCAGGGACCATCTCGCCCTCGCAGCATGGCATACTATGATACTATAGCAATATTTTCTTCTATTTATTTTGTGTGTTTCATCAACTAGTGCCACTATAATGTAATCACGCTTTTTCATTATCTGTGCAAACAGGGTTATTCAGCTGCATTTTGGTGGAACTGCACAAATGTACATATGGAACCGGCATATATGCAGAGTGCGAGGTGTGCCAAGTAAAAATTACAGACACCAACTATGCCGCATGCACGCATTGGCATCCACCACCACCAATGGGATGTGTGGAGCTCTCTGTGGATGGATCTTTCTCGGCAGCAAATCCTGTCAGGACCCAGATTCCAAGTCACATCGATCTAGCCGGTATTCCCACGGGTGTCGCCTTACCCTGGCCAGGGACCGTTTGCGCCTTTTGGCTCACGTATATGATAGTGTTGCTAGCATCCATATGACAGAGAACCTGGGCCGACATGACTAGTCGTGAACCCAAAGTGGCACTAACTTATAGGGACATGCATACATGAATCAACATCGAGCATGTCGGCCAGCAGCGTGCGAATCCGGGCAGTAGCACTGGGCTAACAGGACAACGGGAACCCTGGCTGTAGCAGGATAGGCAGGACACCGGATGTCACCGCCAGACATCTCCCGAAGGGACAGAACCACGAGCAAGTGAATCACATGCCGGCCAGTCAAGTGTTCCAGAGCGGTAGTCTTTGGGCTAGCGAGCTCCGGCGAACGGGTCAGAAGCGGACTACTATGGCTCATGGAAGCACAAGACTACATTTCCCCATAAGACAGGCTACCAAGGATAAACAACTAGGTTGTCGAATCCCACACATACCAAGCATTTCAACCATACACACAATATGCTCAATATGTGTAAATACAACATGGCATCACAACATAACTCTACGACTCAAGTATTTATTCATTAGGCTCCGAGGAGCGAGATATTACAAACATGGGTCTCATGACCCAACATTCAGAGCATATAAGTCAAAGCACAAGCGGAAGCTAACATGTCTGAGTACAGACATCTACAAATGAAAAAGGCTAAGGAGCCTGACTATCTACCAGATCCTGCCGAGGGCACAAGATCGTAGGTGAGGTATCAAGCTAAACATCGAAGTCCACACGGAACCACTAGCGATACTGAAGTCTCTCTGCAAAACATAAATTAAGCAAACATGAGTACAAATGTACCCTGCAAGACTTACATCAGAACTAACTACATATGCATCGGTATCAATAATGGGGTGGTGGGGTTTAACTGCAGCAAGCCAGCTTTGACTCGATGGCTATCCTGAACTACGACTGCAAATAACTCTTTGAGGTGGCGCACACGAGTCCACATATTCACCATATCAATACACCACTATGGATCCGCTCCCATCTTCCTACGAGAACGCCATCCATAGCACTCACGCTTATCTTGCGCATTTTAGAGTATCCACTTTCACTTGTCTATGAACTGATATAGGTAACCCAGAAGTCCTTTACCACGGACACGGCTATTCGAATAGATGATGTTAACCCTGCAGGGGTGTACTTCTTCACACACGCTCTCGCCACTTACCACCAGGTACACGTCGTGTATCTCGGCAACCTTCAAGCGGAAGCCTGGCGAGGGAGTCGGCCACGACCTGACTAACCACACAAGTCTCTAGTCCAGGTTTATCGCCCATTCGGGTTCCATTCGCGAGGAGATCCGGCCGGGGTGTGGCTCACGGCCCCAAATGATGAGAGCAGGGTTCCCGAGGCACCAAACGAGCGTCCCGGTACACCATGCCTCGTGTCTCTACCGCAACATAGCCCACCCCTAGGGTCAGCGCTACGCACGGCCCCCAACACATATCCTACAAACACCAGAAACTAGTTGCAACTCCTGGACAGAGATCGAGGCGATTAATAAGCCGAGAGGGGTCGAGTTACCGGAACCCAATGTGTGGTAGTAACTATTCATGGATCACAAACACAGAACTCAGTTCCTGAGGACGGCTTCAATGAGACAACCCACCATGTACTCCTACATGGCCTCTCACCGCTACCTTTACCAAATCGTGTTCACACACTTAGCTCCCAACAGCAGGACATGTTCACACATCTCTGATTCATCCTCGATGAATCAGACCTGACTCAACTCTAAGCAGTAGCAGGCATGACAAACAAGCATGAATGATTAGGCACAACAGGGCTCAAAGAACTCCTACTCATGCTAGTGGGTTTCATCTATTTACTGTGGAATGACAGGTCATGCAGAGGATAAAGGGGTTCAGCTACCGCAGCAAGTAATAGATGAATCATTGTTGTCCTAAGGCAGTAAAAAGAGCAGGAGCGAGAGAGTGGGATTGTATCAGAATGAACAAGGGGGTTTTGCTTGCCTGGCACTTCTGAAGATAGCATTGAGTCTTCATCAGTGTCAACGACCACAACGTCGGTACAACGACTACCGAAAGGGAACAACACCGGCAAACAGAGAAGAACCACGATCAATGCAATGCACAATATGATGCATGCTATGACATGGCAATATGAATGTGTTTTGGGCTAATGCAAGCTAGAACAGATTGAGATGAGTCCATTTGAACCAAAGATTCAAATGCAAACCCATTTTAAGAGGTCATATTAGTGCATTAACTTGTTTCACCTAGACAGCAAGGTTAAAGTGTTCTAACATGCATGAAACCAGTACAGATGTATAAATTGGATTTTTCTGATCATTTTTCATATATAATTTGTTTCATTTGAAGTTACGGTTGATTTTCTATGATTTTTAGAATTTGTACAAATTTCTGGAATTTCCTGTATAAGAATAATTCCAGTAATTGAATTAATCGTCGACATTGCGTCGAGTGACGCCAAGAGGTCAAAGGCGCCAGTGGCAAACTCGACGGCTGGGACCCACGGTCGATGTAACAGGCTGGTTTGGGTGGATGACATGTGGGACCAGTCAATGGCCGCGTCAGCAAAGTCAATGCTGACGTGTGGGTCCTAGTGGGTTATGAACTAATCAAAATAGAAAATTAATTAAACTAAACAGGCACAGGGCCCACATGGCAGTGGCACTAGGGGTGGTTTAGCTGGATCATTAGTGGCTCACTAAACCAGGATTAGGCCGACGGCTCGTCGCCGGCGAGGTCAGTGGCAGCGGAGCGCGTCGGGTTTCACCCACAGGCGATCATTTGGACGGTGGATTGGTGCTGCGCGTAGCTGGGGGTCGCGCGCATCTGGTAGTGCAAGTGGGAGGAGCTTGGGTGGAGCGAGCTCGCCGGAGTCGAGCTCGTGGCAGCGGCCGGATTTCGGGCAACGACGGGTTCGGTGCTACGGTGCAAGGTAGGAGGAGCTAGTGGGCGCTACGGGCTCCTGGAGCCGCGCTGGCACGGCAGTGTGCTCGGCTTCGAGCTATTGAGGCTCTAGCCACGCTGGCGACGAGGCACGGCGGCGGCGAGCTTCGGCCGCAGTGGTCAGCGGAGCTAGAGAAGGGGATCTACGGCGGGGAGAGAGGGGTTCGGTAGAGGAGCTCTCTGCGAGGTCGATTCAGAGCTCAGCAGACTCGGGGAGGCGGCGGAGACGACGAATCGGACGGCGGCATCCGGCGGCCGTGGTCGGGGAAGAAGGCCACATGCATCGTCTTGGGGCCGTCCTGGCTCGTGTAGCTCGGCGATGAGGAAGAAGAGGTTGCGGCTGAGCCTCTGGGCCCAACGGCAGGGCGAGGGGTGTCCGGTGGTCACAGGGATGCTCGTCGGCGTTCTCGGGCGGTCACGGTGACCGCGTGAGAGAGAGACAGAGGAGGAGATGGGGACGAGGGAGAGTGTGAGGGGGTTCCAGGGCCGTGCGTGGCGGCGTTGGAGACGTCCAGGCGTCGAGGACGCAGGCAAGCAGGGTGGAGGTGGCCGCACGGCGGTGCGCTGCTGGCAGCACGCAGCCTGCCCTCCTCTGGCAGGGAGGAAGACGACAGGGAGGCTCGTGGTGGGCTGGGCCGCAGGTGGGCCAGCACAGGAGCTGGGCCAGTTGCTGGCGCCAGGTAAGTCCTTCTCTCCCTCTTTTCTAATTGTTTTGTTTTTCTATTATACTGTAGTCTTTAGGGCTTTATTAAAAATACTAATACTATCCAAAAAATCATGAAACTTGCTCAAGCCCACTGTTTGGAAAATATCCAACAACAAACATTTAAGTTTATGATTATTTGAGCATTTAAAATATTTTATAGTATTTAAATGCCCAAATGAAAATACCATATGATTTAATTCAGAGCCCAAATATGTCATGGAAAAATGTGCATCACCTCTCGTTCTTTGTTACTGACATTTCCCAAAATGATGAACATTTTTTAAAGCCATTTGGATTTACTGAAAATATTTTAGGTGAACCTAGTGAATTCCTTTGATGCTAGGGGTTTAGGCAATCCCCATTTCAAGTTTCTTTAAAGATTAAACATGATGCACACATGAGGTTAGCCTAGTGAAATGCCATAAGTTAGGGATGTGACAAATCCTCTAACCAAATACTAGTAGCTTATAATGGCAGTTTTCTAGGGAGTACTCTTTTCTGAAAGAAGCACCAATCTTTTTTTCTATATTTGTACACTGTGTCACAACTTTGACCCAAACGTCCAGAGCTATTTTAGGGTGATTGGCGTAGTACTCGGAGACTGATTGTTAGCATGATTTTCATTAGCTGTCACACTGATTGTAAGCATGAGCAGGTTGAAGATTAGGTTAGTGCGAAGCTTACCTTAAACCCTACCGCCGTCGTTGAAACGAGGCGAGCGTCGAGGGAACCGTGGAGAACGGAGGGGAAGCGACGTCGCTCCATCCGGTCTCCTCTTGCGGCGGGAGAACGAATACTCCTGTGGCTCCGGCTGGCTCTGCACCCTCATGAACGGCACACCATACTCGATCGATTCGTTATCCTCTGGGTTCTTGGCCTTCGTCCTATACGCCTACCACCTCCGCCTGACTGTCGCCTCGGGTGAATCTGTCTGCACCATCGCCCAGAGGAGATACTTGATGAACTCGGAGGGCTGCGGCGTGACTGCCGCCGAGGAGTACATGTACATCGCCGCCCTCATCGCCGCCGTGTCGCTCTTTCGCATACATTGCCACATGGCCCGCACCGTCCTCGAAATCTCCCACTCATAACCAACTAAGGATCTCCTTCGACCTGGCTAACTTTGCTTGGTCGCCACCGGTGATCTGCCTGATTCGCTGCTGCATCCTCTCCATAGATGTGCTTCTGAGTGGTCCGGTGCTAGCTTTGGAAGATGGGAGGAGAGACGGTGGTCTTGCAATAGAGAAGAGGGAGAGGCGAGACGGTGGTTTTGGAATGGAGATGGTGGAGAGGAGAGGAGGTGGTTTTGCAATGGAGAAGATCAGAAGAGGGAGAGGCGATACGGTGGTTTTGGAATGGAGATGATGGAGAGGAGAGAAGGTGGTTTTGCAATCGAGAAGATTAGAAGAGGGAGAGGCGAGACGGTGATTTTGGAATGGAGATGATGGAGAGGAGAGGAGGTGGTTTTGCAATGGAGAAGAGGGAGAGGAGCGTGCGGCAGCGATTTAGGATTGGGCGAGAGGGTCGGCGCGCTGTGACTAGATCAAAATCAAAATCAATTTACCCTTCAATTAAGAAAGCGACCCCACATTAACTAGTCTCCCTTTTATTCTGGGTCATAATTGACCATGATTTTCGCACATAAAATACATGTTATACGTTGCAAAAATAATATAATTTGAAAGTACATTCAGATACGAACAAAATGATACAATTTTTGGTGACATGCATTTACATTTTGCTTGTCAAATACATTACGTGGTAAACTTTGACCCAAAATACGCAAAACAACAAAAAAATACTTCCAATACCAGCGCCGCTCTTCCGCTCTTCTCCTCTTAAACCACCGCCGCTCCTCTCCCGTTCCAATCTAAATCCAGCGCCGCTCCTCTCCTCGTCCATTTCAAAACCACCGCCCCTCCTCTCCTGTTCCAGTCCAAAACCAGCGTCGCTCCTCTTCCGTTCTAATCCAAAACCAGCGCTGCTCCTCTCCTCTGAAATTCAAAAACCACCGCCGGCGAGTGAAGGTGCTGTGGAGAAGTAGATCGATGGAGGAGTACAACCAATACGTGAGGATCGCAGACGGCGACCCTGTGAAGCTAGCTAGGATGTTGGAGATACGGTCTTGGTTTGACAACAAGGACCAACTAGAGGCGACAGCGACATCCATGGCCAAATATCTGCAACAGAGCGAAAAGGCGGCGATACTCCCGGAGGGAGTCACGCTCGAGTACATAGAGCTGCTCCTCTGGGCCATTGTGCAAACAGATTCATCAAATCCGATCGTGAGGGAGCGGTAGTGGGAGTATCGATCCCAGATGGAGCATCCACCAGAGATTGAAGGATCGAGCATCTACAGGGTGCCGTTTGTGAGGGTGTTCTGCCAGAGCGAGCCGGTGGAGTCTTCGTCGACCGAACCCAACTGCAAGAGGAGAAAAGCAGTTGTCCCGACGATGCTTCCCCGCCGTCGTCTCCCTCGCCGTTCACATCGTCTCACGGGGCGGCTGTTTGCCGCCGAGGAATAGGAGGGGGCTGCCCTCCAGCCCAATAGTCGGGCAGGTTGTAAATTATCATGAGGAGCTTAGGGTTGTCAGTACTTGCAGGTTGTGAATTGTGTTTTGTGTTGTGTATTTTGAGAGTACTTTCAGATATGAATGTCTTTTGAATTTCAGATTTGCAGTATTGAGCATATGAAGTATTTTATGAATTCTAGAGATCTATTTTTAGCACTTAAAAAATGTAGTTTCATAGGAGTATAAAAGTGTAGACAATGTGATTCTCAGAGAAGATACTGCAAGTTTCAGTTTCAGATAAGAAACTGCAAGTTTAGTTTCAGATAAGAAACTGCAACTTTCAGAGGCAGAGCATTTATATTAACACGGCCTTTTCAAACAGGGTTAACATCATGTTAGACGTTTTATTCATGGTCGAAAATGGAACTACCAGCAAGTTAACATCATGCTGATCAACATTCATGCATAGCACATCTTCATATGATGCACAGTCAAAATTCCCACACAATGTCGAGTGTGCGAAACACAAAGAAAACGAGGGACGAAGTTTTGGCAAGTGTTGGACGTGGTTTTGGGCTGCCCCGTGTAGGCTTTCATTCTTAACATGCGCAGCCCACGACCTCGGATGGGAGGTCCATAGGCCTCTTTGTATGTTCTTAGGGCCGTCATGTATCGACCGGCCTATGGACCTCCCATCCGAGGTTTATTTTTGGCAGCCCAATTTATGTATTTTTTTGAAGAAAACACAGAGGTCTGTTCTATTTTTCTATATAAGAATAGGAACGCCAGGTCCAACTTATGTTTCCCTTCTAACTATATTATATATATTTAAATTATTTTATATGTTATTATATATTATTTTTATTGTCATCATATATTTAACAGATACTTAAATATGTAAGAAAACAATATCCCACATCTTATTAACTTATAAAAATAATTTTTAACAAATAAAATCCTAGATTGTTTTGGCACGAAAATCCTAGTGATTGTGTACAAAAGCCTGGTAAGATTTAAGGACGAATGTAATAATATCACTTATTATTTAAATATATTTATAACAAAATGCTCAGCCCCTTTTTATTTTTTGATAACATTGCTGGCCAACCCAACATTATAATTAGAATCAGCCCAGCAAAATCATGTATTTTGAGAAAGTGCAAATGGCCTGTAATTTTTTAGGAAATAAAATAAATGGGCCGCATGGACGCTATATTATTTATTCACCCAGCCCAGCTAATGGCTGTAATTCAAAAAAAAGATCAAATTGATTGTAAATTCTACCGCGCAAAAAAAAAGACTGTAAATTCTAAAAAAATGGGTTGAATACGTGCCACATTTTTGGAGGCTGAAATGTGGGCTATTAGGTCGAAGCCAACGTAAGTCGTTGTCAATTTAGTCAACAAATGATTCTGACATGTTAGCCATTGGATTTACATCCAACGACCGACATCGATCTTCAATCTCTCGTCTTCTTCCTCCAGCGCCGCCGGGACCACCTCCTGCCTCCTGCTGCTAGCAGCTCTGCTTAGCACGCTTCGGCATGAAGCGCTACTCCGCCGTTGGCCAGGCCATCCCTCCACCACTCCACACCTCCTGTTCTACTCCACCGACTGCCGAACCACACCGCACTAGAACCAGTTAACCCTCGTACACCTCTTCGTCTGCGACTCTACTCCCGCGTCTTCCCATCTCCGGCTCGTTGCTATCCGGGGCCTCGCCGTCGTCCACCACCTTGGATGCGCTCGGTGTGGCATGGTCAACGTGGTCAACAAACGGCACCATCCGAAGTAGACTGTGCGTGGAGAGGCTGACAGCTGGGTCCATGGCCGCACACAAGGAAATGCCTCCTTATTACGTGCAAAATAATGATTCCTCCACCTGACATCTGGGACCCACCGGAAGGGCCTCTGTATTTCGCGAAAAAATGTGCCCCCGCTGACATGTCGGACCCACCAGCTATCTTCTCACGCAAGGAAGTGCCTCCTTACTACGCACAAAAAAATGAATACTCCCCCTGCCAGCTGGAACCCAGCATAGTGGGAGGCTGACTTGTGGGCCTACCAAATTGTCGGGGACGGAGGGCTTCGTCAACTTATTCAATATGAACGATTCTAGCTCATGTTACCGTATGATGTTCATCCAACGGCTGTGGTGCTTCTTCAACCTCTGGTCTTCTTGCTCCAGCCGCCCGAACCAGCGCCGGTCGTGCCGCGTGCTCCTGCCTCCCGTGGCCGGCTGTGATGCCGCGGAGGCCTCACCGCCCCCTAATACTCCCACCGTTGGCCAGGCCATCCCTCTACTCACCCACACCCCCTGTTATTTTGCGGTGACAGCAGCCTCACACCGCAGCCGAACCAGTGAACCTTCGTACTCCTCTTCGCGTGGGCATCCACTGCTGCGTCTTCCCTGACAGCGGGGACCCACCGGACGGGCCACCGTATTTCATGAAATAAACGTTTCCCCCTGACTGCTGGGACCCACCAGCTACATTTTCTCACGCAAGGAAGTGCCTGACAGTCGGGACCCACCTGGTCGAAGCGTACGTAGCATTGTCATTCTGGTCGCGAACGTGTACATACATACTGGTCGTTGTAGAGGCACGCACGTATCATAGTAGAGGCGCGCATGTAGCATGTACACGTACGTCTGGCGAGGTCCAAGAAAGAAAATACGGCCACGTACGTACACAGGGGAAGGTTCTCGAACGCCTACTCGCGCATATGTACGGGGAGGGCTCGTGTACATGGCTGGGTCGGAACGGAAAAATAGCGTCGTCGTCGTGTTCATGGGGAGGCAACGGAATGCGTCGTGTTCATGGGAAGGCAACGAAATGCGTCGAGTTCATCGGGAGGCAACGGAACGCGTGGGAGCCAACCGGCTTGGACGGATCAGGCGGTGGAAACGAGGCTGGCGTACCGCAGAATGGAGGAAATGGCCTTGTGTTCGACCGCCACGTTCAAACGGGTCTGTTGATCGGGAGGGTGTGGCGTACCGCAAAAGCAGACGAACGGACCTCCTACGATCGAAACGGGGGTCCTGTTGATCGGGCGGGGTGTGGCGTACCGCAAAACGGATGAAACGGACCTCCTACGGCCAAAACGGGGGTCCTGTTCATCGGGAGGGGTGTGGCGTACCGCAAGATGGGAGTCCACGGGATACTGTTCATCTCCATCGTCGACCTCCTCCAGCCTCCACGGGCTCCTGTTCATCCAGCCTCCACCGCGCGCTACTCCACCGGCTACTGTTCAACCACCCCTCCACCGTATACTGTTCATCCAGCCCTCCACACCATGGGGTCCTGTTAATCCAGAGGCAAACGCCACCGCTCACTGTTCCTCCAAACCCCCATAGCGCTCACTATTCATCCCAGGCGGCATCGATCGGCTTGAGTTAGCAGCGATGGCGAATGATCGCTCGATCGGGTTCGATTAACAGCCATCGATCGCTTCGCTCGGGTTTAGTAGCGTAACTGCGGTCTGTCGCTTCGCCGGGTTCAGTTAGAGCCCAACGCCTCGCTCGGGTTTAGTTAGAGCGAACGCCTCGCACACACGCGCGTACGTGTACGAGAGAAACACGCATCGCTCGGCCCCCGACCTCCTACCATAACCGGCAACTCCCCAAAATTTTCCTTCCCTCACTTCTACCACGGTTTTTTCCGTCATGGATGGCTCAAAGAATGTCATGCAGCTGCGTCTCCGGCCCGCCCAAGATGAAAAGCCCATTTTCTGTCATGATTTTTTGTCATAGAAGTTGCCACAACATCTATGATGTTACCGGGTTCTGTCACAATTATCGTCATAGAAGTGTCATATGTATGACAGAAAAAAATTTCGTTCGGCCCAAAATGTCACGGATGTGTCTTCTTTTTGTAGTGTTTGAACCACAACTGACATTAATTAGAGCAAACACACCTTGAGTAATAAATATGTCAAATATAGTAGTCTTGTGTTCGCTGGCTGTAGGAATGCAGACCTACAATTTGCAGAGAGCCACAACAATTTGGAATCAAGTCCAAGAGAATCAATAGCAAATCGAAAGAAAGAACCAATTAACCTCTAGAACATCTTTTCCTTCTTCTCTAGTTTGCTCCTGCTGCTTGCGGATGGATCTGGAGAGCCCTTCCCGTGGCTGGCTGGGATTGGGAAGCTAGACGAGATATGCATGTGAATCCATTATCACTTAGTGTCCCATAAGGATTTCTACTCTTATATATTTTATAAGCACAGTGCCACATGGGTTACCACCTGTCAGATGATATTTGTGTGTGTGCCCTCAATCAGGGCAAACCGTCATACTGTAGCAATTATGTAGCTACTGTTGCTCCACTGTAGCAACATTAATAATTGATCTTAATTGACCTAGGTTTAGCCTAGATAAAAAAGTTCCAAAAAATCTAACTCTAGATCCAGAACTAATCTAGCTGCAGTTAACTTGTATGCACTACATATGTCTATGTGTGCCCATAAAATAGACGTTGAGTATGTTACAATACAAATTAATTACCTTGTCAGTGATAGAAATAGTGGTGCTTCCTTCTTTTCTAACAGCAATGTCAAAATTCTTGCCAAACAACAAATCTGGCTACATGAACGCATACCTACAATTTTCAGAGAGCGACAACTGTTTGGAATCAAGGCCAAGCCAATCAATAGCAAACCGAAAACAAAGAACCAATTAACCTCTACACCCACAACCTACAATATGAAGGGCATATCTTCAACTTTGTAAAGAAGTACAATAGTAGGATAATAGACAAATGTTACAAGTGACAACAGAAAGGTGAAGATGAATGTAACCTTGTAACTAAAACTGTACAATTTAGAACCTATCCATGCTATCTTTCAGCCCAAGTAATCCCTACCAGTAACCTAAAATTCTTTTTCTTATTAGCCGACAGAGAGCGAGGAGGAGTGGGAGGAGTTGTGGCCTAACAGGTACAGTACCACCAATGGTCCAGAGGGAGGTTACCCATCTAGCCTTGGGTAGTAACAGTTGGAAGATCTTGGACCTGTACTGTGTAGCTGTCATTAGTAGAGAAAGGGGCTTTAGTCCCGGTTCGGAACAGGCGTTAGTTCCGGTTCACCAACTGGGACTAATAAGTCGGGACTAAAGGCTCCCACACTTTAGTCCCGGTTCTCCTCCTTATTTTAATCATTCATGACTTGTTTGTATGACCAATATTGTGATTGTCAAGCCGCAAAAGATTTTACTTTGTAAACCCAATGTAAAGAAACTACTAGGCATGATATGAACATATAATTTCAAGTTCATGATATTCAATTAATTGAACAATTTACACATAGGATATAAGTGAAGCACAAGAGTAAATGACAAACTTCTCCAAAAAGATTTAAGCGAAGATCAAGCGAGTAGCTAAGTAGATAGGTAGCTAATTGTGGACTCTCTATTACTTAAAAACTTTGAGATCTAAGAATTTTATTAAAACAACAAGCAAAAGAAAATAAAATGACACCCCAAGGATAGCACACATCATGTGAAGAAGCAAAAACTTAGTTTCAACCGATACTAACCGATAATTGTTCGTGAAGAAAGGTGGGATGCCTACTGGGGCATCCCCAAGCTTAGATGCTTGAGACTTCTTGGAATATTATCGTGGGATGTCTTCGTCATCCCCAAGATTGAGCTTTTGTGTCTCGTTAATTCCTTTTATATCACGGTTTTCCTAAATCTTAAAAACTTCGTCCACACAAAACTCAACAAGAACTCGTGAGATAAGTTTGTACAAATCAATGCATAACTTTATCATTCCCTACTATAGCAAATCACTTAGATTATTATTTAAAATTGCATACTAAATGCCTCTGAATATTTAATACTCCTATCCTCAAATAGAATCATTAAACAAGCAAATATATGAAAACGATGCAAACATAACAGCAATGTGCCAAAACAGGACAGTCTGTAAAGAGTGCAATTATACTCATATTTCCCTAACTCCAAAAATTCTGAAAAATTATCACACTGTAGAAAATTTGTTTATTCCATCTTCCAAAAAATTGCAAGAGTTTATCACGTTCTGACTTTCCATAAGAATTAAGACAATGATAGAAAACATTCTATTTTCAAACAACAACTTTTAGACTTGCAAAATAAGCATGGCAAAGGCTATACATGACATTTTTATTGAAATAAAAGATTCAAAACATTATTCTAAATAGCAGCAAGCAGAAAAAAAGATGATGCTCCAAGAAAATCTCATATCATGTGACGAATAAAAATATAGCTCCAAGTGAAGTTACCGATAATGTTGAAGAAGAAAGAGGGGATGCCTTTCGGGGCATCCCAAAGCTTAGTTGCTTGCATCTTCCTTGAATATTACCTTGGGGTGCCTTGGGCATCCCCAAGCTTAGGGTGTTGTCACTGCCTATTCTCCACATATCGATATCTCACCCAGAACTTGAAAACTTTAATCACACAAAACTTGACGGAACTTTGTGAGATTGGTTAGTATGATAAATGCAAATTATTCACTTTGGTACTGTCAAAGACAAGGTTCATAATTGTTCTCACACAATGCCTACTATAGCTTATATTTCCACAATTCATACTGAGCAATACAAGCCATAGAAACTAGAACACGAGCAAACTATGCATTGAAAACAGAATCTGTGAAAAATAGAACGGTCTGTAATGATCTGACAAATGACCATACTTCTGCAACTCTTAAAATTCTGAAAAATTAGGGGGACGTGAACAATTTCTGTACCAACCAGCAGAAAACAAGTTTGAACTTAAAAGTTCTCTCCTGCTATGTTTAACAATTAAATTACAGAGAGCAAAGTTTCTATTTTCTGTGCAAGATTGATAAAACTACCATCCCAATCATTCCTAAAGGTCTCACTTGGCACTTTACTGAAATAAAACTCATAAAACAAGATTACTACAGTAGCTTAATCATGCAAACACACAAAAACAGTAGATAAAAGTGTTGGGTTGTCTCCCAACAAGTACATTTCTTGTATGCCTTTTAAGCTAGGCATGAAGATTCAATTATGCTCGCAAAGAAGATAAGAATGGAAACATGAAAAAGAGCATCATGAAGAATAAGTTCATCTCTGATAATAATTTTCAGTAGCATCATGAACAGATTCATTAATATAAATACCACACAAAGCATTCCTTTCATGATGCACAAGCATATAATTTTTATTACTCTCCACATAAGCAATTCTATTCTCATTCATAATAGTGCGAGCATCATAGGAAGCTCGAATACTACAAATTGTTTCCACATTAAAAGAGTAATGTTCAGCAAAGGGATATTCAAAATTATGACAATAATTAACACTACTTTTTATAACATAAGTATCATGACAATAATCATCATATGTAGCAACTTTGTTCTCAGCATAGTCAATTGAAACTTCTTCCGAAATTGTGGAATCATTACTAAATAAAGTCATGACCTCTCCAAATCCACTTTGATCAATATAATCAAATACAACCCCCTCCAAAATAGTGGAATAGTAATTATCTAAAGTTGACACTCTTCCAAACCCACTTTCATAAATACTACAATCATCATAACTGGATTCACGTAATCATCATAGCAAATTTGATCATTCAAATTGGGGACTAAAAGATCATCTTCATTAGGCATAGCATCCCCAAGCTTGGTACAAAAAGTAATTGCTGCAAATAAATTCTCAAACATGTCATTCTCATCAAACATAGCATCCCCAAGCTTGTGGTTTGGCATATGATAAGCATAATCACTATCATTATTAATAGCATGAATAGCACCAATAGTGTAGCAATTATTATCATTATGATTTCCCAAGTTGGTGTCAAAAATATTTTCAAGATTATTAGAAGTATCATTATCTTCCCAATCATATTTATCACAAGAAATGGGAATATTGAAATCCTCATCAAGTGTATCATCTTCCACAATTATTTTTGATTCATTCTCATGAGACACAACAATAATAGGAGCAACATCATTTGGGAAAGATACCTTTTTACCTTTATTCTTTCTTCTTCTTTTCTTCTTCTTCACTACATCTTGTGTGGGTTTAATTAATATTTTAGAGCTTCTTACCGATGAGATTGATTGAATAGGGAGCTCCTCCTCGTCACCTATGAAATCATAAGAGACAATAGGATGGAAAGTGGAAATCTTTACCCTCTCATTCGTATTCATTTTATATTCTATTGGTTTTCCCATCTTTCTATAGTTGGAAATATTGGCATTCCCATTGCAGTTTACCATACAAAACATATAGATTTCCTTCATACAAGTTTCAACATGGTCTGTAAGTATGAATGCTTCAAACCAACTATTCTTATGAGTCAATTCTTCAACCCCAAAAATAGAGAAATTTCATTATAAAATTAAAGGGTGATAAAGTTATTGCAATATTTGGACATGATTTGATCATGAAAAAAGCATGCATTGAAATTAAGGAGACCAACTTTATTGCAAAGTTCACAAGTAATAGATAAAGAGAGCATAGTTCTGTAGCAAATTCATCTATCTCTTTGAGCAAAAAATTGTTCTATCATGTTTATGCTTCTTAACAAATCTATCATGTCTTTAAAGCACATCTTCACAAATTCTTTCCGCTCCACAAAAATTGACATGCTTATAAGAAACATTTTTTTTTCATGACTAGTGCAATCATCATTAGCATTTTGGATATTTATAGAATTCATGCTAACAACATTGCAATCATGCCATCATTCATGCCAACAATTTTATTGCATTCATCTTCTAACAACTGAGCACAATTTTCTTTTCTATCCTTTTCAAGAAAGACATTATAAAGATGAACAACATGAGACCACCTCAAATCCATTTTTTTAGTTTTCTTTTTTTAACCAAACTAGCGATAAACAAGAAACTAAAAGATTCGATTGCAAGATCTAAAGATATACCTTCAAGCACTCACCTCCCCGGCGACGGTGCCAGAAAAGAGCTTGATGTCTACTATGCAACTTTATTCTTGTAGACTCGTGTTGGGCCTCCAAGCGCAGAGTTTTGTAGGAAAGTAGCAATTTCCCCTTAAGTGGATGACCAAAGGTTTATCAATCCGTGGGAGGCCTACGATGAAGATGGTCTCTCTCAAGTAACCCTGAAATCAAATACAAGAAATCTCTTGTGTCCCCAACACACCCATTACAATGGAAAATTGTATAGGTGCACCTGCTCGGCGAAGAGATGGTGATAAAAGTGTACATGGATAGTAGATATAGCTTTTTTAATGGTAACTATAAAAAACAACAAGTTAACGAGTAACAAAAGTGAGCAGGAACTGTATTGCTATGCTTGAAAATGAGGCCTCTGGTCCATACTTTCACTAGTGCAATCTCTCAACAATGTTAATATAATTGGATCTCATAACCATACCACAACGTGTGATGAAGAATCACTCCAAAGTTCCTATCTAGCGGAGAACATAAGAGGAAATTATTTGTAGGGTACCAAACCACCTCAAAGCTAATTTTTCCGATCGATCTATTGAGCTATCCCTATAAGTGCACAAACAGCCCTAGAGTTTGTTGTAAAATAACACCAAATAATTTTAGATTCATAATACTAAATCCATCACAAAGAGTGCCCCAAGATTTCTATCGGAGAAACAAAGACAAGAACGTGCATCAACCCCTACTCATGTTACTGGCGTCGGTGCTATACAAACGGTTTTAAACCCCATTCATGACGGCATTTGGAAAGCGTCGCCTAGTGAGTGTGGGCGATTAGGGGCCTTCCTGCACTGACCCAGAAACCGTCGGGGATATGCCCTCTGTCACACACACTCGGCAAAAATGAGGTCGTGCATCAAGAGCGAAAGCAAATACGGTTATCGTATAGTAGTGCTAAAAATACAATTATACATGCGAATTCATTTTCGGTCATAAGTACATCCCACACAGTTAGTCCCGCAAAACGTTTTCATTCGTATATACATCCCACACAGTCGCTGCAAGGAAAACGTTTCCGTTCGTAGGTATATCACACACAATTTTCCTCGTTAAATCGTTTGTCATGGCGTTCCCATCACACACAATATTAAAAACATTATCGTTTGGCGTTATTGAATCCATCACAGATGGTGCATAGAAGAAACTGTGTGGAAAAGGCTGTCCATCACACACAGTTTTTATGTGTTAAACGTTTGCACAAGGTGGCCTAATGCAAACAGTTTTGAAGAGAATGTCGTCTGTGATTGTTCATCGATCCAATACGGTTTATTCCTAGAAACTGTGTGCGTTGCCTTAGGTCATTGCCTACGGTATTTTCTCAATAACCGTTTGCAATAGTAAAAACCAATTGGTAGGCTAATTCGCCATAAGTAGGCTAATTGCCCTATTATTAATAATCCATTTCTTAATCTAATTGACATTCATATTAAACACATAATATATTTCATTCCCATATTAAGAAAGCAGGATTTCATAATTGAAATACATCAGTACAATATGATAGCTTGACACTCCGCTACCCCATTACACAATCGCACCAAAGACCGAAGTTTCACATGGCCTTTTGAAATAAGCATCACAGACGGTATATAGACAAATGCATCTCATTGGGAAAACTGCTTTGAAGCGGAAGGCGAATATTGAGCCTTCATTGACGTTGAAGCTCTTTGCAACTTTAGGCGGTGCATGTGGATGATTGACCGTCCATCCTTCGTCCTCTTTAGGAACACTTCAATATAGAACCGTGTGTGTTGTATGAATACCTTCCTTGCCTCATGTCCATACAGGTGGTTTAAGAGGTAATCATCAGTGAACTGTTTTGGAAAGGCCTGAAAACAAAGATGTGCGTAAATATCTTCTCTATATTGGAAATGGGGAAAAGAAATAAAAAAGACAAGGTATAATAGTTAGTACCATCCTGTTGTGAACTGATGTCTTCTTCATTGTGAACACAAAGATCTTGTTGTTTTTTGTCGCTAATTTCTTTATCCTAACAATCTTTCTGAGTTTCTTGACTTGACTGATATTCATGGACAACTCATTTCCCCATATGCAAAAAGGGTCGAACAGTGGGTCAAAACCTCTGACAGCAGGACCTACATGTGCAAGACCAAATTGTTTAAAACCTAAGTATTATAATGGTTCCTGCAATTGCACAATAATATGCTATTAGACAAAGGATCGTGCATGTGCAAACCTCGATTATAGACCTCAGTGCTTCCCATTGCTTCCCTGCAGCACATATAAGTTAGTTAGTGATCAGGTTAAGTGAGGGTATGTATGCTATTAGTAAAAATGTTGATGAAAATTAAGCACATTGCAGATTCATCAGATTAATTCAAGCCACATGAAAAACTCATCTATCTATAATATAACTAATACAAAATTCAAATAAGACATCACGTTCTTCCACATAATCTAAAATAATATACATCGTTGATAAGTAATATATACGGCTGAGATTTAAAGATATTACGTTACATGAAAAAGGTTATAAAGTTATGTATATTGAACTGACACGTGCAAGGTTCATGAAAAAAATTAAGGGTGCATAAAATAAGTTGGAAAGAATAGGGAAACATTAAACTGTACATAAACAAGAGTTCAGAAAAAAAAACTGTACGTCAAAAAGGAAACTATAATAACATAAATCACATATCTACACGGTAAAGAAAACATACCTATGTATACGTGCGGAACCAATCAAAGCTGTACCTTTCCTGAAAAAACAAACCAAAGCCGTATTCTACTTGGACACTTCCATTGGAAGGATATATCAAGACCTGCAGTTGTAGTTTTTCTGCCGCCTTCAAATAAAAGACCAGTTTGTCTAATTCACTTCTAGATGTTTTTTAAGGATGTCACATCTGAACACCCACAAACATATAATGTAGTAACAAGAAAAAAAACTAAAACAAATAAATAAACCACAAACAGAATGGATATCAGCTTAGATATGGCATAACTATGTCAAATCTAGATGTGTTCTAGACAGACCCATAAAAGATTTCATATTGGCAGACATCGTCTCTCTTTCTTCCCACGAGTTCCTCCTTTGCATCCTCTGTGGCGTCCTCTCTAGTACCGGCGGTCCCTACAACATCTCCATCGCTGCTGCTTAAAGCACGACTCACCATGATCCTGTATCATCATGTTTTCAATCTTTCTCCACAAAGCTGATTCGCTTCTCATTTCAGTTTAAAATTTTAATGATGTTGCAATATATCCAAAACACTAAACGCTTAAATCATGAGTTCCTTAATTTTCTAGGCCTAAAATCTTCTCAACTTCCATGTAGGTGTGCTGATCCATACTCTCTTTAATTAAGGATACAATCATGTGCGAGAATCTGAAGCTTCGATGAGGCTAGCCAATGAAGGCGCTATAATTGATCTGGCGCGGTGCTTCGCCATCCTTGACCCGAGTACATCGGCGCCATCGATATCCAAACTCGACAGGCAAGTAATCCCAAGCACAACTTACATGATCTGTTTGTCAATCCATCCAATTTCGTATAGAGCCCCAATTGATCTGCTTGATTTCTAATGGCAGGTCAAGAAAGCATAGGGGTTTTCGCCCAAAAAAAGGGATATGTGTATCTTTCTTCTACGCTGTTGTTGGCTCTACTATGCAATCGTCTGAAGTTCTCAAAGTCCTTAGTTGAATTTCTTTGGAAGTATATGCGCCCAACATCAAATCAGTCAGGTTTCTTTTCATATAAACATAGGAGACGTAGTAACTCTTTGTCGAGAAAAGGAGACTTTTAGTCTCATATATTCTGTAAGCTGTAAACATCACGATGCATACATTGTTTACATGGTCATAGCATTCGCTCTTTCTTAGGGAATGTATTCATTCTGCTCCCCTTTTGTAATTATCTTTACAACGATCTTTTGTCAATATTCCTCGCAATTTCAAGCTGAGATGGCTTGACTCCTGTGTCCTCTTATACATTTGGAAGAGAGTAAGGTACCGCATGACATTTGTGAGTTTTCTTACTGTCAAAATATATATGTTCACCACTAAATTTGTGTATTCTGAATCTACTTAAGATCATTCTGTAAACAGACATAGATGTTCTATTACATATGTAGCTGAGACATAATCTTCATGCCTAGATCATCTCCAAGGCCTCTTATTTTCAAGAAGGAATAAAATTCTTTGTCCTGGTAATCTCTACCATGGGAAATAGTTCTACCATTTACAAGAAAATATACATGATGCCAACAAATGTATTAAATAATGGAATGCTTATCAGATGATTCAATGTTTTTTAATCCTTAGATTTAGGTGCCTACTAAGCTAGACTAACCACACTTACAAACTTCTCTTTAAGTACCTCTGTCCTCCATTTAGAACTTTTCTTTCCCAATGGCAATTGAAAATGGGAGCGTATCTATCTTAACAATGTACTTTCTTACATCCTTTCGGTTTTACCAATTTTACATGGAAGCAGACAGATTTACTTGAGAACATTTAAACCCTTACGACTCTACAAAACTCAATGTATTTATTATATATGCACATTAGGTAAAAGAGCACTTCTTTTAGGTAAAAGAGCACTTAATAGGTGATATGTTGAAAGGATCAATATAGTTGACTAGGGGGGGGGGGGGGTGAATAGGCAACTAACAATTTTTAGCTTTTCTTTACCAAATTAAACTTTGCATCAAAGTAGGTTGTCTAGAAATGCAACTAGGTGAGCAACCTATATGATGCACCAACAACAAGCACACAAGCAAGCAAAGGATATAACACAAATAAGATTGCACAAGTAAAGTCAGGAGATAACCAAGAGTGGAGCCGGCGGAGACGAGGACGTGTTACCGAAGTTCCTTCCTTTTAAAGGGAAGTACGTCTCCGTTAGAGCGGTGTAGAGGCACAATGCTCCACAAGAAGCCACTAGGGCCACCGTATTCTCCTCACGCCCTCGCACAATGCGAGATGCCGTGATTCCACTATTGGTGCCCTTGAAGGCGGCGGCCGAACCTTTACAAACAAGGTTGGGGCAATCTCCACAACTTAATTGGAGGCTCCCAACGACACCACGAAGCTTCACCACAATGGACTATGGCTTCACGGTGACCTCAACCGTCTAGGGTGCTAAAACACCCGAGAGTAACAAGATCCGCTAGGGATTAGTGCGGGGGAATCAAATTTCTCTTGGTGGAAGAGTAGATTGTGGCCTTCTCAACCAATTCCGAGCAAATCAACAAGCTTGATTGGCTAGGGAGAGAGATCGGGCGAAAATGGATCTTGGAGAAACAATGGAGCTTTTTGGGGGAAGAGGTAGGTCAACTTTGGAGAAGAAGACCCACTTAAATAGTGGGGGGAACAAACCAACCGTTACCACCCTACCAGCCCCGGAGAGAGCTATGCTACCGCTAGGCCGGCGGTACTACCGCTTAACAGCCTAAGCGGTACTACCGCTCCTACCCGCGGTACTACCGCTCGAGAGCGGTACTACCTCCACTCCTTCCGCGGCTGGTACCGTAAAGTCCGACACGAAAAACGAGCCCTTGAATCAAGGCGGCACTAGCACGAAAACGCAGCGGTACTACGGCTGGGGCTATAAGCGGTACTACCCCTGTGGAGCGGTACTGCTGCTTATAGCACCCAAGCGGTACTACCGCTCGGCCCTTGATACTCTTGCTCGAGACCAGAGAAGGCACAATGAGGACAAGAAGGAGCTCTCCATTGAAGTGGAAAGGCTCGGAAGGTGTGGAAGGGATGTGTACGTGATGATTCCATCCAAGACTTTCCAAAGCGGACCCCCTCTTGATAGTACAGTGATCTCTACGAAACTAGTCCACCTAACTGAATCAAAAAGACTACACCGTCTTCGCTTCAAACTCCGAGGGGAGGGAATCGTCTCGTGCCAAAGGATGAATCTCTGAAAAGCTCACAGTACTAGGAAAAGGCATGCTAGTGGCGCACCAGTTTTGCCTGCTAATGGCGCACTACTGGTAGTTTTGCCTTCTAATGGTGCACTACTGGTGCGCCACTAGCATCACGCCATTAGAATTTAATTCTAATGGCGCACCACTGGTACGCCATTAGGGAATCTCCAGCCGCGCCCCCAGGAAGGCCTCCCCAGGCGTTTTTTTCGTGCCGGCACCGAAAAAACGGCCCAGTCGCGCCCCGAGGAGCCCGATTTTCGCCGGCTTGGGACGAAAATAGCGCCGGGGGACCCAACCCGAACCCGGCGCGCTGGGGGGCGCCCGGGGGCGCCGGGCGAACTGTATTGGCGTGAAAAAGCCGCGGGCCCGCCGCGTCAGCGACACGGCTCTCTTCTCGGCCCTTCGTCGTCCTCATCGCCTCGTTTCCCGCGGCGAATCAATGCCAAAGCTGCCGCGCGCTGCCACGCCGGTCAGCCTGCCATTGGTGCTCACGGGCGGCGCAGTGAAGACCGGACGACGCGCGACCCTCGCCCTCCCTCGCCCGCCACGCGTACACACGGTGACACGCGCGCCTCGGGCCCATATATGACGCGCCCCGGCGCACTCGGCGACTCATCACACTCTCCCGCTGTCATCGTTTCTCCCTCTCATCTCCTCTCTTTCGCTGTCTCCAGTTCACACCCATGGCCGAGCGCTTCCCAGGCGACGACGCGGCAGCGAACGGCTTCGGCCGCCGCCATCTTCATGAAGACGTGCGGGTGCCCGGGGCGTGGAGGATCAGCGCGGGCGGCGTGCCGGTGCCCCCGATACCAACCGGCCTGGCGTGCGGAGATCGCATGCATCCGCTCGAATCTGCCGCGCGCGGCGAGGGAGGGGCCACGGTACGTCCCCGACAGCCCGCTCTGGGAACCCTACTTCCGCCATCGTCACGCCCAGCAGCTCGAGGCCACCAACGGCGTCGAGCCCTCCGGCAGGCTCAACGCCGCCGGCCGTCGTCGGTGGTGGGGCGTGCCCGGGCGCACATTGGAGGCCGTCCTCGAGTACACAGAGGGTGGCAACACGCCGCGCCTCGAGTACCCCACTCCCCCTTCTTTCTCATGCCGCCGGGGAAGCTCCTGGACCCCGAGGCGCATGGAGACCGGGGTTCTCCTCCTCGTCCGTGGCTCGCCCTGCCTCCGCCCGTCAGCCGGAGCCCAGGCGCGCCCGGTCAGCAGCACCGCAGCTCCGGCGTCTGCATCGGCGCCAACGCCTCTCCACACGCCGGCCGCCTCGTCCTCGTCGAGCCCAAGGCGGAGCCCGGCTTGCCCTCGGAGTACGAGGAGATAGCCCGGCGCGGCATCTCCGACGAGGACGCCATGCGGTGGGCGCGGGACGACTACCTCCGCGACGAGATGGTCCGGCAGCGCCGGGCCCTAGAGGAGATAGCCGCCCGCAAGCGTGGCGCGAGGGCGAGCACGCGGCGTCGTGGTCCTCGACAGCGACGATGACGACGCCCGGACCGTCAACCGCCCGCGCCAACCGGGGAGGGATGAAGCAGGGACGGCGGATGCGTCGGCGGGGGCGGCAGTGACGACGACGACGACGGCGGTGACAACACGCGGTTCTACCGCCTCCTCGGCATGGCGGGCGGCCAGGCGGGCGGCGAGGGAGACGGCGGGGGTAGCCCGCGGTAGTTTTTTCTTTTTTTGTTAAATATGTTTAAGTTTGAATGAACTCGCCGACGTTTGCGTTAAATTTAAGTCGTTTTTGCGCCGTATTTGCCTTTTTTTACTAACCGTGGGCGCGACCGTTGGCGGGCATCACGGCCCCAAAGGCTTGTGGTTTAAGCGCCAGTGCGCCTTGGGGCGATTTTACCCTCCCGGGGGCCAACGACTGGAGATGCCCTTAGTATCTGGTGTTCTAATGGCGCACCACATAGTGCGCCATTAGAATTTCCCACAGTGCACCATTAGAATACCTCCCAGGGTAATGGCGCACCATTAGAATTTTTTTTATATTTTTTTTCAAATTTTTTTTCGTTTTTTTTCTTAATCTCACGTCACTATGGCTTAATCTCGGGTCAATATGCTTAATCTCAGGTCAAATCGCACTCCGTGGTCAAACTTCCCGAACCCATCCTCACACTACTCCAGCCCACGCACGCTTAACTTCAGAGTTCTATCCAACCCCAAAGAATAAATTTCACTTCACGCACTTGTTGATATATCTAGCATATCAATCCTATTATACCTTGTTGATGTTTAGGACTTTGTTCATGTTCATGACTATGATGAAATTTTGAAAAATATTTCAAACTTCTTGGTCATATTACGTATCATTTTTTGAAAAAAAATTCAAAACCAATTGTTTTTCTGTTACTAGTGGCACACCATATCCACGGTGCGCCACTAGTAAGTTTGAAATTTTTTGAATTTTTTTGCCTTTAGATCTTGAAAGCCCCGTAACTTTTTTTCAGTTAGGTTTTTGGGGATTTTGAAAATGTTTAACGGGGTTCGAGTAGATGATTTTTCATATAAAAAACTTTTTAATCCGAGTTCGTATGCAAAAGTTATGCCCATTTTACAAATTTCCAGAGAGATATTGCAAATAAATTCGAAATTCATATTTGTAAATTTTCCCGACAACTAGACAACATATCACATGGGAAACTTATTTTCTTTTATTTTTTTGACATTTCCATCATTTTCTTATATTTTTTTAAAAACTGAAAAGGCGGTCCATGAGGGGGGGGGTGCATTCTGTGTTGGGCAAGTTAGTAATGGCGCACTGTGGCGTGGTGCGCCATTACTAATTAAACTAGTAATGACGCACTAGCGTCATTACTAGTTTTAAAAAAAATAAAAAAATTGAAATTTTTTTTGAATTTTTTTTGGAAAAAAACTTAGTAATGGCGCACTATCCACAGGTGCGCCATTACTAACAATTTTTTTTTATTTTTTTTACTTTTTTTTCAAAACTACTAATGGCGCACGGCGGGTGTGGTGCGCCATTACTATGTCAACTAGTAATGGCGCACTATACAACGGTGCGCCATTAGTAACAATTTTTTTTATGTTTTTTTTCAAAACTACTAATGGCGCACCACACACCACGTGCGCTATTAGTAATATAATACTAATGGCGCACCGAGACATGGTGCGCCATTAGAATATAGTAATGGCGCACCACATGTCTGGTGCGCCATTAGTGGCCATTCCATCTATAGCCCTTTTTGTAGTAGTGTCTGTGCACACGATTAGTCCGCAAAAGCATTGTCATCAATCACCAAAACATCTTAGGGCTAAAGATGTCCTTACAATCTCCCCCTTTTTGGTGGATTGATGACAATACGGGATTTGCACGAATCGGAGAAAGATAAAGGTCATAAGCAAACCCCACATCTCTAAAATAGAGACGGGCTCCCCCTAGATGTGTGCCATCAAGATAAGTGCTTTGGACTGCACGGCACACATACTAGGATCAACACTCCCCCTGTATTTTAGAGATCAACAAACTACGCACGATCCATGAGAGCAGGGTATATAAATAACATAATAAGCATGCAACTCATAAGATACCAAATGACTAGAGACATAGATAATAGTAAGATAGAGATAGGGTAGCATATGTCTCACACCATATGACTGGAACTTAGGTCTCACTGACACAAAACCAAACAAAGCAAATGGCGAGCAAACACAATGAAACCACAAAGACAACAAAGACACACTCGCAACTCAACGACACAAATACCTATACTCTCTCCCCCTTTGGCATCAAGACACGAAAAGGGGCAAAGAGCGAACCTACGGCTCTAGGTGAGAGCAAACTGAAGATCTCGAACATCAGACGTCTGCACCACCATCCTCAGTCGGAAACTGCTCGGCATCTGAATCTGACCATGGATATTGCTGCTGGACCCACTCCTCTTCCTCAGTGATCTGACCCTCAGAGCCGCTGGTGGCAGTCGCACCCAACCGACGCATAAGCTCCTTGTGATGGCCCCTTGCCTTCTTCTCAGCCACATGAGTCATGTACTGACCGTGAGAATCCATACAAAAAAGCTTCTTCATCTTGAGCTTGAGCTTCTTTGCCCAAGAGGGCTCTGCCTCAGAAGGCTCAGAGTCAAGATCAATACCAGCATGAGCCTTGCCCTCGGTCTCCATGGCAGCCGCAGAAGGTGGAACCCCAGTTTGAGGAACGGAGTTTCCCCAATTATTCTTCTTCCTCAGACGCTTGATCTCATGAGAAACCAACTCTCCAGTTTTCAAATGACTCCTCGGGATAGGTGCGTCTCCAGGCCTTCTCAATGAGCAACATGATAAACGGAGCATAGATCGGGCACTTGCGCTCAAACGCAGCAGAAAGAAGCTCACACCACATAACATGAGAGATATCCAGGGACTCGCCAGTGTTTGCCTCCTTCTCATGCTGGCAGAAGAGAAGCATGTCCACAAGATAGGAATGAACCTGATCCAGATTCCTGATACGAGGGAAGAGAGTCTCGCGAAACACACGGTGAAGGATGTCCAGAAAGGCAGGCAGCTCATAGGTTGTCTTCTTAGTCTCAGGATTGACCTTCTTAATCCTGATCTTCCACCTCAAGATTGACATTTTAGTGAGGATTTAAACCCCACTGGTGACTCAAGCCCTTGATCTTCCACCTCAAGCAACTCCATGAAAGCCTTCCACTTGACAACTAGCAGCTTCCCATTCATCATCCAAGTCAGAGTCCTGTTTTCATCAGTTCCTAGATGGACAGTGGCATAGAATTGAGCCACCAAGTCACATCAAAGTCCTTGTTGAACTGCATGATCCCGAGAATGTTCAACCGAGAGCACATCTGAAGGGCTTCACCAAAGTACTGTGGTCCTTTTCCATAGCATCCGTGTTGATGGAGTGAACATTGACAAAAAGGTTCTTCTTAGACTTGATCACTTCAAAGTAGGTGGCATACTGAAAGCGGTTCCAGAATGGACGATTGACAAAGGTGGGGTCTTGGTCTTCATCATAAGGATTGCGGCGACGCCTGTCCCAGAATTCCTTGGAGGACATCTCAGTCACCTTCTTCCCACGAGGCTTCGGTCTGTTGGCTGGCATCTTCTTGGGAGGGGGATTAGTGCTTGAAGAAGCACCCATTGGCGGCGGTGGAGCATTGGAGGAACCACCAGCAGACTCAGAAGCGGTAGCGCTGACGCTGAACGCCGGGGTTGAAACGGCGGGCTAGCTGCTCAGGATGTTCATCACCTGGAACCAAACACACGGACATACGAAGCAACCAGAAAGAACGATCAGAAACCAACAAACAAACCAAACAAAGATCAATATGTGGTAGGATACGATGAAAATGGGCATCAGGCGGTAGTACCGCGACCCTCCACGACAGTACCGCTCTAGTGCCGCTCGCGCGGTACTACCGCTCGAGACGAGGAACAACAGTTCCCTACTGCCGTGGAAAGATCTAGCACTACCGGAGATGCCAAATTCAAAACTAAACCTACCAAAGATCAATCCAAAGAGTCTAGTTGCCTCTCCAACCTACTCAAGCCTAGTTTTAGCCAAAAAACTAGAGATGTATCCACCATTGCCCCTAAACACTAAATCTGAAATCTAGACAAGAAGAGACGAGGAACAAAGGCAATACCGGCATCCATGGCAAGAGGACGAGGTGGGGATCGACTCCACCGAAGGAAATGGAGAGGGACGGCCCGGAGACGGAGGGCCGCCGGAGCCCTCCCGCGGCGAGATGGCGCTGGAGAGAAGAAGAGGAACAGGGGAACGAAGCAAATGGGTATGGGGGAGAAAACCACCCCTGCCCACGACTTAACCCCTGGACTCACTCAGTAGGTAGTACCAAAGTTGGCGGGCGGTAGTACCGCTTAACAACGTAAGCGGTAGTACCGCGCACCACCAGCGGCAGTACCGCCCAGCGCACATCAAAACTAAACTTTTAAACGCATGACTCAAAAGACAAAGAAAGACAAACCGAAAACCAAGAAACCACCAAGGAACACTAGCAGAGGACAGAAGATGCACCCCTTCAAGAGAGGGGCTTGGCGAGGCCACCTATTTTTGAGTCAAGAGGTATGGCACCGCGAAGATTTTAACCTTGGGCCCATGAGCAAAACTCCTCTTTGAAGCACAAGTACCATAAAAAATGGCTAATGTGAAAGATTTCATCAATTTATGCATAATGGGGGGAGGGAAAATTCATTGAGAGAACCACACTCCTTGTCGTAAAATTAACACGTCAGATGTCCTCTTGGAAGGACTTAGTCGTGGAGCCATCACGACGGGTTAGCTCGAAGGGGTTAAACCGAACAAGGGACACGGGAATTTTTATACTAGTTCTGCGCCTACGATGAATGTAAAAGCCTACGTCTATTGGTGATAGAATTGATTGGGTTTCGATGACCAGGAGCAACACGCTTTGCACAGGTCTCGAGTTGTTGTCTTCTTGCCCTTGAACCGCCCGGGTCGTCCCTTTATATACATAGGTTGGCCTTTGGCGGTCTCTGAGTCCCAAGCTCGGCTCATACAAGTGTCCGCCTCGGTCTCCCCTTTCATATCTTACAACACAAGTTATACAATCATAGCGGTTTACTACCTTGGGCCCTAATCCGCCTTTGGGCTCTGGGCCTCTAAGCTTCATCAGTAAAGCGCCATCGGCCGGGTCTTTACGGGCTTCAATGTAGTTGAGGGTGAACTGGCCCCTCCTGGGCGGTTTACCCTTAGTATTTATATCCCCAACATTAGGCCCCTGGTTGATTTGAACCAGTTCATGTCAATCTCCAATATTTAGAAAAATCCTGTGAACATCTTCTTACATTCCTTGTAAACCGCCGCGATGCCTTCTCCTGTAAACTTTTGTTAAACCGCCATGACGTCATCCTCTGGATACAGTAGTGGCTTGTCATGACGTCATCTCTATATAAGAAGGTTAAAAATATTCCTTTAATTAATTGCTCTCGAAGATCGAGGCGACAGCTATGCCTTCTTTTGCCGCTTCAGGCTCCTCGATCCCCGCGCTTGCCTTATCCATTTGCCTTATAAATAGGCTCGGGGGTCCTTTCTTTCTTCCCCTCCGGTGCCTCTTCTTCCTCCTCGCGACGCTCAAGCTCTGAAGCTCCGCCGCCGACCTCAACCTTCAAGCACTGCATCGACAAAGGCCGCTGCATCAACCTGATCGTACCAGAAATCTGCGGCTCTTCTCCGCTATCCCTACGCATCTGGTAAGCTTCCTCCTCTTAACCCTAGATCTGTATTTAGGGTTTCTGCGTTCATCCGTGTTCATAAGTGTTCATCCTTGCTCGCTTCCTTTTTGATCACTGTTGAAACTAGATGAACTTGTTATCCTCCTCTTGCGGCCAAAGTTGTAACTTTAGTTAACCTTGCCGTAGTATCTCCTCCTGCCTTGATAATTCCCTTCTGGATTTATGGTGTTTTGTCGTCACCATTTTAGGTCTCAGAATACTTTTTCTTTACTGAACCATGGTAGATCCAAATTTATACTGTCATTTTGTGAAACCTGTTTCTGTCAACACTTAGTAGATTTTCAGCTCTGGTCCTTCCACCTAAGGGAGGTTTAACCTTTAGTAGTTGATAATCCGCCATATGCCATTAGCCCTCACTTAAACCGCCATCTTGACTTGAATAGCAATTTCTGGTTTATCTCACATGTATGATTTCATCAAGTTCCCGGTTTAACACCGATTAGTGCACATGAACCGTCAAGCGTAAAACGGCCTTCATTTTTCCTTTACAGTTTTTCTTTTCAAGATGAACAAGAAATTTTCCACCTGCAACTGGGTTCCATCTGGGATCACGGAAACGCAAATCAACGGATTCATTGTAACGGGCACTTTAGCTTCAAAAAATGTCCTTCACTGGCGAGTTCCTCGCCCTGGGTGCCCTCCGGAGCCTCAAGATGGAGAAGTGATCGTGTCCATGCAACATCTATCCCGGGGATTCAGCCCTCCGGATCAAAGTTTTTCGGGATGTACTTGCCGACTTCCAACTCCATCCAAGTGTTCTGTGAAGTTTACCTTCAGGAAGAACCAACTGTTGATCTCTTCCGGGATTTCTTCCACTTAAACCGCCGAACTGAGTTCTCTGACGGCCCCAATACTGAACTTGGTGGTATGTCGGTTCAAAAAAGGAAAGAAGTTGATTTTCCTCATGCCAAACTTCACATCCATCCTAAGGACTGGAACCAAACATGGTTTTATTGTCAGAACACTACCCCTGCTGGAGAAAATCCTTTCTCGGGCTACCGCGCTCACCGGCTTAGCAATGGCCACCCTTTACCTCAACGATTAACTGCCGAAGAACGACAAGCTTATGCACCTCAACTCGCCAAGCTCCGGGCTCTCCTCGCCAACGGTTTGACCGGTGTTGATCTCGTCCGCTGTTGGGTTTCGTGGTGTGTCCTACCTTTAAGTCGTCGCCTCGGATTGATGTATGAATATACCGGCAACACCAAGGATCCTCAACGGTTTAACGAGATAGAAATGACTGATGATGAAGTCACTGAAAGTGTGAAGAAGATGCTTGACGAACTGATCGCCGCATGCAGCCAAATTGGGCTGCGCCCATTTTATGCCTCCAACAAACCGCCAGTTGTAAAAACTTTTAACCTTGTACTTTTTTGATCCGTCTCCGCTTTAACCCTGATATAATAATCCTTTGTTTAATTTTGCAGGCCAATAGCTCCTTCTGGAAAAGGAAAACTCAAGATAAAACGGGCAGGGCTCCTCGTGCCAAGAGCAAAGTCACAAAGAGAACAGCCAAGAAGAAAACCGCCGAGTCTTCTGATCCGCCAGAAGATATTGACGAATCGGATCAAGATGTAGAACGTGACTCCCTTGGTTCCTTTTTCATACACCTTATTGACAATGACTATTCCCATGATGATGCGGAGGCCAGCCGTGCGGACCATGTTGAGGTAATCTCTGTTTCCTCCGATTCAGATCTTGTGCCGGTTCAAAGATTTCGCTGTGCAGTTCGGAAAGTAAAATACTCTCACCCTCTTGCTTATTTGGATCCAAAACTTTCTTTGAAGACACATCAACCTGAAGGGCGTCGCACAACCCAACACAGTGGCCAGCAAGTCACCTCTTCCGGTTTACCGGATACACCAACCCAGAAGCGTCGTCCAGAGGTTACTTGTTCTCCCGAAAAAATTTATCCTTTGAAGGGTTTCTTCCGATACCCACTCAATCCGACTGATCCGAATTACCAGGGGTCTTCCAATTCGTCTGGTGGTTCATCAACCACTCAGCTGCCTCCCCTTAAAACCATCCCTGGGTAAGTATACTGCCCTTCATCTTTTTCCTTCATAGTTCGGTTTACCGTGCTAATCTTTGTTTTGATATCAGTGCCAAAGCACGTCTGAGCAAGAAGGCTAAAACCAGTGCCCCTATTGGTGAAGGTGAACCGGAGAAGTCTCCTGAGGGTACCGGTAGAAATATTGATGTTACGGATGATTCCGCCCCACAAGGTGAGAACACTGATGCTAATCCGCTGGAAGCTGACCCGGCTACTCATATTGATCCATCAAGCCCTCGGGCTACTCCTTCGAGCCCGACTGCTAATCCGCCTTGCCCAGCTGCTAATTCGCCAAGTCCAGCCATGGATACCGTCAATCCGCCAAGTCCACCAAAGGGTGATAATGATGATGTTATTATTACTGGTATGGGTCATACTAGCCCTGGTAATCCGGTTGTCTTGTCAGAACATACTGCCAAGGAGGAATTCACTGCTATGGGTAAGGGGAAAGGGAAGACTGAGTTATCCAACTTCATTAACCTTAGTGCCGAGGAACTTCATTCCGGATTTTTAAACCGCCTTTACACTAGCCGTGACTTTGAAGCCGGGTTGGTGAACCTGATGATGGAACGTTCTGAGGTAATCTTCAAGAACGCATTGAGATTTACTTTATTCTGTATATCTCTTACATTGTAGCCCCCAAGGGCCGGGCTATCTCTTGAAGATAAACCGGGACTTTGATATAAAGAACACTTCAAACTGAATAGCCCCCAAGGGCCGGTTTGTCTTTTGAAGACAAACCGGGACTGTCTGTCCTTGTTAATTGTCTCTACTTATAACTGATCAATTGTGCATTAGCCCCCAAGTGCCAAGCTTAATACCTGGATTGTGCCTTGGGACTTGAAAATACTCACTTTAAAAAGAAATCCACATTAGCCCCCAAGTGCCGAGTGCATAACTTGTTATGTGCTTGGGACTTTAACAACTTCATCTTCTGACTTTTGCAGACCGATAAAAATATCAAGGAATCTCAAATTGCCGATCTTCAAGAAAACATCAAGTCCCAGCAAGAAGAGACCTCTAAAGCCAAAGAGGAGCTAAAGGGTGTTTTGACATCCATGGAGCAATTGAAGGATGGTATCAAAAATGAACGCACCAACAGGGAAACTGAGAAGCCTGCTTTGTTGAAGCGGGCTGAAGATGCCGAAGCAGCTCTTAAGCCGGTGGCGGAAGAGTCGATGAGGCTAAAACATCAAGTGGATGCTATGACTTCTACAATCTTTGGTAAGTACTTTGTCATAGCCGGTTCGAAAATATCTTGAACTCTGCCGGTTTAACAATGAATTCGTAAACTGTTGCAGGTAATCGCATTGCTCAGCTGGGCACAGATATGCGGATGAAACTGAAGGCAACATACACTTTGATTGAGCAATTATACACCAGCGCCCAATGGGTTATCTGTGCAGTCTCATACAACAAACCAGCACCAACATTGATCAAGGACACACTATAAAATTATCCATTACGCCGGCGCAGATAGAAGAAGTGAAGCGATCTGCTGCCAGGGATGGCGCTTTACTGGCACTGACTCGGGCCAAAGCATGGATATCCGACTTGGATCCAGTTGATATCGCCAAGGGATTTCCGGATGAACAAGCAGATGGGTCAGCATTTGACAATGAAGCCCTCAAAGCCCTGACAAAGGAGATGCGTCATTGTCGATTCAACTGGCTGAAGAGGCTAACTTAACTGTTCATCGGTCCTTTTACCGTGACAGAAGCGCAAAACCTTATCCCACCAATTCGTAAGCACACTTACGTCCCTGATGTTGAACCGTCCAATCTGATAAGTGAAGAAGCTGTATTTCAGGCTCTAACCCAGATTGACTGGACCACCATTGACTTCCAGCCACTGGGTGGAGAGGAGGAGGTTGAACCGGCGCCTGAAGATCCATCAACTTCACGTCATCCTGGCAATGAGTCTTAATCCGGCAATCGGGTTACTTTGTCAGACTTTGTTTGTGTAAAAACAATCAGCATTTTGGGCCTCAAAGCGCCTTGTAAATAGGCTAGTGCAAGTACTTTGATCTGCAGCACTGATACATAACTTTGTTTGATCTGCCATGATATGTGCTATGCTTGATTATATCTTGTCATGCAATCCTGCTGTCTGCATAATATAAAAGAATTGTCCGAGCGGTTTATCACGGATGGGTCTAATGCCCCATACAAAGCCTGGTTAATGACCAAAGCTGAATCAAAAATATGAAATAAATCATACCTGTGATATTAAATTACTTAGTTGGTTTACCAACTTGTATTTGTAGTAAGGGTGAAAAACCCAAACTGAAGCATTGATAACTCCCACCATGCGGTCTTTGGTGTAAACTTTTTAAACATTACCGTGTTGTGAATAACACCATTTGATTCTGTTGGTAATATGTAATCAAAGCCAGTCCGGGTTGTGAAACACCGGTTTGATAACAAATATGGTCTGACAACTTATAGTTGAAAGCCAAGACGGGTTAACAAACACCGGGTTAATATGAATATTACCAAAGAACAAAAACTTGGCAAAAAGCAAACAAAAACCGTGTAGCCGAGGCTTTTCAAGGGCTGGCAGGCCCAAATTCAAGGCTTTTCACGGGCTGCCAGGCCGCTGAGTTAAACCATTTTTGCAAAGCCTTTTAAGATGGGCCTCCAACTAACCAATCGTCGTTTTAACTTTGACAAGTTCAGGGTCTGTAAAAGATTGACTTGTCAAACGTTCGGTGGGTCATGCCAGGATTACCTGGATAGGAGTGGCTTACTTGATGAAGGCAGGTTAACCCGGGGTATTAGGTGAATACACCAGGCTTCCAAGCCGTGGGTCGATACCCGATTACATGGGTCCTTTCAAACTCTTTGTTACTTTACAAAAAGAGCCGCCAAGTAACTTTGTGAGTTGTGCTCAATGGGTGCCTATGTTTGAGTCATGCTTTTAGCAATAGAACTCTCTTTGGCCCCTTGGGTGTGAAGCTCCCAAGATGTTTTGTGGCATGGTAGCCGGTTTACAAGGTAGTACTTCGCTTTGTCAGCTGAAGCCCCCATGTAAACAAAGTGATTTGAAGAAAATGGCAGAGACCCTGCTTATAGCAAGGATGCGGTTTATTATATTGATCATAATATATACATTTTTGAAATATGTACATAAGAAAAGCCTATGGCTCAAGTGTAATAAGGCCGAAGGAGAGCTATGTTCCATGGCCACCGAGTCTCCTCCTCAGAACTACGTGAGTCTTCTCGAACGTCAATGAGGTAGTATGACCCGTTGTGCAGATTTTTGCTGACCACAGAGGGTCCTTCCCAAGGTGGGGATAACTTGTGCATATCGGTTTGATCCTGGATGAGCCGGAGCACTAAGTCGCCTTCTTGAAAGGTTCTTGTCTTAACCCGGCGGTTGTGATAATGCCGCAGGTCTTGTTGATAAACCGCCGATCGAGCCAAAGCCATGTCCCATTTCTCATCTAACAGGTCTAGCGCCTCTTGGCGTGCTTGCTCATTGTCCGCTTCAACATAATTGGCAACCTGGGGCGAATCATGACGAATATCACTTGAGAGGACGGCCTCAGCCCCGTAAACCATGAAGAAAGGTGTATAACCCGTAGATCGGTTCGGGGTGGTGTTTATACTCCATAACACAGATGGTAATTCTTCCACCCAACAACCTGATGTCCGCTTCAAAGGAACCATAAGCCAGGGCTTGATACCCTTCAGGATCTCTTGATTTGCCCTCTCAACTTGACCATTGGACTGGGGATGAGCCACGGATGCTACATCAAGCCGGATGTGCTCTCGTTGACAAAACTCCTCCATCTCGCCTTTAGAAAGGTTCGTGCCATTATCTGTGATGATGCTGTGTGGAAAGCCAAAATGGAAAACGAACTTTTTGAGAAATTGAACCGCCGTGGATGCATCACACTTGCTGACGGGCTCCGCTTCAACCCATTTAGTGAACTTGTCAACCGCCACCAACAGGTGGGTCTTCTTATCATTGGAGCGCTTAAAAGGTCCCACCATATCAAGCCCCCAAGTGGCAAACGGCCACGTGATAGGAATCATCCGTAGCTCTTGAGCCAGAACATGAGCTCGACGTGAAAACTTCTGACAAGCATCACACCGCTTTACCAGATCCTCCGCATCATCATGAGCTATCAACCAATAGAACCCATGACGAAAAGCTTTAGCCACCAGGGATTGTGAACCGGCATGGTGACCACAATCCCCTTCATGGATTTCACGTAGGATCTCTTGTCCTACTTCAGGAGAAACACAACGTTGGAATACGCCTGAAACACTGCAACGGTGTAACTCGCCATTGTGAATAACCATGGACTTGGACCGCGGGATGATCTGCGTGGCGAAGATCTCATCATCTGGTATCTCGCGACGGGTCATATACGCCAAATATGGAACCGTCCAATCCGGAGTGATATGTAAAGCGGCTACCAATTGGGCCTCCGGATCAGGAACAACTAAATCCTCCTCTGTAGGCAACTTAACAGACGGGTTATGCAAGATCCCAGCCGGCTTAAAGCATCTGCTGCTTCATTTTTGCGCTGGTCAATGTGCTCAACCTGATAACCCTTAAAGTGACCCACCACAATATCCACCTCGCGTCTATAAGCTGCCATGAGTGGATCCTTAGAATCCCAAGTACCAGAAACTTGCTGAGCCACGGATCAGATTCTCCAAAACAGCGAACCCGGCTTAAGTTCATTTCCTTAGCCACGCGGAGACCGTGGAGTAAGGCTTCGTACTCAGCTGCATTGTTAGTACAAGGAACATTAAGCGGAGAACATAACAAATTTTATCACCTCGAGGGGAAGTAAGGACTACTCCAGCCCCCGAGCCTTCCAATTGCCTGGACCCATCAAAGTGAATAGTCCAGTATGTATTGTCCGGTTTGTCCTCACGGTGCTCGTAACTCGGTCCAATCATTGATGAAGTCAACAAGCGCCTGAGATTTGATGGCCGTTCGAGGCATATACTTCAATCCATGTGGACCAAGCTCAATTGCCCACTTTGCGACCCAGCCAGTTGCTTCCCTGTTCTGAATTATATCGCCCAAAGGAGCAGAACTAACCACTGTGATGGGATGGCCATGAAAGTATTGCTTGAGCTTCCGGCTTGCCATAAAAACTCCATACACCAGTTTCTGCCAATGCGGATATCGTTGTTTTGACTCGATCAGCACTTCGCTGATATAGTAAACTGGCTGTTGAACCAGATATTCCTTCCCAGCCTCCTTACGCTCAACCACAATTGCCACACTGACCGCACGGGCACTGGCAGCCACGTACAATAACAAGGGCACTTTATCAACCGGAGCAGCAAGGACCGGCAGTTCAGCCAGCCGCCGCTTCAATTCCTCAAATGCCGCATTAGCTTCGTCACTCCAAACAAAATCATCCGTCTTTTTCAACATCTGATATAAAGGAATCGTCTTCTCTACCAAACGGCTAATAAATCGGCTGAGGGCTGCAATTCGACCCACCAGACGCTGAACATCATTGATGCATTTCGGTTTAGCCAAGGATGTGATCACCTTGATATTTTATATGTTATTATATATTATTTTTATTGTCATCATATATTTAACAGATACTTAAATATGTAAGAAAACAATATCCCACATCTTATTAAATAAAAAAAAATTTTAACAAATAAAATCCTAGATTGTTTTGGCACGAAAATCCTAGTGATTGTGTACAAAAGTCTGGTAAGATTTAAGGACGAATGTAATAATATCACTTATTATTTAAATATATTTATAACAAAATGCTCAGCCCCTTTTTATTTTTTGATAACATTGCTGGCCAACCCAACATTATAATTAGAATCAGCCCAAAGAAAATCATGTATTTTGAGAAAGTGCAAATGGCCTGTAATTTTTTAGGAAATAAAATAAATGGGCCGCATGGACGCTATATTATTTGTTCACCCAGCCCAGCTAATGGCTGTAATTCAAAAAAAAGATCAAATTGAATGTAAATTCTACCGTGCAAAAAAAAAGATTGTAAATTCTAAAAAAATGGGTTGAATACGTGCCACATTTTTGGAGGCTGAAATGTGGGCTATTAGGTCGAAGCCAACGTAAGTCGTTGTCAATTTAGTCAACAAATGATTCTGACATGTTAGCCGTTGGATTTACATCCAACGACCGACATCCATCTTCAATCTCTCGTCTTCTTCCTCCAGCGCCGCCGGGACCACCTCCTGCCTCCTGCTGCTAGCAGCTCTGCTTAGCACGCTTCGCTATGAAGCGCTACTCCACCGTTGGCCAGGCCATCCCTCCACCCCTCCACACCTCCTGTTCTTCTCCACCGACTGCCGAACCACACTGCACTAGAACCAGTTAACCCTCGTACACCTCTTCGCTCATGACTCTACTCCCGCGTCTTCCCATCTCCGGCTCGTTGCTATCCGGGGCCTCGCCGTCGTCCACCACCTTGGATGCGCTCGGTGTGGCATGGTCAACGTGGTCAACAAACGGCACCATCCGAAGTAGACTGTGCGTGGAGAGGCTGACAGCTGGGTCCATGGCCGCACACAAGGAAATGCCTCCTTATTACGTGCAAAATAATGATTCCTCCACCTGACATCTGGGACCCACCGGAAGGGCCTCTGTATTTCGAAAAATGTGCCTCACCGACATGTCGGACCCACCAGCTATCATCTCACGCAAGGAAGTGCCTCCTTACTACGCACAAAAAAATGAATACTCCCCCTGCCAGCAGGAACCCAGCATAGTGGGAGGCTGACGTGTGCGCCTACCAAAATGTCGCGGACGGATGGCTTCGTCAACTTATTCAATATGAACGATTCTAGCTCATGTTACCGTATGATGTTCATCCAACGGCTGTGGTGCTTCTTCAACCTCTGGTCTTCTTGCTCCACCGGCCCGAACCAGCGCCGTGTCGTGCGTGCTCCTGCCTCCCGTGGCCGGCTGTGATGCCGCGGAGGCCTCACCGCCCCCTAATACTCCCACCGTTGGCCAGGCCATGCCTCTACTCACCCACACCCCCTGTTATTTTGCGGCGACAGCAGCCTCACACCGCAGCCGAACCAGTGAACCTTCGTACTCCTCTTCGCGTGGGCATCCACTGCTGCGTCTTCCCTGACAGCGGGGACCCACCGGACGGGCCACCGTATTTCATGAAATAAACGTTTCCCCCTGACTGCTGGGACCCACCAGCTACATTTTCTCACGCAAGGAAGTGCCTGACAGTCGGGACCCACCTGGTCGAAGCGTACGTAGCATTTTCATTCTGGTCGCGAACGTGTACGTACATACTGGTCGTTGTAGAGGCACGCACGTATCATAGTAGAGGCGCGCATGTAGCATGTACACGTACGTACAGCGGCCAGGGTCCAAGAAAGAAAATACGGCCACGTACGTACACAGGGGAAGGTTCTCGAACGCCTACTCGCGCATATGTACGGGGAGGGCTCGTGTACATGGCTGGGTCGGAACGGAAAAATAGCGTCGTCGTCGTGTTCATGGGGAGGCAACGGAATGCGTCGTGTTCATGGGAAGGCAACGAAATGCGTCGAGTTCATCGGGAGGCAACGGAACGCGTGGGAGCCAACCGGCTTGGACGGATCAGGCGGTGGAAACGAGGCCTGGCGTACCGCAGAATGGAGGAAATGGCCTTGTGTTCGACCGGCCACGTTCGAAACGGGGTCCTGTTGATCGGGAGGGGTGTGGCGTACCGCAAAACGGACGAAACGGACCTCCTACGATCGAAACGGGGGTCCTGTTGATCGGGCGGGGTGTGGCGTACCGCAAAACGGATGAAACGGACCTCCTACGGCCAAAACGGGGGTCCTGTTCATCGGGAGGGGTGTGGCGTACCGCAAAATGGGACTCCACGGGATACTGTTCATCTCCATCGTCGACCTCCTCCAGCCTCCACGGGCTCCTGTTCATCCAGCCTCCACCGCGCGCTACTCCACCGGCTACTGTTCAACCACCCCTCCACCGTATACTGTTCATCCAGCCCTCCACACCATGGGGTCCTGTTCATCCAGAGGCAAACGCCACCGCTCACTGTTCATCCAAACCCCCCGCAACGCTCACTATTCATCCCAGAGGCAGCATCGATCGGCTTCAGTTAGCAGCAGTAGCGAATGATCGCTCGATCGGGTTCAGTTAACAGCCATCGATCGCTCGCTCGGGTTTAATGTAGCGTAACTGCGTCTGTCGCTTCGGGTTGATTAGAGCCCAACGCCTCGCTCGGGTTTAGTTAGAAGCGAGCATACCTACCTGCAGCAGCGCGTACGTGTACGAGAGAAACACGCATCGCTCGGCCCCCGACCTCCTACCATAACCGGCAACTCCCCAAAATTTTCCTTCCCTCACTTCTACCACGGTTTTTTCCGTCATGGATGGCTCAAAGAATGTCATGCAGCTGCGTCTCCGGCCCGCCCAAGATGAAAAGCCCATTTTCTGTCATGATTTTTTGTCATAGAAGTTGCCACAACATCTATGATGTTACCGGGTTCTGTCACAATTATCGTCATAGAAGTGTCATATGTATGACAGAAAAAAATTTCGTTCGGCCCAAAATGTCACGGATGTGTCTTCTTTTTGTAGTGTTTGAACCACAACTGACATTAATTAGAGCAAACACACCTTGAGTAATAAATATGTCAAATATAGTAGTCTTGTGTTTGCTGGCTGTAGGAATGCAGACCTACAATTTGCAGAGAGCCACAACAATTTGGAATCAAGTCCAAGAGAATCAATAGCAAATCGAAAGAAAGAACCAATTAACCTCTAGAACATCTTTTCCTTCTTCTCTAGTTTGCTCCTGCTGCTTGCGGATGGATCTGGAGAGCCCTTCCCGTGGCTGGCTGGGATTGGGAAGCTAGACGAGATATGCATGTGAATCCATTATCACTTAGTGTCCCATAAGGATTTCTACTCTTATATATTTTATAAGCACGATTGCCACATGGGTTACCACCGCCGATGATATTTGTGTGTGTGCCCTCAATCAGGGCAAACCGTCATACTGTAGCAATTATGTAGCTACTGTTGCTCCACTGTAGCAACATTAATAATTGATCTTAATTGACCTAGGTTTAGCCTAGATAAAAAAGTTCCAAAAAATCTAACTCTAGATCCAGAACTAATCTAGCTGCAGTTAACTTGTATGCACTACATATGTCTATGTGTGCCCATAAAATAGACGTTGAGTATGTTACAATACAAATTAATTACCTTGTCAGTGATAGAAATAGTGGTGCTTCCTTCTTTTCTAACAGCAATGTCAAAATTCTTGCCAAACAACAAATCTGGCTACATGAACGCATACCTACAATTTTTAGAGAGCGACAACTGTTTGGAATCAAGGCCAAGCCAATCAATAGCAAACCGAAAACAAAGAACCAATTAACCTCTACACCCACAACCTACAATATGAAGGGCATATCTTCAACTTTGTAAAGAAGTACAATAGTAGGATAATAGACAAATGCTACAAGTGACAACAGAAAGGTGAAGATGAATGTAACCTTGTAACTAAAACTGTACAATTTAGAACCTATCCATGCTATCTTTCAGCCCAAGTAATCCCTACCAGTAACCTAAAATTCTTTTTCTTATTAGCCGACAGAGAGCAAGGAGGAGTGGGAGGAGTTGTGGCCTAACAGGTACAGTACCACCAATGGTCCAGAGGGAGGTTACCCATCTAGCCTTGGGTAGTAACAGTTGGAAGATCTTGGACCTGTACTGTGTAGCTGTCACTAGTAGAGAAAGGGGCTTTAGTCCCGGTTCGGAACAGGCATTAGTTCCGATTCACCAACCGGGACTAATAAGTCGGGACTAAAGGCTCCCACACTTTAGTCCCGGTTCTCCTCCTTATTTTAATCATTCATGACTTGTTTGTATGACCAATATTGTGATTGTCAAGCCGCAAAAGATTTTACTTTGTAAACCCAATGTAAAGAAACTACTAGGCATGATATGAACATATAATTTCAACTTCATGATATTCAATTAATTGAACAATTTACACATAGGATATAAGTGAAGCACAAGAGTAAATGACAAACTTCTCCAAAAAGATTTAGCGAAGATCAAGCGAGTAGCTAAGTAGATAGGTAGCTAATTGTGGACTCTCTATTACTTAAAAACTTTGAGATCTAATAATTTTATTAAAACAACAAGCAAAAGAAAATAAAATGACACCCCAAGGATAGCACACATCATGTGAAGAAGCAAAAACTTAGTTTCAACCGATACTAACCGATAATTGTTCGTGGAAGAAAGGTGGGATGCCCATCGGGCATCCCCAAGCTTAGATGCTTGAGACTTCTTGGAATATTATCGTGGGATGTCTTCGTCATCCCCAAGATTGAGCTTTTGTGTCTCGTTAATTCCTTTTATATCACGGTTTTCCTAAATCTTAAAAACTTCGTCCACACAAAACTCAACAAGAACTCGTGAGATAAGTTTGTACAAATCAATGCATAACTTTATCATTCCCTACTATAGCAAATCACTTAGATTATTATTTAAAATTGCATACTAAATGCCTCTGAATATTTAATACTCCTATCCTCAGATAGAATCATTAAACAAGCAAATATATGCAAACGATGCAAACATAACAGCAATGTGCCAAAACAGGACAGTCTGTAAAGAGTGCAATTATACTCATATTTCCCTAACTCCAAAAATTCTGAAAAATTATCACACTGTAGAAAATTTGTTTATTCCATCTTCCAAAAAATTGCAAGAGTTTATCACGTTACGACTTTCCATAAGAAATAAGACAATGATAGAAAACATTCTATTTTCAAACAACAACTTTTAGACTTGCAAAATAAGCATGGCAAAGGCTATACATGACATTTTTATTGAAATAATAGATTCAAAACATTATTCTAAATAGCAGCAAGCAGAAAAAAAAGATGACGCTCCAAGAAAATCTCATATCATGTGACGAATAAAAATATAGCTCCAAGTGAAGTTACCGATAATGTTGAAGAAGAAAGAGGGGATGCCTTTCGGGGCATCCCCAAGCTTAGTTGCTTGCATCTTCCTTGAATATTACCTTGGGGTGCCTTGGGCATCCCCAAGCTTAGGGTGTTGTCACTGCCTATTCTCCACATATCGATATCTCACCCAAAACTTGAAAACTGTAATCACACAAAACTTAACGGAACTTTGTGAGATCGGTTAGTATGATAAATGCAAATCATTCACTTTGGTACTGTCAAAGACAAGGTTCATAATTGTTCTCACACAATGCCTACTATAGCTTATATTTCCACAATTCATATTGAGCAATACAAGCCATAGAAACTAGAACACGAGCAAAGTATGCATTGAAAACAGAATCTGTGAAAAATAGAACGGTATGTAATGATCTGACAAATGACCATACTTCTGCAACTCTTAAAATTCTGAAAAATTAGGGGGACGTGAACAATTTCTGTACCAACCAGCAGAAAACAAGTTTGAACTTAAAAGTTCTCTCCTGCTATGTTTAACAATTAAATTACAGAGAGCAAAGTTTCTATTTTCTGTGCAAGATTGATAAAACTACCATCCCAATCATTCCTAAAGGTCTCACTTGGCACTTTTATTGAAATAAAAGTCATAAAACAAGATTACTACAGTAGCTTAATCATGCAAACACACAAAAACAGTAGATAAAAGTGTTGGGTTGTCTCCCAACAAGTACATTTCTTGTATGCCTTTTAAGCTAGGCATGAAGATTCAATTATGCTCGCAAAGAAGATAAGAATGGAAACATGAAAAGAGCATCATGAAGAATAAGTTCATCTCTGATAATAATTTTCAGTAGCATCATGAACAGATTCATTAATATAAATACCACACAAAGCATTCCTTTCATGATGCACAAGCATATAATTTTTATTACTCTCCACATAAGCAATTCTATTCTCATTCATAATAGTGCGAGCATCATAGGAAGCTCGAATACTACAAATTGTTTCCACATTAAAAGAGTAATGTTCAGCAAAGGGATATTCAAAATTATGACAATAATTAACACTACTTTTTATAACATAAGTATCATGACAATAATCATCATATGTAGCAACTTTGTTCTCAGCATAGTCAATTGAAACTTCTTCCGAAATTGTGGAATCATTACTAAATAAAGTCATGACCTCTCCAAATCCACTTTGATCAATATAATCAAATACAACCCCCTCCAAAATAGTGGAATAGTAATTATCTAAAGTTGACACTCTTCCAAACCCACTTTCATAAATACTACAATCATCATAACTGGGATTCACGTAATCATCATAGCAAATTTGATCATTCAAATTGGGGGACTAAAAAGATCATCTTCATTAGGCATAGCATCCCCAAGCTTGGTACAAAAAGTAATTGCTGCAAATAAATTCTCAAACATGTCATTCTCATCAAACATAGCATCCCCAAGCTTGTGGTTTGGCATATGATAAGCATAATCACTATCATTATTAATAGCATGAATAGCACCAATAGTGTAGCAATTATTATCATTATGATTTCCCAAGTTGGTGTCAAAAATATTTTCAAGATTATTAGAAGTATCATTATCTTCCCAATCATATTTATCACAAGAAATGGGCATATTGAAATCCTCATCAAGTGTATCATCTTCCACAATTATTTTTGATTCATTCTCATGAGACACAACAATAATAGGAGCAACATCATTTGGGAAAGATACCTTTTTACCTTTATTCTTTCTTCTTCTTTTCTTCTTCTTCACTACATCTTGTGTGGGTTTAATTAATATTTTAGAGCTTCTTACCGATGAGATTGATTGAATAGGGAGCTCCTCCTCGTCACCTATGAAATCATAAGAGACAATAGGATGGAAAGTGGAAATCTTTACCCTCTCATTCGTATTCATTTTATATTCTATTGGTTTTCCCATCTTTCTATAGTTGGAAATATTGGCATTCCCATTGCAGTTTACCATACAAAACATATAGATTTCCTTCATACAAGTTTCAACATGGTCTGTAAGTATGAATGCTTCAAACCAACTATTCTTATGAGTCAATTCTTCAACCCCAAAAATAGAGAAATTTCATTATAAAATTAAAGGGTGATAAAGTTATTGCAATATTTGGACAAGATTTGATCATGAAAAAGCATGCATTGGAAATTAAGGAGACCAACTTTATTGCAAAGTTCACAAGTAATAGATAAAGAGAGCATAGTTCTGTAGCAAATTCATCTATCTCTTTGAGCAAAAAATTGTTCTATCATGTTTATGCTTCTTAACAAATCTATCATGTCTTTAAAGCACATCTTCACAAAGTCTTTCCGCTCCACAAAAATTGACATGCTTATAAGAAACATTTTTTTTTTCATGACTAGTGCAATCATCATTAGCATTTTGGATATTTATAGAATTCATGCTAACAACATTGCAATCATGCCATCATTCATGCCAACAATTTTATTGCATTCATCTTCTAACAACTGAGCACAATTTTCTTTTCTATCCTTTTCAAGAAAGACATTATAAAGATGAACAACATGAGACCACCTCAAATCCATTTTTTTAGTTTTCTTTTTTTAACCAAACTAGCGAAAACAAGAAACTAAAAGATTCGATTGCAAGATCTAAAGATATACCTTCCTCCCCGGCGACGGTGCCAGAAAAGAGCTTGATGTCTACTATGCAACTTTATTCTTGTAGACTCGTGTTGGGCCTCCAAGCGCAGAGTTTTGTAGGAAAGTAGCAATTTCCCCTTAAGTGGATGACCAAAGGTTTATCAATCCGTGGGAGGCCTACGATGAAGATGGTCTCTCTCAAGTAACCCTGAAATCAAATACAAGAAATCTCTTGTGTCCCCAACACACCCATTACAATGGAAAATTGTATAGGTGCACTCGTTCGGCGAAGAGATGGTGATAAAAGTGTACACGGATAGTAGATATAGCTTTTTTAATGGTAACTATAAAAAACAACAAGTTAACGAGTAACAAAAGTGAGCAGGAACTGTATTGCTATGCTTGAAAATGAGGCCTATGGTCCATACTTTCACTAGTGCAATCTCTCAACAATGTTAATATAATTGGATCTCATAACCATACCACAACGTGTGATGAAGAATCACTCCAAAGTTCCTATCTAGCGGAGAACATAAGAGGAAATTATTTGTAGGGTACCAAACCACCTCAAAGCTAATTTTTCCGATCGATCTATTGAGCTATCCCTATAAGTGCACAAACAGCCCTAGAGTTTGTTGTAAAATAACACCAAATAATTTTAGATTCATAATACTAAATCCATCACAAAGAGTGCCCCAAGATTTCTATCGGAGAAACAAAGACAAGAACGTGCATCAACCCCTATCGCGGTTACGCGTCGGTGCTATACAAACGGTTTTAAACCCCATTCCGCGACGGCATTTGGAAACGTCGCCTAGTGAGTGTGGGCGATTAGGGGGGCCTTCCCAGACGACCCAGAAACCGTCGGGGATATGCCCTCCTGTCACACACACTCGGCAAAATGAGGTCGTGTGCGACCGGCGAGCGAGCAAATACGGTTATACGTATAGTAGTGCTAAAAAATACAATTATACATGCGAATTCATTTTCGGTCATAAGTACATCCCACACAGTTAGTCCCGCAAAACGTTTTCATTCGTATATACATCCCACACAGTCGCTGCAAGGAAAACGTTTCCGTCAGAGGGTATATCACACAATTTTCCTCGTTAAATCGTTTGTCATGGCGTTCCCATCACACACAATATTAAAAAAATTATCGTTTGGCGTTATTGAATCCATCACAGATGGTGCGTAGAAGAAACTGTGTGGCAAAGGCTGTCCATCACACACAGTTTTTATGCGTTAAACGTTTGCACAAGGTGGCCTAATGCAAACAGTTTTGAAGAGAATGTCGTCTGTGATTGTTCATCGATCCAATACGGTTTATTCCTAGAAATTGTGTGCGTTGCCTTAGGTCATTGCCTACGGTATTTTCTCAATAACCGTTTGCAATAGTAAAACCAATTGGTAGGCTAATTCGCCATAAGTAGGCTAATTGCCCTATTATTAATAATCCATTTCTTAATCTAATTGACATTCATATTAAACACATAATATATTTCATTCCCATATTAAGAAAGCAGGATATCATAATTGAAATACATCAGAGTACAATATGATAGCTTCAGCACTCCGCTACCCCATTACACAACTGCACCAGCACCGAGTTTCACATGGCCTTTTGAAATAAGCATCACAGACGGTATATAGACAAATGCATCTCATTGGGAAAACTGCTGAAGCGGAAGGCGAATATTGAGCCTTCATTGACGTTGAAGCTCTTTGCAACTTTAGGCCAGTGCATGTGGATGATTGACCGTCCATCCTTCGTCCTCTTTAGGAACACTTCAATATAGAACCGTGTGTGTTGTATGAATACCTTCCTTGCCTCATGTCCATACAGGTGGTTTAAGAGGTAATCATCAGTGAACTGTTTTGGAAAGGCCTGAAAACAAAGATGTGCGTAAATATATTCTCTATATTGGAAATGGGGCAAAGAAATAAAAAAGACAAGGTATAATAGTTAGTACCATCCTGTTGTGAACTGATGTCTTCTTCATTGTGAACACAAAGATCTTGTTGTTTTTTGTCGCTAACTTCTTTATCCTAATAATCTTTCTGAGTTTCTTGACTTGACTGATATTCATGGACAACTCATTTCCCCATATGCAAAAGGGTCGAACAGTGGGTCAAAACCTGTGACAGCAGGACCTACATGTGCAATACCAAATTGTTAAAAACCTAAATATTATAATGGTTCCTGCAATTGCACAATAAAGTGCTATTAGACAAAGGACCATGCATGTGCAAACCTCGATTATAGACCTCAGTGCTTCCCATTGCTTCCCTGCAACACATATAAGTTAGTTAGTGATCAGGTTAAGTGAGGGTATGTATGCTATTAGTAAAAATGTTGATGAAAATTAAGCACATTGCAGATTCATCAGATTAATTCAAGCCACATGAAAAACTCATCTATCTATAATATAACTAATACAAAATTCAAATAAGACATCACGTTCTTCCACATAATCTAAAATAATATACATCGTTGATAAGTAATATATACGGCTGAGATTTAAAGATATTACGTTACATGAAAAAGGTTATAAAGTTATGTATATTGAACTGACACGTGCAAGGTTCATGAAAAAAATTAAGGGTGCATAAAATAAGTTGGAAAGAATAGGGAAACATTAAACTGTACATAAACAAGAGTTCAGAAAAAAAAAACTGTACGTCAAAAAGGAAACTATAATAACATAAATCACATATCTACACGGTAAAGAAAACATACCTATGTATACGTGCGGAACCAATCAAAGCTGTACCTTTCCTGAAAAAACAAACCAAAGCCGTATTCTACTTGGACACTTCCATTGGAAGGATATATCAAGACCTGCAGTTGTAGTTTTTCTGCCGCCTTCAAATAAAAGATCAGTTTGTCTAATTCACTTCTAGATGTTTTTTAAGGATGTCACATCTGAACACCCACAAACATATAATGTAGTAACAAGAAAAAAAAACTAAAACAAATAAATAAACCACAAACAGAATGGATATCAGCTTAGATATGGCATAACTATGTCAAATCTAGATGTGTTCTAGACAGACCCATAAAAGATTTCATATTGGCAGACATCGTCTCTCTTTCTTCCCACGAGTTCCTCCTTTGCATCCTCTGTGGCGTCCTCTCTAGTACCGGCGGTCCCTACAACATCTCCATCGCTGCTGCTTAAAGCACGACTCACCATGATCCCTGTATCATCATGTTTTCAATCTTTCTCCACAAAGCTGATTCGCTTCTCAGCTCAGTTTAAAATTTTAATGATGTTGCAATATATCCAAAACACTAAACGCTTAAATCATGAGTTCCTTAATTTTCTAGGCCTAAAATCTTCTCAACTTCCATGTAGGTGTGCTGATCCATACTCTCTTTAATTAAGGATACAATCATGTGCAGAATACAGAAGCTTCGATGAGGCTAGCCAATGAAGGCGCTATAATTGACTGCTGGCGCGGTGCTTCGCCATCCTTGACCCGAGTACATCGGCGCCACTGATATCCAAACTCGACAGGCAAGTAATCCCAAGCACAACTTACATGATCTGTTTGTCAATCCATCCAATTTCGTATAGAGCCCCAATTGATCTGCTTGATTTCTAATGGCAGGTCAAGAAAGCATAGGGGTTTTCGCCCAAAAAAAGGGATATGTGTATCTTTCTTCTACGCTGTTGTTGGCTCTACTATGCACTGTACGAAGTGCTCAAAGTCCTTAACTGAATTTCTTTGGAAGTATATGCGCGCAACATCAAATCAGTCAGGTTTCTATTCATATAAACATAGGAGACGTAGTAACTCTTTGTCAAAAAAGGAGACTTAGTAACTTTTAGTCTAATATATTCTGTAAGCTGTAAACATCACGATGCATCCACTGTTTACATTGTCATGCATTCACTCTTTCTTAGAGTATGTATTCATTCTGCTCCCTTTTGTAATTATCTTTACAACGATCTTTTGTCAATATTCCCTCGCAATTTCAAGCTGAGATGGCTTGACTCCCTGTGTCCTCTTATCTGTTGGAAGAGAGTAAGGTACCGCATGACATTTGTGAGTTTTCTTACTGTCAAAAATATATGTTCACCACTAAATTTGTGTATTCTGAATCTACTTAAGATCATTCTGTAAACAGACATAGATGTTCTATTACATATGTAGCTGAGACATAATCTTCATGCCTAGATCATCTCCAAGGCCTCTTATTTTCAAGAAGGAATAAAATTCTTTGTCCTGGTAATCTCTACCATGGGAAATAGTTCTACCATTTACAAGAAAATATACATGATGCCAACACATGTATTAAATAATGGAATGCTTATCGGATGATTCAATGTTTTTTAATCCTTAGATTTAGGTGCCTACTAAGCTAGACTAACCACACTTACAAACTTCTCTTTAAGTACCTCTGTCCTCCATTTAGAACTTTTCTTTCCCAATGGCAATTGAAAATGGGAGCGTATCTATCTTAACAATGTACTTTCTTACATCCTTTCAGTTTTACCAATTTTACATGGAAGCAGACAGATTTACTTGAGAACATTTAAACCCTTACGACTCTACAAAACTCAATGTATTTATTATATATGCACATTAGGTAAAAGAGCACTTCTTTTAGGTAAAAGAGAACTTAATAGGTGATATGTTGAAAGGATCAATATAGTTGACTAGGGGGGGGGGTGAATAGGCAACTAACAATTTTTAGCTTTTCTTTACCAAATTAAACTTTGCATCAAAGTAGGTTGTCTAGAAATGCAACTAGGTGAGCAACCTATATGATGCACCAACAACAAGCACACAAGCAAGCAAAGGATATAACACAAATAAGATTGCACAAGTAAAGGCAGGAGATAACCAAGAGTGGAGCCGGCGGAGACGAGGACGTGTTACCGAAGTTCCTTCCTTTTAAGGGGAAGTACGTCTCCGTTAGAGCGGTGTAGAGGCACAATGCTCCACAAGAAGCCACTAGGGCCACCGTATTCTCCTCACGCCAAGACAATGCGAGATGCCGTGATTCCACTATTGGTGCCCTTGAAGGCGGTCGAACCTTTACAAACAAGGTTGGGGCAATCTCCACAACTTAATTGGAGGCTCCCAACGACACCACGAAGCTTCACCACAATGGACTATGGCTTCACGGTGACCTCAACCGTCTAGGGTGCTCAAACACCCGAGAGTAACAAGATCCGCTAGGGATTAGTGCGGGGGAATCAAATTTCTCTTAGTGGAAGAGTAGATTGTGGCCTTCTCAACCAATTCCGAGCAAATCAACAAGCTTGATTGGCTAGGGAGAGAGATCGGGCGAAAATGGATCTTGGAGAAACAATGGAGCTTTTTGGGGGAAGAGGTAGGTCAACTTTGGAGAAGAAGACCCACTTAAATAGTGGGGGGAACAAACCAACCGTTACCACCCTACCAGCCCCGGAGAGAGCTGTGCAACCGCTAGGCCAGCGATACTACCGCTTAACAGCCTAAGCGGTACTATCAGCCTACCATGGGTACTACCGCTCGAGAGCGGTACTACCTCCTCTCCTGCCGCGGCTGGTACCGTAAAGTCCGACACGAAAAATGAGCCCTTGAATCAAGGCGGCACTAGCACGAAAACGCAGCGGTACTACGGCTGGGGCTATAAGCGGTACTACCCCTGTGGAGCGGTACTGCCGCTTATAGCACCCAAGCGGTACTACCGCTCCGGCCCGCAGTACTACCGCTCAGACCAGAGAAGGCACAATGAGGACAAGAAGGAGCTCTCCATTGAAGTGGAAAGGCTCGGAAGGTGTGGAAGGGATGTGTACGTGATGATTCCATCCAAGACTTTCCAAAGCGGACCCCCTCTTGATAGTACAGTGATCTCTACGAAACTAGTCCACCTAACTGAATCAAAAAGACTACACCGTCTTCACTTCAAACTCCGAGGGGAGGGAATCGTCTCGTGCCAAAGGATGAATCTCTAAAAAGCTCACAGTACTAGGAAAAGGCATGCTAGTGGCGCACCAGTTTTGCCTGCTAATGGCGCACTACTGGTAGTTTTGCCTTCTAATGGTGCACTACTGGTGCGCCACTAGCATCACGCCATTAGAATTTAATTCTAATGGCGCACCACTGGTACGCCATTAGGGAATCTCCAGCTGCGCCCCCAGGAAGGCCTCCCCAGGCGTTTTTTTTCGTGCCGACACCGAAAAAACGGCCCAGTCGCGCCCCGAGGAGCCCGATTTTCGCCGGCTTGGGCCGAAAATAGCGCCGGGGGACCCAACCCGAACCCGGCTTGGGGGCGCCTGGGGCGCCAACTGTATATTGGCGTGAAAAAGCGGCGGGCCGCAGCGTCGGTGACACGGCTCTCTTCTCGGCCCTTCGTCGTTCTCATCGCCTCGTTTTCCGCGATGAATCAATGCCAAAGCTGCCGCGCGCTGCCGCGCCAGTCAGCCTGCCATTGGTGCTCACGGGCGGCGCAGTGAAGACCGGACGACGCGCGTCCCTCGCCCTCCCTCGCCCGCCACGCGTACACACGGTGACACGCGCGCCTCGGCCCATATATGACGCGCCCCGGCGCACTCGGCGACTCATCACACTCTCCCGCTGTCATCGTTTCTCCCTCTCATCTCCTCTCTTTCGCTGTCTCCAGTTCACACCCATGGCCGAGCGCTTCCCAGGCGACGACGCGGCGGCGAACGGCTTCGGCCGCCGCCATCTTCATGAAGACGAGGCTCGCCTCCGTTACGAGGCCGAGTACCCGATCCCACGGACATGCGGGTGCCCGGGCGTGGAGGATCAGCAGCTGGCGGCGTGCGGTGCCCCGATACCAACCGCCCGGCGTGCGGAGATCGCATGCATCCGCTGAATCTGCCGCAGGCGGGCGAGGGAGGGGCCACGGTACGTCCCCGACAGCCCGCTCTGGGAACCCTACTTCCGCCATCGTCACGCCCAGCAGCTCGAGGCCACCAACGGCGTCGAGCCCTCCGGCAGGCTCAACGCCGCCGGCCGTCGTCGGTGGTGGGGCGTGCCCGGGCGCACGTTGGAGGCCGTCCTTGAGTACACAGAGGGTGGCAACACGCCGCGCCTCGAGTACCCCGCTCCCCCTTCTTTCTCACGCCGCCGGGGAAGCTCCTGGACCCCGAGGCGCATGGAGACCGGGGTCTCTTCCTCTCGGGCGGCTCGCCTGCCTCCGCTTCACAAGCCGGAGCCCTGTGGCGCGCCGGTCAGCCTGCACCGGGCGCCTGGCGTCGTGACGGGCGCTTAACGCCTCTCCACACGCTGCCGCCTCGCCTCGCCGAGCCCAAGGCGGAGCCCGGCTTGCCCTCGAGTACGAGGAGATAGCCCGCGCGCATCTCCGACGAGGACGCTTATGCGGTGGGCGCGACGACTACCTCCGCGACGAGATGGTCCGCAGCGCTGGCCTCGAGGAGATCGCCGCCCACAAACGTGGGCGCGAGGACGAGCACGGCGTCGTGGTCCTCGACAGCGACGACGACGACGACGCCCCCGGACCGTCCAACCCGCCGCGCCAACCGGGGGAGGGATGAAGCAGGGACGGCGGATGCGTAGGCGGGGGCGGCAGTGACGACGACGACGACGGCGGTGACAACACGCGGTTCTACCGCCTCCTCGGCATGGCGGGCGGCCAGGCGGGCGGTTAGGGAGACGGCGGGGGTAGCCCGCGGTAGTTTTTTTCTTTTTTTTTGTGAAATATGTTTAAGTTTGAATGAACTCGCCGACGTTTGTGTTAAATTTGAGTCGTTTTTGTGCCGTATTTGCCTTTTTTTACTAACCGTGGGCGCCGCGACTGGCGGGCATCACGGCCCCAGTGCGCGGTTTAGCGCCGGTGCGCCCCTAAGGGGCGATTTTTTGCCCCTCCTGGGGGGCCAACGACTGGAGATGCCCTTAGTATCTGGTGTTCTAATGGCGCACCACATAGTGCGCCATTAGAATTTCCCACAGTGCACCATTAGAATACCTCCCAGGGTAATGGCGCACCACATAGAAGTGTGCCATTAGTAACGATTTTTTTTTATTTTTTTTACTTTTTTTCATAACTACTAATGGCGCACGGCGGGTGTGGTGCGCCATTACTATGTCAACTAGTAATGGCGCACTATACAACGGTGCGCCATTAGTAACAATTTTTTTTATGTTTTTTTTCAAAACTACTAATGGCGCACCACACACCACGCGCTTATTAGTAATATAATACTAATGGCGCACCGAGACATGGTGCGCCATTAGAATATAGTAATGGCGCACCACATGTCCGGTGCGCCATTAAACCATTCCATCTATAGCCCTTTTGTAGTAGTGTCTCAGGCACACGATTAGTCATAAAGCATTGTCATCAATCACCAAAACATCTTAGGGCTAAAGATGCCCTTACAATCTCCCCCTTTTTGGTGGATTGATGACAATACGGGATTTGCACGAATCGGAGAAAGATAAAGGTCATAAGCAAACCCCACATCTCTAAAATAGAGACGGGCTCCCCTAGATGTGTGCCATCAAGATAAGTGCTTTGGACTGCACGGCACACATACTAGGATCAACACTCCTCCTGTATTTTAGAGATCAACAAACTACGCACGATCCATGAGAGCAGGGTATATAAATAACATAATAAGCATGCAACTCATAAGATACCAAATGACTAGAGACATAGATAATAGTAAGATAGAGATAGGGTAGCATATGTCTCACACCATATGACTGGAACTTAGGTCTCACTGACACAAAACCAAACAAAGCAAATGGCGAGCAAACACAATGAAACCACAAAGACAACAAAGACACACTCGAAACTCAACGACACAAATACCTATACTCTCTCCCCCTTTGGCATCGAGACACGAAAAGGGGCAAAGAGCGAACCTACGGCTCTAGGTGAGAGCAAACTGAAGATCTCGAACATCAGACGTCTGCACCACCATCCTCAGTCGGAAACTGCTCGGCATCTGAATCTGACCATGGATAGTGCTGCTGGACCCACTCCTCTTCCTCAGTGATCTGACCCTCAGAGCCGCTGGTGGCAGTCGCACCCAACCGACGCATAAGCTCCTTGTGATGGCCCCTTGCCTTCTTCTCAGCCACATGAGTCATGTACTGACCGTGAGAATCCATACAAAAAAGCTTCTTCATCTTGAGCTTGAGCTTCTTTGCCCAAGAGGGCTCTGCCTCAGAAGGCTCAGAGTCAAGATCAATACCAGCATGAGCCTTGCCCTCGGTCTCCATGGCAGCCGCAGAAGGTGGAACCCCAGTTTGAGGAACGGAGTTTCCCCAATTATTCTTCTTCCTCAGACGCTTGATCTCATGAGAAACCAACTCTCCAGTTTCCAGCGACTCCTCGGGATAGGTGCGTCTCCAGGCCTTCTCAATGAGCAACATGATAAACGGAGCATAGATCGGGCACTTGCGCTCAAACGCAGCAGAAAGAAGCTCACACCACATAACATGAGAGATATCCAGGGACTCGCCAGTGTTTGCCTCCTTCTCATGCTGGCAGAAGAGAAGCATGTCCACAAGATAGGAATGAACCTGATCCAGATTCCCGATACGAGGGAAGAGAGTCTCGCGGAACACACGGTGAAGGATGTCCAGAAAGGCAGGCAGCTCATAGGTTGTCTTCTTAGTCTCAGGATTGACCTTCTTAATCCTGATCTTCCACCTCAAGATTGACATTTTAGTGAGGACGAAACCCAACTGGAGACTCAAGCCCTTGATCTTCCACCTCAAGCAACTCCATGAAAGCCTTCCACTTGACAACTAGCAGCTTCCCATTCATCATCCAAGTCAGAGTCCTGTTTACATCAGTTCCTAGATGGACAGTGGCATAGAATTGAGCCACCAAGTCAGCATCAAAGTCCTTGTTGAACTGCATGATCCTGAGAATGTTCAACTGAGAGCACATCTGAAGGGCTTCACCAAAGTACTCAGGGTCCTTTTCCATAGCATCCGTGTTGATGGAGTGAACATTGACAAAAAGGTTCTTCTTAGACTTGATCACTTCAAAGTAGGTGGCATACTGAAAGCGGTTCCAGAATGGACGATTGACAAAGGTGGGGTCTTGGTCTTCATCATAAGGATTGCGGCGACGCCTTTGTCCCGTAAATTCCTTGGAGGGCATCTCAGTCACCTTCTTCCCACGAGGCTTCGGTCTGTTGGCTGGCATCTTCTTGGGAGGGGGATTAGTGCTTGAAGAAGCACCCATTGGCGGCGGTGGAGCATTGGAGGAACCACCAGCAGACTCAGAAGTGCGGTAGCGCTTTGACGCGGAACGCCCGGGGTTGAAACGGCGGGCTAGCTGCTCAGGATGTTCATCACCTGGAACCAAACACACGGACATACGAAGCAACCAGAAAGAACGATCAGAAACCAACAAACAAACCAAACAAAGATCAATATGTGGTAGGATACGATGAAAATGGGCATCAAAGCGGTAGTACGCGACCCTCCACGACAAGTGTCAGCTCTAGTGCCGCTCGCGGTACTACCGCCGAGACGAGGAACAAAAGTTCCCTACTGCCGTGTAAAGATCTAGCACTACCGGAGATGCCAAATTCAAAACTAAACCTACCAAAGATCAATCCAAAGAGTCTAGTTGCCTCTACAACCTACTCAAGCCTAGTTTTAGCCAAAAAACTAGAGATGTATCCACCATTGCCCCTAAACACTAAATCTGAAATCTAGACAAGAAGAGACGAGGAACAAGGGCAATACCGGCATCCATGGCAAGAGGACGAGGTGGGGATCGACTCCACCGAAGGAAATGGAGAGGGACGGCCCGGAGACGGAGGGCCGCCGGAGCCCTCCCGCGGCGAGATGGCGCTGGAGAGAAGAAGAGGAACCGGGGAACGAAGCAAATGGTTATGGGGGGAGAAAACCACCCCTGCCCACAACTTAACCCCCTGGACCCGCCCCCCAGCGGTAGTACCGCAGTGGCGGGCGGTATTACTGCTTAACAACGTAAGAGGTAGTACCACGCACCACCAGCGGTAGTACCGCCTAGCGCACATCAAAACTAAAGTTTTAAACGCATGGCTCGAAAGACAAAGAAAGACAAACCGAAAACCAAGAAACCACCAAGGAACACTAGCAAGAAGACAGAAGAGCACCCCTTCAAGAGAGGGGCAGTGGCCGAGGCCACCTATTTTTGAGTCAAGAGGTATGGCACCGCGAAGATTTTAACCTTGGGCCCATGAGCAAAAATCCTCTTTGAAGCACAAGTACCATAAAAAATGGCTAATGTGAAAGATTTCATCAATTTATGCATAATGGGGGGAGGGAAAATTCATTGAGAGAACCACACTCCTTGTCGTAAAATTAACACGTCAGATGTCCTCTTGGAAGGACTTAGTTGTGGAGCCATCACGACGGGTTAGCTCGAAGGGGTTAAACCGGACAAGGGACACGGGAATTTTTATACTAGTTCGGCGCCTTCGATGAAGGTAAAAGCCTACGTCTAGTTGTGATGGAATTGATTGGGTTTCGATGACCAGGGAGCAAATACGCTTTGCCTGGGTCTCGAGTTGTTGTCTTCTTGCCCTTGAACCGCCGTCGGGTCGTCCCTTTATATACATAGGTTGACGCCTGGCCGGTCTACAGAGTCCCAAGCTCGGCTCATACAAGTGTCCGCCTCGGTCTCCCCTTTCATATCTTACAACACAAGTTATACAATCATAGCGGTTTACTACCTTGGGCCCTAATCCGCCTTTGGGCTCTGGGCCTCTAAGCTTCATCAGTAAAGCGCCATCGGCTGGGTCTTTACGGGCTTCAATGTAGTTGAGGGTGAACTGGCCCCTCCTGGGCGGTTTACCCTTAGTATTTATATCCCCAACATTAGGCCCCTGGTTGATTTGAACCAGTTCATGTCAATCTCCAATATTTAGAAAAATGTGAACATCTTCTTACATTCCTTGTAAACCGCCGCGATGCCTTCTCCTGTAAACTTTTGTTAAACCGCCATGACGTCATCCTCTGGATACAGTAGTGGCTTGTCATGACGTCATCTCTATATAAGAAGGTTAAAAATATTCCTTTAATTAATTGCTCTCGAAGATCGAGGCGACAGCTATGCCTTCTTTTGCCGCTTGTGCTCCTCGATCCTCAAGGCTTGCCTTTATCCATTTGCCTTATAAATAGGCTCGGGGTCCTTTCTTTCTTCCCCTCGGTGCCTCTTCTTCCTCCTCGCGACGCTCAAGCTCTGAAGCTCCGCCGCCGACCTCATCATTCAAGCTCTGCATCGACAATGGCCGCTGCATCAACCTGATCGTACCAGAAATCTGCGGCTCTTCTCCGCTATCCCTACGCATCCGGTAAGCTTCCTCCTCTCAACCCTAGATCTGTATTTAGGGTTTCGCGTTCATCCGTGTTCATAAGTGTTCATCCTTGCTCGCTTCCTTTTTGATCACTGTTGAAACTAGATGAACTTGTTATCCTCCTCTTGCGGCCAAAGTTGTAACTTTAGTTAACCTTGCCGTAGTATCTCCTCCTGCCTTGATAATTCCCTTCTGGATTTATGGTGTTTTGTCGTCACCATTTTAGGTCTCAGAATACTTTTTCTTTACTGAACCATGGTAGATCCAAATTTATACTGTCATTTTGTGAAACCTGTTTCTGTCAACACTTAGTAGATTTTCAGCTCTGGTCCTTCCACCTAAGGGAGGTTTAACCTTTAGTAGTTGATAATCCGCCATATGCCATTAGCCCTCACTTAAACCGCCATCTTGACTTGAATAGCAATTTCTGGTTTATCTCACATGTATGATTTCATCATGTTCCCGGTTTAACACCGATTAGTGCACATGAACCGTCAAGCGTAAAACGGCCTTCATTTTTCCTTTACAGTTTTGCTTTTCAAGATGAACAAGAAATTTTCCACCTACAACTGGGTTCCATCTGGGATCACGGAAACGCAAATCAACGGATTCATTGTAACGGGCACTTTAGCTTCAAAAAATGTCCTTCACTGGCGAGTTCCTCGCCCTGGGTGCCCTCCTGAGCCTCAAGATGGAGAAGTGATCGTGTTCATGCAACATCTATCCTGGGGTTTCAGCCCTCCCGGATCAAAGTTTTTCTGGGATGTACTTGCCAGCTTCCAACTCCATCCAAGTGTTCTGTGAAGTTTACCTTCAGGAAGAACCAACTGTTGATCTCTTCCGGGATTTCTTCCACTTAAACCGCCGAACTGAGTTCTCTGACGGCCCCAATACTGAACTTGGTGGTATGTCGGTTCAAAAAGGAAAGAAGTTGATTTTCCTCATGCCAAACTTCACATCCATCCTAAGGACTGGAACCAAACATGGTTTTATTGTCGTAACACTACCCCGGGCCGGAGAAAATCCTTTCTCGGGCTAACAAGGCTCACCGGCTTAGCAATGGCCACCCTTTACCTCAACGATTAACTGCCAAAGAACGACAAGCTTATGCACCTCAACTCGCCAAGCTCCGGGCTCTCCTCGCCAACGGTTTGACTGGTGTTGATCTCGTCCGCTGTTGGGTTTCGTGGTGTGTCCTACCTTTAAGTCGTCGCCTCGGATTGATGTATGAATATACCGGCAACACCAAGGATCCTCAACGGTTTAACGAGATAGAAATGACTGATGATGAAGTCACTGAAAGTGTGAAGAAGATGCTTGACGAACTGATCGCCGCATGCAGCCAAATTGGGCTGCGCCCATTTTATGCCTCCAACAAACCGCCAGTTGTAAAAACTTTTAACCTTGTACTTTTTTGATCCGTCTCCGCTTTAACCCTGATATAATAATCCTTTGTTTAATTTTGCAGGCCAATAGCTCCTTCTGGAAAAGGAAAACTCAAGATAAAACGGGCAGGGCTCCTCATTCCGGATTTTTAAACCGCCTTTACACTAGCCGTGACTTTGAAGCCGGGTTGGTGAACCTGATGATGGAACATTCTGAGGTAATCTTCAAGAACGCATTGAGATTTACTTTATTCTGTATATCTCTTCCATTGTAGCCCCCAAGGGCCGGGCTATCTCTTGAAGATAAACCGGGACTTTGATATAAAGAACACTTCAAACTGAGTAGCCCCCAAGGGCCGGTTTGTCTTTTGAAGACAAACCGGGACTGTCTGTCCTTGTTAATTGTCTCTACTTATAACTGATCAATTGTGCATTAGCCCCCAAGTGCCAAGCTTAATACCTGGATTGAGCCTTGGGACTTGAAAATACTCACTTTAAAAAGAAATCCACATTAGCCCCCAAGTGCCGAGTGCATAACTTGTTATGTGCTTGGGACTTTAACAACTTCATCTTCTGACTTTTGCAGACCGATAAAAATATCAAGGAATCTCAAATTGCCGATCTTCAAGAAAACATCAGGTCCCAACAAGAAGAGACCTCTAAAGCCAAAGAGGAGCTAAAGGGTGTTTTGACATCCATGGAGCAATTGAAGGATGGTATCAAAATGAACGCACCAACCTGAAACCGAGCAGGCTGCTTTGTTGAAGCGGGCTGAAGATGTCGAAGCAGCTCTTAAGCCGGTGGCGGAAGAGCTGACAGGGCTAAAACATCAAGTGGATGCTATGACTTCTGCAATCTTTGGTAAGTACTTTGTCATAGCCGGTTCGAAAATATCTTGAACTCTGCCGGTTTAACATTGAATTCGTAAACTGTTGCAGGTAATCGCATTGCTCAGCTGGGCACAGATATGCGGATGAAACTGAAGGCAGCATACACTTTGATTGAGCAATTATACACCAGCCAACGGGTTATCTGTGCAGTATCATACAACAAACCGGCACCAACATTGATCAAGGACACACTATAAAATTATCCATTACGCCGGGCGCAGATAGAAGAAGTGAAGCGATCTGCTGCTGTGGATGGCGCCATCTTGGCATCGACTCGGGCCAAAGCATGGATATCCGACTTGGATCCAGTTGATATCGCCAAGGGATTTCCGGATGAACAAGCAGATGGGTCAGCATTTGACAACGAAGCCCTCAAAGCCCTGACAAAGGAGATGCGTCCGCTGTCGATTCAACTGGCTGAAGAGGCTAACTTAACTGTTCATCGGTCCTTTTACCGTGACAGAAGCGCAAAACCTTATCCCACCAATTCGTAAGCACACTTACGTCCCTGATGTTGAACCGTCCAATCTGATAAGTGAAGAAGCTGTATTTCGTGCTCTAACCCAGATTGATCGGACCACCATTGACTTCCACCACCGGGTGGAGAGGAGGAGGTTGAACCGGCGCTCAAGATCCATCAACTTCACGTCATCCTCGCAATGAGTCTTAATCCGCAATCGGGTTACTTTGTCGACTTTTGTTTGTGTAAAAACAATCAGCATTTTGGGCCTCAAAGCGCCTTTGTAAATAGGCTAGTGCAAGTACTTTGATCTGCAGCACTGATACATAACTTTGTTTGATCTGCCATGATATGTGCTATGCTTGATTATATCTTGTCATGCAATCCTGCTGTCTGCATAATATAAAAAGAATTGTCCGAGCGGTTTACCGCCGGATGGGTCACAATGCCCCATACAAAGCCTGGTTAATGACCAAAGCTGAATCAAAAATATGAAATAAATCATACCTGTGATATTAAATTACTTAGTTGGTTTACCAACTTGTATTTGTAGTAAGGGTGAAAAACCCAAACCTGAAGCATTGATAACTCCCACCATGCAGTGCTGGTGTAAACTTTTTAAACATTACCGTGTTGTGAATAACACCATTTGATTACGCTGGTAATATGTAATCAAAGCCAGTCCGGGTTGTGAAACACCGGTTTGATAACAAATATGGTCTGACAACTTATAGTTGAAAGCCAAGACGGGTTAACAAACACCGGGTTAATATGAATATTACCAAAGAACAAAAACTTGGCAAAAAGCAAACAAAAACCGTGTAGCCGAGGCTTTTCAAGGGCTGGCAGGCCCAAATTCAAGGCTTTTCACGGGCTGCCAGGCCGCTGAGTTAAACCATTTTTGCAAAGCCTTTTAAGATGGGCCTCCAACTAACCAATCGTCGTTTTAACTTTGACAAGTTCGTGGTCCGTAAAAGATTGACTTGTCAAACGCTCGGTGGGTCATGCCGGATTACCCGGATAGGAGTGGCTTACTTGATGAAGGCAGGTTAACCCGGTATTAGGTGAATACACCAGGCTTCCAAGCCGTGGGTCGATACCCGATTACATGGGTCCTTTCAAACTCTTTGTTACTTTACAAAAAGAGCCGCCAAGTAACTTTGTGAGTTGTGCTCAATGGGTGCCTATGTTTGAGTCATGCTTTTAGCAATAGAACTCTCTTTGGCCCCTTGGGTGTGAAGCTCCCAAGATGTTTTGTGGCATGGTAGCCGGTTTACAAGGTAGTACTTCGCTTTGTCAGCTGAAGCCCCCATTTAAACAAAGTGATTTGAAGAAAATGGCAGAGACCCTGCTTATAGCAAGGATGCCGGTTTATTATATTGATCATAATATATACATTTTTGAAATATGTACATAAGAAAAGCCTATGGCTCAAGTGTAATAAGGCCGAAGGAGAGCTATGTTCCATGGCCACCGAGTCTCCTCCTCAGAACTACGTGAGTTTTCTCGAACGTCAATGAGGTAGTATGATCCGTTGTGAAGATTTTTGCTGACCACAGAGGGTCCTTCCCAAGGTGGGGATAACTTGTGCATATTGGTTTGATCCTGGATGAGCCAGAGCACTAAGTCGCCTTCTTGAAAGGTTCTTGTCTTAACCCGGCGGCTGTGATAACGCCGCAGGTCTTGTTGATAAACCGCCGATCGAGCCAAAGCCATGTCCCATTTCTCATCTAACAGGTCTAGCGCCTCTTGGCGTGCTTGCTCATTGTCCGCTTCAACATAATTGGCAACCCGGGGCGAATCATGACAAATATCACTTGAGAGGACGGCCTCAGCCCCGTAAACCATGAAGAAAGGTGTATAACCCGTAGATCGGTTCGGGGTGGTGTTTATACTCCATAACACAGATGGTAATTCTTCCACCCAACAACCTGATGTCCGCTTCAAAGGAACCATAAGCCAGGGCTTGATACCCTTCAGGATCTCTTGATTCGCCCTCTCAGCTTGACCATTGGACTGGGGATGAGCCACGGATGCTACATCAAGCCGGATGTGCTCTCGTTGACAAAACTCCTCCATCTCGCCTTTAGAAAGGTTCGTGCCATTATCTGTGATGATGCTGTGTGGAAAGCCAAAATGGAAAACGAACTTTTTGAGAAATTGAACCGCCGTGGATGCATCACACTTGCTGACGGGCTCCGCTTCAACCCATTTAGTGAACTTGTCAACCGCCACCAACAGGTGGGTCTTCTTATCCTTGGAGCGCTTAAAAGGTCCCACCATATCAAGCCCCCAAGTGGCAAACGGCCACGTGATAGGAATCATCCGTAGCTCTTGAGCCAGAACATGAGCTCGACGTGAAAACTTCTGACAAGCATCACACCGCTTTACCAGATCCTCCGCATCATCATGAGCTGTCAACCAATAGAACCCATGACGAAAAGCTTTAGCCACCAGGGATTGTGAACCGGCATGGTGACCACAATCCCTTCATGGATTTCACGTAGGGATCTCTTGTCCTACTTCAGAGAAACACAACGTTGGAATACGCCTGAAACACTGCAACGGTGTAACTCGCCATTGTGAATAACCATGGACTTGGACCGCGGGATGATCTGCGTGGCGAAGATCTCATCATCTGGTATCTTGCGACGGGTCATATACGCCAAATATGGAACCGTCCAATCCGGAGTGATATGTAAAGCGGCTACCAATTGGGCCTCCGGATCAGGAACAACTAAATGCTCCTCTGTAGGCAACTTAACAGACGGGTTATGCAAGATCCCAGCCGGCTTAAAGCATCTGCTGCTTCATTTTTACCGGTCAATGTGCTCAACCTGATAACCCTTAAAGTGACCCACCACAATATCCACCTCGCGTCTATAAGCTGCCATGAGTGGATCCTTAGAATCCCAAGTACCAGAAACTTGCTGAGCCACCAGATCAGATTCTCCAAAACAGCGAACCCGGCTTAAGTTCATTTCCTTAGCCACGCGGAGACCGTGGAGTAAGGCTTCGTACTCAGCTGCATTGTTAGTACAAGGAAACATTAAGCGGAGAACATAACAAATTTTATCACCTCGAGGGGAAGTAAGGACTACTCCAGCCCCCGAGCCTTCCAATTGCCTGGACCCATCAAAGTGAATAGTCCAGTATGTATTGTCCGGTTTGTCCTCCGGTGCCTGTAACTCAGTCCAATCATTGATGAAGTCAACAAGTTACCGAGATTTGATGGCCGTTCGAGGCATATACTTCAATCCATGTGGACCAAGCTCAATTGCCACTTTGCGACCCAGCCAGTTGCTTCCCTGTTCTGAATTATATCGCCCAAAGGAGCAGAACTAACCACTGTGATGGGATGGCCATGAAAGTATTGCTTGAGCTTCCGGCTTGCCATAAAAACTCCATACACCAGTTTCTGCCAATGCGGATATCGTTGTTTTGACTCGATCAAGACTTCACCGACATAGTAAACTGGCCGTTGAACCAGATATTCCTTCCCAGCCTCCTTACGCTCAACCACAATTGCCACACTGACCGCACGGGCACTGGCAGCCACGTACAATAACAAGGGCACTTTATCAACCGGAGCAGCAAGGACCGGCAGTTCAGCCAGCCGCCGCTTCAATTCCTCCAATGCCGCATTAGCTTCGTCACTCCAAACAAAATCATCCGTCTTTTTCAACATCTGATATAAAGGAATCGTCTTCTCTACCAAACGGCTAATAAATCGGCTGAGGGCTGCAATTCGACCCACCAGACGCTGAACATCATTGATGCATTTCGGTTTAGCCAAGGATGTGATCACCTTGATATTTTCCGGGTTGGCTTCAATACCTCTGTTGGACACAAGAAAACCCAAGAGCTTGCCTGCCGGAACACCAAAAACGCATTTGTCCGGATTGAGCATCATTTTGTAAATCGAAGATTGTCAAAGGTCTCCTTGAGGTCATCTATCAAGGTTTCCTTCTTCCTGGATTTTACCACAATGTCATCCACATAGGCATGAACATTACGCCCAATCTGCGTGTGAAGACAATTTTGCACACAACGCTGATAAGTGGCCTGGGCACTTTTGAGTCCAAAGGGCATAGAAACATAGCAGAAGGCTCCAAAGGGAGTAATGAAGGTTGTCTTCTCCTGGTCCTTAACTGCCATTTTAATCTGATGATAACCTGAATAAGCATCCAAGAAACTCAGGCGCTCACAACCCGTCGTCGCATAATAATCTGATCAATACATGGGATAGCAAAAGGATCTGCCGGTCAAGCTTTGTTCAAATCTGTGTACCAGATTAGCCAACACACACACATACGCCAAGTGTCGTTTTTCTTAAGAACGAGCACCGGATTAGCCAACCACTTAGGATGAAATACTTCGACGATAAACCCAGCAGCCAATAGCCAGGCTAGCTCTTCACCAATGGCCTTGCCTCTTTCCTCGTTAAAGCGGCGAAGAAATTGATTGACTGGTTTAAAATTGGGATCAATATTGAGAGTGTGCTCAGCTAGTTCCCTCGGTACACCTGGCATGTCAGAAGGCATCCATGCAAAAATGCCCCGGTTCTCACGGATGAACTCGATGAGCGTGTTTTCCTATTCCGGGTCCATATTGGTGTTGATGCTAAACTGTTTGGATGAATCGCCAGGAACAAAGTCAACAAGTTTAGTCTCATCAGCCGGTTTGAATGTCAGGGTTGGGTCATGCTCAGTGGTGGGCTTCTTCAGAGGGGTCATGTCTGCCGGATCAACATTGTCTTTATAAAACTTCAGCTCCTCTGTAGTACAAACCGACTCATCATAGGCCGCATCACCTTCCTCACAGTCCAAAGCGATCTTTTGACTTCCGTGTACTGTGATATTCCCCTTATGACCCGTCATTTTGAGCTGTAAATAGATATAGCAGGGCCTCGCCATGAATTTTGCGTAAGCTGGCCGTCCAAACAGAGCGTGATATGGGCTCTGGATTTTCACCACTTCAAAGGTCAACATTTCAGACCTGGAATCATGCTCATCTCCAAACACAACCTCCAAAGCGATCTTGCCAACAGGATACGCCGATTTACCTGGTACTACACCATGAAAAACAGTGTTTGATGGTTTAAGACTCTTGTCCACAACCCCATGCGATGAAAAGTCTCATAGTACAGGATGTTGATACTGCTCCCTCCGTCCATCAGAACTTTGGTAAACTTATAACCTCCCACCTGAGGTGCTACCACCAAAGCTAGCTGACCCGGATTGTCAACCCAGGGCGAATGATCCTCTCTGCTCCACACAATGGGCTGCTCGGACCACCGCAAATAACGTGGCACTGCTTGTTTAATAGCATTAACTACCCTCTTGTGAAGCTTCTGATCGCGCTTGCACAGGCTAGTAGTGAACACATGATACTGCCCACCATTCAACTGCTTGGATTGACTTTGATAACCTGACCGCTGCTGATTCCCTTGATTATTCTGTTGGCTATTACTACCTTGGTTGTTCTGGTTACCCTGATTATTCTGAAATCCAGAGTTTGAACCGCCACCACCATGAAAACATGGACCTGAACCGCCCGACGGACCCTGATCATACTAGTATAGGTCAGAGTTTTTGAACTCCTTCATAATATAACAATCTTTAGAAAGATGTGTGGCAGGGGCCTCCTTGGTCCCGTGCTTTGGGAAGGGCTGGTTTAATAGACGCTCCAGATTCATCCCTCCACCGCGCCGGGGCGGTTTACCTTTACGACGCTGCATATTGGTGTTAGCCACATGATCTGAATTATCTGCTTTGCGCTTACCATTATTCCCATGGCCTCGTTGGTTGTGATGATGTCCTTTTGCACCGCCGTTCTTTCTTCCCTTCTCCGGTTTCTCCTCATCAGAATCGGGATCTTTGGTATTATCAGAATCGGCATATTTGACCAAGGCTGCCATAAGTGTTCCCATGTCATTGCAGTGGCGCTTGAGCCGTCCCAACTTCATCTCTAGTGACTTAAACCGGCAATTACGCTCCAGCGTTATTATTGCTTGGCCAGCATTAATCCGGTCGGACGAATGCAAAACTTCTGAAACCCGGCGCACCCAATGAGTTGTTGACTCGTTCTCCCCTTGGACACAGGCATCCAGATACACAATGGACATAGGTTGTTTGCAGGTGTCTTTGAAATTGGCTATAAACCGGGCCTTCAACTGATCCCATGACTCGATGGAGTTGGCTGGTAGGTTTTTCAACCAAGTACGGGCTATCCCTTCCAACATCACCGTGAAATACTTTGCACAAGCCGTTTCATCGACATCCAGCATCTCCATTGCCATCTCATAACTCTCTACCCACGCCTCAGGTGGCTGATCAGCGATGTAATTACGCACCTTACGTGGACCCTTGAAATGCTTGGGTAGTAGCACATTACGAAGAGCCGGAATGAGACACGGCACTCCCCAGGAATTGAAAGCAAGCCCGGTGCCTCGGTCTACTAACGCCGCTGGCTGAGCCGGGGCGGGTTGATAACGACCCGCGTATTGTGCTGCCAAAGCGGCCTCCCTTCGTGCTCTGCCATTATCCACCACGTCTTGAGAACTTACCTCACTGCGCGCCAGATTGGGTCCTTGAGGGACATTACGGTGCCGCGCACTACTAGACACTTCCGGTTCATCCATGTGCCTGCTATAGCTTTTGCTTGGACGGGGGGTCGAATGAATTCTATCTCAGCTATAGGAATAAGCCTGCTGATGCACCACGGTGGTTTGAAGAAGATCCCTGGCCCGCCGCGTCTCAATTGCCGCTAGTGAATCGCCCTCCATCGAAATAGCTGCCAGGCGAGATGCTGCAGCAATCATGTTATCCAAAGGGCTCGAAAAGTGACCCGGTGGTGTTGACACATATGGCGGCGGGTTATCCGTTCGTCGAGGTGGTTCCGTCATCCGTGGTTAATCCGGCGCTGCCCTAGGCGCGTCGGTCCGGTTTGCAGCTGCCGGATTACTTGGCCCAGCCCCCGGCGTATTAAAGAGATTCAATCCTTCGAAGACCGGCTGCATACGCGATTGGTACTTCCTTCGCATTACGTCTTTTGATGCATTCTGATCCAACATGAGCCGGTAATTCTATGCTCAGATCTGATGTGATTGGGCATCCAAAGCGGCCCGTTCTTCAGCCATCCTAGCATCCTCAGCCGCCAGGTCCTCCTTAGCCTGCGTTATCTGGTCCTTCAGCTTCGCAACATCCGCATTGTGCTGATCCTGCGTCTCCGGGGTAACTGCCGTGGTTAATAAGGTCGCCCAGGCATCCATCAAACCGGAGAGAACATGAGCCGGTCGGCGCACCGGGCCTCCTGCCGTGGCCGCTGATCCGGAATTCATTGCTGCTATGGATGAAGACTGCAAAGTGGGCTGTGTTCCGACCATGTAAACAGCAACCTGACTTGGCGGTTCAAGGAGGTCCAGAATACTGTTGCCATCGGAATATCCTTCGAACACATCATCATGAATTTTCTATAGGGACTCGGTTTCACCGGTGGATGACTCGCCGTCGGAATAAACAGTCGTCTCGCCTTCAGACACCGACTCAGATCCGATCCCATGGACACATCCTATGAACGCACGATTCATGGCGGGCTTAACCCGGGCAGGACTCGCACGCTGAGCCGTCTCGACGAGGTCCGTGCAGATGTCCGGCTCAGGGCCCATCCTTCGTCGTCGATGAAGACATGAATTCCACCAAAGGGGACCCGGTACCCGTACTCGATTGAGCCGGCCTCGGGGCCCATCCTTCGTCGTCGATGTAGAGCTTGCCGCGACGACTCTTGGTCATCCGGCCAACCGCGTACCCTTTGAGTCCTTCAAAGCTGCCCTTCAAGAACTCGAAACCATCGTGCGATAGCCCCACGGTGGGCGCCAACTGTCGTGGAATTAACACGTCAGATGTCCTCTTGAAAGGACTTAGTCATGGAGCCATTGCGATGGGTTATCTCGAAGCGGTTAAACCGGACAAGGGACACGGGAGTTTTTATACTAGTTCGGCCCCTTCGATGATGGTAAAAGCCTACGTCTAGTTGTGATGGAATTGATTGGGTTTCGATGACCAGGGAACAAATATGCTTTGCCTGGGTCTCGAGTTGTTGTCTTCTTTCCCTTGAACCGCCGCCGGGTCGTCCCTTTATATAAATAGGTTGATGCCCGGCCGGTCTACAGAGTCCCAAGGTTGGATCATACAAGTGTCTGCCTCGGTCTCCCCTTTCCTATCTTACAACACAAGTTATACAATCATAGTGGTTTACTACCTTGGGCCCTAATCGGCCTTTGGGCTCTGGGCCTCTAAGCTTCATCAGTGAAGCGCCATCGTCTGGGTCTTTACGGGCTTCAATGTAGTTGAGGGTGAACCAGACCCTCCTGGGCGGTTTACCCTTAGTAGTTATATCCCCAACACTCCCCCTATGTCCATGCCTACATCTAAACTAGACATCAAGTTGAGTGTGGTGGGTTGTGCAAGGGTTCAAACCACATTGCTCGAATCAATGATATTTAGCTCAAGCCTTAACTCGCGAAATCTTGCTTCATCCAAGGGCTTCGTGAAAATATCTGCAAGGTTATCATGAGTGTTGACATACTTGAGCTTGATCTCACCTCGCCTAATATGGTCCCGGATGAAATGATACCGAATCTCAATATGCTTCGTCTAGAAGTGTTGCAGTGGGTTGAGAAAATTCTTGATGACACTTTCATTGTCACACCAAAGAGGCACTTTGTCGCAAATGACACCGTACTCCTTTAATGTTTGTCTCATCCATAGGAGTTGTGCACAACAACTACCGGCCGCCACATATTCCGCTTCGGTGGACGACAGAGACACACAACTTTGCTTCTTGGAAGACCAACTCACCAAAGAGCAACCCAGAAATTGCCACCTTCCGGGAGTTGGCTTCCTACCCACTTTGTCTCCCGCCCAATCGGAATCCGCATATCCTTCAAGCTTGAAGTTTGCTCCTCTTGGGTACCATAAGACAAACTTTGGGGTATGAGCTAAATATCGAAAGATTCGTTTGACCGCCACATAGTGGCTTTCCTTTGGTGCGGCTTCAAACCGTTCACATATTCCCACACTCAACATGATATCCGGTCTAGATGCACAAAGGTAAAGCTGGGAGCCAATCATGGAGCGATATACCTTTTGATCCACCGCTTTACCACTGGGATCAATGTCAAGTTGGCACTTGCTAGGCATTGGAGTAGTAGCCGTCTTGACATCACTTAGTTTGAATCTCTTTAGCATGTCTTGAGTGTATTTGGCTTGGTTGATGAAGGTACCTTCTCTTCTTTGCTTGATATCAAAACCAAGGAAGAACTTCAACTCTCCCATCGAAGACATCTTGAACTTGGAGGTCATGAGAGCGGCAAATTCCTCATTGAAAGCTTTGTTAGGGGAACCAAAGATAATATCATCAACATATAGTTGGCATACAAACAACTCCCCTTTGACCTTCTTAGTAAAAAGAGTGGGGTCGATTAGCCCAACTTCAAATCCACGGTCTTGTAACAACTCGGTAAGGTGGTCATACCATGCACGTGGGGCTTGTTTAAGGCCATAGAGTGCCTTGTCGAGTTGATACACATGATTGGGAAAGTAGGGATCCTCGAACCCGGGGGGTTGCTTGACGTATACCAACTCATTAATAGGACCATTAAGAAACGCACATTTAACATCCATTTGTTGCAACTTAAAGTTGTGATGAGAAGCATAAGCAATCAACAAACGAATGGATTCAAGGCGAGCAACGGGAGCAAAGGTTTCACCGTAGTCGATAGCCTCGACTTGGGAGTAGCCTTGTGTCACCAATCTTGCCTTGTTGCGAACGATGGTCCCATGAGCATCTTGCTTGTTCTTGAAAATCCACTTGGTTCCAATGACATTGTGGTTCCCCGTTGGCCTTGGCACCAATCTCCACACCTTATTGTACTCGAAGTTATTGAGTTCTTCATGCATGGCATTTAGCCAATCCGGATCTTCGAGCGCCTCGTAGACCTTTTGGGATTCCACAAAAGAGACAAACACATGATGTTCACAATAGTTTGCTAATTGTCTACGAGTGCTTACCCCCTTTCTTAGGCTTCCAACCACATTCTCCATGAGATGACCTTTGGTGGTGAGCTTGGAAGCAATCTTGTGACGGCTGGCTCCAATTCCTCCTCGGAAGTGAGACGAGGAGGGGTAACTTGATGATCTTGAGCACCGTCTTGAGCTTGTTCTAGATCTTGAGCTTGCTCATGATCTTGGACTTGCTCGAGGGGGGGAACTTGACCTTGGGCATCATTTGGTGGTTCACCACCATCTTGAGGTTGATCTTGCCCTTGATCTTGTTCACAAGGTTGAGGGCCTTCACTTTGTTCTTCGGAAGCGTGTGGGTCTTGGGTTGGTGATGGCTCCACTTGGATGGAGCATTGTCCTTCTCCTTCGGCCACAAGGGGTTCCTCAATGTGTAGGATATGACCAACACCCATTCTTCTTATGGCTTGGGGAGGAATTTCATCACCTACATCACAAGTACCACTTTGCTCCACTTGGGAGCCGTTATTCTCATCAAACTCCATGTTACAAGTCTCCTCAATAAGTCCCGTGGACTTATTGAGAACACGGTAAGCATGGGAGTTTGTAGCATAACCAACAAATATGCCCTCATGAGCTCTAGCTTCAAATTTGGACAAACAAACACCTTTCTTGAGAATGAAACACTTACACCCGAACACCCGAAAGTACTTGAGGTTGGGCTTGTTACTGGTGAGTATCTCATAAGGAGTCTTGTTCAAGCCTTTGCGAAGATAGAGACGATTTGATGCATGACATGCGGTGTTGATGGCTTCGGCCCAAAAGTTGTATGGAGACTTGAACTCCGCCATCATGGTCCTTGCAGCATCCATCAACGTCCGGTTCTTCCTCTCCTCAACACCATTTTGTTGAGGGGTGTATGGAGCGGCATATTGATGCTTGATCCCCTCATCACTAAGAAACTCATCCAAGGTGTAGTTCTTGAACTCAGTGCCGTTGTCACTCCTTATTGTCAAGATCTTTCCATTGTGTTGACGTTGAGCTTCATTTTCAAAGTCAATGACGGTTTGTTGGGTCTCGCTCTTCCTCTTGAATAAATATACCCAAGTGTATCTTGAATAGTCATCCACAATCACCAAGCAATACTTTCTACCCCCAAGACTATCAAAGGATGGAGGCCCAAAGATATCCATGTGAAGGAGCTCCAAAGGCCTCTTTGAGCAAATCAAAGTCGTGGGAGGGTGAGCCTTCTCATGTAGCTTTCCTTCGATACAAGCACTCCAAGCACGATCTTTGGGAAAACTAACATTGGTTAGTCCATGGACATGGTCCCCCATGAGAAGACTTTGCAAAGATCTCATATTGACGTGGGCTAAACAGCGATGCCAAAGCCATCCCATGTCAACTTTAGCCATTAGGCATGTCGCGGTCTTAGTGGGTCGCTCCGAAAAGTTAATCACATATAGACCGTTCTCGACATGCCCAACAAAGGCTACTTTAAGAGTCTTGCTCCACAAGAGGGCCACGGTATCAATATCAAAGAAAGTGGAAAAGCCCGTGATTGCAAGTTAACGAACGGAAAGTAAATTGTATGCAAGGGACTCAACAAGCATGACCTTCTCGATCGTGAGATCATGAGAAATGACAACCTTGCCAAGTCCCAATACCTTAGAGAATGAGGCATCACCCCACTCGACATTGGTGGGCATGGTTGGAATCTTGTGAACGTCCACCACCAAGTCCTTGCTTCCGGTCATATTATTTGTATCTCCACTATCGAGCAACCATGAACCCCACCGGAAGCAAACACCTACAAGAGATCAATGCTCGGATTTAGGTACCCATTTTGTAATGGGTCCTTTGATGTTAGTGACAAGGGTCTTAGGAACCCAAATAGACCATTCAATGTACTCATAAGGAGAAGCAACAAATTTGGAATAGACATGCCCATCACTAGCACGGCACAACACATAAGAAGGGTTAAAGTCGCCGGCTTGGTTGGAAGGGGTGGCATTGCCCTTCTTGACATTACCACCCTTCTCATTGTTCTTCTTCTCCTTGGGAGCACCCTCTCCTTCCTTCACAAACGTTTGCTTGAGAGGAGGAGGTCATTTGGTCTGGTCATTCTTCTTCTTGTTCTTGGGCTTGGGTGCGAACCCAATCCCTTCCATGGAAACCACTTCCTTTTGATTACTCAAAAGATCGTTGAGGTTCTTCTCACCTTGTATGCACGACACAAGGCCTTTCTCAAGTTGCTTCTTCAACTTAGCATTCTCCTCAATAAGATGCTCATGTTAACAACAAGGATTAGTAGCATTTGCAGTATCAATTAAAACCATATGAGGAAAGGTTGCTTTCTCCTTGGTTCGCTTTACTTGGAGTTGATCATGAGACTCTTTGAGGCTAGCATGAACGCCCTTCAAGACTTTGTGAGCCTTGTCGAGAATGTCAAACTCCTCTTTGAGTCTAGCAAGATCAACCCCAAGCTTTGCCTTCTCGGAGTTTATCACACAAGAAACAACAAGAGCATGATCAAGATCTTTCTTTAATTTAGCATGATCATCGTTGTATGACTCCTCAAGAGCCAAACGAAGACCACGCTCTTCCTCAAGAGCATTGGAAAGATCCGAAATCTCATCGGCATAGTCACGACTATGCCCCTCCATCTTAGAGATGGTATCTTCGTGAGCCTCGATCATGTCATTGGCTTCACCTAGTTATTCCAAGAGAGCAAGGAAGTGCTTCTTGGATTTGCCCTTGAGTTTACCCATAAAGGCCTCAAACTCATTCTCCTCCACATTAGTTCCCTCATGTTCATCAATGCTATTCGTCGAAGAAGAATGATTGATTATGGTAGTTTGGATGTTGGGGTTACCTTGTTGGTGGCTTTAGGAGAGATCAATGCGGGGTACCTCACGAGGTGCCCATGACGCAAGCCATGATGACAAAGGGCGCCGGGCGGGCGCCAGCCCGCGTAGTGTCCTCATTTCCTCTTTGGCGCAAAGGAGGCAAGCGCAGGCGAGAGTATCAAGCAAAGGCAACCATTTTGGTGCAACAAGACCAAGACCAACACAACGGCAGGAAGGAGGTCATCATGGGGCCCAAGCCGGCGTCACCGTCAGAGCCTTTGGCAGGCGAGGACCAACTTCAGTCAGGATAAGTGTACTAGATGTTCCCCTTCAAAATGGCCAATTGTTGGCGCCCTTCCCGCTCAATATTTGGGAAGAGGCCCAGAGCCTTTGCCTATAAATAGGACTAGCGACCCACAGGGTAGAGGGATCTGGAATCGAGGGATCCGGAATCGAGAATAGAGCTAGAGATCAAGCAATCGAGAGAGAGAGAGATAGAGAGAGAGAGAGAGAGAGAGAGAGCGACCGAACTCCCCCTAGCAGTTCATCGCACCGGCCAAGAGCAGACCCTCGCGAGGCTGTTCTTCCTTGTACTGCTCATCATCTGAACCTGAGGCAATCCACCACACCACACACTGGATTAGGGTATTGCACCACAATGGTGGCCCGAACCAGTATAAACCTTGTGTCCCTTGTGTTGCTCTTTGTGTAGTTTAGATCCTTGCGAGGCGATGATGTGTAGGTAGGTAGGAGGTGAGATCTACGCGTGCACCCCGGAGTTCGAACCTAGAGGGTCTGCCGAACCCAAATCCGACATTTGCGCGCTTAGGTAGGGTGCACCGAATCCGTCTTCCGCCGCTTCTGTTCTTCGCGCCCATCGCATCCATGTCGGACGCCGTTGGCCCGCCGAGCGCCAGTCCGCTCTTGCCACTTGTGGTCGCCCAGACGGCCCCGGGCGGCCGCCGCCGCTCTCGTCGCCGCTTCGTCATTAACGCCGCCACCGGCCCGGCGGGGAACGAGCAGCAAGCGTCGTCCCAGCATCCATCTATGAGGCGAGATGGCCGCACCGCTACTCCTTCGCTCGCCACAGCTGGTTCTTCGTCCAGCGCGCTCCGCGCACCCATGGAGGCTCGAGCTGCTTTCATCGTGGCAAACGAGCTCCTGCGCTACCGCCCCGTCGGCGACGTCTACGAGGAGTGGCTCGACCGCGTCGCCGTGCTCGTCCGCGCCGCAGGGGGCTCCCCCGTGCTGTCCTTCTTGCTGCACCGCGCCCCGCCTTGCGCAGCGATGAAACTCGGGGCGCCTCGGCCGCCTCCCCTCAAGAAGGCGCCTTAGCCCCAAGGCGCTGCCCTGGGCGGACTCCGCTCCGTCCGGCACCAGCACAGCAAGAGCAGAGCTGCCAAGAGGTCCCTCGCCCCCAAGCAGCTGCCCGAGTGCTCCTCGTGACCGCCCGTCCACGACCAAGCGCTCCTGTTCCCAAGACGCTAAGACCTCAAGCGCTGTTCCGAGCGGCGATGCAATGGGATCCGCAAGATCAAGTCGCTTCGTCACCAAAGGCCTCCTGTACATCGCAGGCTGCCGCGCTTTTCATCGCCGAAGCTACGCAGCGTCGCATGGCCCGGCAAGTTCAAGCCAGACCTGCCTCTCGCTATGACGGCACGGCCGACCTGCGGAGTTCCTCCAGCTCTCACGAGCTAGGGCGAAGCCGCCAAAGGGGACGAAGGTCATGGCGAACTGGTTTCCCATGGCGCCAAAGACGCGTTCGCTTTTGGCTCCTGAACACGGCTCTCGCACGATCTCCTCCTGGGACGAGATGCGCACCCGCTTCATCGCCAACTTCCAAGGCACTCGCGACCGGCCTCCTGCCGTGAGCGACATGCGCCCCATCAAGCAGCAGGCAGGAGAGACCGTGCAGAAGTACATCCAGCGCTTCAACAATGCACGCCTCAAGATTCCCAAGGTGACCGAGGAGGCCATCATCTCAGCCTTCTCTGATGGTGTGCGTGGCGTCAAGATGAAGGAGGAGCTGGCGATGCATGAAGACCTGTGCACATCCCTGGAGCTGTTCAACTTGGCGACCAAGTGCGCCAGGGCTGAGGAAGGACGCCTCTCGCTTCTCGAGCTGCCGGCTGCCGACCCAAAAGAGAAGAAGCCCAAGGTCAAGGACGTGAAGCGCAAGGGGGCTGCCGTGCTCGCGGCAAAACCAGATACCAAGCGAGGCAGGGATCAGCCCGAGTCTTCCAAGGGCAGCCGGTACTGCGTGTACCATGGCCTCCACACCCACAACACAACCGAATGCCAAGAGCTCAGAGCCGTGCGAGAAGGGAGAATCGGTCGACGCCCCGACCGCAATGATCGAGGCTACGGCAGAGGAGGAGGAAGAAACGCAGGACGTTGGGAAGACCGTGGCCCTCGCCAAGGGTGGCGTGACCGACCTCGCGAGGACCGCTGGCAGGATCAGCCTCGCGAGGGAGGTTGGAGGGACCCGCCTCGCGAAGGAGGCTGGAGGGATCAGCCTCGCGAGGATCGCCCGGAAGGCAACGTAGGCCTCCCTCCTCGACCACCGCAGCCAAGGAGAAATGAAGACCATCATCAGGACGAGGGGGCTGGCGGCTTCCAGGAGCCGCGTGCAATCGCTTGCATCCTGGGCAGAGCTCAAGCCCCAGCCTCTCAATGCATCTTCAAGCAGTTCGCCCGCGAAGCGAACGCAGTCCTCCCCAAGCTCGAAGCCACATGCCCTCTCAGGTGGTCAGCGTGCGCCATCACGTTCAGCTCGGCGGATCATCTCAAGTGCGCAACCACAGCCGGAGTCCTCCCCATGCTTTGTTCCCCAATCATCAGCAACGTGCAAGTCACCAGGACCCTCATCGATGGCGGAGCAGGGCTCAATGTCCTGTCCGTCGAGACATTCAACAATCTCCAAGTGCCGTACAATTAGCTTCAGCCAACCAAGACTTTCTCCGGAGTAACTGATGGCTCCACGGTTCCGATTGGGTAGGTCCGCCTTCCTGTCACCTTCGGGGCGCGCGACAACTACTGCACCGAGCTCATCGATTTCGACGTCGCCCACATTCGCCTATCGTACAATGCCATCCTCGGGTACCCAGTTCTGGCCAAAAATTTATGGTCGTGACCCATCACGGCTACAATGTCCTCAAGATGCCAGGAAGCGGCGGAGTCATCACGGTGCCTTGCGAAGAGAGAGACGCAGTGTGTTCCCTGGAGCGTGCTTTTCAAGACGCATCAATGGAAGACCCAGATCACTGGAGCGGGAGGCTCACCGAGGCTGCTCCTAAGAAGAAGAAGACATCGCCTGGCCCGACCCCTCGGGAGGCAGGCCCCTCAGGGTCCGCGCCCATTCAGGGGACACCTCCTTCTGTCGCATAGGAAGGCGCGCCCGGCGCCCTCCTCGAGCAAGGCTCGGGGTCTCTGAGGGAGTCCCGGATTAGGGGGTGTCCGGATAGCCGAACTATAACCTTTGGCCGGACTCCTGGACTATGAAGATACAAGACTTCGTCCCGTGTCCGGATGGGACTTTCCTTGGCGCGGAAGGCAAGCTTGGCGATACGGATATGTTGATCTCCTACCATTGTAACCGACTCTGTGTAACCCTAACCTATCCGGTGTCTATATAAACCGGAGGGTTTTAGTCCGTAGGACGAACAACAATCATACCATAGCCTAGCTTCTAGGGTTTAGCCTCCTTGATCTCGTGGTAGATCCACTCTTGTACTACCCACATCATCAATATTAATCAAGCAGGAGTAGGGTTTTACCTCCATCGAGAGGGCCCGAACCTGGGTAAAAACATCGTGTCCCTTGTCTCCTGTTACCATCCGCCTAGACGCACAGTTCGGGACCCCCTACCCGAGATCCGCCGGTTTTGACACTGACATTGGTGCTTTCATTCAGAGTTCCTCTGTGCCGTCGCCATCAGGAAGGATGCCTCATCCCGTCTTTAAAGGTGACACTGTTGCTCAAGGAGCTTTGGCTATCGGCCAAACTCTCTAGCTAGGCGGTTTTCTTATGATCGCCTGTTCGGCCGCCGCGCCGACGATGACTTCTTGGGTCATCGGAAGCAATCTACACGTCAACTCGGAACTCGCCGAGCAGTTAGATCCGACGGAGCTCTCTTCCTTAAACGAGCTCCTGGTTTTCATCGCCGCCCTGGGAGTCGCTACAGACTACGATCAGATTGGGCCTAAACCCGATCTGAGAGAGATTAACTCTCCCCAGGTCACCCATCACGTTGCTGTGGTGGAGGAACAATGCGGTGACCCTTCATCTATCTTAAGGACTAGCTATGTCTGGATTCCCGATCCCTCCAAGCCGGATACCCGCGGAGGGGAGGATGACACTCAAGACCTGAACTTAGAATCAGGCAATGGGCTAGATTCAATGGACAACATCCAAGAATCCAAGCTTCCGAGTTCGGAAACTCCTTGGCCCTCGAGCCTCAGATTGGGTGAGGTTTCGGATCTAATTCCACCCACCCACCCGAACATAGGCGATCTATCCAAAATTAGGCAAGAGCCCGAGGAAACAAAGACATCATTATCGGGCCGATTCCTCCACAGTTATGAACATGATAAAGGACTGTCGCGAGGAAGACGCAATTTCATTCTTCTGCAATAATTGCATGGACAAGGGAATCCTCAACGCCATAGGTCGTGTAACACCCCAAAAAAATTTAGCCTTGTTTTATTAATTAAAATTTTTCCAGGAACTTAATTTTTTTTTTTTTGGATTCCCTCATGATTTCAGAACCTTTCTTCTTTCCATTATCATGGAGTTTTTACCCCTAGTGAAAACTTTTCAATCATTTTTGGACTCATTTGCCCTCTTAAATAAAACAATCCTTTTATCTGTGGGATTATTTATATAATCATCTTTCCCTGAGCTTTATTTCTCCAAAAGGGTTTTTTCCTAAGTTCAGGGTCCCATTTGCACTGCAACCCTTTTATAAATTCATTCAAAAATTCCACCAAAATTTGAGGATGTCATGTGATGTTTTTAAAACACTTTTATGCAAAAAGATATTTCATTCTTTGGATATTTTGAGCTCTACATCATATTTTCAAATCTGGTCCAGTGGGCAATTTTATACTGCAACCTATTTAAATATTTCTTTAAAACTTCTACCAAAATTTTGGGATGTCAGTAGGAGCATATTATTCAATTTTATGCAAAAACCCAGCTATGTTCTTTGAAAAATTTGAGTGAATCAACCTCATTTCCATTTTGTTCCAACTTGATGATTTGTACTACAACTATATTTTAACTTGCTCCTTTTGCTGTGATTCCTTTTCCTACTTATAACCCACCCTGCAATACCCTTAAGTCCAGAAGGTTGGACTCATTGGAGCAATTCTAGTACTTGCAATCATGCCCTGTCCTTTCTGTCCAAAACTGAAGATTTGCAAAACTTGCACTAGCAAGTTTCTTGTTTTGCGCAAATGACCTTACCACTCTCTTTTACACCCAAAGAGGCACTAATCTGGAGATTATGACCACTCCAAGAACTGCCTAGATGCCTCTAGCATTTTTGTCAAACACCCTGTGTGCATAGACAGATTTGGCATGGTTGAAAGTTTTGTGTTGTGAACTTTCCCCCTTGTCCAAACCAAGTTGTCTAGTAGCCTTCTAACTGTCTCTAACCTAGGCATGTGGATTTTCATTGGCTCTCTAGCAATTTTGGTCGCCCTGGCATTTCGTCGAACGAGTGCCGTGCACGCCCGGAGCGCGAAAGCAGCTGCTGCTTGCACGCGTTGCTGCCAAAGCCGCCAGCGTCGCGCTCTGGTTTTGCCCACACTGCAGAGCCCCGCCACACACTCGACCTCTCACCAGAACGCGCCAAGCAGCCCTGGTGCCCTACAGCACCGCTGAGGGAGTCCAGGATTAGGGGGTGTCCGGATAGCCAAACTATCATCTCGGCCGGACTCCTGGACTATGAAGATACAATATTGAAGACTTCGTCCCGTGTCCGGATGGGACTTTCCTTGGCGTGGAAGGAAAGCTTGGCGATACGGATATGTAGATCTCCTACCATTGTAACCAACTCTATATAACCCTAACCTATCCGGTGTCTATATAAACCGGAGGGTTTTAGTCCGTAGGACGAACAACAATCATACCATAGGCTAGCTTCTAGGGTTTAGCCTCCTTGATCTCGTGGTAGATCTACTCTTGTACTACCCATATCATCAATATTAATCAAGCAGGAGTAGGGTATTACCTCCATCGAGAGGGCCCGAACCTAGGTAAAAACATCGTGTCCCTTGTCTCCTGTTACCATCCGCCTAGACGCACAGTTTGAGACCTCCTACCCGAGATCCGCCGGTTTTGAAAACGACATTGGTGCTTTCATTGAGAGTTCCTCTGTGCCTTCGCCGTCAGGAAGGATGCCTCATCCCGTCTTTAAAGACGATACTATCGCCAAAGGAGCCTTGGCCACTGGTCAGACTCTTCGGCTAGGTGGTTTTCTTATAACCGCCAATTCGGCCACCGCGCCGACGATGACTTCTCGAGTCATCGAAACCAATCTTCACGTTAATTCAGAACTTGCCGAACAGTTAGATCCGATCGAGCTCTCCTACGTAAACGAGCTCTTGGATCACATTGCCGCCCTGGGAGTCGCCACAGACTACGACCAGATTGGGCCTAAAACCGATTTGAGAGAGATCAACTCTCCCCAGGCTACCCATCATGTTGCTGTGATAGAGGAGCAATGCGGCGATTCTTCTTCTATTTTAAGGACTAGCTACGTCCAGATCCCCGATCCCTCCATGTTGGACTCCCGCAGAGGGACGAATGTCGATCAAGCCCTGAACTTAAAGTCAGGAGACGGGATGGATTCATTGGATAGCATTCAAAAATCCAAACTTCCGAGTTCGGAAACTTCCCGGCCCCTGAGTCTTAAATTGGACGGGGTTCCAGATCCAGTTCCACCCGCCCACCCAAACATTAGCGATCTATCCCGAATTTGGCAAGAGCCTGCTGAAACAGTACATCATTACTGGGTCAGATTCCTCCCGGTTATGGACAGGATAAAGGACTACCGAGAGGAGGACGCAATCCCAATTTTCTGCAAAAATTGCACGGACAAGGGAATCCTAAACGCCATAAGTCATCGCGAGATTACACGCTTTGCCGACTTGGTGACCATAGTACAAAAGTACTGTGCGATGGAGAGCGCCTGGAAAACCGAAAGTAAATTTTGGGATAATCCGGCCCCGAATACATCCCTAGTCTGAAATAAAAGGGTGCATCATTACCAAGCACCTGGGTTAAACACCAAAAACCAAAACCCCTAAAGGGTCGGAACCGCATCGAGGGTTGGCTAAACGGACCCTGCAAAATTCACAAGATGTAGGGCGCCAATCCAACTCATAGCCTTCGAGCATGTTGGATACTACGGCAGGTAGCCAAAAGTGGCGAAGAGCTTCTAGCTTCAGAATCCCAGCCCAGCAACACCAGTACGCTGTTAACAGTCTTCGAGACTTTCGCATCAAATAACATACGAAAACGAACACTCCGCAACATTTCCGAAGTCTACCAAGTAGCAACAATAAATACATGGAGTGACACGGCAATTACCTTTAATGCCAGTGACGAACCTAAATTCCGAACAGCCCGAGCACCAGCCGCATTGGTCCTCAGTCTGATAGTGGACGGCTTTCGCCTTACTAAGGTACTCATGGATGGCGGCAGCGGACTAAACCTCATCTATGAGGAAACCCTCCGAAAAATGGAAATAGACTGGAACCGCATTGAGCGAAGCAGCACAACCTTTAGAGGAATAATCCCTAGACGGGAAGCTTGCTGCACAGGAAAAATCACACTGGACGTAGTGTTCGGCTCGCCGGACAATTACAGGTCCAAGGAGGTCACATTTCGAGTGGCCCCGTTCAGCAGCGGATATCATGCTTTATTAGGACGAGAGGCATTCACAACTTTTCAAGCTATACCCCATTATGGGTACATGAAGCTTAAAATGCCCGGACCTAACGGAATCATCACTCGCTAGTGATCCGAACATAGCACTCGGCGCACGAAAACAAGACAGCCGCACTAGCCCTCGAGGCACTATCCGAAGCCCTAGCGGCCGAGGAACTCACCGCGATGCGCCCACGGTAAACAGGACGATGTGATACTTGATAAAAGATCCAAGTCCACCTCTTTTAAACCAAGTGGATGAAATAGTCAAATTCCAAATCCACCCAACGGACCTCGCAAAGAGGGCCTCCATTGGGGCACAATTAAACCCCGATGTAGACGCCAGACCACGAGAATTTCTACGAGAAAACTGGGACATCTTTGCCTGGCACCTTTCAGACATGCCAGGAATCCCACGTCGGCTGGCCGAGCACAGCCTAAATATCCTAAAAGGATTCAAGCCAGTCAAAGAGGCTCTTCGGCGCTTTTCCGAACCCAAGAGACAGGCCATGGGAGAGGAGCTAGCCAAACTTTTGGAAGCCGGATTCATCAGAGATATAAAACATCCGGACTGGCTAGCAAACCTGGTGATGGTACCAAAGAAGGATAAATCCTGGCGCCTATGTGTTGATTTTAAAGACTTTAATAAGACTTGCCCAAAGATCCCTTCCCCCTCCCTCGAATTGATCAAATTATCGACGCTACAGCAGGACACGACTCATTGTGCTTCCTCGACGCTGCATCTGCTACTACCAATTAAATCAAGACGGGCGGAGCTGCACCAAGCTGCAACAGCATTCATCACTCCATACGGCCCGTTCTACTTCAACACAATGCGCTTCGGGCTCAAAAACACCGGCGCAACATATCAGCGCATGATTCAGACATGTCTGGCAAACCAGATCGGCAAAACAGTGGAAGCATATGTAGATGACGTGGTCGTCAAAACCAAGCATGTCGAAACTCTAGTGGACGACTTGAGGCTCACATTCGACAATCTTCAAAAATATGACACCAAGCTCAATCCGGAAAAATGCGTATTCGGTGTTCCCAGCCAAGATCCGAGCTCTGTCACAATTAGATATTCCAAAAGACCTCAAACAAATACAAAAATTGACGGGATGCGTAGCGGCTCTAAGCCACTTTATTTCCCGTTTGGGAGAAAAGGCGTTACCCCTTTATCGCCTCCTCCGCCGCACCGAACACTTCGAGTGGACGGATGCCGCCACGGCCGGACTCGAAGAGATAAAAGCCATATTGGCAACAAATCCGGTCCTGGCCGCTCCCAATGTGGGCGAACCAATGCTATTATATATCGCCGCAACACATCAAGTTGTCAGCGCGGTGCTCGTTGTCGAACGACAAACGGATGGACACCGGTTCCCTCTTCAAAAGCCGGTTTACTATGTGTCCACTGTCCTAACTCCATGCAAGTACCGGTACCCACACTATCAAAAGATAGCATACGCGGCGTTCATGGCATCGCGGAAGCTGCGACACTACTTTCAAGAGTGTTCGATAACGGTAGCCTTCGAAGTACCTCTTAACAACATTATAAACAACCGCGACGCGACGGGCCGGATTGCTAAATGGGCCATAGAGCTCCTTCCATTTGACATAACCTATAAGCCACGACGAGCTATCAAGTCGCAGGTTTTGGCCGACTTCGTGGGCAAATGGACCGAAGCCGAACTCCCTAAAGAGTACGGCACATACTCAAATTGGATCATGCACTTTGACGGCTCCAAAATGTTGGCCGCCTGGGTCAAGCGTCGTCCCGACGTCCCCAACCGGGACACAGTCCAATATGTCCTTCACATAATGTATAATGGACTCCAACAACGCGGCGAATACGAGGCCCTTCTGCATGGCCTCCGGATGGCAGTCTCCATGGGCATTAAACGCCTAGAGGTGCGCGGGGATTCGAACCTCGCGATATCTCAAATAAACGGAGACTTTGATGCCAAAGATCCAAAAATGGCAGCATACCACAATACGGTCCTAAAAATGTCAGCACAGTTCAAGGGCTCAATTTCATCATATAGCCCGGATAACAACCAGGCGGCGTACATATTGGCACGCATCGGTGCAAAACGTGATGCCGTTCCGCCCAACATCTTCCTCGAACGGCTATTCAAGCCATCCTTACTATGGGAAGGGGAGTCCGGGAATAACAATCCGGACCCAACCGCACTGCCTGACGCCGAACACTCTGACACAATCAGAGGCTCTGCCACCGAGATAACACCCTCCGCCGACGAAATAATGGCGGTTATCGCCCTGTGGACCGAGCCATTCCTAGCCTACCTAACTAGGCAGGAACTCCCCGAAGACCAAAATGAGGCTCGCTGCATAGTACGGCGATCTAAAGCCTATGAAGTCCATGAGGGAGAGCTTTATAAGAAAAGCACAATAGGAGTCCTTCAAAGGTGTATCTCCGAAGAGGAAGGGCGAAACCTCCTAGCTGAAATTCATGCCGAACTGGGTGGGCACCATGCTGTAGCACGGGCCCTTGTAGGCAAGGCCTTCCGTACAGGATTTTATTGGCCGACGGCCCGGGCAGATGCGCAGGATTTAGTCCAACGATGCGTCGGTTGCCAGCTTTTTGCTAACCAAAGCCACATGCCACCCACCGCCTCAAAACTATACCCATCACCTGGCCGCTCATGTCCGGGGCTTGACATGGTTGGACCCCTTAAGGGGGAACCCACAAGCAAAAATACCTATTGGTCATGGTGGATAAATTCACCAAATGGATAGAGGCCAAACCTGTTAAACGGCGAATCCGGACCGGTGATAGACTTCATATCGGGGTAGTTCACCGTTACGGTGTCCCCCACAAGATCATCAACGATAACGACACCAACTTCACGGCCGATGAGGTCAAATCATGGTGCAAAAACATGGGCATCAAGCTTGATTACGCCTCAGTCTATCACCCTCAAACCAACGGCCAAGTCGAACGAGCAAACGGTCTAATCATGAGCGGCATTAAACCTAGACTAGTGCGGTCCCTCAAGGAATCTAACACGCACTGGGTTGAGGAGCTCGACTCCGTACTCTGGGGGCTGCGGACCATGCCGAATCGTAGTACCGGATTCACACCATTTTTTATGGTGTACGCTGCAGAGGCGGTCCTGCCCTGCGACATAATTCATGACTCACCTCGCGTGCGCATGTATGAAGAAAGAGAAGCCGAGCTCGATCATCAGGACAGTTTGGGCGCATTGGAGGAGGAGCGCGACATGGCAAAAGCTCGTTCTGCATTCTATCAACAGCAGGCTCGAAGATATCAAAGCAGGGAAGTACGGGCCAAAGCTTATAACGTTGGCGAACTAGTTCTACGCCTGCCGGACAAGAAAAGGACAAACTCACGCCCAATTGGGAAGGCCCCTTCATCATCGACCAGGTCCTGACCGGCGGAGCATACCGTCTGCGAAACGCATCGGATAACCGACTCTAGCCGAACCCATGGAACGCAGCCCTTCTACGAAGATTCTACGCCAAAGCGCCGGACTCCATGTTCGTTTCCTTCCTCCGTCCACATTTTCTATTTTTGCTGTCTTTTATTTCTCTCCTTCCCCCTCCTTCTTCCTGAAGCCTTTAGAGGCTCGTCTGCGCTTTGTTCGCACATATTTGACGCTTGTGCACGCTCATTATACTCGGGGCTTCTTTACCGTAAGCTTATTTTATACGGGCTTCATGCCCAACACATGCGCCAAACTTCCGCATGTACCTTTTATTCACCATTATATGCATCGATATGATTTAAGTTTTGGCCAAGCTGGGTTGCTTGGCTCTCGTGCTTACCCTCACGTTCCCGATTGTTCGGCTAGGTGGTAAAGGAGCACCTCTGCGATTATTACTGCTGGGTCACCGGATGTGTACCTCAGACCGGGTGAAGCCGAAAGCTAAGCGTTCTTAAGGGAATATTCGGTCGGTGAACTGAAAGATGATTTTTAACTATTTACCCATCTGCCCCAGGATGATTTTCGCTTTCATAGCAGCTTTGACATGCACTTTAGGGCATGCATCCCAAATAAAGGAACCCTTAACAGAACTATTATCCCTTGAATATGTTTCTTACTACCCATGTAATATAACATAACTAGTTGGGCACTTGTCTGATACAGCAATAATGACCCCTACGCCTTGTCTCCATGCATACCCCGGTTCTTATATAACCACGAAGGTATTCGGACACACTCCGGACTATTGGGTCCTGAGGTCGAAGAGAAAAGGTCCGCTATGACAAACGATCTACAATCCGCTAGAAGACATTTTTTCATGTCATATTTTTACATAGTCAACTCGACTCATTGTATTCCTCCTCAATGCCATCTAATAGGCTATCTAATTTACAATCTTGCCGGAATACTTGGCGGCCAATTCTACTTGGTCAGACACTAAGCTTACAGGATCTCCATCCCATCAGGCCCCACAGGTCCGACCTCGGCCATGTGGTTTGGGTCAACAACCGTGTCTGCGTCTTTACCATGGCCCGAGCCTCCACAGGGCGCCTTGACGACCAATATCTTCCATAGTTGGAAGCGCCGCGTGCTCCTTGAAGCCGCTCTGCCCGGCTCCCCAATGCCTTCGGCAGGGAGATAGATGGCCACAAGGCCTGGCCGACGCCTTTCATCACTTAGCCGGACTCGTTCAGGTAGCCGCAAATTCGGGAAGAAGATCACCAAGAATCGGGCATCTCCTCCTCGGACGACCTGTGAGCAAACCTACATACATGTTTCGTTAGTCGCCTTTCCTCGCCGAACTCTTTCAAAGTTCGCTCAAGCACTTGAAAATGCCGGCAAAGCCGCCGATTCTCCTTTACGGAGTCGCATAACCGGGCACGAACATCCTTTAGTTCCTCACCCAGTTTGGTGTTGACATCTTGGAGGTTATTTTTCTCCCGCCGCACTTTGTAAGCACGCTCGCCGCCTTTAGCCGACGCAAGAGCTGTTGCTTGTCCGGATCTAGTCCGCGCCATCTGCAATATTTTTGTCGGATTTACACCAGCCGCACTTCATAAACTATTTGTCTTTTGAAGCGTATATTACCAGAGGGGGTCTCTGTGGCTCCCCCTGTAGCGGCTAGTGCGGCCTCAAGTTGGGCCTTGCACTCTTCAAGCTCCTGGGACAGTCGGGTACTCTTTTTTGTAAGATCCTGCATAACAAATGATACTTAAGTCAGTTATTCTAACTATTTTATGTCTCGGGGGCTACTTGGCATATATAATCACAAATTTTCTTACCGTATGTCCTTTACATACCGCTCCGTGGCTCGCTAGACCATCTTGAGCGGCACGGAGGTGCGCATCTCGAATTGAAGGCATTCAAGGCCTCTTGGGATAAACATGGCCACGAAGAACTGCGCGTGATTGTGGCGCTCTCCACCTCGGAGTTGGTGGCGGACAATCTGTCGGCATCCTCGCTTCGGAGGAGCATCCACGTACGCCTCGTGTTCGCCTCCGCTTCTGGACCCGGCTTTGGAGCCTGGCCGGCGGAGGTTCGATTGGCAATCTCTCCGGACTCAGTCCGGCGATCGCTCTTTTTCCTGAAAAGAGCGTCAGCGTTAGTCCGCCTTCCAGGAATCAATCCTAGGAACATGGTGACATGCCATACCGTTGCGGCGGAGTTTCGATCCGGACCGCACTCCTTTTGCCTGCGGGGTCAGACGCCCTTCTTTGTTGGCCAGCCGCGGGCTCGGCTTCCTGCCTCGAAGGTACCCCCTGCGAAACACCATTGGTATACGGTGATCAAGAAATAAGCGGGGATGGGCCATTATCAGAATATTGGGACCTCGGTCTCAGTTTCCTGCGAGGTTGGAAGTATTCCGGGTAATCGGCCGTACTGGCAACCAAAGCATTGTCGATGCTAAGTTGGTGGAATACCCCGTTGATCAACTCCACCTTTATGTACGGATCCTCTTCGGAGGTCGGATCGAGGGACCGTTCCGGATCCTCGGGTTGTGGGGGCGGGCTGTGTATCTTCTCCACAGTCGCAGTTTCCTCAAGGTAAAACCATGAAATGAGATATTTAACCACGGAACATGGATCGGACAGGCCACAAAGATGTTTTCACCCAGCTCTCCCAGCCATCCTCCCAATTTCCGCATCCGCCGAGCGCGAGAGGAGGAGCCACGACCGCCCATGATGGAATGTCCGGCCGAGGCGAGAGGAGATCCTCAACGTATGATGGTCTGTCTCTGAGTTTTGCTTAGACCACAGTTCAGACCCCTACTCGAGATCCGCCATGTTTTGACACCGACAGCGGTCCTATTTGGCGGATCTCGGTAGGGGTTCCTAACTATGCGCCTAGGGCGGATGGTAACAGGAGACAAGGGACACGATGTTTTTACCCAGGTTCGGCCCTCTCGATGGAGGTAATACCCTACTCCGCTTGATTAATATTGATGATATGGGTAGTACAAGAGTGGATCTACCACGAGATCAAGGAGGCTAAACCCTAGAAGCTAGCCTATGGTATGATTGTTGTTCGCCCCACGGACTAAAAACCTCCGGTTTATATAGACACCGGATAGGTTAGGGTTACATGTAGTCGGTTACAATGGTAGGAGATCTACATATCCAGACGACAAGCTTGCCTTCGACGCCAAGGAAAGTCCCATCCGGACACGGGACGTAAGTCTTCAATCTTGTATCTTCATAGTCCAGAGTCCGCCAACGGTGATAGTTCAGCTATCCTGGACACCCCTAACCCGGACTCCTCAAGAGTCTCTAACCAGGCTTCAATGACGATGAGTCCGACGCTGCTGATTGTCTTTCGCATTATGTAAGCGGGTTCTTCTCCAAATTCCATATACTTGTTTAATAGTGTCCGCTCGATAAATGCTGCGCCCTTGGCTTCTAGGCCCAAGTAATGGCCATCTTCCACGTGTTTGAATGAATGCTAAAAGCCAGGGTATTTTTACAATTACCCCTAGCTGCGCAAATGAGCTGCCTATAAAAGGGGTGAGGTTCTAGATCTGAGTCACACCATCCCCTTCATGGAAGCTTTCATCTGAGCGCCCGACGCTGGGCTCCTCCTTCCGCCTCCCAGCCTCACCTGGAAATTGGGAGGGATGCTCACCTCAAGATAGCGAGCTAGTTATACTCCAAGCCAAGGGATTTCTTCCCCTGCCTTCATGGTTCCTGTGGCTCGAGCCGGACTTGCCACCTACAAGGGCGGAAAGCAAGCTGGAGAGTGTCCTCGATCCCTCTAAAGGAGAGCGGGTATGCTTCATCTCTTATCTAGTAAGAGGACTCGGATTTCCAATCCATCCGCTTTCTCCGGGCTCTTGGAGTTCTACGGCCTCCAGCTTGCACCACCTTACCCCGCCTCCATCTTGCACATCAAGGGCTTCGTGGCCCTTTGCGAACTGTTCTTGGGCGCCGAGGCTCATTTCGGGCTGTGGAAGAGATTATTCGCCTAGTACCCCGCTCTCATGAGGGGTCAATATATCAAGTGGGCGGAGCCGAGCTATGGCGCATCGCCGGACCGGATACCTATCTGTAACTCCCAAGAAGGCGCCCGAGACTGGCCTTCGGAATGGTTTTACAGGAGGACGCCCCGCTGCCGGATCCTGCTCGGATCGGCCTCCCGGAGTTCAGCAATGCTCCTCTCAAGAAGCGCCTAAGCTGGCACCTCGGAGCTCCCTGAGGGAAAATGACCGGATGTCCTTTATTTGATGAGCCGAATAAGGTTATCGCTCATGCCGGATTGACCATGATTGGAGTCATGGCAATCTGCATTATGAGAGGAGTGCAGCCGCTCCAATATAGGTGCCACCCCATGTGGGACTTCAACGGGGAGGACGATGCCACCCGCCATGGCCACAAAGGGCCGGGATCGGTCACCGAACTGGTGAAGATCTTGTCTGCCATGTATAAAGGGGGGGAGGAGGATTTCCTCCGCGTCAATCCACTGAAGGAGTTTTCTTTGTGACCTGTCCGATCCATGTTCCCATGGTTAAATATCTCATTTGATGGTTTCTGTGCAGGAACTACGCCGGAGTGTGGAGAAGATACACAGCCGGCCCCCACAACCCGAGGATCCGGAATGGTCCCTCGATCCGACCTCCGAAGAGGATCCGGATATAAAGGTGGAGTTGATCGACGGTGTATTCCACCAACTTAGCATCGACAATGCTTTGGTTGCCATCACGGCCGATTACCCCGGAATACTTCCAGCCTCACAGGTAACTGAGACCGAGGTCCCAATATTCTGATAATGACCCATCCGTGCTTATTTCTTGATCACCGTATACCAATGGTGTTTCACAGGGGGAACCTTCAAGGCAGGAAGCCGAGCCCGCGGCGGCTGGCCAACAAGGGGCAGTACGGCCCCGCTGGCTAAAAAGGAGTGCGGTCCGGATCGAAACTCCGCCACAACGGTATGGCGTGTCACCATGTTCCTAGGATGGATTCCTGGAAGGCGTACTAACGATGACGCTCTTTTCAGGAAAAAGAGCGCTCGTCGGACTTAGTCCGCAGAGGTTGCCACTCGAACCTCCGCTCGCCAGGCTCCAAAGCGGGGTCCAGAAGTGGAGGCGAACACGAGGCGTACGTCGGATGCTCCTCCGACAGAGGATGCCGACAGATTGTCCGCCACCAACTCCGAGGTGCAGAGCGCCCTGAATCACCGGCGCCGCCGGACAGTTCTTCGTGACGCATGTTTCTCCCAAGAGGCCTTGAATGCGTTCAATTCGGGAGATGCGCACCTCCGTGCCGCTCAAGATGGTCTAGCCAGATCCACGGAGCAGTATGTAAAGGACATACGGGTAAGGAAATTGACAGTTATATATGCCAGTAGCCCCCGAGACTTAAAATAGTTAGAATAACTGATTTAAGGATCATTTGTTATGCAGGATCTTACAAAAAAGAATACCCGACTGTCCCAGGAGCTTGAAGAGTGCAAGGCCCAACTTGAGGCCGCACTAGCCGCTACAGGGGGAGCCACAGAGACCCCCTCTGGTAATATACGCTTCAAAAGATAAATAGCTTATGAAGTGCGGCGGGTGTGTAAATCTGACAAAAACATTGCAGATGGCGCCGGACTAGATCCGGACAAGCAGCAGCTCTTGCGCCAGCTAAAGGCCGGCAAGCGCGTGCTTACGAGGGTGCGGCGGGAGAAAAATAACCTCCAAGATGCCAACACCAAGCTGGGTGAGGAACTAAAGGATGTTCGTGCCCAGTTGTTCCGACTCAGAAGGAGAATCGGCGGCTTGCCGCGGCATTTTCAAGAAGTGCTTGAGCGAACTTTGAAACAGTTCGGCGAGGAAGGCGACTAACATAAACATGTATGTAGGTTTGCTCACTGTGTCGCCCCGAGGAGGAGATGCCCAGTTCTTGGTGATCTTCTTCCCGATTCGCCACCTGCACGAACGAAGTCCGCAGGTGATGAAAGGCATCGCCAGGCCTTGTGGCCATCTGTCTCCCCGCTCAAGGCATTGGGGAGCTGGCAGAGCGGCTTCAAGGAGCATGGCGGTGCTTCCGACTATGGAAGATATCGGCCTGCCACAAGGCGCCAGTGGAGGCCTGGCCCATGGTAGGGACGCGGTACACGGTTGTTGACCCAAACCACATGGCCGAGGTCGGACTGTGGGGCCTGATGGGATGGAGATCCCTCAGAAGTTTAGTGTACGGCCAAGTAGAATTGGCCGCCAAGTATTCCCAGCAAGTTGGTAAATTAGATAGCCTATTAGATGGCATTGAGGAGGAATACAATGAGTCGAGTTGACTATGTAAAAATATGACATGAAAAATGTCTTCTAGCCGGATTGTAGATCGCTTTGTCATACCGGACCTATTCGCTACGACCTCAGCACCCAATACACCGGAGTGTGTCCGAATACCTACGTGGATAAGTAAGAACAGGCGTATGCAAGGAGACAAGGCGTAGGGGTCCTTGATGCTGAATCAGACAAGTGCCCAACTAGTTATGTTATATTACATGGGTAGTAAGAAACATCTTCCAGGGAGAATAGTTCCGTTAAGGGTTCCTTTTCGCTGGGATGCATGCCCTAAAGTGCAGGTCAAAGCTGCTATGAAAGGCGTAAAATCATCTGGGGCAGATGGGTAAATAGTTAAAAATCATCTTTCAGTTCATCGACCGAATATCCCCTTAAGAACGCTTAGCTTTCGCTTCACCCACCGAGGTACACATCCGGCTGACCCGGCAGTAACAATCGCAGAGGTGCTGCCTTTACCACCTAGCCGAACAATCGGGAACGTAGGGTTAAGCACAGGAGCCAGGCGACCCAGCTTGGCCCAAACTTAAGTCATATCGATGCATATAATGGTGAATAAAAGGTACGTGCGGAAGTTTAACGCATGTGTTGGGCATGAAGCCCGTATAAATAAGCTTTTGTTAAAGAAGCCCCCAGGTATAATGAGCGCGGACAGCGTCAAGTGTAAAAAAAAAGCGCCAAGGAGCCTCTAGAGGCTTCAAGAAGAAGGAAGAGAAAGGAGAGAAATAAAAGACAGCAAAAATAGAAAATGTGGATGGAGGAAGGAGACGAACTTGGAGTCCGGCGCTTAGGCGTAGAATCTTCGTAGACGGGCTGCGTTCCATGGGTTAGCCTCGAGTCGGTTATCCGATGCATTTTGCAGACAGTATGCTCCGCCGGTCAGGACCTGGTCGATGATGAAGGGACCTTCCCATTTGGGCTTGAGTTTGTCCTTTTTCTTGTCCGGCAGGCGTAGACCTAGTTCGCCAACGTTATAAGCCTTGGCCCGAACTTCCCTGCTTTGATATCTTTGAGCCTGCTGTTGATAGAATGCGGAACGAGCTTTTGCCACGACGCGCTCCTCCTCCAATGCGTCCAAACTGTCCTGCCGATCGAGCTCGGCTTCTCTTTCTTCATACATGCGCATGCGAGGTGGGTCATGTATTATGTCGCAGGCAAGACTGCCTCGCTACCGCACACCATAAAGAATGGTGTGAATCCGTAGTACGATTCGGCGTGGTCCGCAGCCCCAGAGTACGGAGTCGAGCTCCTCAACCCAAAGGTGTGTTAGATTCCTTGAGGGACCGCACTAGTCGGGGTTTAATGCCGCTCATGATTAGACCATTTGCTCGTTCGACTTGGCCGTTGGTTTGAGGGTGATAGACTGAGGCATAATCGAGCTTGATGCCCATGTTTTTGCACCATAATTTGACCTCATCGGCCGTGAAGTTGGTGCCGTTATCAGTGATGATACTGTGGGGTACACCGTAACGGTGCACTACCCCTGATATGAAGTCTATCACCGGTCTGGATTCGGTCGTTTTAACAGGCTTGGCCTCTATCCATTTGGTGAATTTATCCACCATGACCAATAGGTATTTTTGCTTGTTGGTTCCTCCCTTAAGGGGTCCAACCATGTCAAGCCCCCAGACCGCGAACAGCCAGGTGAAGGCTATAGTTTTGAGGCAGGTGGGTGGCATGTGGCTTTGGTTAGCAAAAAGCTGGCAACAGACGCATCGTTGGACTAAATCCTGCGCATCTGCCCGGGCCGCCGGCCAATAAAATCCTATACGGAAGGCCTTGCCTACAAGGGCCCGGGCTGCGGCGTGGTGCCCACCCAGTCCGGCATGAATTTCAGCCAGGAGATTTCGCCCTTCCTCTTCGGAGATACACCTTTGGAGGACTCCTGTAGTGCTTTTCTTATAAAGCTGTCCCTCATGGACTTTGTAGGCTTTAGATCGCCGTACTATGCAGCGAGCCTCATTTTGGTCTTCGGGGACTTCCTGCCTAGTTACGTAGGCTAGGAATGGTTCCGTCCACGGGGCGATAACCGCCATTATTTCGTGAGCGGAGAGTGTTATCTCGGGGGAAGAGCCTCCGGTTGTGTCAGAGTGTTCGGCGTCAGGCAGTGCGGTTGGGTCCGGATTGTTATTGCCGGACTCCCCTTCCCATAGTACGGGTGGCTTGAACAACTGTTGCAGAAAGATATTGGGTGGGATGGCATCGCGTTTTGCACCGATGCGTGGCAATATATCCGCCGCCTCGTTGTTATCCCGGGCTATATGATGAAATCCGAGCCCTTCGAACCGTGGTGACATTTTTAGGACCGCATTGCGGTATGCTGCCATTTTCAGATCTTTGGCATCAAAGTCTCCGTTTATTTGAGATATTGCGAGGTTCGAATCCCCGCGCACCTCTAGGCGTTGAATGCCCATGGAGACTGCCATCCGGAGGCCGTGCAGAAGGGCCTCATATTCGGCTGCGTTGTTGGAGTCCGTATACATTATCTCGAAGGACGATTGGACTGTATCCCGGTTGGGGACGCCAGAACGACGCCAGCCCCCAGGCCGCCAACATTTTGGAGCTGTCAAAGTGCATGATCCAATTGAGTATGCGCTGCATTACTCTTTAGGGAGTTCGGCTTGATCCATTCGCCACTAAGTCGGCCAAAACCTGCGACTTAATAGCTCGTCGTGGCTTATAAGTTATGTCGAATGGAAGGAGCTCTATGGCCCATTTAGCAATCCGGCCCGTCGCGTCAGCGTTATTTATAATGTCGTTAAGAGGTACTTCGAGGCTACCGTTATCGAACACTCTTGAAAGTAGTGTCGCAGCTTCCGGATGCCATGAACACTGCGTATGCTATCTTTTGATAGTGTGGGTGCCGGACTTGCATGGAGTTAGGACGGTGGACACATAGTAAACCGGTTTTGAAGAGGGAACCGTGTCCGTCTGCTTCTCGCTCGACAACGCAGTACCGTGACCGACAACTTGATGTGTTGCGGCGATATATAATAGCATTGGTTCGCCCTCATTGGGCGCGGCCAGGACCGGATTTGTTGCCAAAATGGCCTTTATTTCTTCGAGTCCGGCCGTGGCGGCATCCGTCCACACGAAGTGTTCGGTGCGCCGGAGGAGGCGGTAAAGAGGTAACGCCTTTCTCCCAACGGGAAATAAAGCGGCTTAGAGCCGCCACGCATCCCGGGCCAATTTTTGTATTTGTCTCGAGGTCTTTGGAATATCCAATTGTGACAGAGCTCGGATCTTGGCTGGGTTTGCTTCAATTCCTCTACCGGACACAATGAAGCCCAGGAGCTTTCCGCTGAACGCCAAGACGCATTTTTCCGGATTGAGCTTGATGTCATATTTTCGAAGATTGTCGAATGTGAGCCTCAAGTTGTCTACTAGAGTTTCGACGTGCTTGGTTTTGATGACCACGTCATCTACATATGCCTCCACTGTTTTGCCGATCTGGTTTGCCAGACATGTAGGGCTGCAAGAAAAGCTCGAGCCTCGTGAGCCGCTCGAGATCGACTCGTTTTTTGACTCGACTTGAGATCGACTTGAAAAGAAACGAGATGAGTTTGAACACTTTATGTAGCTCGATCGAGAAACGAGCCGATCTTGAGCCAATGCTGGCTCGCTCGATTTTAGCTCGATAGCTCGACGTAATATCATTACCTTAAATGACATGCCGTATATTAAATGAAAATAAGATAATTTATTACCATATATGTTGTCCATAATTTTTCTTCATTTTATTTACGAGCGAACATGGAAAACTTAATTAAGTGCGGAGAAGATTTAGGCCTAATTATGGCACGTGGTTAACTATGTGTTAAATATCCTATATTTTTGGCAAAGATTCCTGAATGTTCACCTTAATTTTTTGTTTTTCATCCATAGATTTATAATTTTTACCATCTCATTTAGCTCGAAACTAGCTCGGGATCGATTCAAGATCGTTACAAGCTGAGCACGAGTCATGTTTTACAGCTCGATCATGAGCTTCACTCAGTTTGAGGTCGCTCGAATTTTCACATGAGTTGAGTTGAGCCAACTCCAACTCGCTCGAGCTCGACTCGTTTGCAGCCCTACAGACATGTCTGAATCATGCGCTGATATGTTGCGCCGGCGTTTTTGAGCCCAAAGGGCATTGTGTTGAAGCAGAACGGGCCGTATGGAGTGATGAATGCTGTTGCAGCTTGGTCTCGCTCCGCCATCTTGATTTGGTGGTAGCTGGAGTACGCGTCGAGGAAGCACAATGAGTCGTGGTCCTGTCAGAAGCGTCAATAATTTGATCAATTCGAGGGAGGGGGAAGGGTTCCTTTGGGCAAGCCTTATTAAGGTCTTTAAAATCAACACATAGGCGCCAGGCTATATCCTTCTTTGGTACCATCACCAGGTTTGCTAGCCAATCCGGATGTTTTATATCTCTGATGAATCCGGCTTCCAAAAGTTTGGCTAGCTCCTCTCCCATGGCCTGTCTCTTGGGTTCTAAAAGCGCCGAAGAGCCTGTTTGACTGGCTTGAATCCTTTTAGGATATTTAGGCTGTGCTCGGCCAGCCGACGTGGGATTCCTGGCATGTCTGAAGGGTGCCAGGCAAAGATGTCCCAGTTTTCTTGTAGACATTATCGTAGTGCGGCGTCCACATCAGGGTTTAATTGTGCCACAATGGAGGCCGTCTTTGCAGGGTCCATTGGGTGGACTTGGAATTTGACTATTTCATCCGCTGGTCTAAAAGAGGTGGACTTGGATCTTTTATCAAGTATCACATCGTCCCTGTTCACCGTGGAGCGCATCACGGTGAGTTCCTCGGCCGCTAGGGCTTCGGATAGTGCCTCGAGGGCTAGTGCGGCTGTCTTGTTTTCGGCGCTTGAGTGCTATGTTCGGATCACTAGCGAGAGTGATGATTCCGTTAGGTCCGGGCATTTTAAGCTTCATGTACCCATAATGGGGTATAGCTTGAAAAATTGTGAATGCCTCTCGTCCTAATAAAGCATGATATCCGCTGTTGAAATGTGACCTCCTCGGACCTGTAATTGTCCGGCGAGCTGAACACTACGTCCAGTGTGATTTTTCCTGTGCAGCATGCTTCCCGGCTAGGGATTATTCCTCTAAAGGTTGTGCTGCTTCGCTCAATGCGGTTCCAGTCTATTTCCATTTTTTGGAGGGTTTCCTCATATATAGGTTTAGTCCGCTGCCGCCATCCATGAGTACCTTAGTAAGGCGAAAGCCGTCCACTATTGGACTGAGGACCAATGCGACTGGTGCTCGGGCTGTTCGGAATTTAGATTCGTCACTAGCATTAAAGGTAATAGCCGTGGTCACCCATGGATTTATTGTTGCTACTTGGTAGACTTCGGCAAGGTTATGGAGTGTTCGTTTTCGCATGTTATTTGACGCGAAAGTCTCGAAGACTATTAACACTGCATCGGTGTTGCCGGGCTGGGATTCGAAGCTAGAAGCTCTTCGCCACTTTTGGCCACCTGCCGTAGTATCCAACATGCTCGAAGGCTATGAGTTGGAGTGGCGCCCTCTGTACTGTGAATTTTGCAGGGTCCGTTTAGCCAAGCCTCCAGTACGGTTCCGTACCCTTTAGGGGGTTTTGGATTTTTGGTATCTAACCTAGGTGCTTGATAGTGATGCACCCTTTTATTTCGGACTAGGGATGTATTCGGGGCCGGATTATCCCAAAATTTACTTTCGGTTTTCCAGCGCCTCATTCAGACAAAGATTTTTGTACTATGGTCACCAAGTCAGCAAAGCGTGAAATTTCATGACGACTTATGGCGCTTAGAATTCCCTTGTCTATGCAATTATTGCAGAAAATTGGGATTATGCCCTCCTCTCGGCAGTCCTTTATCCTGTTCATAACCAGGAGGAATCGCCCAAGAATGATGTACTCGCTTTCAGCGGGCTCTTGCCGAATTTGAGAGAGATCGCTAATGTTTGGGTGGGCGGGTGGAACTAGATCCGAACCCCGGCCCAATTTAGGACTCAGGGGCGAAAAGTTTCCGAACTCGGAAGTTTGGATTTTGAGTGTTATCCAATGAGTCCAAACCGCCACCGACTTTAAGTTCGTGGCTTGATCGACATCCGCCCCTCTGCGGGAATCCGCATGGAGGGATCGGGAATCCGGACGTAGCTAGTCCTTAAGATAGAAGAAGAATCGCCGCATTGCTCCTCTATCACGCAACATGATGGGTAGCTCGGGAGAGTTGATCTCTCTCAGATCAGTTTTAGGCCCGATCCGTCGTTATGCGTGGTGACTCCTGTATGGCGATGCGATCCTAGAGCTCGTTTACGGAGGAGAGCTCGATCGGATCTAACTGTTCGGCAAGTTCCGAATTAACATGGAGATTGGTTTCGATGACTCGAGAGGTCATCGTCGGCGCGGTGGCCGAACTGGCGGTCATAAGAAAACCACCTAGCCGAAGAGTCTGACCAGCGGCCAAGGCTCCTTTGGCGATAGTATCGTCTTTAAAGACGGGATGAGGCATCCTACCTGACGGCGACGGCATAGAGGAACTCTCTATGAAAGCACCAATGTCGGTGTCAAAACCGCGGATCTCGGGTAGGGGGTACCGAATCAAGCGCCTAGGCGGATGGTAACATGAGACAAGGGACACGATGTTTTTACCCAGGTTCGGGCCCTCTCGATGGAGGTAATACCCTACTCCCCGCTTGATTAATATTGATGATATGGGTAGTACAAGAGTGGATCTACCACGAGATCAAGGAGGCTAAACCCTAGAAGCTAGGCTATGGTATGATTGTTGTTCGCCCCACGGACTAAAACCCTCCGGTTTATATAGACACCGGATAGGTTAGGGTTACACAGAGTCGGTTACAATGGTAGGAGATCAACATATCCGTATCGCCAAGCTTGCCTTCCGCGCCAAGGAAAGTCCCGTCTGGACACAGGACGAAGTCTTCAATCTTGTATCTTCATAGTCCAGGAGTCCGGCCAACGGTGATAGTTCGGCTATCCGGACACCCCCTAATCCGGGACTCCCTCAACCGCGTCGACCCCCTGAGCCCACGGATAGCCTCGGTTTCCCGAACGGTGCCGCCGTTCGCCGGCGAGCATCGCTGGAGTCCCGCCTCCGCTCGGGCAGAGGAAGAGGAGGAAGGAGAGACTTGTCAAACCTGACTAGTGGGTCCCCCGGGCCGACTGTCAATGACCCACGCACGGTCCACGCTGGAATAAGTGGAGGCGTAAATCCAAAATACGCCTTCGACGTGGTCGGTAAACGAAACATTTTTCTTTTTCTGTTTGATTTTAAAAACAGATTTTTGACCAAAACTTTGACTGCCTATAACTTTTTAATTATAACTCCAAATGAGTTAATTCTTTTTCCTACCTCTCTCAAATATTATCTAGTTTACTTTAAGATTTATTTCAAAAAAATTCAGACAACTTTTTGGTACTGTTTTTGAAACGATATATTGATATAAAAATATTTTTAATAGGATTTTTGGAGAGAGGAGAAAGCTTTCAATAGTTTTGGAGTGCACCTTGCCTCCCCCACAACTTGAAGGCAAGCATTCTGAACCCTGGCATAATATTTTGCATGCATTGTTTGACACGATTATGACACCACCTCAATACGTAGAACTCGTTATTTTATGCGGTTATGTGATCATTTGCATGAATGCATATTGGAAATTTCCTTGCTGTTGGAAATGGACATGCTTGTGATAGTGACCATCCTCGTATGCCTTTCGTTCCTACCGGAAGGAAAACGGGAAAGTCTCTATCTTGGGTAGACCCGAGCTTGTCCCTAGTTCCTCATCGAGACGATTGTGTCCGGCATGGCATGAGGGGTCTGATGAGTGGTGATTCTGTCTGTTGGATGAAATATATTTGTTATGCTAATCATGCAGGGAATACTTAAACCTCCTGAGTCGACCATAGATCGAGTATTGTTCCAGTAACCCCCATACTTGTTTCGTACTACCACTTGTCTCTACAACAAGTAGGGTACGGTTCAGTAAGTAGTCAACCCCTTTCTAGCACACACCGTACAGAGAGGCCATGGTGGAAGATACCGGTTGTAGCTGGTAGGCAGGCCACCTGGTCCGGGGGCATGGGTGTTTCCGGTTGAGACCGAGAGAGGAGGCCACCCCTTAGAGCACGTGATATAAATTAGATCCCGTGCTACGCGAGGTTGTAGCCTCCCCACTTAGAGTTTTGCTTGACAGGCGTCGTGGGTGATTCCGGACACCGATAAGTTAAGCTGGTGTGTGCAAGTTAGGTGTGTTTTCAACTAAAAAGCCGTAGACGTAATTAGTCCCGATGGACTAAAGGAATCCGTTACACGTGGGTAAAGAGTACACCCTCTGCAGAGTTTAAACCTATTCGAATAGCCGTGTCCATGGTTAAGGACTATAGTCTGGGATGGGTCAAGTGTTGGTCTTAGTGTCGGTCTTCGGAGGAGAAGCTGTTAAACCAAACTTGGATACTGACTTGTGACTTGTGAGAACCATGATTATTATTTTATTATGGACTAACCCATTATATTATTTGAATTATCGAGTATCCCTAGGATGGTTCTACACCCTGGATAATAACTGTGATTATTTATAAGCCCTTTACATGGTGTCGCTGAGACGCCCGACTGTGGCATGCTTGTTACTTATTTACTTTATAAGCCCTTTACGTGGTGTCGCTGAGACGCCCGACTGTGGCATGCTTGTTATTTATTTACTTTATAAGCCCTTTATGTGGTGTAGCTGAGACGCCTTGATCGTGGCATGCTTGTTATTTATTTACTTTATAAGCCCTTTATGTGGTGTCGCCGAGACGCCTGATCGTGGCATGCTTGTTATTTATTTACTTTATAAGCCCTTTATGTGGTGTCGCTGAGACGCCCGACTGTGGCATGCTTGTTATTCATTTACTTTATAAGCCCTTTATGTGGTGTCGCTAAGACGCCCGACTGTGGCATGCTTGTTATTTATTTTACTTTATAAGCCCTTTATGTGGTGTCGCTCAGACGCCCGACTGAGGCATGCTTGTTATTTACCATCAATTCGAGACGTCGCTTCAGACATCCGAATGGTGCATTTTATTCCTACTCTGTCATTACATATTCATTGTTACATATTAATAACCTGCTTGCATGCATCAAGGATTTTATTTTTATGACTGACGTTGTGATCATAGAATATTTTCAGAGCATGATTATCGGTTGTTATATTATACTTGTGTTCATAATGTTTGCGACTGCATTCAAATTACTCACTGGCTTGTCCCTGGCTATTTTCTTGGCCAGATTTCTTGCGCTGAGAGGAGCGACCGTGATGACAGCCACGGAACCTAAGCAATGGTGATAGTAGCCTCGCGAAGATAGGAGTTAGCCTGGTCAGCTGTTCCTGTGGGAAATTGAGTCCCATAGACGCTGATGATCCACAAACCGCTCCCGCCATCAACCACTAGAAACCATTTGTCGTACTCACAGACCATAATGGTCTTGTGCTGCATATTTTGTATTTTGCTTGGAATTTCTGTATCAAGTCGGTGCCTCATCAGCTAACAGTAATCCTGGGGCTGGTGAGCACAAGGGCCATTTTCTGGGAAATCAATACCCGAAAAACCGACCGTGACAAACTTGGTATCAGAGCCAGGCTGACCATTGGCTAATCCTATCTTAGCCAGGTCGAAAAACCTAGGTAAGCCAAACCACCAGACCTTAACCTAAACCCAGCCAAGCTTCTCGTGCAAGATAGCCACACAGTGACCCCGACACTTTTGGCAGTTGGTGCCCAACCTATCTACCTAGCCTGTCGATCACGCGCCAGTGACGGACGCCTGTAATGTCTCATTCACTAGCGTGCGAAGGAAGACTTCGTCCCCTTTTTCTATAAAAAGGGCACGCTCGCCTCAACCCAGCATAGCACAGCCTTTACCCCAAACCGAGCCATAATGCCTGGCCCCGTAGTGCACAATGAAACCACAGCAACCAACCTTGGAGGTTTTCTGACCATACTCGCAAACCTCACCCGTCGTGCCTATGCGTTAGAAGAGCCTCCCGAATATGTTGTGTACCAAGGGTCCATGAGCGGTGAGAGCCATCAATTCTAGGCCACAGTACACATATACGGTAGGGTTCTATCGCTAGAACGCCCCTACAGGTTCACCGGAAGGACAACTTCCTTCGAGCCACAAGCCATCCAGCTAGCTGCTCGAGAGGCTATAGTTCAACTCCGGCAGTTGTCGCCCAGAGTTAACTGTCGCTCGTTCTACTACTACCCCAGACGTGAAGGGTATGGTAGACCACCCCAGGTTGCCAACGGAGATCACGAGACGGTTACTGCGTTGTTGCACCTAGTGCCCTATGTAGGTGCACTAGAGGAACTGTTCGATCAAATCACCATTGATCTTATCGCAGCTCGTGGAGAGCTGGTTCGTCGAGCCCCGGCAAGAGGAGAAGACGAGCCCGACGCCGACAATCCAGTCGTGCTGTTCGGACAACCGATCGAGTCCTTGAGGTCTGCCCCAGCCATCGACCAAAATACTTTGATGACCCCAGAAGTGCTTCGTCGCCTTTTTGGAGCACACTCCAACGGGATTGTGGCCAACAAACCAAGCGATAGTCATCATCACCACCCCGACCATGTAGTCCCTCAACCACCTCCAGCTAATCCCGACGGTGAGAACCGTGGAGAAGCCTCGACATCCACAAGGCAAGCCCGCTTGGATATAAACGAGGTAGACTAAGTCACCAAGTAGTGCTGAGTCTCAGTGTATCCTCGCATTGTAATCGTGTGACCTTGTAAATTCATGCAGCCTGTTTTTGTGCCTCTGTTTTAAATAGTAACCTTGCATAATTATGTCAGCACGCAGTTGCATATTTTTCCGGGCATAGCTACCAAAACCACCCCGACAACCCCCCACAGTAATACGTCACTTTAGTGAGATATGTATCTGTGGCTTTGACCCCGACCCTTGGAGCTGAGCTGGCAAATTAAGTACCATTCACCACGGTAAAATGACCCAGCTCCAGTGCTATAAGAAGGCCACCTCGTGACCTTGCCGAGCACCCCTCACCTTGTGCACCATCCTCACAACCATTTCTTGCCATGCCGAGCCCCAGCATTTATCTGAGAACCCCAGATGCAACCCCGGGTAGTTTTGTCAAAATATTGTGGGATTTTACCTGCAGTACCATGGGTTCTACCCAGCCACCCCAGTACGAGCTGTTCAAATCGAGAATCACCCCATCCACCTCGAAATATTGGGCAGTAGTACACATCCCTCCCGTAAATCCAAACCAAGACCCAACGGAAGTTTCCTTCGTGGGGAAATCTATGCCAGCTCCACTAATGGCCATAGAAGCGGCTGCACACGAAGCACTTGCCCGCCTTCGATTCGCGGTACCCTATGCCAGTGAAAGAGGATATTCTTACTTTCCAAGCCGTGCAGCACCCGAAGAAGTAACATCTTTTCCCAGTGGACGGATTGAGAGAGACCCATTACTGGCCAACCTGGTCCAGTACGTCATCGCTCAAGAACGTTTGACCCAGCAAGTAATGGGTTATCTCCAGAGTCTCACAGATTTAAATCCTCGGATCGCCATCGGAAGACCACTGAGGGCCGACCAGGAGAGATACATTCATCGACTGGTCAATCCGCTTTCCCCGATAGAAGAGGAGTGCATCCCGCATGCAGACGCTTTTCTCGGGACCCCGTCCAGTTACCGTTTGCATTATAGACATCGTTGTTGTGTTTATTACTGCAACATTTATTTATAAGTAGTAACTTATGTGTGGTACCCCGAGTTTGTGCGGCGAGTAAAGTATTTAGTTTCCATTAATTTGAGTAGTTTTTGTTATGGTTTGACTCTTAATATTACTATTTTTCTCTCGCGAAAAATCCTGGAGTGAGATTTCTTTTCCCTGAGTTACTGTGTCGTAAATCTTCTCACGACATGGATTATTCTTTTTATTGGCGCAGCACCACAACTACTCGAACACATACACTCCTTGCAAAAACACGTAACCCTGGAGTATTTGTTTTTCAAAGCAACTCTTAACAAATCTCGAGGACGAGATTTTTTTCTTAAGGGGGGTAGTGTTGTAACACCCCAAAAAATTTTAGCCTTGTTTTATTAATTAAAATTCTTCCAGGAACTTAAAATTTTATTTTTTTTGGATTCCCTCTTGATTTCAGAACCTTTCTTCTTTCCATTATCATGGAGTTTTCACCCCTAGTGAAAAGTTTTCAATCATTTTTGGACTCATTTGCCCTCTCAAATAAAACAATCCTTTTATCAGTGGGATTATTTATATAATCATCTTTCCCTGAGCTTTATTTCTCCAAAAGGGTTTTTTCCTAAGTTTAGGGTCCCATTTGCACTGCAACCCTTTTATAAATTCATTCAAAAATTCCACCAAAATTTGGGGATGTCATGTGATGTTTTTAAAACACTTTTATGCAAAAAGATATTTCATTCTTTGGATATTTTGAGATCTACATCATATTTTCAAATCTGGTCCAGTGGGCAATTTTACACTGCAACCTATTTAAATATTTCTTTAAAACTACTACCAAAATTTTGGGATGTCAGTAGGAGCATATTATTCAACTTTATGCAAAAACCCAGCTATGTTCTTTGAAAAATTTGTGTGAATCAACCTCATCTCAATTCTGGTCCAACTTGATGATTTGTACTACAACTATATGTTAACTTGCTCCTTTTGTTGTGATTCATTTTCCTACTTATAACCCACCCTGCAATACCCTTAAGTCCAGAAGGTTGGACTCATTGGAGAAATTCTAGTACTTGCAATCATGCCCTGTCCTTTCTGTCCAAAACTGAAGATTTGCAAAACTTGCACTAGCAAGTTTCTTCTTTTGCCCAAATGACCTTACCACTCTCTTTTGCACCCAAAGAGGCACTAATCTGGAGATTATGACCACTCCAAGAACTGCCTAGATGCCTCTAGCATTTTGTCAAACACCCTGTGTGCATAGACAGATTTGGCATGGTTGAAAGTTTTGTGTTGTGAACTTTCCCCCTTGTCCAAACCAAGTTGTCTAGTAGCCTTCTAACTGTCTCTAACCTAGGCATGTGGATTTTCATTGGCTCTCTAGCAATTTTGGTCGCCGTGGCATTTCTTCGAACGAGTGCCGTGCATGCCCGGAGCGCGAGCAGAGCGCGCGGTTTGCACGTGCCGCGCCCGAGCCGCCGTGTCGCGCCCCAGGTTTTGCCCACACTGCAGAGCCGCACCACACACTCGACCTCTCACCAGTTTGCGCCAAGCAGCCCTGGTGCCCTACAGCACCGCCGTCAGAGCCCCTTGGTGGCACGCCGGCGTCCGCAGCGCGTCTCTACCATGGTCGGTGCCGCCCAAACCACCGCAGCGCGCCAGCTGCCCCTTGAGCAGTCCAAGCTTATCCTCACGCTCGTCGGCTAGCACTCGTCGGCGCCACGACGGCCTGCCGCAACAGAGAGGCGGTTCGCCGGCGATTTTATCCACCACCGCGGGAAACCGCCTTGACTCGCCTATTTAAGGAGCCCCGCACCTCTCCGAGCCCTCATGCAGGCTCAAGCCACTCCACTAGCGCTCCCCTAGCTCGCAATCGACCAGGAGAGGTCGTCTTCCCCGACTCCGGCCAGTTCGGCCACCGCCGCCTCCCGGCTCCATTCGTCACAACCCGAACCTCCCCGGCCCTCCCAACACCACCAAACAACTCCACTTGCCGTCTTGGAGCCGCCAGACTTCAGCTGCGACGGAAAGCCACCGTAGCACCAAACCCACTTTGCCACGAAGCCACCGGCCGCCATGGCTTCGCTGGCTGGCGACTCCCTCCGTCCCCGCCAGAAAGTCGACAACCGATAGGACCGCCTCGACCGCCTGAGCCCGCGGATGGCCTCGGTTTCCCGAACGGTGCCGCCGTTCGCCGGCGAGCATCACCGGAGTCCCACCTCCGCTCGTGCAGAGGAAGAGGTGGAAGGAGAGACTAGTCAAACGTGACTAGTGGGTCCCCCGGGCCCACTGTCAATGACCCACGCACGGTCCACGCAGGAATAAGTGGAGGCGTAAATCCAAAATACGCCTTCGACGTGGTCAGTAATCGAAACATTTTTCTTTTTCTATTTGATTTTAAAAACAGATTTTTGACCAAAACTTTGACTGCCTATAACTTTTTAATTATAACTCCAAATGAGTTGATTCTTTTTCCTACCTCTCTCAAATATTATCTAGTTTATTTTAAGATTTATTTCAAAAAAAATTCAGACAAATTTTTGGTACAGTTTTTGAATCGATATATTGATTCAAAAATATTTTTAATAGGATTTTTGGAGAGAGGAGAAAGCTTTCAAAAGTTTTGGAGTGCACCTTGCCTCCCCCACAACTTGAAGGACTATAGTCTGGGATATTTTTAATAGGATTCAAAAATATTTTAAATAGGATTTTTAATAGGCATTCTGAACCCTGGCATAATATTTTGCATGCATTGTTTGACACGATTATGATACCACCTCAATACGTAGAACTCGTTATTTTATGTTGTGATGTGATCATTTGCATGAATGCATATTGGAAATTTCCTTGCTGTTGGAAATGGACATGCTTGTGATAGTGATCATCCTCGTATGCCTTTCGTGCCTACCGGAAGGAAAACGGGAAAGTCTCTGTCTTGGGTGGACCCGAGCTTGTCCCTAGTTCCTCGTCGAGACGAGTGTGTCCAGCATGGCATGAGGGGTATGAAGAGTGGTGATTCTACCTGTTGGATGAAATATATTCGTTATGCTAATCATGCAGGGAATACTTAAACCTCCTGAGTCGACCATAGATCGAGTCTTGTTCCAGTAACCCCCATACTTGTTTCGTACTACCACTTGTCTCTACAACAAGTAGGGTACGGTTCAGTAAGTCGTCAACCCCTTTCTAGCACACACCGTACAGAGAGGCCATGGTGGAAGATACCGGTTGTAGCTGGTAGGCAGGCCACCTGGTCCGGGGGCATGGGTGTTTCCGGTTGAGACCGAGAGGGGAGGCCACCCCTTAGAGCGCGCGATATAAATTTCATCCCATGCTACGCGAGGTTGTAGCCTCCCCACTTAGAGTTTTGCTTGACAGGCGTCGTGGGTGATTCCCGACACCGGTAAGTTAAGGTGGTGTGTGCAAGTTAGGTGTGTTTTCAACTAAAAGGCCGTAGACGGAATTAGTCCCGGTGGAATAAAGGAATCCGTTACTCGTGGGTAAAGAGTACACCCTCTGCAGAGTTTAAACCTATTCGAATAGCCGTGTCCATGGTTAAGGACTATAGTCTGGGATGGGTCAAGTGTTGGTCTTAGTGTCGGTCTTCGGAGGAGAAGCTGTTAAACCAAACTTGGATAATGACTTGTGACTTGTGAGAACCATGATTATTATTTTATTATGGACTAACCCGTTATATTATTGGAATTATCGAGTATCCCTGGGATGGTTCTACCTCCTGGATATTCACTGTGATTATTTATAAGCCCTTTACGTGGTGTCGCTGAGACGCCCGACTGTGGCATGCTTGTTACTTATTTACTTTATAAGCCCTTTACGTGGTGTCGCTGAGACGCCCGACTGTGGCATGCTTGTTACTTATTTACTTTATAAGCCCTTTATGTGGTGTCGCTGAGACGCCCGACTGTGGCATGCTTGTTATTTATTTACTTTATAAGCCTTTTATGTGGTGTCGCTGAGACGCCCGACTGTGGCATGCTTGTTATTCATTTACTTTATAAGCCCTTTATGTGGTGTCGCTGAGATGCCGGACTGTGGCATGCTTGTTATTTATTTTACTTTATAAGCCCTTTATGTGGTGTCGCTCAGATGCCCGACTGAGGGATGCTTGTTGTTTACCATCAATTTGAGACGTCGCTTCACACATCCGAATGGTGCATTTTATTCCTACTCTGTCATTACATATTTATTGTTACATATTAATAACCTGCTTGCATGCATCAAGGATTTTATTTTTATGACTGACGTTATGATCATAGAATATTTTCAGAGCATGATTATCGGTTGTTATATTATACATATGTTCATAATGTTTGCGTGTGCATTCAAAGTACTCACTGCCTTGTCCCTAGCTATTGTCTTGGCCAGATTTCTTGCGGGAGAGGAGCGACCGTGATGACAGCCCCGGAACCTAAGCAATGGTGATAGCAGCCTCGCGAAGATAGGAGTTAGCCTGGTCAGCTGTTCCTGTGGGAAATGGTGTCCCATAGACGCTGATGATCCACAAACCGCTTCCGCCATCAACCACTAAAAACCATTTGTCGTATTCACAGACCATAATGGTCTGGTGCTGCATATTTTGTATTTTGCTTGGAATTTCTGTATCAAGTCGATGCCTCATCAACTAACAGTAATCCTCGGGCTGGTGAGCACAAGGGCCATTTTCTGGGAATTCAATACCCGGAAAATCGGTCATGACAGGTCGCCGTGAAATTACAAGCTTTGCTGACTTGGCGTCCATAGTACGAAAGTACTGTGTGATGGAAAGCGCCTGGAAAACCGAAGTAAGATTTTGGGACAATCCGGCGCTGAATACAAACCCAGTTCGAAATAAAAGGGTGCATTATCGCCAATCACCCGATTTAAACACCAAAAAACAAAAAACCCCTACGGGGCATGGAACCGTACTGGAGGGATGGCTCAACGGACCCTGTAAAATTCATAGTACAGAGGGCGCCAGACCAACTCATAGCCTTAGAGCATGTTGGATACTCCGGCAGGTGGCCAAAAGTGGCGAAGAGATTTTAACCCCAGCATCCACAGAGCACTAGCCCTGGGATACCAGTACGGTATTAACAGTCTTCGAGACTTTCGCATCAAACAATATGCGAAAAAGAACACTCCGCAGCCTTGCCGAAGTCTACCAAGTAGCAACAATAAATCCATGTAGTGACACAGCTATTACCTTCAATGGCAGTGATGAACCTAAATGCCGAACAGCCCGAGCACCAGCAGCATTGGTCCTCAGTCCAATAGTGGACGGCTTTCGCCTTACCAAGTTACTCATGGACGGTGCCAGCGGATTGAAACTCATTTATGAGGAAACCCTTCGAAAAATGGAAATAGACTGGAGCCGCGTTGAGCGAAGTAGCACAACCTTTAGAGGAATAATACCTACCGGAAGCATGCTGCACAGAAAAATCACACCGATGTGGTGTTCGCACGCCGGGATAATTACAGGTCCGAGGAGGTCACGTTCCAAGTGGCCCCGTTCAGCAGCGGATACCAAGCTCTATTAGGGCGAGAGGCATTCACAATTTTTCAAGCTATACACCATTACGGGTACATGAAGCTCAAAATGCCCGGGCCCAACGGAATCATCACTCTGGCTAGTGACCCGGACATAGCACTCTGCGCCGAAAATAAGACAGCCGCACTAGCCCTTGAGGCACTATCCGAAGCCCTAGCGGCCGAGGAACCGATCGCATCAAGGCGCTCCACGGTGAACAGGGACGATGTGATACTCGATAAAAGATCCAAGTCCACCTCCTTTAAACCAGCGGTCGAAATAGTCAAATTCCAAGTCCACCCAACGGACCCTAAAAAACGGCCTCCATCGGGCACAATTAAACCCTGATGTAGACGCTGCACTACGAGAATTCCTACGAAAATTGGGAAATTTTTGCCCGGCACACTTCAGACATGCCAGAATCCCACGCCCGGTGGGCCAAAGACAGCCTAAACATCCTAAAAGGATTCAAGCCAGTCAAACAGGCTCTTCGGCGTTTCTCCGAACCTAAGAGACAAGCCATGGGAGAGGAGCTAGCCAAACTATTGGAGGCCGGATTGATCAGAGATATAAAACATCCGGACTGGCTAGCAAACCTCGTGATGGTACCAAAGAAGGAAAAATCCTGGCGCCTATGCGTCGATTTCAAGGACCTCAACAAGGCTTGCCCAAAGGATCCCTTCCCCCTCCCCCGCATCGATCAAATTATCGACGCTACCGCAGGACACGATTCATTGTGTTTCCTCGGCGCATACTTCGGCTACCATCAAATCAAGATGGCAGAGCCTGACCAAGCCGCAACGACATTTATCACCCCATATGGCCCATTCTGCTTCAACACAATGCCCTTCGGGCTCAAAAACACCGGCGCAACATATCAGCGCATGATTCAGACATGTCTGGCAAACCAGATCGGCAAAACAGTGGAATACATAGATGATGTGGTCGTCAAAACCAAGCATGTCGAAACTCTAGTAGACGACTTGAGGCTCACATTCGATAATCTTTGAACATATGACATCAAGCTTAACCCGGAAAAATGCGTTTTGGCGCATCACCGGAAAGCTCTTGGGCTTCATTGTATCCGATAGAGGAATTGAAGCAAACCCAGCCAAGATCCGAGCTCTGTCACAATTGGATATCTCAAAGGACCTCAAACAAATACAAAAATTGACTGGATGCGTGGCGGCTCTAAGCCGCTTTATCTCCCGTTTGGGAGAAAAGGCATTACCCCTCTATCGCCTCCTCCCACAAGACCGCACACTTCGAGTGGACGGATGCCGCCACGGCCGGACTCGAAGATATAAAAGCCATATTGGCAACAAACCCCGTCCTGGCCGTGCCCAACATGGGCGAACCAATGCTATTATACATCGCCGCAACTCATCAAGTTGTAAGCGCGGTGCTCGTTGTCGAACGAGAAACGGACGGACACAAGTTTCCCCTTCAAAAACCAGTTTACTACGTGTCCACTGTCCTCACTCCATGCAAATCACGGTATGCACATTATCAAAAGATAGCGTACGCGGTGTTAATGGCATCCCGGAAGCTGCGACACTACTTTCGAGAGTGTTCGATAACAGTAGCCTCTGAAGTACCTCTTAACGACATTATAAACAACGGCGACGCGACGGGCCGGATTGCCAAATGGGCCATTGAGCTCCTCCCGTTCGACATAACCTATAAGCCACGGCAAGCCATTAAGTCGCAAGTTTTGGCCGACTTCGTCACCGAATGGACTGAAGCCGAACTCTACAAGAAATATGTCAACTAGTGACCTTCTGTCAGTGACCCTGGAAGAATTGGTCATAGATCTATGAACATTTCAGACCAATTGGTCAAAAGCTGTTCGAGGGGCTCCAAACCCTAAACCATTGCGACCATTTTGGTCAGAAAGGTCGTAATTTCCTTACACGAAAAGGTCATAAAGCAAACAGCGCTAGTCCGTTGCCTTATTTCTAGTTGTTAACGACCAATACAGATGGTCATAGCCTTGTAAATTGTGGTGGGTTGCTATGACTAGGCGCCACCTCATCAGTTTTGCCTATGTGGCATGTCCTTGTGGCAGTTTTTGCCCTAGGTTGTGAAGCAACCTATATTTCTGTCATTCCCAAAATTCCCAAAAAAATCTCATAAATTCTTTGGGTCATATCTTCGTCAAATATGTAAAAATCTTCCTTGGCTAGTTCAAAAATAATTAAAAAAATATTCATTTTCCTATTCTGTTCAGAGGAGCACTTTGTGAAGGAAGTACCACTTTGGCATGTCCAAATGGTATCCATTTTCTACAGTGCTTTCCTATGCCCAAATAACCATCCTCCACCAAATGCCAGCTCAATCCATTCATTATTTTGAGCTCAGCTTCAACATTCATATTTATGTCCAGTGTGGTAGTTTGTAAAGCAAGTACCACCTAGGCTCCTCCTTTTGAGGTGAAAATTTGTGAAGACGGTCTTCTTAGTAACTGATCATCCTCAGCCAAAACTCACGCCCATTAGCCATGTGCATTTCCTGCACTGCAAATCAAACACTTAGCTGCTTATTCATGTTTGAGCATCGATCGGTCTCCTCGTGAGAATCTTATGTTGTGATTTTCTTCCTAGCACCTACCTGGGGAGTGCCCAACCCACTAGACATACCTAGGCCGCCCAGAACACATGGAAACGCCACGGTCACGCGGTGACCACGCGGCGGGCATGCGAGCTTCTGGCAGCTCTAGAGTTGGGGCCCTCGGCCACCGTCCAAACCTCGATGTCTCGCCATCAAACCATGTATTTCTGATTAAATACATACTTATTTACCTAGAAATTTTTGGAAAAAATAAAGAGCAAACTATGAGGCAGCTGCAGTTCAAATTTGACCCGCTTCCAGCTGAATCGACGGGAATTTGTCTTTTTCACCAGAGGTGGATAAAAAATTTTGACACCCAACCATTTTGTCAATTGTGCATTATATACCTACTATTTTATAAAATTTATTAGGTCCAATTTTTCAACAATTATTAGGTAGTTCCTTCACAAAAAACCCTCCTTTTGGGCACTCGGAAAATGAAAAATGAATTTTCCGTGCAAAGAAAATGAAAACTTCCTTAGGCAACATTGTTTGGAATTCCAAGATGCACCCTTGTGCACAATATGATATCATTTGAACAAACTATGCCATGAATGTGGCCATAAGATTGATCATTTGGCTTGAAAGCCATGAATCTTCACGCATGATAGCTCATTTCTGAGAACACTTTTTTAAAATAATTACCATATTACAAGTTTATTGTTTTCCCTGGAAACTTGGTCACATATAATGACACAATGCGAAGGTTTTCCAATTTTTTGATTTTTTTTGAATTTTTTATGCCCGTTTCAAAATGCGGTCAAAACGGCGGGCTTGACCGTTCCTAGCTAGTGGTTGAATCTTGGAATATTTTTGGTGTTATCTTGGAATATGATTAAATAGATACTTATGTACCTAGAAATGATTTTTGGAAAAAATGAAGAGCAAATTATGAGGCAGCTACAGTTTAAATTTGACCCGTTTTCAACTAAATCGACGGTAATTTGTCTTTTTCACCAGAGGTAGATCAATTTTTTTTTCAACCAACCATTTTGTCAATTGTGCATTATATATGGCCTAGTATTTTATAAAAATGATTTGGTCCAATTTTGCAATAATTATTTGGTAGGTCCTTCACAAAAAAACCTACTTTTGGGCACTCGGAAAATGAAAAATGAATTTTCCGTGCAAACAAAATGAAAACTTCCTTGGGCAACATTTTTTGGAATTCCAAGATGCACCCTTGTGCACAATATGAGATCATTTGAACAAATTATGCCATGAATGTGGACATAAGATTGATCATTTGGCTTGAAAGCCATGAATCTTCACGCATGATAACTCATTTCTGAGAACACTTTTTTAAAATAATTGCCGTATTACAAGTTTGTTATTTTTCCTGGTAACTTGGCCACATATAATGACACAATGCGACGGTTTCCTAATTTTTTGATTTATTTTGAATTTTTTATGCCCGTTTCAAAATGCGGTCAAAACGGCGGGAATGACCGTTCCTAGCTAGTGGTTGAATCTTGGAAACCTTTTCATGTTTCTCTGATTAAATAAATAATTTTGTATCTAAAAATGATTTTTAGGAAAAATAAATAACAAACTATGAGGCAACTGCAGATTAAATTTGACTCGCTTCCTCTGGAATCGGCGGATATTTGTTTAAATGAACAAAAATAGCTAGAAGGATCGGAGATGCATACAAATTGGTGATCATCCGTAAAATCTTATATTTACTAATTGGAGGCACCTTTCCATCCTTCATGTTAATCCACACCAACAAGATTAATTTAGCCATTAGATTTTAAATTTAATGGTCAAGATGTTATCTATTAGAATTAAAGAAATCCGCACGTACGTAAAGTATTGAACCAATTGAACCAACACGTACAAAGGTAAAAAGAAAGATACCACTTCCGCAAGGGATTAAACCCAAACGGACAAAAACATCACGTGTGCACAAAATAGGAGGTCTCTCCACGTACATTTTAAAAAATAAACTCACGCATAGCAAAAAGTAGAGTCCTAGACAGCCACGTTCAAAGAAATAGAAGGCTCGCAACTTACGTCCAAGCCAACTAAAAATGCCCACGTCCAAGTTTTTTTTCTTTTGAGGGATACCCACGTCCAACATTAAATGAAAAGATCAGCTCAAAAAAGGTTTAAAAGAAAAGATGAGCCTTCGCCTTGCCAATGGAAAAAGAAATTGACCTGCATGTCCCCAAATTTTATTTTTCAACATCCACGTTGAACTGAAAAACACGTCCATGTTTAAAAAACATGTGCCATCATCCTGCAATTTAAAAAACATTTTATAGTATAAAAAGCATACGCTACAACTAAATACTCTTCATAACACATGAATAAAAGAAAGAAAACCATTGTCAGGATAAAAAAAACATGTGCATGTTAGCTAAAAGAATCGAAGCATACCCTTTCTTTTCAGATTAATAAAGAGTCCTGAAGCTTCACGTAAAATGTGTGCATACACCTGATTGAATTAAAAAGAAATTCTACACCCATATTTAAAAAGAGGAACAACTAAAATAAAATAGATAAGACTTGAACATGCAAAAATATCTCCCTAATGCCTTCCAGAAATCACCATTGCAAGGCCATTAATTTGATATGTGAAATCACCGAATTGTAATACATGTGTGGGAATTTGCATAAATTAGATGCATGGAAAACTAAAATATGAACTTAAACCTATTAATAAATATCAATTGAAGGAATACCAATTTTTTTCTTCATTTTTTCTGATAGGGGTTGGCAAGACAAACATTTGTATATTATAAATAGGGTTATTTCACAACCACATCAACTAGAACTAAAATTTTAAGGTGTAAGATAATCGTATCAAGCATTAAGAGTCTATGCCCAAAATTGATATATCAATAAGCTTTGAAAAAATTAAACTAGCCTATGCGACATATGCCGTTCACACATCAATTTTGGTTTTTGACTAGTCGGTGTGTGTACTGTTTATCTTTCTCCCAACTTCTGTTGCATTATGTTATATATGCAAATATATATCAAACATAGAAGGAAGATGTGTATCTTGCCACATGGATCAAATTAATTCATTCTCTCTCCATCCCTTAGTTGGTGGCGTAAAATTCACTAGAAGGTGTATTTGCTACTATGAGACAAAGGCCTCCTTTAGGCCAATAATAATGATTTGAGCAACATAAATGGGAAAAATGATGCACCGCATCCAATAAGCTTATAATACATGTGTTCACTATGTCTTATCATTATTTGAATAACTTAGCAACCACCCAGTTGTATGATAGCTGCAATTTAACTCTCCCAGTTTACATCTTAATTAATTTTATTATTAATTATATAACGTTATAATAGCTAGGCCGTGCAGGTGCACGGACTGATGACTAGTGTGGTCTAAACTAAGTGAAAATTTTAGTGATGCCATTTGCAAAATAATTTTGCTAGTTGTTTCACAAAACCCCGTGTTTTTAGCACTAAGAGATGATTTAAATAAATACCTCATGTTTTGAACCAATCAGGAAGCAGCCCACGGATCACCCCCTGTAGTCGATCTGAGCCGTCCACACTCTCCCTCAGTCCCTCGATCCAGCGTCTCTTGCTCACCTCTCACCTCTCGTCCCTCTCCCACCAACCCTCCCTCTCGTCCCTCCCGATCCAGATCGCCCGCTTCCCTCTCTCTCCTCGATCCAGATCGGCCGCCTCTCCTCCCTTCCTTCCGCTTCTCTATCTCTCTTCCCGTCGCATGGCGGCGCCTCCTTCCCCCACGCTGCACGAAGCCTCCCTCCCGCTCCCAGCTTTTCTTCCTCCTCCGCCGCCTCTAGGGTTTCTTTCCCCGATCCCCAATCCCCTAGCGCTCCACTCCTTCCTTGCCGCCGCCACCTCCGGCGCCCGATCCGGGCGACCTCAGGCGAGATCCGATGATGGTCCAAATCGTGCACGGGGACGTAGTGGGGGACCCGACGGTGGTCACCGTCAGCTGCGCGGACAAGACCGGTCTGGGTTGTGACCTCTGCCGCCTCGTCGTCCTCTTCGGCCTCAACGTCCACAAGGGCGACATGAGCACCGACGGCCGCTGGTGCTACATCATGCTCTGGGTCGCCGCCTCGCGCCAGGGCCGGGCCGTGGACTAGGACGTCCTCAAGGAGCGGCTGGTGGAGCTTCGTCCGCACCGCACTGGAGCAGACCCGCCTCTGCACCGCCCTCACGCCCCACCCCTCGCAGGTTGGTAAATGTCCGACTACTTCCCTTTGCTCGCCTTGCCGAGCTCCCTGCTCCTGTTTCCTTGCCACCTTGCAATGTCCTAGCTCGGTACACGCTGCGTTGGCGAGCATGCTTTGTCTGCTCGAGGTGACTAGCAAAGCCGTAACCGCATACTAGTGTCCATGCTAGCCCAGCCCGTTAGGCAGGTGTCCACGAATTCAGATGCTTTGATAACTGAAAATTCAGTCTAAAATGAGGAGCAAAACCAATCAGTATTGATGTCGCACTAGTGCGGATGAATTTTGGTGCCTGGTCTTTGTCTGAAGCACGAGCCGCATTTCATTTCTTCAGATATATAATCAATTGTTGACTACTTAAGGCTTTGAGTGAGGGTCAGTCTCCGAGTCTGGTATAGTGGTATAGGCATTTTTTATGCAATTGTCCATCTAGAACATCATAAAGTGTAGGTCTCCTGTGATATCAGCTGACGCCAGTCACATTTGTCATTCACAGAAGATGATTTTGTCCTGTGTCATGCTTCCAGGAAAAGTTCAGGCTCATACGAGCCAACGACGATGCGACTGTTTTGGATGCTCTCTCCTTCAGCGCTCTCAAAATTAGACTGCTTCGCAGCTTGACGATTGAGAAGAAAAACTATGTTCAGGTACTTCATCTCCAAGTTGAAAGTTTCCTTGACCAAAACCCACCAACAATTATCCCAAAAGGCTATGAACTAAAATATAGATTTACATGTGAAGCTGCTTATATCTGAATATTACAGCTGCATTACAGCTGCAGTTTGTTCTGTAAAAATAGTTGCTAGCTCTTTCTGTGACCCATCTTTATCTCTTTGTTCTGTTTGGATGGAGCAGGATCCCTCTTTGGTCGACATGCATGAGGAGGAGGAAATTGTCTCCCCACACAAGGTTGATCCCTCTCGACTTTACTGTGAGGTTTTTTCTATCACTGCTATGTTGTAGCCTAGTTTCTGTTGTGGCCCTTAAACCAAGCTCATATCATATTTGCACCTGTATGATGTGTGTGTGCTTGATGCTCACGTACTAAGTAAGGTTGGTGGTTGTTTTGCGACTGAATCGTGTTTCAGTTTGATACCACTATGCTTTCTCTTGTCAAATTCGTCCCTGACTAGTATAGTTGGTACTATTGCAGCAGGTCGATTGATTGAGGGAAAACTCTTGCCTCTGCTTAACATATCTAAAACCTAGTCAAATTCCTCAACAACATATTTTTTTTTTACAACAACAATGCATTCAAAAATCTGACCTATCTATATACACACTTTGTGGAAGAAATAGGATATATATGTGCTTCTATTGCTTCTATATTATATATATACATGTACGTTTAGTTATTCGACATGCTTCAACATTTTTCTGTTTGATTTGGTGCAGGAGGATGCCTGAGCTGACCAGGAGGACACCCTCGTCCACCCCGGCCACCACACAAGGTCGTCCTTCTATTTCTTTTGCTATTTGTTCATGTGCTACTTGTTTTTCAGTTCCATTGGCTCCTATTGCAAATAAGTCTATACATTAGACCAGCCCAAGTGTTGTAAGTGATGGGTGTCCTAGATACAGAAATATACCAAGTGCAAGTGGGTGCTCGTGTTGTACATAGTAGCAGATCTGTTTATGTGAGCTATACAATGGCCTATTTCTTCCTAATGATATGAACACTCTCTCATGATCGACTAGGTCCCTGCTCTATTTCTTCTTCTTTTGCATCCTGTATGTATGTATGTGTCCTGATTTATCAAGTGGTTTCTTCAGAATTGATCGAGTCTGACAAAGTTGTTCTTAACATTTCTTGAAACAGGGCGAGGCCGGTGATGTCCGTGCGGTGATGTCCCTGGGGTGGCGCCACTGTGCCCGACGCTTGCCCTGGTCGCCGCGGTGGTGATTCGGCGGCTTCCAAACCCTTCTCCTCGATGTGGTGATGGTCACACCATAGCCGTGGTGTGGTTGAGCCTCTGCTACGATTACAACTTTCCTCTGGTGAGGTCCTCCCCGTCCTTCTTCTCTGATGTAGCTCCTGCATGGCCTTGGCCATGATTTGGGTTGTATGTGGGGCTCTTCTAGTTGCTGCTAGATGCTGTAACCAAGCATGAACTCCTACTAGAGCTCTCTGGTGATAAATTCATGCGGTTCTAGGGTCTATCAGTAGCTGCCCATGGGTACTTGCTTTATATATGTGCTCCTGTGATGCTCTGGTGGTATGGGGTTGCTCTGGATTTGCTAAGATGGTTAGGAGCAGTGCTTAATCTGTTGTTTGCTCCTATGTGGCTCTGTTGGACTCATGCTCTGCTCCTACACCAAAGCAGCTTGATTGGTTCTATATACACTAGCAGCAGTAGCTCATGTACATGTAATTGGACTCCCTGTGCTGTTCTTGTAAATTCGTCCATGTCTTTCTCTTTTTGCTGGTGCTACTACACATGTTAGATTGTTAGCTGTACTTGTTTCCATCTCAAATTACTTATCTTCTTGAACATATGCCTGATGCTTGGTGCATGTAGGATGTGCTCCGTGTGGATATCTATGCATTTGTTAAGATTTTTGTAGCACATGCTATGGCCTCAAAGATTGTTTATTTTATTTTCGTTCATACATGAGCACAATTTTTTATTGCCGTCAAGGGGTGAATTGATTTGATCGTTAATATGTGGTTGGATGTGATGTTTTGCAGGTTGAAGGCGCTAAGGTGTTGGAGACGTGCGTGTACTTGTTGAGTGTTTTATCTGTAGAGTGCTATACTGTGATTCGTGTAATATTATATGGTTATATTGTGATTGGTGGAATGTAATAAACTTGATTGGTACATCAGTGATTTGGCTGTTATTTGAATATATTTAAAATGTGTTCTCTGATTGGTATATCATTGAGTTACAAGTTGTGAAAAATTAAAACCTGATGTTTGGGACCTAGTGCCTAGAAGAATCTGACAATGTGCATCCAGTTGACTACAATAATCTGAAATTGAATGTAACAAAAAAAAGGAAAACCCGAAAATAAAAATATATAGAATGTGAAAAGGCTGCACCTCAGAAAGCAAAAAAAGGCCGAACCAATGGCCCAAGCCATGTAGCTAGTAAAAAACAACTGGAAAAAATACATTAAAAAGGCTGAATTATTGGGCTTGGCCCATGTAAAACGTCGAATCGGACTGGGCTGATTCTTGTGCCACATCAGCTTGCCATGCTGGATGCCTACGTGGCCTGAGGAAGTTGCTAGTGACCAAAAATTTGGTCAAAGAACCAACGACCTTTTACATATCACAGAGAAGGTCGCTATAGTCAGTTAACGATCCTCAGCTTTTGACCTTCTGTTTTTGGTCACAAAAAGGTCGCAAATGAAAAACTATGACCTTTCAGCGACCATTAGTGAGGGTCACAAGTTGACATATTTCTTGTAGTGCGTACGACACATATTCCAACTGGATCATGCACTTTGACGGCTCCAAAATGTTGGCTGGTCTGGGGGCTGGCGTCGTTCTGACGTCCCCAACAGGAGATACAGTTCAATACGTACTCCAGATAATGTATACGGACTCCAACAACGCAGCCGAATACGAGGCCCTTCTACATGGTCTCCGGATGGCAGTATCCATGGGCATTCAATGCATAGAGGTGCGCGGGGATTCGGACCTCACGATATCCCAAATAAATGGAGACTTTGATGCCAAGGATCCAAAAATGGCAGCTTATCGCAACGCCGTCCTAAAATTGTCAGCTCGGTTCGTATGGGTCGAATTTCACCATTTAGCTCGATAAAAAAATCCGGCATCAGTCCTCTTTGAACGCATTGGCGCAAAGCGCGATGCCGTCCACCCCCCCCCCCCAATCTCTTCTTAGAGAGGCTTTTCAAGCCATCCGTAGTATGGGAAGGAGTCTGGAAACAATAGCCCGGACCCAACAAAGACCGCCCAACACCGAACATTCTGACACAACTGGAGGCTCTGCCAACGAAGTAACATCTTCAGCCCACGTAATAATGGCAGTCATTGCCCCGTGGACGGAACAATTCCTAGCCTACCTAACCAGGCAGGAACTTCCCGAGGACCAAAACGAGGCACGCTGCATAGTGCGGCGATCTAAAGCCTATAAAGTCCATGAGGGAGACCTTTATAAGAAAAGCACGACCGGAGTCCTTCAAAGGTGTATCACCGAAGAGGAATGGCGGAATCTTCTGGCTGAAATTCATGCCGGATTCGGCGGGCACCACGCCGCATCCCGGGCCCTTGTAAGCAAGGCCTTCCGTACAGGATTTTATTGGCCGACGGCCCGGGCAGATGCTCAGGACTTAGTCCAACGATGCGTCGGTTGCCAGCTCTTTGCTAATCAAAGCCACACTCCACCCACTGCCCTCCAAACTATACCCATCACCTGGCCCTTCGCGGTCTGGGGGCTTGACATGGTTGGACCCCTTAAAGGAGGAACCCACAAGCAAAATTACCTACTGGTCATGGTGGATAAATTCACCAAATGGATAGAGGCCAAGCCTGTTAAGACGGCCGAATCCGGACCGGTGATAGACTTCATATCAGGGGTCGTACACCGTTACGGCGTCCCCCACAGCATCATCACTGATAACGGCACGAACTTCACGGTCGACGAGGTCAAACTCTGGTGCAAAAACATGGGCATCAAGCTCGACTATGCTTCAGTCTATCACCCTCCAACTAACGGTCAAGTCGAGCGAGCAAATGGTCTAATCATGAGCGGCATCAAACCCATATTAGTGTAGTCCCTCAAGGAATCTAACACACACTAGGTAGAGGAGCTCGACTCCGTACTCTGGGGGCTGCGGACCACGCCGAATGGCACCACCGGATTCACACCATTCTTTATGGTATACGGCGCAGAGGCAGTTCTGCCCTGCGACTTAAATCATGACCCACCTCGCGTGCGCATGTACGAAGAAAGAGAAGCCGAGCTCGATCGGCAGGACAGTTTGGACGCCTTGGAGGAGGAGCGTGATGTGGCAAAAGCCCGTTTCGCATTCTATCAACAGCAGGCTCGAAGATACCAAAGCAGAGAAGTACAGGCCAAAACTTACAATGTTGGCGAGTTAGTTCTACGCCTGCCGGACAAGAAAAAGGACAAACTCAAGCCCAAATGGGAAGGTCCCTTTATTATCGACCAAGTCCTGACCGGTGGAGCGTACCGTCTCCGAGATGCATCGGATAACCGACTCGAGCCGAAACCATGGAACGCAGCCCATCTCCGAAGATTCTACACCTAGCGCGGGATTCCTAGTTCGTCTCCTTCCTCTTTCTATTTTTTACACATTAGCTGCCTTATATTTCTCTCCTTCTCCCTCTTTTTCTCTTACAGCCTTTAAAGGCTCGTTCGCGCATTGTTCAGACACACTTGACGCGCTTATCCGCTCATTATACCTGGGGCTTCTTTAATAGAAGCTTATTTGTACGGGATTCATGCCTAACACATGTGTCACGCTTCCGCATGTACCTTTTATTCACCATTATATGCATCGATATGACTTAAGTTTTGGCCAAGCTAGGTTGCCTGGCTCCTGTGCTTACCCCTACGTTCCCGATTGCTCGTCTAGGTGGTAAAGGGAGCACCTCTGTGATTGTTACTGCCGGGTCAGCCGGATGTGTACCTCAGACTGGGTGAAGCCAAAAGCTAGCGTTCTTAAGGGAATATTCGGTCGGTGAACTAAAGATGATTTCTCACTTATGTATTTATCTGCCCCTAGATGCTTTTCTGCTTTTTTCGCAGTCCGAACATGCACTTTAAGGCATGCCTCCCGGGGAAAGGAACCCCTAACGGAACTATTCTCCCTGGAAGATGTTTCTTACTAACCATGTAATATAACATAACTAGTTGGGCACTTACCTGTTCAAGCACTAATGACCCCTACGCCTGGTCTCCACGCATGCCCCGGTTCTTACATTACCGTGAGGGTATTCAGACACACTCCGGACTATAGGGTCCCGAGGTTGAAGCGAAAAGGTCCGCCATGACAAACGATCTACAATCTGGGTAAGGCATTTTTACATGTCATCTTAAATTACATAGTCAATTTGACTGGGTGTATTCCTCCTCAATACCATCTAATAGGTTGTCCAGTTTACAGTCCTATTGGGAATACTTTGTGGCCAATTCTACTTGGTCGTACACTAAGCTCACAGGGATCTCCTTCCCATCAGGCCCCACAGGTCCGACCTCGGCCATGTGGTTTGGGTCAGCCTTCGTGTACCCCGTCTTCACCATGGCCCAGGCCTCCCTGGCGCCTTGATGGCAGGCCGATATCTTCCATAATTGGAAGCGCCGCCACGCTCCCTTGAGCATCTCTACAAGCTCTCCAAGGCCTTCGGGCAGGGAGACAGATGGCCACAAGGCCTGGGCGACGCCTTTCATCACCTGCCGAACTCGTTCGTGCAGTTGTAAGAGCTCGGGAAGAAGGCCACCCGTAGAACCGGGCATTTCCTCTACAGAATGACCTGTGAGCGTACCTACAGACATAACACTGTTAGTCGACTTCCTCACTGAACTCTTTTTCAAAGTTCGTTCAAGCACTTACTAAAAATGTCGCGTCGAAGCCATCGGTTCTCCTTCGCGGAGTCCTCACAGCCGGATCGAGGGACCGTTCCGGATCCTCGGGTTGTGGAGGAGGGTTGTTTATATCCTTTATGGCCCGGCGCAATTCCTGCGTCGAAATCACAAGATAAGGTACTTCACTATGGGAATATGGAACGGATGGGCAAAAAGAAGTGTCCGCTTACCCAGCTTGGAGGATTGTACATAGAAAATCCGCCCTGTGGATTGACGCGGAGGAACTCCTCCTCTTCTCCCTGGTACAATGCGGACAAGGCCTTCGTCAGTGCAGCAATCGATCCCGGCCCCTTACGGCCGCAGTGGGTGGCATCATCCTCCCTGTCGAGATCCCACATGGGGTGGCCTCTATACTGAAGCGGCTGCACCCCCCGCATAATGCATGTGGACATGACCCCGATCATGGTCAGTCCGGAATGAGCTAACAACCTTAACCGGCTCATCAGGTAAAGGATTTCCTTGTCATTTTCCCTCTGGGGGCTCCGTGGACGCCAGCTTAGGCGCTTCTTCAAGGGAGCATTATTGAACTCGGGGATGCCGATCCGAACAGGGTCTGGCAGGGGGACAAATTCTATATAAAACCATTCTGAAGGCCAGTCTTCGGACGCCTTCCTTGGGGTTCCGGATAGATATCCGGTCCCAGTGATGCGCCATAGTTCGGCTCCGCCTACTTGATATATCGACCCCTCCTGAGAACGGGGCACAAGGCAGAACAACTTCTTCCGTAGTGCGAAAGGAGCCTCGACGCCCAAGAACAGCTCACAAAGGGCTACGAAGCCCGCAATATGCAATATGGAGGCAGGCGTAAGGTTGTGCAGCTGGAGGCCCTAGAACTCTAGGAGCTCCCGGAGAAACGGATGAATTGGAAATCTGAGCCCTCTTATCAGATAAGGGATAAGGCATACCCACTCTCCTTTTGAGGGACTGGGGACGCTCTCCGCTTGCTCTCCGCCATTATAGGTGGCACGTCCGGCTCGAACCGGGACCATGAAGGCTGGGGGAAGGAATCCCTTGGTTTGGAGCGTCACTAGCTCGCTGTGCGGGACGGAACATCTCTCCCAACCTCCAGGCTGAGGACTGAGAGGGCGAGAGGAGGAGCTGCGTCGACTGGCCATGATGGAATGGATCTCTGTCGGATGCGCTCCGATGAATGCTTGCGAAGGGAAGATGGTGTGATTCAGATCTAAATCCTCGTCTCTTTTATAAGGCAGCTTATTTGCGTAGCTAGGGGGGTAAAAGTAAAAACACCCTGGCTTTTCGCATTCGTTTGACACGTGGAAGACGGCCATTATTGGGCGTGGAAGCCAAGGAGCACAATATTCACGAGAAGCCGGACACTATTCAATAGGTACACAGAATTTGGAGAAGAACCCGCCTTGCAATGCCGAAGACAAATCTGCACGCCGGACTCATCATCATTGAAGCCTGGTTCGGGGGGCTACTGAGGGAGTCCTGGATTAGGGGGTGTCGGGATAGCCGAACTATGACCTTTGGCCGGACTCCTGGACTATGAAGATACAAGACTTCGTCCCGTGTCCAGATGGGACTTTCCTTGGCGTGGAAGGCAAGCTTGGCGATACGGATATGTAGATCTCCTCCCATTGTAACCGACTCTATGTAACCCTAACCCTCTCCGGTGTCTATATAAACCGGAGGGTTTTAGTCCGTAGGACGAACAACAATCATATCACATAGGCTAGCTTCTAGGGTTTAGCCTCTCTGATCTCGTGGTAGATCTACTCTTGTACTACCCACATCATCAATATTAATCAAGCAGGAGCAGGGTTTTACCTCCATCGAGAGGGCCCGAACCTGGGTAAAAACATCGTGTCCCTTGTCTCCTGTTACCATCCGCCTAGACGCATAGTTCGGGACCCCCTACCCGAGATCCGTCGGTTTTGAAACCGACAGGCTCTCTCCTGGAGGGCCACCGACCTTGCTAAGATCACGAGGGAGGCACTTGGGCACCACTTAGAGGCGTGTTTCAAAGCAAGTTTCCCTCAGGAAGGAGCAAGGCAAGGAGGGCCAAACCCTCAGGAGTTCATTAGCAAGATCATTCAGGAGCTCCAGGAGCCAAGAGTCATGAGTGGCAGCCGCCGCTTACCCGCCGTAGCTCCCCATCCAGGCGAGGATGGAGGGCTGCGCTTCTGCATCGACATACCAGGGCTCAACCGAGCCGCCTCTCAGGAGCGCCTCTGGACCTCACGCGTGGGGCGCTGTGAAGGTCCACCCCACAGCTACATTCGCACGCCTTACGGTTTGCCGAGCGCGGCTACCACACGCCAGCGCCTAATGAGGAGCATCCTGGAGGCTCAAGTGGCCAGGCGTTCCGTAGTCCTGGCGGAGATGGAGATTGTTCGCGAGGAGCCACCAGCGCCTTCGGAGCCTCCCGAGGCTCCTGGGCCTGGGGGCTCGTGAAGATCGGCTTCCACAACGCAAGGCGTCCGCTCATCTTCAACATTATCAGGTGACATCCTTCGAGTTTCATTTTCAGCTGGGAGCGCCCTGTGGCTGCATCATTCCTGTGCCGCGTGGGTCTGTCCATGCGGCGTGTATCCTTTGCTTCATGTGTCTAGTTTACCTTATTGGGCGCCCTCGGGCTGCATCATCCCCAAGTCGCTCGGGCCAGACCCAGCGATGTCTGCCTTCCCTGCACCTATCTAAATGAACTTGCTCCTTTGTGATTAACGTGTTTGACCTAGCCGCCCGCTCGATTGACACCAACAAATTATGGAGCTCCTCCCTAATGGCACGACGCTTACGCATGGGTCCGTCACTGCAACAACGACAAACCTTAATGGCTGAGCTCTGGCTGCGGCAGCCCCGCATGGCGCCACCTCGTCAAGCCTTCAGTGCCTCGTCAACCCTCCAGAGCAACCAACGGCTGACTGTCGATTGTCATGGCGAACTCTTGTTCTTCTTGTGATGAGCCTGCAGGATCTCTTCAAGGAGCAGCATCAGGCGAGGCCCTCATGGCATCTTCTTCACTCTCGTCCGCGCGAACCGCTTGCACGTTAAAGGGGGAGGGGTACCTGAGCATCGCGACTCATGGGCTCCTATAGGCTCTCCAGCCCTCACCCTCTGGCCTTGTCCATGGCATCGCGACCTGGCATACCAGCGATGACTTAGCCCCGCTCGAGGGCCGGGACCCGAGGACGTAGAGCCAAAAGGGGAGTAAAGGTGAGAGGGAAGAGGCACGCGAGGACCTCGCCAGGCAACTCCTTATCTGCCGATGCGTGGACCTAGCGCCGCACCGAGAAGCGGTTCCTGACTCCCGAGATAAGTCAAAACAAAGAGTACTACTATGGTTGGTGCTCGTCGATCTCCGTCGCCTCCTCCATGTCCAGCTCACTCCCGACGGTCGACTGGGGAAGGTGCTCCATGGCATCCATCGCACCATACTCGGCAAGCATCTCGCCATCCACATCCACCATCTCTTTGGAAAAGGCCTCCACGATCTAGGCGTGGGCGGCCGCCATCTGGGCTTTGACGGGCTCTATCGTGGCAAGGTATGTCACGCAGGAACGGACGGCTACTCGAACGCTCTCGGCGATTGCCAACTCTTCGGCCGTGGGTTGCTGACCATTGTCAGAGAAGCTTCTTTCGATTTGTGCGGTGACCGCCACGATCTGGGCATGGGCGGCCTCGACATGGTCCTGGGCGGCCTTCATTAGGGCTCAGGCCGCCGCTGTGGAACGGATAGCTGTTGTGCCGCTCTCGCCAGTTGCTATCCCTGAGGCAGATGTTGTTGCCGCCGCCTGAGAAGCAAGAGTGGCCGTTTGGGCTGCCTTGGCCGCCCCATCACAGATTCCAGTCGCCCTCACGAAGCTTCTTAGCACGCGCCTGGCGGCTGTGGCCGCGCTCTCACTGGAGTGGGCCCCTAAAGTTGCCCTCGGGACACGGGTCCACGTCCCCACCTTTCACCAGCGACGATTGAAGAGTGAAATGATGTTTGGGGATCGAGCTAGTGTGCTTGACACGCAAACTGTGGACTGTAGCCGACGAACCTTCTTGCGTAATCCATAGGCGTACTATACACCGACGGTGCTCTATGATTTTTTGTACTACATCTCACACGGTTGGTGATAATAAACTGTGTGGGATCCACTTGATTTTTCATCTTGATTTGAATTACATAATGGGGTCATAGCTGCAAAGGATGGTATTTGAATTGCTAGAACTTCTATCTGTAGTGAACATACAACAATAGCTGTGTTGTCAAACAATTTGGAATTATTCAAGGTTCGTTTGGACATTTTTATACGGTAACTTGGTTTTCTAGGAATTTCAGGTGAACAATTCAAAATAAACCACATGCACATGCTTCGGTGCACCAAAATGGGTTGTGAAATGATATATGTGTCCATGGGTTGATGCTTACGTCCCATTCAAGAAATGGGGATGATTTCAAATACCACGGCACCGTGTCTCTCCGGCAAATGTTGAGGTGCTTGCTTTTGTAATTCTAGTAAATATAGAACTCGTTTGAAATTCATGAACCTTGGCATGCTATCATGGAACGGCATCAAGATGCTGGGGTAAAAAAATATTGTCCCATTTGGGCCAGGTTATGGTATAAGCTCCTCGCAAACCAGATCTTCTCTCACCACTAGCATGATGGTTTCGTAGGGAACGTTTCACCTTTCTGGACGAAACGATATCCATTGCATCTTCTCGATTTTATTTTTTTCCTAGTGTCAACATAGAACAATAGGGGTGTTGTGTCAACTTTTGGGATTTTTGGGGGTTCGCTTGGACATTTTCATAGGTTAACTGGGTTTTCTATGCATTCATGTGCATAATTCAAATTTGAACTACATGCACATGCTCTAATGCATATAAATTAGTTGAAAATTGAAATATGTGTCCTTGGTTGCATGCTTAATTAGGTTCCATGCAAGAAATGAGAATGAATGTCAAACACCTTTACCACCGTCGCTCGGCCGTTAACATCGAGATACATGGTTTTAAAATTCTAGTAAATCGAAAACTCGTCTGAAATTCATGAAACTTGAGATGCTATCATGGAACGGCAGCAACATGCAGTGGTAAAACTATTGTCACATTTGGGGCAGGTTGGGGTATAAGCTTCTCACAAACAAGAGCTTCTGACAACAAGCCTCATGGTTACGGTAGCGAACATTTCACCTTTCTGGATGAAATGATATCCGTTGCCTCTTCTTGATTTCAATTTTTGCTCTAGTGTCAACTTAGAACAACTGGAGTGTTGTGTTAAATTTTGGAATTTTTCGGGGTTATTTTGGACATTTTTACGCATTAATTGACCTTTCAATGCATTTATGCGCATAATTCAAATTTAAACTACATGCACATGCTCTAATGCACATAAATTGGTTGAAAATTAAAATATGTCTCCTTGGTTGCATGCTTAGGTCGCATGCAAGAAATGGGAATGAATGTCAAACACCCTGCCACCGTGACTTGGCCACAAACATTGAGATACCTTATTTTTAAATTCTAGTAAATCCAAAACTCATCTGTAATTCATGAAACATGGCATGCTATCATGGAGCGGCATCAACATGCCGTCGTAAAAAATTTGTCCCATTTGGGGCAGGTTTGGGTATAAGATTTTCACAAACCAGAGCTTCTCACAACAAGCCTGATGGTTTTGGTAGGGAACGTTTCACCTTTCTGGACGAAACGAGAGCCGTTGCCTCTTCTTGATTTAAATTTTTTTCTCTAGTGTCAACATAGAACAACATGAGTGTTGTGTTAAATTTTGGAATTTTTGGTGTTCGTTAGCACATTTCTTATGCATTAATTGAGTTTTCAATGCATTTATGTGCATAATTCAAATTTGAACTACATGCACATGCTCTAATGCATATAAATTGGTTGAAAATTCTAATATGTGCCCTTGGTTGCATGCTTAGGTCCCATGCAAGAAAAGGGAATGAATCTCAAACACCCTGCCACCATCACTCGGCCGCAAACATTGAGATACCTGGTTTGTAAATTCTAGTAAATCCAAAACTCGTCTAAAATTCATGAAACCTGGCATGCTATCATGGAATGGCACCCGGCATGCCATGGTAAAATTTTTTCCCATTTGGGGCAGGTTTGGGTATAAGCATCTCACAAACCAGAGCTTCTCACAACAAGCTTGATGATTTCGGTAGGGAACGTGCCACCTTTGGGGACGAAACGCTACCCGTTGCCTGTTATTGCTTTCAAAAAATTTCTAGTGTCAACATAGAACAAAAGGAGTGTTGTGTTCAATTTTGGAATTTTTCAGGGTTTGTTTGGACATTTTTATATATTAACTGGGTTTTCTAGGCATTTTATGTGCATAATTCAAATTTGAACTACATGCACAAGCTCCAGTGCATATAAAATTGGTTGAAAAATCAAATCCGTGTCCTTGGGTGCATGCTTAGGTCCCATGCAATAAATGGGAATGAATTTCAAACACCAGCACTATTGATTGCTGGCAAAACATTGAGATACTTTGTTTTTAAATTCTAGTAAATCCAAAACTCGTCTGAAATTCATGAAACTTGGCATGCTATCATGGAATGGCACCCGACATGCTGTGGTAATTTTCGTGTGCATTTTGAAAGAAGGCGCACTCGAATAACAGTGAACAAAGGCATTTCGAAACAACTAGCTGCCACTCTAACATCGCAAACATTTTAGATAGAACACCCGTATGTACACTGACACCTTGCCCAGTAAGCCAAGGGAAAATGTGCCGAGCAGGATTTGTTCAGCTCTTCATCGCAAACGTTTTAGATAGAACACCTGTATGCAAAGTGAGAGCTATGGTCTTCCGCAGTAAGCCAAGGGAAAATTTGCTACGCGGGATTTGTGCATCTCTTCAACGCAAATGGTTCAGATTGAATAAGGTATGCAAAGCGCGACTTCGGTGCTAAGCCAAGCGAAAATTTGGCAAGCAGGATCTCTACCTCCCTTCAACGCAAATGGTTTTTTTGGATGACCCGTGTGCAACCACGTCCAGACAATTTGGTAGGATTTGCATCTGTCATACTGGGTATATTGCCATTTGTTGATCTAGTAACATTGCAATTTGTCAATCCTTGTAACACTGTGATTTGTCAAAATATGCAGCTAAAAATCACTAGCACTATCTAATTTTTGCAACTAAAATTTTGTAATTAAGCACCAACACACCGTGCGCCATTAGTATAGAGTAGTGGCGCACCACATGTCTGGTGCGCCATTAGTGTCAATATCATCTATAGCCCTTTTCCTAGTAGGGTAGATTTCATTCATAGATTAAGCAGTCATTCTTAATTTATAAAAATAGTTCAACTTTACAGCTGAACCGACCAAACTTTTCCCCAATTGTTGCCAACCACGTACTGAAATAGCTTGTTCAACTATATATACTAGCTAATTTTAAGTACGTTGTACAGTTCCACCACAACTATAGTCAGATGAACTGAACAAAATAGCCCCTAAATACTACTGAGGGGCTTTGTACTACTTCCGGCAGCCTCTCCTCTGTGGAGCGCGCTTAGTAAGAGGAAGAGGAGGAGGAGGCTACCGACAAACTGGACAACTACAATACAGTGACAGCCGCTGCTGCACCTTCAGCGAAGCTCACCTCGAACGCCCTCTGCGGCTCCAGACTACCCCTCTCGAAGTGGTGGTTCTCCTCGTAGATCTCCTGATTCCTCACCTCTGCGTCGGCGTGTGCCGCGACCACGGCGGCAGTAAGGCTCTTTGCGTGCTAGACGAGGCGCTCCTCCTCCTCCCGCAGGAACTCGATGTAGCGTGCAAGGTCGCTGCCGCACGTGCGGGCCTCCACCTCCCTCCTGCGGGCGGCTGTGGCAGAGCGGGTGATGATCCCGGTGGTCGACGGTGGGCTAGCGGCCACGGCGGACGATGATGGGGTGGCGGCCAGGACCACCACCTCCCGGCTTCGGGACGTGGTGGCGGAGCGGGTGATAGCCTTGGTGGCCGGCAGTGGGGTGATGGCCACGGCGGCAGAGCGGGTGATGGCCGTGGCTTTCGACAGAGCTGTGGCAGCAACGGCGGCCGGCAACAGGTGCCGACGGGCACCGGCGGCCGAGCATGTGGTGCGTGTTCCGCGCACACCCAACTGGGATGCCGCGCGCACTATACTACGACAGGGACTGCGCCACCGCTGCGGTGTGGCCTCCCAGCTGGAGCTATGTGATACGTCTCCAACGTATCTATAATTTTTTTATCGCTCCATGCTATATTATCTACTGTTTTGTACCATATTGGGCTTTATTTTCCACTTTTATATTACTTTTGGGACTAACCTATTAACCGGAGGCCCAGCCCAGATTTGTTGTTTTTTGCCTATTTCAGTGTTTCGAAGAAACATAATATCAAACAGAGTCCAAACGGAATGAAACCTTCGGGAACGTGATTTTCTCATCAGATATGATCCAGGAGACTTGGACCCTCGGTCAAGAAAGGTGGGAGGCGGCCACGAGGTGGGCGCCCCTAGGTGCGCCCGCCTCGTGCCCCAAGCTCCACCAACGTACTCCTTCCTCCTATATATACCTACGTACCCCCCAACAGATCAGAAACGGAGCCAAAAACCTAATTCCACCGCCGCAACTTCCTGTATCCACGAGATCCCATCTTGGGTCCTGTTCCGGAGCTCCGTCGGAAGGGGAATCCGCCATGGAGGGCTTCTACATAATCATCATAGCCTCTCTCCGATGACGTGTGAGTAGTTTACTTCAGACCTTAGAGTCCATAGCTAGTAGCTAGATGGCCTCTTCTCTCTTTTTGGATGTCAATACAATGTTCCCCCCCTCTCTCGTGGAGATCTAATCGATGTAATATTCTTTTTGCGGTGTGTTTGTTGAGAACGACGAATTGTGGGTTTATGATCAAGATTATCTATGAGCAATATTTGAATCTTCTCTGAAATCTTTTATGTATGATTGGTTATCTTTGCAAGTCTCTTCGAATTATCCGTTTGGTTTGGCCAACTAGATTGGTAGTTCTTGCAATGGGAGAAGTGCTTAGCTTCGGGTTCAATCTTGCGGTGTCCTTTCCAAAGATGAGGGCAGCAAGGCACGTATTGTATTATTCCCATCGAGGATAACAAGATGGGGTTTTTATCATATTGCATGAATTTATCCCTCTACATCGTGTCATCTTGCTTAAGGCGTTACTCTATTTTCATTAACTTAATACTCTATATGCATGCTGGATAGCGGTCGATGAGTGGAGTAATAGTAGTACATGCAGGCAGGAGTCGGTCTACTTGTCTCAGACGTGATGCCTATATACATGATCATACCTAGATACTCTCATAACTATGCTCAATTCTGTCAACTGCTCAACAGTAATTCGTTCACCCACCGTAAAATACTTATGCTCTTGAGAGAAGCCACTAGTGAAATCTATGGCCCCCGGGTCTATTCTCATCATATTAATCTTCCTACACTTTATTATTTCTTTGCTTTTTTACTTTGCCTTTTATTTTACTTTGCATCTTTATACCAAAAATACCAAAAATATTATTTACCATCTCTATCAGATCTCACTTTTGTAAGTGACCGTGAAGGGATTGACAACCCCTAATCGCGTTGGTTGCGTTGAGCTATTAGTTTTGTGTAGGTACGAGGGACTTGCGCGTGGCCCTCTACTGGATTGATACCTTGCTTCTCAAAAACTGAGGGAAATACTTACGCTACTCTGCTGCGTCATCCTCTCCTCTTCGGGGAAAACCAACGCAAGCTCAAGACGTAGCAAGAAGGATTTCTGGCGCCGTTGCCTGGGAGTCTACACAAAAGTCAATATACCAAGTACCCATCACAATCCCTTATCTCCCGCATTACATTATTTGCCATTTGCCTCTCATTTTCCTCTCTCCCACTTAACCCTTGCCGTTTTATTCGCTCTCTTTTTTTCGTTTGCCTTTTTCTCATTCGCTATTTGCTCGTGTGTTGGATTGCTTGCTTGTCACTATGGCTCAAGATAATACCAAATTCTGTGACTTTACCAATACCAACAATAATGATTTCCTTAGAACTCCGATTGCTCCTCTTGCCAATACTGATTCTTGTGAAATCAATGTTGCTTTATGAATCTTGTTATGAAAGATCAATTCGCCGGCCTTCCTAGTGAAGATGCCGCTACTCATCTAAATAGCTTCGTGGATTTGTGTGATATGCAAAAGAAGAAAGCTGTTGACAATGATGTTGTTAAATTGAAGCTATTTCCTTTTTCGCTTAGAGATCGTGCTAAAGGTTGGTTTTCGTATTTGCCTAAAAATAGTATAGATTCTTGGAACAAGTGCAAAGATGCTTTTATCTCTAAGTATTTTCCTCCCGCTAAGAAAATCTCTCTTAGAAATGTTATTATGAATTTTAAGCAACTTGATCATGAACATGTTGCACAAGCTTGGGAGAGGATGAAATTAATGATACATAATTGCCCTGATCATGGTTTGAACTTGTGGATGATTATACAAAAAAATTATGCTGGATTGAATTTTGCTTGTAGAAATCTTTTAGATTCGGCCGCGGGAGGCACTTTTATGGAAATCACTTTAGGAGATGCTACTTAACTCCTAGATAATATTATGGTTACTTATTCTCAATTGCACACTGAAAGATCTACTAATAAAAAATTTCATGCAATAGAAGAAATTAATGTTTTGAGTGGAAAGATGGATGAACTTATGAAATTATTTTCTAATAAGAGTGTTTCTTCTGATCCTAATGATATGCCTTTGTCTACTTTGATTGAGAATAATAATGAATCTATGGATGTGAATTTGGTTAGTAGGAATAATTTTGGTAACAACGCGTATAGAGGAAACTATAATCCTAGGCCATATCCTAGTAATTCCTTTAATAATTATGGAAATTCCTACAACAATTCTTATGGAAATTTTAATAAGATGCCTTCTGAATTTGAGACTAGTGTTAAAGAGTTTATGAATTCTCAAAATAATTTTAATGCTTTGCTTGAAGAGAAATTGCTTAAAGTTGATGAATTGGCTAGGAACGTTGATAGAATTTCTCTAGATGTTGATTATTTAAAGATTAGATCTATTACTCCTAAGCATGATATCAATGAGTCTCTCAAAGCCATGAGTATTTCGATTGATGAGTGCAAGGAAAGAACCACTAGGATGCGTGCTATGAAAGATGCCTTTATTAAAGCGTGTTCTTCCAATTTCCATGAAAATAAATGTAACGCCCCGGATTCGATGCGCCAGGTGTCATCCAGTTATTCGCCATCGTTGCCATGTCATTTGCTTGCGTGTTGCATTTTATCATGTCATGATGTGCATCTCATTTCGCATTCGTGTTCGTCTCATGCATCCGAGCTTTTTCCCCGTTGTCCGTTTTGCAATCCGGCACTCCTATGTTCCCCGGCGCCCCCTTTTACCTCTTTTCGTGTGCGGGTGTTAAATGTTCTCGGAATGGACCGAGGTTTGTCAAGCGGCCTTGGTACACCACCGGTAGACCGCCTGTCAAGTTTCGTGTCATTTGGAGGTCGTTTGATACTCTAATGGTTAACCGGATAACCGCAAAGGCCTCTTTTGGGTGCAGCCCAACACCCCCTTCAAAGTGTCCCAAAACCCATCCAAACCCCCTCCATGCTCTCGGTCGTTCGATCACGATCTTGTGGGCGAAAACCGCTCTCCATTTGGAGCCTCCTAGCTCCTTCTACCTATAAATATGTGTCTCCCTCCGAATTTTGCGCGCAGTCCAACCCTAGCCATTTTCCTCCTCCCTTTCCGGACATGTCCGTCCCGCCGCCAGACGCGTCCACCCGCCGCCACGTCGCTCGGCGAATCGGAGCCGCCACCTCGGCCGCCGCCGCCCCGTCCAGCCAGCGCCTGCGTGGCAACGGCCACCTCCAGCCGTCCGCAGCCTGCGGAGCCATCGTGAGCCCAGCGCCCCGCCGCCGTCTGCCCCCTCGGCGCGCCCGAAACTCGCCGCTTCCCGCCGTCGGCGTCTTTGCGCCGCCGCCGGCAGCCGTCCTCATCGCCGCCGGCGAGCGCCGCCAGCGCCGCCATCGACTGGCGCCGCCCCAGCGCGGACGCCCATCCTCCGCCGCCTCGCCCGGGAACCACCTCCGGCGCGCCCGGCGCGCCGCCGCCCGTCGGCAAAACTCCTCCGCGCCTCGGCCCTCCCTCGCTCGCCACGGCACCGTCCGCGCCGCCTCCTCCGGTCGGCCCCATCTCCGGCGAGCTCCCTGGCCGGCCCCCCTCCTCTCCATCTCCGGCGAGCCGCCGCCCCGTCTCTGGCCGTCTTCGAGTTCCGCGCCAGATCCAGATCTGAGAAGTAGAGGTTGACACCGAAATTCGTAAGTCTCGAATATTTTTGCATCATCATGTCATGTTCATCGCATCATATCTCTACGTCCGTAGCACCTCTTTGTGCGTGTAATATGTCAAATTGTTCGCCTCAATGAGTACTTCATTTCGTTCCATTGCACCATGTTCATTTGAGCTCATCTTGATGCATGAATCATCGTTGCAATAGTGCTATATGACGTTGTCTGCTGTCTGTTAACAGAACATGCTCATTTGTCATTTTTTCCATGTTTGATTTGTGCATCCTATGAGCATTAGCTCTACATGTGTTTTGAACTACATCATACCATCTTTACAGGGGTGCTTGCCATGTATTTTTGTGATTTATGTAGTGAGTGCATCAAGCTTGTTAAGTAGGGTACTTGCTGTTGCTGTTTTGCTAGGCTGAATCTGTTATTTCGTGATGCTATGTAAACCCGCTTCTACAAGTCATACTATGCATAATCTGGAGATGTTCACTAAGGATGTTTTGTTATACATGTCTTGTTATATCCATTCATGCCCCTGGTTGCATTTATAGCCTGCTGTAACATGCTGTTAGATTGCTCCAAACTTGTTAAATAATGTTGCTGTCAGCCTGTTAACATTAAGTTCAGTTGTTGCCATGATTGTTGATAGTGTTCCATGCATCCTATGAACTTGTTTTTGCCATGTTTAGCTTCATAAACATGTTCTATTACTGTTGGTTACCTTGCCATGACATGTATTGCTCGGTGGTGAGTGTCTCAAGCTCACCAACATGTCTACTTATCGTTGTTCATGCCATGTATGAATCTGTCATCACTTGCTATGTTTACATGGGTGCCATCATATTTTCTGATCCTTTTTGGCTCATGGTCAGTAAAGGACTTTTGTTCTATGCATTTAGTAGAGTCATTCCATGTCTTTGGTTGCCATGATAAATGCTTGTAGCATGTTGTTTGATAGCTCTAAACTTTGCAACCTGATGTTATTTCTGCTAAGCCTGAAACTGTTATTATTTGCAATCTTGCCATGTCCTTTTGAGCATGTTCTAGTGATTTCTGGAAATAGCTCAGTGTTCATGTTTTGTCGTGGTTTAACTGTAAATCACGTCCATGGATTTTATTACCATGTTAAGATGATGTAGCTTGTTGTTTAGGTGCTTGCAGTATGCCTAGTTGCTGTTTTGGACAGTTTGTCCTTTAAACTTGTATAGTGTATGTGTTGAACCGTTGCTCCGTTTTGAGTGTGCTCTATATGAAACTTGCTTGATTTTGCACGTAGATTCATATTATCATGTTGCATCCTTGTTTTGAGGTGTTTGCTTGATGTTTGGATGCATTTAGCATCAATGCCATGTTTAACTTGTTTTGCTCATATTTTCTAGGCCGTAGCTCCGAATTAAATGAACTTTATATGTAACTTGACTAGAATTTCGTGTAGGTCATCTTGGTGCATCTTAACTTGCTGTTTAACAACTTGAACATAAAGTTGTTCAGTTCTGGACCAATTTCGAAATTTACATATGAGGACTTACCGGAATTGTTATATGTTGTTCCCGGCCTCATTTAAACTTGCTTTGATGTGTTGCTCTTGTATGCATCATCTCTTGCCATCAGTAGCTTCATGTAGCCTTGTCATGCATCATACTTGGTTGTGCATCATTCCTTGTTCACATGTGGAGTGTTTACCATGTTGTGTGCTTCTCTCGATAGTTCCCGTTTCATTGCGATCGTGAGGATTCGTTCGTCTACGCTTGGTTCGTCTTCATGGCTTCATCTTCTTCATGGACTCGTTCTTCTTCCTAGCGGGATTTCAGGCAAGATGACCGCTACCCTGGATCTCACTACTATCATTGCTATGCTAGTTGCTTCGTTCTATCCCTATGCCGCGCTACCTATCTCTTGTTGATCAAGCCTCCCAAATTGCCATGTCAGCCTCTAACCGTTGTCACCCTTCCTAGCAAACCGTTGTCTGGCTATGTTACTGCTTTTGCTCAGCCCCTCTTATAGCGTTGCTAGTTGCAGGTGAAGTTGAAGATTGCTCCATGTTGGATTATGTTTATGTTGGGATATCACAATATCTCTTATATTATTAATGCATCTATATACTTGGTAAAGGGTGGAAGGCTCGGCCTTATGCTTGGTGTTTTGTTCCACTCTTGCCGCCCTAGTTTCCGTCATATCAGTATTATGTTCCCCTATTTTGCGTCCCTAACGCGGTTGGGTGATTTATGGGACCCCCTTGACAGTTCCCTTTGAATAAAACTCCTCCAGCAAGGCCCAACATTGGTTTTACCATTTGCCTACCACCTATACCTTTCCCTTGGGAGTAGCTAACCCGAGGGTCATCTTTATTCAGCCCCCCCGGGCCAATGCTTGTCTAAGTGTTGGTCCGAACTAGAGTCCTTTGCAGCGCCACCTTGGGGAAACTCGAGGGCTGGTTTTAGTTGTACGGTGTGCTCATCCGGTGTTGCCCTGAGAACGAGATATGTGCAGCTCCTATCGGGATTGTCGGCGCATCGGGCGGTCTTGCTGGTCTTGTTTTATTACTGTCGAAATGTCTTGTAGCCGGGATTCCGAGACTGATCGGGTCTTCCCGGGGAGAAGAAATATCCTTCGTTGATCGCGAGAGCTTATCATGGGCTAAGTTGGGACACCCCTGCAGGGTTTGAACTTTCGAAAGCCGTGCCCGCGGTTATGTGGCAGATGGGAATTTGCTAATATCCGGTTGTAGTAAACTTGAAGTAGACTCTTCTAAAATACACCAACCGTGTGTGTAACCGTGAGTGTCTCTTTTCGGGGTTGATCGAGAGGAGAACACGGTTTCTGGGTTATGTACGACGTAAGTAGGAGTTCAGGATCACTTCTTGATCATTACTAGTTGACGACCGTTCCTTTGTTTCTCTTCTCGCTCTCATTTGCGTATGTTAGCCACCATATATGCTTAGTCGCTGCTGCAACCTCACCACTTTACCCCTTCCTTTCCCATTTAGCTTTGCTAGTCTTGATACCCATGGTAATGGGATTGCTGAGTCCTCGTGGCTCCCAGATTACTACACCAACAGTTGCAGGTACAGGTTTGCGATGATCATGACACGAGAGCGATGTTTACTTGTTTTGGAGTTCTTCTTCTGCTTCTTCTTCGATCAGGGGATAGGTTCCAGGTCGGCAGCCTGGGCTAGCAGGGTGGATGTCGTGTGAGTTTCTGTTTATGATTCATCCGTAGTCGGATGTTGATGTTGTATGTTGTATTGTTGTATTCATGTGACATTGTATGTCTTGGATGTATCCCCACTATTATGTAATGTTGATGTAATGATATCCACCTTGCAAAAGCGTCTTCAAGATGCGCTTCTATCCTTGGTGGGACCTTCGAGTTCCTTTAGGATAGGAACGCATCTTGGGCGTGACAATAAAGATGAAGATCTAAAATTTATTGATGTGTCCCCTATCAATTCTTTGTTTTGCAATATGAATCTTGATAATAATGAGATTGAATATGATCCACCTTTACCTAGAAGGCGTTCCAAAAATTCGGAGTTTTTAGATCTTGATACTAAAATTGATAAAAGTGGGATTGAAGAAAGTAAAACCCTAGATGTTGCTAAACCCAATATTTTGGATTTCAAGGAATTGAATTATGAAAATTGCTCTTTAATTGATTGTATTTCCTTGTTGCAATCCTTGCTAAATTCTCCGCATGCTTATAGTCAAAATAAAGCGTTTACCAAACATATTGTTGATGCCTTGATGCAATCTTATGAGGAAAAACTTGAGTTGGAATTATCTATGCATAGAAAACTTTATGATGAGTGGGAACCAACTATTAAAACTAAGATTAAGGATCATGAATTTTATGCTTTATGTGATTTGGGGTGCTAGTGTTTCCACTATTCCCAAAACTTTGTGTGAATTGCTAGATTTCCGTGATTTTGATTATTGCTCTTTAAACTTGCACCTTGCGGATTCCACTATTAAGAAACCTATGGGAAGAATTAATGATGTTCTTATTGTTGCAAATAGGAATTATGTTCCCGTAGATTTTATCGTTCTTGATACAGATTGCAATCCTTCATGTCCTATTATTCTTGGTAGACCTTTCCTTAGAACGATTGGTGCAATTATTGATGTGAAGGAAGGGAATATTAGATTCCAATTTCCATTAAAGAAAGGCATGGAACACTTCCCTAGGAAGAAGATAAAGTTACCATATGAATCTATTATGAGAGCCACTTATGGATTGCCTACCAAAGATGGCAATACCTAGATCTATCCTTGCTTTTATGCCTAGCTAGGGGCGTTAAACGATAGCGCTTGTTGAGAGGCAACCCAATTTTATTTTATTTTATTTTTCGGTTTAGGAATAAATAATCCATCTACCTTCTGTTTAGATGTGGTTTTATGTTTTAATTAGTGTTTGTGCCAAGCTAAACCTATAGGATCTTCTTGGATGATAGTTATTTGACCTTGCTGTAATTTCCAGAAACTTTCGGTTCACGAAAACAATTGTTAAAAATCACCAGAACATAATAAAATAGTGATTCCAATTGCTTCTGATCAATAAAAAAATTGAATAGGTCGTTCTTGTCTGGCTGAATATTTGGATTTCCAGAAGTTTGCGTTATTTACAGATTACTACAGACTGTTCTGTTTTTGACAGATTCTGTTTTTTGTTTGTTGTTTGCTTATTTTGATGAATCTATGGCTAGTACAATAGTTTATAATCCATAGAGAAGTTGTAATACAGTAGGTTTAATACCAATATAAATAAAGAATGAGTTCATTACAGTACCTTGAAGTGGTCTTTTGTTTTCTTTCGCTAACGGAGCTCACGAGATTTCAGTTGTGTTTTGTGTTGTGAAGATTTCAAGTTTTGGGTGAAATCTTTTGATGGATTATGGAACAAGGAGTGGAAAGAGCCTAAGCTTCGGGATGCCCATGGAACCCCCAAGATAATCTAAGGACACCAAAAAGTCAAAGCTTGGGGATGCCCTGGAAGGCATCCCCTCTTTCGTCCACTTCCATCGGTAACTTTACTTGGAGCTATATTTTTATTCACTACATGATATGTGTTTTGCTTGGAGCGTCTTTGCTTGTTAGTTTACCACAATCATCCTTGATGTACACACCTTTGAGAGAGCAATACATGAATTGGAATTTGATAGAATACTCTATGTGCTTCACTTATATCTTTTGAGCAATATAGTTTTGCTCTAGTGCTTCACTTATATCTTTCAGAGCACGGTGGTGGATTTGTTTTATCGAAACCTTTGATCTCTCATGCTTCACCTAGATTATTTTGAGAGTCTTAAATAGCATGGTATTTTTCTTAATAATAATAATATACTTGGTATTCAAGATTTGTAAAACTTTCTTTTGAGTGCGTTGAATACTAAGAAAAGTTTGATGCTTGATAATTGTTTTGAGATATGGAGGTAGTAATATTAGAGTCATGCTAGTTGAGTAGTTGTGAATTTGAGAAATACTTGTGTTAAAGTTTGTGATTCCCATAGCATGCACGTATGGTGAACCGTTATGTGATGAAGTCGGAGCATGATTTATTTATTGATTGTCTATCTTATGAGTGGCGGTCGGGGACGAGCGATGGTCTTTTCCTACCAATCTATCCCCCTAGGAGCATGCGCGTAATACTTTGCTTTGATGACTTGTAGATTTTTGCAATAAGTATATGAGTTCTTCATGACTAATGTTGATTTCATCGATTATACGCACTTTTCTCACCCTTCCACCATTGCTAGCCTCTCTAATACAGCGCACTTTTTGCCGGTATCATACACCCACCATAAACCTTCCTCAAAACAGCCACCATACCAACCTATCATGGCATTTCATAGCCATTCCAAGATATATTGCCATGCAACTTTCCACCGTTCCGTTTATTATGACACGCTCCACATTGTCATATTGCTTAGCATGATCATGTAGTTGACATCGTATTTGTAGCAAAGCCAGCATTCATAATTCTTTCATACATGTCACTCATGAATCATTGCATATCCCGGTACACCGCCGGAGGCATAACATAGAGTCATACTTTGTTCTAAGTATCGAGTTGTAATTGTTGAGTTGTAAGAAAAATAAAAATGTGATTATCATCATTTTTAGAGCATTGTCCCAAGTGAGGAAAGGATGATGGAGACTATGATTCCCCCATGAGTCGGGATGAGACTCCGGACGAAAAAAAAACAGAAAAGAAAAGAGGCCATAAAAAAGAGAAAAGGCCCAAATAAAAAAATGAGAGAAAAAGAGAGAAGGGACAATGTTACTATCCTTTTACCACACTTGTGTTTCAAAGTAGCACCATGATTTTCATAGTAGAGAGTCTCTCGTTTCGTCATTTTCATATACTATTGGAATTTTTCATTATAGAACTTGGCTTGTATATTACAATGATGGGCTTCCTCAAATTGCCCTAGGTCTTCGTGAGCAAGCGAGTTGGATGCACACCCACTTAGTTTCTTTTGTTGAGCTTTCATATACTTAAAGCTCTAGTGCATCCGTTGCATGGCAATCCCTACTCACTCACAGAGATATCTATTGATGGGCATCTCCATAGCCCATTGATACACCTAATTAATGTGAGACTATCTTCTCCCTTTTTGTCTTCTCCACAACCACAATTCTATTCCACATATAGTGCTATATCCATGGCTCACGCTCATGTATTGCGTGAAGATTGAAAAAGTTTTGGGAATGTCAAAAGTATGAAACAATTGCTTGGCATGTCATCGGGGTTGTGCATGATTTAAATACTTTGTGTGGTGAATATAGAGCATAGCCAGACTATATGATTTGTAGGGATAACTTTTCTTTGGCCATGTTATTTTGAGAAGACATAATTGATTGTTAGCATGCTTGAAGTATTATCTTTTTTATGTCAATATTAAACCTTTGTCTTGAATCTTTCGAATCTGAATATTCATACCACAATTAAGAAGAGTTACATTGAAATTATGCCAAGTAGCACTCTGCATCAAAAATTCTCTTTTTATCATTTACCTACTCGAGGACGAGCAGGAATTAAGCTTGGGGATGCCTGATACATCTCCAACGTATCTATAATTTTTGATTGCTCCATGCTATATTATCTATTATTTTGGACCATATTGGGCTTTATTTTCCACTTCTATATTAATTTTGGGACTAATCTATTAACCGGAGGCCCAGCCCAGATTTGCTGTTTTTTGCTTATTTCAGTGTTTCGAAGAAATGGAATATCAAACGGAGTCCAAACGGAATGAAACCTTCGGGAACGTGATTTTTTCATCAGATATGATCCAGGAAACTTGGACCCTCGGTCAAGAAAGGAGGGAGGCGGCCACGAGGGTGGAGGGCGCCCCCCCCCCTAGGGCGCGCCCCCTGCCTCATGGGCCCCCCGAAGCTCCACCGACGTACTCCTTCCTCCCATATACACATTCGTACCCCCAACAGGTCAGAAACAAAGCCAAAAACCTAATTCCACCACCGCAACTTTATGTATCCACGAGATCCCATCTTGGGGCCTGTTCCGGAGCTCCGCTGGAAGGGGAATCCACCACAGAGGGCTTCTACATCATTATCATAGCCTCTCTGATGAAGTGTGAGTAGTTTACTTAAGACCGTCGCACTAGTAGCAAAAGGGGCAAATCTGAGACACATTAGTGCCGGTTTGATTTTGAGCCGGCACTAATGTGTCCATTAGTGCGGGTTCCAACGGCTAGCCGGCCGTTCTCATTAGTACCGGTTTGTGGCGAACCTTTAGCACCTGTTCGTGCCACAAACCGGTACTAAAGAGAGTGGTGGCAGGGTGTTGTCAGTCTGGGGCCCGTCCAGCACCTTTAGTACCGGTTCGTGGCACGAACCGGTACTAAAGGTCAACGTACATAAACCCTTCGTCCACCCGAGCCACTCTGTTCTTCCCCTTTCCTCTCACTTCCTATGTTCTTCCCCTCTCTTCCTCGAGCTCCTCACAAATTTTGGCCAAAATTTGTCAAGATTTGAAGGCCCCCATCCGTTCAAATGATCACAAAGGTTAGCAACTTTGTCCTTTCAACTCTCATTGCTAGATTAGCTCTTGCAATGCTTTGTATAGTGATTAATTTGGGACGAATTATATTTGCTAGTATTTGATTTATATGGAATTTGAGGTCAGAAATAACACTTAGTTTGCATATGTAGGTGTTGTTTACTTAGTGCCTTCTAAATCTCCGTCGTAACCACCGTCGATCGCCACTTGGCGTCCCATCATGGCAGCACCTTGTGGTGAGGCTCTTGTTCATGAATGTTTTACATTACCAAATTGATGTTTGTGTGATTTGGATATATAGTTACTCGTATAATTATCTTACCCGGACGTTGTTTGTTATACATAGTGCCATGGTTTTGATATCCGTCCCCGTCGTCCCTCGTCCTTGTTATGATTCGGATGTGGTATATTCTCTTTTAAAAATAGTTGTTGCATTTCGTGTTTATGACAAATTATGCCCATCAAGTTGAGATAGATATTTTTATCTAGGAGGTATGTGAACCGGAAATTCTAACCGACCCAATTGTCGAGAGGTTAAATTTAGTTGAAAGTGAAAACGAGTATTTGAAAGAAAAATTGAAAAGAATTGTGGGGGAGAAGATGGAATTGGAGTTGCATGTTGCTGATGTCGTCGATGATCATAAGATCAACATGGAGAAAATGAGGTTGAAGATTAGAAAGATTAGAAAATATGTCATTGATAGTGTGGCTTGGTATCATTATGTTGTTGGATCAATTGTTACCTTAGTTGCGATCTTGATCGCATTTGTTGTTGCATTGAAATTCTTTAGCTAGAGAGTTATTTGTATGTTGCATTTAATTAAGTGATGTATATGAACTTTATGTATGAACTTGTATTAATTTGGTCTATTCGGTGTTGTGTAATGAAGATGAGCCGACAATGGATGTATGATGACCGATGCTCTCGAGTTCATTAATGGCGTGCATACTTTTCTGCTTTCCACTCGTGCAAACAAGCGGGCGGATGGTTTTATGTCTTGTCCATGTCTTGGCTGTAAGAATGGTCAGATTTACTCGTCAAGAACCATTCATGTCCACCTATTTGAGTCCGGTTTCATGCCCCACTATAATGTTTGGACCAAGAACGGATAAATAGGGGTTATGATGGAAGACAATGAAGAAGAAGAGGACGACGATGGCTATCCTGGCCATGGGTTCCCTGAATACGATGATACAACAATGGGGGAAGAAGCTGAGCCGGCAATGCGGGAAGAAGCTGAAGAAGAGGCATCAGATGAGCCCGCTGATGATCTAGGTCGGGCCATTGCCGATGCAAAGAGAAACTATGCAAGTGATCTGGAGAGGACGAAGTTGCAACGCATGTTAGAGGATCACGAGAAATTGTTGTACCCGAATTGCGAAGCTGACAAAAAAAAGTTGGGCACCACACTTGAATTGCTGCAGTGGAAAGCAGAGAATGGTGTATCTGACAAGGGATTTGGAAAGTTGCTGGTAATGATAAAGAATATGCTTCCAGAGGACAACGAATTGCCTGAGAGTACGTATGAAGTAAACAAGGTTGTCTGCCCTCTAAGGTTAGAGGTGCAGAAGATACATGCATGCCCTAATGACTACATCCTCTACCGCGGTGAGTACGAGGATTTGAACACTTGCCCGGTATCACGGTGCATTGCGTTAAAAGATCGGTCGCGATGACCTGGTGATGTCGAGGGCGAGCGCCCCAGGAAGAAGATTCCTGCCAAGGTGATGTGGTATGCTCCTATAGTACCACGATTGAAACGTTTGTTCCAGAACAAAGAGCATGCGAAGGCCATGCGATGGCACACAGAAGACCGTAAGAAAGACGGAAAGTTGAGAGTACCCGCCGACGGTTCGCAGTGGAGAAAAATCGAGAGAAATTACTGGGAGGAGTTTGAAGGTGACCTAAGGAACGTATGGTTTGGTCTAAGCGCAGATGGCATTAATCCTTTTGGTGAGCAGAGCAGCAACCATAGCACGTGGCCTGTGACTCTATGTTTGTATAACCTTACTCCTTGGTTGTGCATGAAGCGGAAGTTCATTATGATGCCAGTGCTCATCCAAGGCCCTAAGCAACCCAGCAAGGACATTGATGTGCACCCAAGGCCATTAGTTGAAGAACTATTACAGCTGTGGAATGGAACAGGTGTACGTTAGTGGGATGAGCACGGACAGGAAGAATTTGACCTAAAGGCGTTGCTGTTCATGACCATCAATGATTGGCCTGCTCTCCGTAACCTTTCATGATAGACAAACAAGGGATACCGCGGATGCATGCACTGTTTGGACGATATCGACGGTATATATTTGGATAGTTGTAGGAAGAATGTGTACCTGGGACATCATCGATTTCTTCCGACAAGGCATCCCGTAAGAAAGAAAGGCAAGCATTTCAAAGGTGAGGCGGATCACCGGACGAAGCCTCGCCACCGTACTGGTGCTGATGTACATGATATGGTCAAGGATTTGAAGGTAATCTTTGGAAAGGGTCCTGGCGGACAACCTGTTCCGAAGGACGCTGACGGACGCGCACCCATGTGGAAGAAGAAATCTATATTTTGGGACCTGCCATATTGGAAAGACCTAGAGGTACGCTCCGCAATCGACGTGATGCACGTGAAGAAGAATCTTTGAGTGACCCTGCTTGGCTATTTGGGCGTGTATGGGAAGACAAAAGATACACTAGAGGCATGGGAGGACCAGCAACGTACGCACCGAAAAGACGGCATACATCAGGGTCAGGCCAGCTACGCTCTTACCAAAGAAGAGAAGGAAATCTTCTTGAATGCCCGCTTTCGGCATGAAGGTACCGTCGGCTTCTCGTCGAATATAAAGGGAATAATAAATATGGCAGAGAAAAAGTTCCAGAGCCTAAAGTCTCATGACTGCCACGTGATTATGACGCAACTCCTTCCGGTTGCATTGAGGGGGCTTCTACCGGAAAACGTTCGATTAGCCATTGTGAAGCTATGTGCATTCCTCAATGCAATCTTTCAGAAGGTAATCGATCCAGAAATCATACCAAGGTTACAGAATGATTTGGTGCAATGTCTTGTTAGTTTCGAGTTGGTGTTCCCACCATCCTTCTTCAACATCATGACGCACGGCCTAGTTCACCTTTGCGAAGAGATTAATGTTTTGGGTCCTGTATTTCTACACAATATGTTCCCCTTTTGAGAGGTTCATGGGAGTCTTGAAGAAATATGTTCATAACCGTGCTAGGCCAGAAGGAAGCATCTCGAAGGGCCATGAAAATGAGGAGGTCATTGAGTTTTGTATTGACTTTATTCCTGACCTTAAGCCGATTGGTGTTCCTGAATCGTGGAATAAGGGCAGACTGGAAGGAGAAGGCACGCTAGGAGGGCATCAAATAATATGTATGGACGGGCATTCTCTCACTGAAGCACACTACACAGTTCTACAGAATTCCGCCTTGGTGGCTCCGTATATGGAGGAACACAAGAATTTTCTACACTACAAACACCCGGAGAAGTCTAACGACTGGATTACACGCGAACAAACGAGGACTTTCACCGGTTGGTTGCAGAAACGTGCCCTGAATGATGGCGATATTCAAAATGACCTGTACTCGCTGTCCCAGTTACCATCTTCGAATATAATGACTTTTAAAGGGTACCAGATAAATGGGAATACATTTTACACGATCGCCAAAGATAAGAAGAGCACCAACCAAAACAGTGGTGTCCGCTTTGATGCAACAACCAACACGAGAAAGGAAACATATTATGGTTACATAGAGGACATATGGGAACTTATCTATGGAGGTGATTTGAAGGTCCCTTTGTTTCGGTGCAAATGGGTCAATATGACACGAGGCGGGGTAACGGAAGACCCGCCGTACGGAATGACAACAATGGATCTCAACAATCTTGCGTATGCAGACGAATCATTCGTCCTAGCCAATGATGTGGCGCAGGTTTTTTATGTGAAAGATGAGTCTACCAGGCCGAGAAAAAGAAAGATAAGGAAGCGAATGGATCATACGACGAGCCAAAGCGCCACATAGTTCTTTCAGGAAAATGAAACATCGTTGGGGTGGATGACAAGACAGACATGTCACAAGATTATGAAAAGTTTGATGAATTTTCTCCATTCACAGTGAATATTGACCCGAGCATCCAGTTAAATGATGAAGATTTTCGATGGCTACGACGCAAAGGGACACACGCGAAGAAAAAGTTTCACACCCAAAGATCTGGGATGTGATCGGCTTCACTATCATCACTTTCTTCTTTGTTTCTTCATTGCAAAGGGACCCGAGCATTTACTGATTTTTTCCACCTAAATATTCACAAATAAACTCTAAATACAGCAAAAAAACAACTCAAAAATAAATAAAACAAAAATAAATAAAGCGAAAAAAATTAAGAAAATAAAAAGCCCGCCTACTGGGCAAAAGCAGCCTGCATACGACTAGGAACCCAACCTTTTGCTGGGCCGGGATGCAGGCCATAAAGGCCCAGAGGGCCTGAGGCGAAGAGAACAGCTAGGCCCAAGAGGGCCTTATTAGGAGAGGAGCTCGAGAGAGCTACCGCACTGGAGCTTATAAACCAGTGCGGTAGCCCCTCGGCTAGCAAGGTGGGACTAAACTTGCGCACCGCCTGGAGCCAGCGCACCCCCTTTAGTACCGGGTGATAGCTCCAACCGGTACTAAAGGTCCATCCTATATATACATCAGTTGGAAAAAAATTCACTTTCCCTCTCTGTTTCTTCCCTCCGTCGCGCCACCCTTCCCTGATCGACGTCGCCGCCCACGCCCCTCGTCGACGCCCCGGTCGTCCCCTTCCCCGTCGTCCCCGTCGCCGCGCCACGGCCTTGACCGCCCGCGCCCGCCCATCACCGCCCCATCGCCCGTCGCCGCCCGTCGCCACGCCCCGCCCCGTCGTCATCGCCTCGCCGGTGAGCTCGCCCCGGCCGCCATGTCCACACACACACACACTACACACACACACACTACACACACATTAGTTTGTTTTTATAAATTTTTCTATTTTTTAGTTATAGAAATGTTAGAAATTATTCTGTTTTTTTAGTTATAGAAATATTAGAAATGTTAGTTATATAGAAATGTTATAAATTTTTTCTGTTTTTTAGTTATAGAAATATTTATAGAAATGTTAGCAATTTTTCTGTTTATTAGTTATATAAATATTAGAATTGTTATAGAAATGATAGTTATATAATCAGGAAATTTTAGAATTAGTTTTAGTTAGATGAATTAGATTAATGTCAAATTGTTAGAATTTGCATATATATATATATATATATATATATATATATATATATATATATATATATAGCATTTAAGTTATCACAATCCAATCATTTAAAAATGTTACTTTTTATGGGCATATAGTATTTGTTCTCGACGATATGCTCGGACCGCATCCTCGCCGTCGAATTGTTTATGGCGACGCCCTGCTTCAGAGGACGCATGTCCGGACCTGGCTCACGGCCGGGCACTGGGAGGTGCTACCTGGAAGGGCGCGCCGCTTGGTGAGGATCCCGGCCTCGGGTCCCATCGTCGACCCTGATGTCCTTTGGTGGCGTTCGCATGGGCCACATTCGGTGCAGAGGGAGCCGGCGCCGCCGGAGGTGGTGCGTCGCCGTGTCAGGGAGGAGGACGAGCACGTCCATCGCTACATGGCTACTATGGACGTCAGGTTCTCCAATACTTGGCAGGTTCTTTGGGAAGATGACCGGAGATATGATCCTGTGATGGTTCCTTCTCTTTGGGTGTCCACCGCCCATGCCCCAGGGACCGCGAGTGACCTAGATTCTTCTGTAGTACTCGATCTTTATTAGGTACCTAGCCAGTGATGTATTTGATATATAATATTCGACACGATGTATTCGAGATTATACATATTAAGAAGATGATGTATTCGATATTATATATTCGAGACGATGTATTCGAGATTCAGATTTTCCTTATTGATTGCATCCATGCATTGTAATTTGAATACTAAATTGTTTTATATTTCTTCTGTATTAGTAAAGTAAAAGCTATGGCGGACACTACCGGCAGAGAGAGAGAAGAGGAATTGTTCGACATCATACGCAGCCCTCACAGGCTAGATGATCTGAATGAAGCAGATGACGGCTCCCAATATCTGAACAATACCGGAGAGGGTGATGAAAATATATTCGATCTCGACGACCGAGCTGATGAAGTCATGAACTATGATTATGACTATGATGAAATAGACAATGTTTGTGATGACACAGACAATGCTGATCTTCAAATAACAAAGACTACCAGCGAGGTATATTTATATAAGCAGGCATCATGGTGATCATCACATGTTTTTTTATTGAAGATATATTAACGAATCGATCATTCTTCTTTCAGCCCTCTGGATCGAGCAAATCTGCTTCTACAGACAGGAGGACGATAAAGCGAGGCCCGGGCAGATTGTTGAAGGATGGTGTAAAGTACAACATCGAATCCATCAAACCTAGTGGTGAACCCCTCATGCCGAAGAACATTGCGAACAAGTGGACTCGTCAGTGTGGAGTTCTTGTGAAGGACAAACTCCCGATCTCCATTCAAGAATGGAAAGAGCCAAAGACTAAACGTCCAGGTGTTACTTGGGTCGACGACAGAGCCAAAAAAGTCCTTTGGGAATCTCTGATGGAACATTTCACCGTACCAGATCATTTCACTGTAGCAGATGTGGAGAAAGTCAAGGGCGCTGCTCTTAAGAAGATGGCAATTGCATTCAACACCCACAAGAAAACTGTATAGGCCAACTACCTCGCTGCAGAAAGGAAGACTCCAGAATTCACGGGAACACTGGAGAAGCAAAGAGAACATTGGGACGATTTCGTGACCTTCAAGGATTCAGAATTATCTAAGGAACGGTCGATAAAAAACAAGGAAAATGCCGAAAAAAAGACGCAGTTCCATAGGCTGGGTCCAGGTGGCTACGCAGTGGGAATGCCTAAGTGGGATAAGTCTGAGCAAGAGATGGAGGATGCAGGGGTCACTCCGGTTACTAAGAGCTGGCCCCAGTGCGTAACTTGGTTCTATGCGCATGGGGGGGCGTTAGACCTGAAGACAGGCCTGGTTTCGAAGAAGGCAAGTCTAAAAGGAGACGAACAAAAGATAATTGACGCAATAGAAGAAGCTCGAAGGGGGGTGTTCACGCCCAACAGAGAGAACGGCGAGCTTATGCGCGCCCTGGGAAATTCTGAACACCCAGGAAGAACACGAGGCAAGGGCGTTATTCCCTGGTATGAGGGCTTTTCAGAATGGAACGAGGACTACAGGACCCGTGCAAGAAGGAAGATGGAGGAGGAGAAGAAAAGGAAGCTTGAGGAGGAGCAGAGGAAGCAGGACGCATAACGCCTTCAAGGCCTAGAAGCAAGGCACGCGGACACAGCACTCAAATTCCCGCAGCAGCAGCAGATCGACTCACTTAGCCAGGAAAGGGGGTCTCAGCAGCGGCAGCAGCAAGCGGATGATCGTCCAGCATTAGATAGCACCGTCCCATCCATGCCGAGAAGCAGCGTTGGTTCTGCCCCGAGCGACACACTGCTGGATACATACCCTATGGATGACATCATAGAGAACACTAACTATGATCTACACTCCAAAATGAAGAACATATCCATGAAGGCGGCGGACGGTGTTTCTTTCCAAGTTACCTCCGAAGCAACCTTCCATTGCATCCCGATTCCAGAGGGCTATGCTCGTGTCATGGTTGATGAAGTGGTGGACCCATATTCGGGCTCTGACTTGACATTCCTGGAGGTGAAGACGAGCGCACACTGGGAGAGGCCATACATCGTATAATCCTATGGAGAAAGGATTGCATCATCTTTCGAAGTGCACCGACATCGCGTTGTCTGCCGACTCCTCCTCGAAGTCCGCCACCGAGTCAGAAGACTCCCGCTCCTCCAAGTCCACGAACGCGTGAGCCGACTCCTCCTCGAAGTCCGCCACCTCCTCCAAGTCCCGCGAACGCGTGACCTGACTCCTCCGGTTTCAAGTCCGGCACAGCGTCATGCCAGTTCTCTGGTTTCAAGTCCGGCATCATGTCAGGCCACACCTCCTGTTTCAAATCCGGCACATTGTCAGGCCACTTCTCCTGGTCCAACTCAGCCAGGTCAGCCGTCTCCGCCGTCTCAGCAATCGCAGAAGAGACATGCCGCAGCTATGGTGTGTAGCGGTACGAGTCGAGGTAGTTCAGGAAGTACAGGCGGACACAAGCGATATAAATATGGTCCAAGCCACGCTCCTCTTCCTCAGAGGCCTTACGACATGACTAAGGAGCAAAACGCAGCCATAGTGCAAGCCCAAGTGGGCGCCCATTTTGGATCAAACCGGCACCGCCGCCCGAAGGAGAAAGTGCACGAGAAAGTAATTGACCACTTCATTCATATGGCTAGAGAACCAGCTCCCAAGCCTGTTGACTCGGACTATGAGCGCCAAATCAGGAAACTACATCGAGAATGGCTAAAGAAGGAAGCGAGCTCGAGCTCGAGCCAACAAGCAGCGGGTAAAACATGCGGGAAAACCATTCCCCAGCTGGGAGAACAGGCGGCGCCATCGATCCCACCGCTTGTTGTGCCAACAACACATGAGAGGAGGCCACGCGCCCAATATTATTGTGGGCAAACCGTTAAAGTTCCCCAGCTAGGCGATGTGGTAATAACGGAGGAGCATATAATGCAGGCTGAAATGCTCAATATCTCTTTTGGACAACTCCTCGAAATTGTGCCCATGTCTCCGCTTAGAGAGGAGGAAATAAAATGGAAATATGCCCGGGGCCAACCTTTGGTCGAGCCAGACAAGGTCAAGAACCTCCCAACGAGAATGTATGAATTGCATCAATGGTACATGAACATTCCCAAGATTTCCAATCGAGAGTCCCTCATGGTGAATGTCAAGAAGGAGCATTACTACCATGAGAAAGCTCTGGCGTTGAGTATTCAGGACTATTTCAGTTATACAATCAAGGCCTTTTCGACAAATCTCTCGTCGGTTGCTATTGTACGTAAGTGATTTCTTTTTGTAATTTTTGATCAATCATTACATGTAATTATCCTCACTATATATTCTTTTACGTGGTATTATATGCAGGATGAAGATGTATGAAATGAAAAAATCTGACGCTATGGCATTGGGTTCATTGACCCAAATACCATTAATGAGTACACATGGAATCTTGCAACTTATCAAGCAAGTGTAGAGGAAAGCATGCTAGAGTTCTTGAAGCGCCTCAATACCAATGAAGATATACTACTTCCTTACAACTTCATGTGAGTTAATACAAATTCTGTTTTTGCTTACTAGCTAGCTAGATGTTAATAATTAAGTGTATACGGTTTACGATAGTTGATTAATTTTATGCACATGCCCGCTTAATTAAGACATGCAAACGCAGCGCATGCAGTTTCCTTGGATCTTGTTAGACATTAAAGTTGACAAAGCAACGGTTGAAATCTTGGACTCGCTACTTAAAGAAGATAAAGACTACACCATCGTGAAGGGGATAGTCAACAGGTAATTTCAATCATTATTAACTATATCTCGGCCTATTATTAGTTCGCCATTTCCTGATATGAACTATTTAATAACCCCTTTATTAATTTTCTTTGCCGGCAGGCAGGGCTTGGGCAAAGTTCATCAAGGTGACTCTAGGCAAATGGCCAAAAAAGTTGTTTTGGCATCGACCAAAGGTAAGAAATTAAGTAGTACTAGCTAGCTAGCCATCTCTTTAATTCTTGTTTCAATACCGTTAATTAATTATCATGCTTGATTAATCATTATCTGATTCAATTCCATACTCGTAAAGGCCCTGAAGAAGGTGTCGGGGAATGATCTGTGTGCATTCTATGTTTGCGAGAACATTCGCATGATGGCGTCCGAAAGGAGCAGATCTCAAAGACAGGACTGGGTACGTTGTCAGAACACTATTCACACCATTATCGATATCTTGTAACACAAGATATACACATGCATATTGATCTCCTTCTTAATAGTTCAGAGAGGTGCGGGATAAGCTCCTACCCGAGGAGCGCATACTAGCACTTCAAGAGGAAATAGCCGGATTTTTGCTCGAACAGGTCATAGATCCCAAAGGAGAATACTATTACCCGCTACCGCCCCCATAAACCACTTGTCATCGTGCTCCGAAGGCACCAATGCAACATGTAGGAGAAATTGTATATGTATATACATGTTTATGTGTGAATAGTTAATGTATATATGCGGTTCTACGTACGAGAAAATCTATTTATATATATGCATAACGTGTTCAATTTGTAGTATCGTGAAATACCAGCAAACAAAAAAAAATTAAATGGAAAATAAAGCCAAATTGAAAACACAAAATTAAAGCAAAAATAAAAAAAAACACCAAAACATTTAGTACCGGTTTGTGTTACCAACCGGTACTAATGTCCTACACGCACCCGGGCCTGGCTCGTGCCACGTGGTGGATCTTTAAGCGCCCGGTTCAGGATTTAACCGGTACTAAAGGGGGGGACCTTTAGTCCCCACTCTTTAGTGCCGGTTGGTGAACCGGCACTAAAGGCCGGTTCTGCACTACTGTCGGGTCCATAGTTAGTAGCTAGATGGCTTCTTCTCTGTTTTTGGATCTCAACAGAATGTTCTCCCCCTCTCTCGTGGAGATCTATTCGATGTATTCTTCTTTTTGCGGTGTGTTTGTTGAGATCGATGAATTGTGGGTTTATGATCAAAATTATCTATGAGGAATATTTGAATCTTCTCTGAATTCTTTTATGTATGATTGGTTATCTTTGCAAGTCTCTTCGAATTATCCGTTTGGTTTGGAGAACTACATTGGTAGTTCTTGCAATGGGAGAAGTGCTTAGCTTTGGGTTCAATCTTGCGGTGTCCTTTCCCAGTGACAGTAGGGGCAGCAAGGCATGTATTGTATTGTTGCCATCGAGGATAACAAGATGGGGTTTTTATCATATTGCACGAATTTATCCCTCTACATCATGTCATCTTGCTTAAGGCGTTACTCTGTTTTCATTAACTTAATACTCTAGATGCATGCTAGATAGCGGTCGATGAGTGGAGTAATAGTAGTAGATGCAGGCAGGAGTCGGTCTACTTGTCTCAGACGTGATGCCTATATACATGATCATACCTAGATACTCTCATAACTATGCTCAATTCTGTCAATTGCTCAACAGTAATTCGTTCACCCACCATAAAATACTTATGCTCTTGAGAGAAGCCACTAGTGAAATCTATGGCCCCCGGGTCTATTCTCATCATATTAATCTTCATACGCTTTATTATTGCTTTCTTTTTTACTTCGCCTTTTATTTTACTTTGCATCTTTATACCAAAAATACCAAAAATATTATTTATCATCTCTATCAGATCTCACTTTGAATCGACCGTGAAGGGATTGACAACCCCTAATCGCGTTGGTTGCCTTGACCTACTTGTTTTGTGTAGGTACGAGGGACTTGCGCGTGGCCTCCTACTAGATTGATACCTTGGTTCTCAAAAACTGAGGGAAATACTTATGCTAGTCTGCTGCATCATCCTCTCCTCTTCGGGGACAAGCGAACGCAAGCTCAAGGCGTATGCGTGCTCCGATGGCCGGCGGAGTGGCTAAGCGACGATGACAGTCCGGTGCCATTGCCGATTTTGGGAGAAGCAGACGAGATAAGCTACAGGGAGGGAGGGGAAAATGCGACGCAGGACTCGCCGGCTGATACGTCTCCAACGTATCTATAATTTTTGTTTGCTCCATGCAATATTATCTACTGTTTTGGACCACATTGGGCTTTATTTTCCACTTTTATATTACTTTTGGGACTAACCTATTAACCGGAGGCCCAGTCCAGATTTGCTGTTTTTTGCCTATTCCAGTGTTTCGAAGAAACGGAATGTCAAATGGAGTCCAAACGGAATGAAATCTTCGGGAACATGATTTTCTCATCACATAAGATCCAGGAGACGTGGACCCTCGGTCAAGAAAGGAGGGAGGCGGCCACGAGGGTGGAGGGCGCGACCTCCCCCCTAGGGCGCGCCCCCTGACTCGTGGGCCCCCCGAAGCTCCACCGAAGTACTCCTTCCTCCTATATATACCGACGTACTCCTTCCTCCTATATATACCGACGTACCCCCAACAGATCAGATACGGAGCCAAAAACCTAATTCCACTGCCGCAACATTCTGTATCCACGAGATCCCATCTTGGGGCCTGTTCCGGAGCTCCGCCGAAAGGGGAATCCACCACGGAGGGCTTCAACGTCAACATCATAGACTCTCCGATGAAGTGTGCGTAGTTTACTTCAGACCTTCGGGTCCATAGTTAGTAGCTTGATGGCTTCTTCTCTCTTTTTGGATCTCAATACAATGTTCTCCCCCTCTCTCGTGGAGATCTATTTGATGTGATCTTCTTTTTGCGGTGTGTTTGTTGAGACCGATTAATTGTGGGTTTATGATCAAGATTATCTATGAGCAATATTTGAATCTTCTCTGAATTCTTTTATGTATGATTGGTTATCTTTGCAAGTCTCTTCGAATTATCCTTTTGGTTTGGCCAACTAGATTGGTAGTTCTTGCAATGGGAGAAGTGCTTAGCTTTGGGTTCAATCTTGCGGTGTCCTTTCCCATTGACAGTAGGGGTAGCAAGGCACGTATTGTATTGTTGCCATCGAGGATAACAAGATGGGGTTTTTATCATATTGCATTAATTTATCTCTCTACATCATGTCATCTTGCTTAAGGCGTTACTCTGTTTTCCTTAACTTAATACTCTAGATGCATGCTGGATAGCGGTCGATAAGTGGAGTAATAGTAGTAGATGCAGGCAGGAGTCGGTCTACTTGTCTCGGACGTGATGCCTATATACATGATCATACCTAGATACTCTCATAACTATGCTCAATTCTTTCAATTGCTCAACAGTAATTCGTTCACCCACCATAAAATACTTATGCTCTTGAGAGAAGCCACTAGTGAAATCTATGGCCCCCAGGTCTATTCTAATCATATAAATCTTCTTACGCTTTATTATTGCTTTGCTTTTTTACTTTGCCTTTTATTTTACTTTGCATCTTTATACCAAAAATAACAAAAATATTATTTATCATCTCTATCAGATCTGACTTTCGTAAGTGACCGTGAAGGGATTGGCAACCCCTAATCGCGTTGGTTGCCTTGAGCTACTTGTTTTGTGTAGGTACGAGGGACTTGCGCGTGGCCTCCTACTGGATTGATACCTTGGTTCTCAAAAACTGAGGGAAATACTTACTCTAGTCTGCTGCATCATCCTCTCCCCTTTCGGGGAAAACGAACGCAAGCTCAAGACGTAGCACTGTGCTCCGATGACGGCGGAGTGGCTGAGCGACGACGACAGTCCAGTGCCATTGCCGATTTTGGGAGAAGCAGACAAGATAAGCTACAGGGAGGGAGGGAAAAATGCGACGCATGACTCGCCGGCTGATACGTCTCCAACATATCTATAATTTTTGAATGCTCCATGATACATTATCTACTGTTTTGGACCATATTGGGCTTTATTTTCCACTTTTATATTACTTTTGGGACTAACCTATTAACCGGAGGCCCAGTCCAGATTTGTTGTTTTTTGCCTATTTCAGTGTTTCGAAGAAACGGAATGTCAAACGGAGTCCAAATGGAATGAAATCTTCGGGAACATGGTTTTCTCATCAGATAAGATCCAGGAGACTTGGACCCTCGGTCAAGAAAGGAGGGAGGCGGCCACGAGGGTGGAGGGCGCGCCCTCCGGGCGCGCCCGACTCGTGGGCCCCAAGCTCCACCGACGTACTCCTTCCTCCTATATATACCGACGTACCCCAACAGATCAGATACGGAGCCAAAACCTAATTCCACCGCCGCAACTTTACGTATCCACGAGATCCCATCTTGGGGCCTGTTCCGAGCTCTTGAAGAGGAATCCACCACGGAGGGCTTCAACGTCAACATCATAGCCTCTCCGATGAAGTGTGAGTAGTTTACTTCAGACATTCGGGTCCATAGTTAGTAGCTAGATGGCTTCTTCTCTCTTTTTGGATCTCAATACAATGTTCTCCCCTCTCTCGTGGAGATCTATTTGATGTAATCTTCTTTTTGTGTGTGTTTGTTGAGACCGATTAATTGTGGGTTTATGATCAAGATTATCTATGAGCAATATTTGAATCTTCTCTGAATTCTTTTATGTATGATTGGTTATCTTTGCAAGTCTCTTCGAATTATCCGTTTGGTTTGGCCAACTAGATTGGTAGTTCTTGCAATGGGAGAAGTGCTTAGCTTTGGGTTCAATCTTGCGGTGTCCTTTCCCATTGACAGTAGGGGTAGCAAGGCACGTATTGTATTGTTCCCATCGAGGATAACAAGATGGGGTTTTTATCATATTGCATGAATTTATCTCTCTACATCATGTCATCTTGCTTAAGGCGTTACTCTGTTTTCATTAACTTAATACTCTAGATGCATGCTGGATAGCGGTCGATGAGTGGAGTAATAGTAGTAGATGCAGCCAGGAGTCGGTCTCTTGTCTCGGACGTGATGCCTATATACATGATCATACCTAAATACTCTCATAACTATGCTCAATTCTTTCAATTGCTCAACAGTAATTCGTTCACCCACCATAAAATTCTTATGCTCTTGAGAGAAGCCACTAGTGAAATATATGGCCCCCGGGTCTATTCTCATCATATTAATCTTCCTACGCTTTATTATTGCTTTGCTTTTTTACTTGGCCTTTTATTTTACTTTGCATCTTTATACCAAAAATACCAAAAATATTATTTATCATCTCTATCAGATCTCACTTTCGTAAGTGACCGTGAAGGGATTGACAACCCCTAATCGCGTTGGTTTCCTTGAGCTACTTGTTTTGTGTAGGTACGAGGGACTTGCGCGTGGCCTCCTACTGGATTGATACCTTGGTTCTCAAAAATTGAGGGAAATACTTACGCTAGTCTGCTGGATCATCCTCTCCTCTTCGGGCAAAACGAACGCAAGCTCAAGATGTAGCACTGTGCGCTCCGATGACCACTACTAGGAAAAGGGCTATAGATGGAATTAACACTAATGGCGCACCAGACATGTGGTGCGCCATTACTATATACTAATGGCGCACCATGTGGTTGTACGCCATTAGTGTCCAAATACTAATGGCGCACCACACATGTGGTGCGCCATTAGTAAAAAAAATTTTTTTAATTTTTGTCAAAACTACTAATGGCGCACCGTGGTAGTGGTGCGCCATTACTAGTTGAACTAGTAATGGCGCACCATGCCACGCAGTGCATTAGTAACTTGGCCACCACTTCCACCGAATGCACCCCGTGGATCGCCTTTTCAGTTTAAAAAAAATAAAAGAAAATGATGAAAATGTCAAAAAAATAAAAGAAAATAAGTTTCTCATGTGATATGTGGTCTAGTTGTTGGGAAAATTAACCCCGTTAAACATTTTCAAAATCCTCAAAAACCTAACAGAAAAAAAGATACGGGGCTTTCAAGATCTGGAGAGGCCAAAAAATTCAAAAAATTTCAAAAAAATTCAAACTCACTAATGGCGCACCTGCCCATGGTGCGCCATTAGTATCTTCCCGCCTTCAAAATTTAAAATAAGTCAAAAAAATAAAAATAAAGTTACTAATGGCGCACTTGTCCATGGTGCGCCATTAGTATCTTCCCGCCTTCAAAATTCAAAATAAGTCAAAAAAATAAAAAAAAAAGTTACTAATGGCGCACCGGCCCATGGTGCGCCATTAGTATCTTCCCGCCTTCAAAATTCAAAATAAGTCAAAAAAATAAATAAAAAGTTACTAATGGCGCACCGGCCCATGGTGCGCCATTAGTATGTCGTATATATGGCTAGGCGCACCTCCTCCACTCCACCTCTCCTCCACTCCATCTCCTCCTCTCCTCTCCTCCACTCCATCTCCTCCTCTCCTCTCCTCCACTCCTTCTCCTCCTCTCCCATGACCTCCTTCTCCTCTCCCGTGACCTCCTCCTCCTCTCCGTGACCTCCTCCTCCTCTCCGTGACCTCCTCCTCCTCTCCGCGACCTCCTCCTCTCCGGGAACCTCCTCCTCCCTCCTCTCCTCCCCTCCCCTCCCCTCACGGTTTCTCCTCCCTCCTCTCCGGTGAGCTCCTCCTCCCTCCTCTCCTCCCATTCCCTCATGGTTTCTCCTTCGTCCTCTCCGATGCTTCGGTGTACTCCTCTCCGGCGACCTCCTCCTCCTCTCCGGCGATTTAGGCGAGCGCCTCTCCGGTGACCTCCTCCTGCTCCTCTCTGGCGAACTCCTCTCCGGCAAAAGAACACGGCAAAAGAACGTACAAGATCCAAAAACAGGAACAAAATTTGAAATAATATCATGCCAAAAACGAGCAAAAAAACTAGCAAAAATGGGCAAAAAATCACGATCCAGATCCAAATTCAAAATTCAAAAATAGCAATGGCGACGGTGGGGTTAGGCGGTGCGCCACTACTATTTTCCCGCCTTCAAAATTCAAAAATACTAATGGCGCACCGTTGCCTATACTAATGGCGCACCAGGTGGCCTATACTAATGGCGCCTTTGTGGCCTATACTAATGGCGCACGGTGGTGCGCCATTAGTATACCTGAATACTAATGGCGCATCAATGGTGCGCCATTAGTAAAAATTACTAATGGCGTGCTAGTAATGGCGCACCAGTGATGCGCCATTAGTAGGCAAAACTGGTGCGCCATTAGTAGGCCTTTTCCTAGTAGTGGACGGCGGACTGGCTGAGCGACGACGACAGTCCGATGCCACTGCCGATTTTGGGAGAAGCAGACGAGATAAGCTACAGGGAGGGAGGGGAAAATGCGACGCAGGACTCGCCGGCTGATACGTCTCCATCTATCTATAATTTTTTATTGCTCCATGCTATATTATCTACTGTTTTGGACCATATTGGGCTTTATTTTCCACTTTTATATTACTTTTGGGACTAACCTATTAACCAGAGGCCCAGTCCAGATTTGCTGTTTTTTTGCCTATTTCAGTGTTTCGAAGAAACGGAATGTCAAACGGAGTCCAAACGGAATGAAATCTTCGGGAACATGATTTTCTCATCAGATAAGATCTAGGAGACTTGGACCCTCGGTCAAGAAAGGAGGGAGGCGGCCACGAGGGTGGGCGCGCCCTCCCCTAGGCGCGCCCCCGACTCGTGGGCCCCAAGCTCCACCGACGTACTCCTTCCTCCTATATATACCGACGCATTCACAACAGATCAGATACGGAGCCAAAAACCTAATTCCACTGCTGCAACTTTCTGTATCCACGAGATCCCATCTTGGGGCCTATTCCGGAGCTCCGCCGAAAGGGAATCCACCACGGAGGGATTCAACGTCAACATCATAGCCTCTCCGATGAAGTGTGAGTAGTTTACTTTAGACCTTCGGGTCCATAGTTAGTAGGTAAATGGCTTCTTCTCTCTTTTTGGATCTCAATACAACATTCTCCCCCTCTCTCGTGGAGATCTATTTGATGTAATCTTCTTTTTGCGGTGTGTTTTTGAGACCGATTAATTGTGGGTTCATGATCAAGATTATCTATGAGCAATATTTGAATCTTCTCTGAATTCTTTTATGTATGATTGGTTATCTTTGCAAGTCTCTTCGAATTATCCGTTTGGTTTGGCCAACTAGATTGGTAGTTCTTGCAATGGGAGAAGTGCTTAGCTTTGGGTTCAATCTTGCGGTGTCCTTTCCCGATGTGATGAGGGGCAGCCAGTGGTATTGTATTGTTGCCATCGAGGATAACAAGATGGGGTTTTATCATATTGCATGAATTTATCTCTCTACATCATGTCATCTTGCTTAAGGCGTTACTCTATTTTCATTAACTTAATACTCTAGATGCATGCTGGATAGCGGTCGATGAGTGGAGTAATATTAGTAGATGCAGGCAGGAGTCGGTCTACTTGTCTCGGACGTGATACCTATATACATGATCATACCTAGATACTCTCATAACTATGCTCAATTCTTTCAATTGCTCAACAGTAATTCGTTCACCCACCATAAAATACTTATGCTCTTGAGAGAAGCCACTAGTGAAATCTATGGCCCCCGGGTCTATTCTCATCATATTAATCTTCCTACGCTTTATTATTGCTTTGCTTTTTACTTTGCCTTTTATTTTACTTTGCATATTTATACCAAAAATACCAAAAATATTATTTATCATCTCTATCAGATCTCACTTTCGTAAGTGACCGTGAAGGGATTGACAACCCCTAATCGCGTTGGTTGCCTTGAGCTACTTGTTTTGTGTACGTACGAGGGACTTGCGCGTGGCCTCCTACTGGATTGATACCTTGGTTCTCAAAAGCGAGGGAAATACTTACGCTTACTCTGTTGCATCATCCTCTCCTCTTAGGGAAAAGCGAGCATAAGCTCAAGGCGTAGCAATCGTGCTCGAGGGGCGGCGGAGTGGTCATGACGACAGTCCGGTGCCATTTCCGATTTTGGGAGAAGCTGCGAGATAAGCTACAGGGAGGGAGAGGAAAATGCGACGCAGGACTCGCCGGTTGATACGTCTCCAACGTATCTATAATTTTTGATTGGTCCATGCTATATTATCTACTGTTTTGGACCATATTGGGCTTTATTTTCCACTTTTATATTACTTTTGGGACTAACCTATTAACTGGAGGCCCAGTCCAGATTTGCTGTTTTTTGCCTATTTCAGTGTTTCGAAGAAACGAAATGTCAAACGGAGTCCAAACGGAATGAAATCTTCGGGAACATGATTTTCTCATCAGATAAGATCCACGAGACTTGGACCCTCGGTCAAGAAAGGAAGGAGGCTGCCACGAGGGTGGAGGGCGCGCCCTCCCCCCTAGGGCGCCCACGACTCGTGGGCCCCGAGCTACTGCAGCGTACTCCTTCCTCCTATATATACCGACATACCCCCAACAGATCAGATACGGAGCCAAAAACTTATTCCACTGCCGCAACTTTCTGTATCCACGAGATCCCATCGTGGGCCCTGTTCCAGAGCTCCGCCGAAAGGGGAATCCACCACGGAGGGCTTCAACGTCAACATCATAGCCTCTCCGATGAAGTGTGAGTGGTTTACTTCAGACCTTCGGGTCCATAGTTAGTAGCTAGATGGCTTCTTCTCTCTTTTTGGATCTCAATACAATGTTCTCCCCTCTCTCATGGAGATCTATTTGATGTAATCTTCTTTTTGCGGTGTGTTTGTTGAGACCGATTAATTGTGGGTTTATGATCAAGATTATCTATGAGCAATATCTGAATCTTCTCTGAATTCTTTTATGTATGATTGGTTATCTTTGAAAGTCTCTTCGAATTATCCGTTTGGTTTGGCCAACTAGATTGCTAGTTCTTGCAATGGGAGAAGTCCTTAGCTTTGGGTTCAATCTTGCGGTGTCCTTTCCCAGTGACAGTAGGGGCAGCCAGGTACGTATTTTATTGTTGCCATCGAGGATAACAAGATGGGGTTTTTATCATATTGCATGAATTTATCTCTCTACATCATGTCATCTTGCTTAAGGCGTTACTCTGTTTTCATTAACTTAATACTCTCGATGCATGCTGGATAGCGGTCGATGAGTGGAGTAATATTAGTAGATGCAGGCAGGAGTCGGTCTACTTATCTCATACGTGACGCCTATATACATGATCATACCTAGATACTCTCATAATTATGCTCAATTCTTTCAATTGCTCAACAAAGAATTCATTCACCCACCATAAAATACTTATGCTCTTGAGAGAAGCCACTAGTGAAATCTATGGCCCCGGTCTATTCTCATCATATTAATCTTCCTACGCTTTATTATTGCTTTGCTTTTTTACTTTGCCTTTTATTTTACTTTGCATCTTTATACCAAAAATACCAAAAATATTATTTATCATCTCTATCAGATCTCACTTTCGTAAGTGACCGTGAAGGGATTGACAACCCCTAATCGCGTTGGTTTCCTTGAGCTACTTGTTTTGTTTAGGTACGAGGGACTTGCGCGTGGCCTCCTACTGGATTGATACCTTGGTTCTAAAAAACTGAGGGAAATACTTACGCGAGTCTTCTGCATCATCCTCTCCTCTTCGGGGAAAACGAACGCAAGCTCAAGACGTAGCACTGTGCTCCGATGACAGCGGAGTGGCTGACGGCAACTGACGATCGGTGCCATTGCCGATTTTGGTAAAAGCAGACGAGATAAGCTACAGGGAGGGAGGGGAAAATGCGACGCAGGACTCGCCGGCTGATACGTCTCCAACGTATCTATAATTTTTGATTGATCCATGCTATATTATCTACTGTTTTGGACCATATTGGGCTTTATTTTCCACTTTTATATTACTTTTGGGACTAACCTATTAACCGGAGGCCCAGTCCAGATTTGTTGTTTTTTGCCTATTTGGTGTTTGAAGAAATGGAATGTCAAACGGAGTCCAAACGGAATGAAATCTTGAGAACATGATTTTCTCATCAGATAAGATCCAGGAGACTTGGACCCTCGGTCACGAAAGGAGGGAGGTGGCCACGAGGGTGGAGGGCGCGCCCTCCCCCCTAGGGCGCCCCCCTGACTCGTGGGCCCCCCGAAGCTCCACCGATGTACTCCTTCCTCCTATATATACCGACGTACCCCCAACAAATCAGATACGGAGCCAAAAACCTAATTCCACTGCCGCAACTTTCTGTATCCACGAGATCCCATCTTGGGGCCTGTTCCGGAGCTCCGCCGAAAGGGGAATCCACCACGGAGGGCTTCAACGTCAACATCATAGCCTCTCCGATGAAGTGTGAGTAGTTTACTTGAGACCTTCGGGTCCATAGTTAGTAGCTAGATAGCTTCTTCTCTCTTTTTGGATCTCAATACAATGTTCTCCCCTCTCGTGGAGATCTATTTGATGTAATCTTCTTTTTGCGGTGTGTTTGTTGAGACCGATTAATTGTGGGTTTATGATCAAGATTATCTATGAGCAATATTTGAATCTTCTCTGAATTCTTTTATGTATGATTGGTTATCTTTGAAAGTCTCTTCGAATTATCCGTTTGGTTTGGCCAACTAGATTGGTAGTTCTTGCAATGGGAGAAGTGCTTAGCTTTGGGTTCAATCTTGCGGTGTCCTTTCGAAGTGACAGTAGGTGCAGCAAGGCACGTATTGTATTGTTGCCATCGAGGATAACAAGATGGGTTTTTTATCATATTGCATGAATTTATCTCTCTACATCATGTCATCTTGCTTAAGGCATTACTCTGTTTTCATTAACTTAATACTCTAGATGCATGCTTTGGATAGGGGTCGATGAGTGGAGTAATAGTAGTAGATGCAGGTGAGTCGGTCTACTTGTCTCAGACGTGATGCCTATATACATGATCATACCTAGATACTCTCATAATTATGCTCAATTCTTTCAATTGCTCAACATGAATTCGTTCACCCACCATAAAATATTTATGCTCTTGAGAGAAGCCACTAGTGAAATCTATGGCCCCCGGGTCTATTCTCATCATATTAATCTTCCTACGCTTTATTATTGCTTTGCTTTTTTACTTTGCCTTTTATTTTACTTTGCTTTTTATTTTACTTTGCATCTTTATACCAAAAATACCAAAAATATTATTTATCATCTCTATCAGATCTCACTTTCGTGAATCGACCGTGAAGGGATTGACAACCCCTAATCGCGTTGGTTTCCTTGAGCTACTTGTTTTGTGTAGGTACGAGGGACTTGTGCGTGGCCTCCTACTGGATTGATACCTTGGTTCTCAAAAACTGAGGGAAATACTTACGCTAGTCTGCTGCATCATCCTCTCCTCTTGGGGAAAAGCGAACGCAAGCTCAAGACGTAGCGTGCTTCGATGAATGAAGTGGCTGGCGGCAGCGACAGTCGGTGCCATTGCCGATTTTGGGAGAAGCGAGCGAGATAAGCTACTGAGGAGGGAGGAAAATGCGACGCAGACTCGCCCGATACGTCTCCAACGTATCTATAATTTTTGATTGCTCCATGCTATATTATCTACTATTTTGGACCATATTGGGCTTTATTTTCCACATTTATATTACTTTTGGGACTAACCTATTAACGGGAGGCCCAGTCCAGTTGTTGTTTTTGCCTATTTGATTGTCTCAAGAAACGGAATGTCAAACGGAGTCCAAACGGAATGAAATCTTGAGAACATGATTTTCTCATCGAGATAAGATCCAGAGACTTGGACCCTCGGTCAAGAAAGGCGGAGGCGGCCACGAGGGTGGAGGCGCCCTCCCCTAGGCGCCCCACGACTCGTGGGCCCCAAGCTCCACCGACGTACTCCTTCCTCCTATATATACCGGCGTACCCCAACAGATCGATCACGGAGCCAAAAACCTAATTCCACTGCCGCAACTTTCTGTATCCACGAGATCCCATCTTGGGGCCTGTGCCGGAGCTCTGCCCAAAGGGGAATCCACCACGGAGGGCTTCAACGTCAACATCATAGCCTCTCCGATGAAGTGTGAGTAGTTTACTTCAGACCTTCGGGTCCATAGTTAGTAGCTAGATGGCTTCTTCTCTCTTTTTGGATCTCAATACAATGTTCTCCCCTCTCTCATGGAGATCTATTTGATGTAATCTTCTTTTTGCGGTGTGTTTGTTGAGACCGATTAATTGTGGGTTTATGATCAAGATTATCTATGAGCAATATCTGAATCTTCTCTGAATTCTTTTATGTATGATTGGTTATCTTTGAAAGTCTCTTCGAATTATCCGTTTGGTTTGGCCAACTAGATTGGTAGTTCTTGCAATGGGAGAAGTCCTTAGCTTTGGGTTCAATCTTGCGGTGTCCTTTCCCGATGTGATGAGGGGCAGCCAGTCGTATTTTATTGTTGCCATCGAGGATAACAAGATGGGGTTTTTATCATATTGCATGAATTTATCTCTCTACATCATGTCATCTTGCTTAAGCGTTACTCTGTTTTCATTAACTTAATACTCTCGATGCATGCTGGATAGCGGTCGATGAGTGGAGTAATATTAGTAGATGCAGGCAGGAGTCGGTCTACTTATCTCATACGTGACGCCTATATACATGATCATACCTAGATACTCTCATAATTATGCTCAATTCTTTCAATTGCTCAACAGTAATTCATTCACCCACCATAAAATACTTATGCTCTTGAGAGAAGCCACTAGTGAAATCTATGGCCCCCGGGTCTATTCTCATCATATTAATCTTCCTACGCTTTATTATTGCTTTGCTTTTTACTTTGCCTTTTATTTTACTTTGCATCTTTATACCAAAAATACCAAAAATATTATTTATCATCTCTATCAGATCTCATTTTCGTAAGTGACCGTGAAGGGATTTACAACCCCAAATCGCGTTGGTTGCCTTGAGATACTTGTTTTGTTTAGGCACGAGGGACTTGCGCGTGGCCTCCTCTTGGATTGATACCTTGGTTCTAAAAAGCGAGGAAATACTTACGCTTAGTCTTCGCATCATCCTCTCCTCTTCGGGAAAAGCGAGCATAGCTCAAGGCGTAGCTGTGCTCCGATGACAGCGGAGTGGCTGGCGAGCGACGACAGTCCGGTGCCATTGCCGATTTTGGTAAAAGCGGCGAGATAAGCTACGAGGAGGGAGGGAAAATGCGGCCTTGAGGACTTCGCCCGGCTGATACGTCTCCAACGTATCTATAATTTTGATTGATCCATGCTATATTATCTACTGTTTTGGACCATATTGGGCTTTATTTTCCACTTTTATATTACTTTTGGGACTAACCTATTAACCGGAGGCCCAGTCCAGATTTGTTGTTTTTTGCCTATTTCAGTGTTTCGAAGAAATGGAATGTCAAACGGAGTCCAAACGGAATGAAATCTTCGGGAACATGATTTTCTCATCAGATAAGATCCAGGAGACTTGGACCCTCGGTCACGAAAGGAGGGAGGTGGCCACGAGGGTGGAGGGCGCGCCCTCCCCCCTAGGGCGCCCCCCTGACTCGTGGGCCCCCCGAAGCTCCACCAATGTACTCCTTCCTCCTATATATACCTACGTACCCCCAACAAATCAGATACAGAGCCAAAAACCTAATTCCACCGCCGCAACTTTCTGTATCCACGAGATCCCATCTTGGGGCCTGTTCTGGAGCTCCGCCTAATGGGGAATCCACCACGGAGGGCTTCAACGTCAACATCATAGCCTCTCCGATGAAGTGTGAGTAGTTTACTTGAGACCTTCGGGTCCATAGTTAGTAGCTAGATAGCTTCTTCTCTCTTTTTGGATCTCAATACAATGTTCTCCCCCTCTCTCGTGGAGATCTATTTGATGTAATCTTCTTTTTGCGGTGTGTTTGTTGAGACCGATTAATTGTGGGTTTATGATAAAGATTATCTATGAGCAATATTTGAATCTTCTCTGAATTCTTTTATGTATGATTGGTTATCTTTGAAAGTCTCTTCGAATTATCCGTTTGGTTTGGCCAACTAGATTGGTAGTTCTTGCAATGGGAGAAGTGCTTAGCTCTGGGTTCAATCTTGCGGTGTCCTTTCAAGTGATGAGAGGTGCAGCAAGGCACGTATTGTATTGTTGCCATCGAGGATAACAAGATGGGTTTTTTATCATATTGCATGAATTTATCTCTCTACATCATGTCATCTTGCTTAAGGCATTACTCTGTTTTCATTAACTTAATACTCTAGATGCATGCTGGATAGGGGTCGATGAGTGGAGTAATAGTAGTAGATGCAGGCAGGAGTCGGTCTACTTGTCTCAGACGTGATGCCTATATACATGATCATACCTAGATACTCTCATAATTATGCTCAATTCTTTCAATTGCTCAACAGTAATTCGTTCACCCACCATAAAATATTTATGCTCTTGAGAGAAGCCACTAGTGAAATCTATGGCCCCCGGGTCTATTCTCATCATATTAATCTTCCTACGCTTTATTATTGCTTTGCTTTTTTACTTTGCCTTTTATTTTACTTTGCTTTTTATTTTACTTTGCATCTTTATACCAAAAATACCAAAAATATTATTTATCATCTCTATCAGATCTCACTTTCAGAATCGACCGTGAAGGGATTGACAACCCCTAATCGCGTTGGTTTCCTTGAGCTACTTGTTTTGTGTAGGTACGAGGGACTTGCGCGTGGCCTCCTCTTGGATTTATACCTTGGTTCTAAAAAACTGAGGGAAATACTTACGCGAGTCTTCTGCATCATCCTCTCCTCTTCGGGGAAAACGAACGCAAGCTCAAGACGTAGCACTGTGCTCCGATGACAGCGGAGTGGCTGAGCGACGACGACAGTCCGGTGCCATTGCCGATTTTGGGAGAAGCAGACGAGATAAGCTACAGGGAGGGAGGGGAAAATGCGACGCAGGACTCGTCGGCTGATACGTCTCCAACGTATCTATAATTTTTGATTGCTCCATGCTATATTATCTACTATTTTGGACCATATTGGGCTTTATTTTCCACATTTATATTACTTTTGGGACTAACCTATTAACGGGAGGCCCAGTCCAGATTTGTTGTTTTTTGCCTATTTCAGTGTCTCGAAGAAACGGAATGTCAAACGGAGTCCAAACGGAATGAAATCTTCGGGAACATGATTTTCTCATCAGATAAGATCCAGGAGACTTGGACCCTCGGTCAAGAAAGGAGGGAGGCGGCCACGAGGGTGGAGGGTGCGCCCCCCACTAGGGCGCGCCCCCTGCCTCGTGGGCCCCCCGAAGCTCCACCGACGTACTCCTTCCTCCTATATATACCTACGTACCCCCAACAGATCAGATACGGAGCCAAAAACCTAATTCCACGCCGCAACTTTCTGTATCCACGAGATCCCATCTTGGGGCCTGTGCCGGAGCTCTGCCCAAAGGGGAATCCACCACGGAGGGCTTCAACGTCAACATCATAGCCTCTCCGATGAAGTGTGAGTAGTTTACTTCAGACCTTCGGGTCCATAGTTAGTAGCTAGATGGCTTCTTCTCTCTTTTGGATCTCAATACAATGTTCTCCCCCTCTCTCGTGGAGATCTATTTGATGTAATCTTCTTTTTGCGGTGTGTTTGTTGAGACCGATTAATTGTGGGTTTCTGATAAAGATTATCTATGAGCAATATTTGAATCTTCTCTGAATTATTTTATGTATGATTGGTTATCTTTGCAAGTCTCTTCGAATTATCCGTTTGGTTTGGCCAACTAGATTGGTAGTTCTTGCAATGGGAGAAGTGCTTAGCTTTGGGTTCAATCTTGCGGTGTCCTTTCCCAAAGGATGAGGGGCAGCCAGTGCGTATTGTATTGTTGCCATCGAGGATAACAAGATGGGGTTTTTATCATATTGCATGAATTTATCTCTCTACATCATGTCATCTTGCTTAAGGCGTTACTCTGTTTTCATTAACTTAATACTCTAGATGCATGCTTTGGATAGGGGTCGATGAGTGGAGTAATAGTAGTAGATGCAGCAGGAGTCGGTCTACTTGTCTCATACGTGACGCCTATATACATGATCATACCTAGATACTCTCATAATTATGCTCAATTCTTTCAATTGCTCAACAAGAATTCGCTCACCCACCATAAAATACTTATGCTCTTGAGAGAAGCCACTAGTGAAATCTATGGCCCCGGCTCTATTCTCATCATATTAATCTTCCCACGCTTTATTATTGCTTTGCTTTTTTACTTTGCCTTTTATTTTACTTTGCATCTTTATACCAAAAATACCAAAAATATTATTTATCATCTCTATCGATCTCACTTTCGTAAGTGACCGTGAAGGGATTGACAACCCCTAATCGCGTTGGTTTCCTTGAGCTACTTGTTTTGTTTAGGTACGAGGGACTTGGCGTGGCCTCCTCTTGGATTTATACCTTGGTTCTCAAAACCGAGGGAAATACTTACGCGAGTCTGCTGCATCATCCTCTCCTCTTGGAAAAGCGAGCATAAGCTCAAGGCGTAGCACTGTGCTCCGATGACAGCGGAGTGGCTGCGGCATTTACGACAGTCCGGTGCCATTGCCGATTTTCGAAAAGCAGAGCGAGATAAGCTACGGGGAGGGAGGGAAAATGCGACGAGGACTTCGGGTAATCGTCTCCAACGTATCTATAATTTTTGATTGATCCATGCTATATTATCTACTGTTTTGGACCATATTGGGCTTTATTTTCCACGTTTATATTACTTTTGGGCTAACCTATTAACCGGAGGCCCAGTCCAGATTTGTTGTTTTTTCCTATTTTAGTGTCTCGACGAAACGGAATGTCAAACGGAGTCCAAACGGAATGAAATCTTCGGGAACATGATTTTCTCATCAGATAAGATCCAGGAGACTTGGACCCTCGGTCAAGAAAGGAGGGAGGCGGCCACGAGGGTGGAGGCGCGCCCTCCCCTAGGCGCCCACGACTCGTGGGCCCCAAGCTCCACCGACGTACTCCTTCCTCCTATATATACCGACGCACCCCAACAAATCAGATACGGAGCCAAAACCTAATTCCACTGCCGCAACTTTACGTATCCACGAGATCCCATCTTGGGGCCTATTCGAGCCCCTTGAAAGGGAATCCACCACGGAGGGCTTCAACGTCAACATCATAGCCTCTCCGATGAAGTGTGAGTAGTTTACTTCATACCTTGGTCCATAGTTAGTAGCTAGATAGCTTCTTCTCTCTTTTGGATCTCAATACAATGTTCTCCCCTCTCTCGTGGAGATCTATTTGATGTAATCTTCTTTTTGCGGTGTGTTTGTTGAGACCGATTAATTGTGGGTTTATGATCAAGATTATCTATGAGCAATATTTGAATCTTCCGAATTCTTTTATGTATGATTGGTTATCTTTGAAAGTCTCTTGAATTATCCGTTTGGTTTGGCCAACTAGATTGGTAGTTCTTGCAATGGGAGAAGTGCTTAGCTTTGGGTTCAATCTTGCGGTGTCCTTTCCCGATGTGATGAGGGGCAGCAAGGCACGTATTGTATTGTTGCCATCGAGGATAACAAGATGGGGTTTTTATCATATTGCATGAATTTATCTCTCTACATCATGTCATCTTGCTTAAGGCGTTACTCTGTTTTCATTAACTTAATACTCTAGATGCATGCTGGATAGGGGTCGATGAGTGGAGTAATAGTAGTAGATGCAGGCAGGAGTCGGTCTACTTGTCTCGGACGTGATGTCCTATATACATGATCATACCTAGATACTCTCATAATTATGCTCAATTCTTTCAATTGCTCAACAGTAATTCGTTCACCCACCATAAAATACTTATGCTCTTGGGAGAAGCCACTAGTGAAATCTATGGCCCCCGGGTCTATTCTCATCATATTAATCTTCCTATGCTTTATTATTACTTTGCTTTTTTACTTTGCCTTTTATTTTACTTTGCCTTTTATTTTACTTTGCATCTTTATACCAAAAATACCAAAAATATTATTTATCATCTCTATCAGATCTCACTTTCGTAAGTGACCGTGAAGGGATTGACAACCCCTAATCGCGTTGGTTTCCTTGAGCTACTTGTTTTGTGTAGGTACAAGGGACTTGCGCGTGGCCTCCTACTGGATTGATACCTTGGTTCTCAAAAACTGAGGGAAATACTTATGCTAGTCTGCTGCATCATCCTCTCCTCTTCGGGGAAAACGAACGCAAGCTCAAGACGTAGCACTGTGCTCCGATGACGGCGGAGTGGCTAAGCGACGATGACAGTCCGGTGCCATTGCCGATTTTGGGAGAAGCAGACGAGATAAGCTACAGGGAGGGAGGGGAAAATGCGACCTTGAGACTTCATGCCGATACGTCTCCAACGTATCTATAATTTTTGATTGCTCCATGCTATATTATCTACTATTTTGGACCATATTGGGCTTTCTTTTCCACTTTTATATTACTTTTGGGACTAACCTATTAACGGGAGGCCCAGTCTAGATTTGTTGTTTTTTGCCTATTTCAGTGTCTCGACGAAACGGAATGTCAAACGGAGTCCAAACGGAATGAAATCTTCAGGAACATGATTTTCTCATCAGATAAGATCCAGGAGACTTGGACCCTCGGTCAAGAAAGGAGGGAGGCGGCCACGAGGGTGGAGGGCGCGCCCTCCCCCCTAGGGCGCGCCCCCTGACTCGTGGTGCCCCCGGAAGCTCCACCGACGTACTCCTTCCTCCTATATATACCGACGTACCCCCAACAGATCAGATACGGAGTCAAAAACCTAATTCCACTGCCACAACTTTCTGTATCCACGAGATCCCATCTTGGGGCCTGTTCCAGAGCTCCGCCGAAAGGGGAATCCACCACGGAGGGCTTCAACGTCAACATCATAGCCTCTCCGATGAAGTGTGAGTAGTTTACTTCAGACCTTCGGGTCCATAGTTAGTAGCTAGATGGCTTCTTCTCTCTTTTGGATCTCAATACAATGTTCTCCCTCTCTCGTGGAGATCTATTTGATGTAATCTTCTTTTTTGCGGTGTGTTTGTTGAGACCAATGAATTGTGGGTTTATGATAAAGATTATCTATGAGCAATATTTGAATCTTCTCTGAATTCTTTTATGTATGATTGGTTATCTTTGCAAGTCTCTTCGAATTATCCGTTTGGTTTGGCCAACTAGATTGGTAGTTCTTGCAATGGGAGAAGTGCTTAGCTTTGGGTTCAATCTTGCGGTGTCCTTTCCCAAAGTGATGAGGGGCAGCCAGTGCGTATTGTATTGTTGCCATCGAGGATAACAAGATGGGGTTTTTATCATATTGCATGAATTTATCTCTCTACATCATGTCATCTTGCTTAAGGCGTTACTCTGTTTTCATTAACTTAATACTCTAGATGCATGCTGGATAGGGGTCGATGAGTGGAGTAATAGTAGTAGATGCAGGCAGGAGTCGGTCTACTTGTCTCATACGTGACGCCTATATACATGATCATACCTAGATACTCTCATAATTATGCTCAATTCTTTCAATTGCTCAACGATAATTCGTTCACCCACCATAAAATACTTATGCTCTTGAGAGAAGCCACTAGTGAAATCTATGGCCCCCGGGTCTATTCTCATCATATTAATCTTCCTACGCTTTATTATTGCTTTCTTTTTTACTTCGCCTTTTATTTTACATTGCATCTTTATACCAAAAATACCAAAAATATTATTTATCATCTCTATCAGATCTCAGTTTCGTAACTGACCGTGAAGGGATTGACAACCCCTAATCCCGTTGGTTGCCTTGACCTACTTGTTTTGTGTAGGTACGAGGGACTTGCGCGTGGCCTCCTACTGGATTGATACCTTGGTTCTAAAAAACTGAGGGAAATACTTACGCTTGTTTGTTGCATCATCCTCTCCTCTTTGGGGAAAAGCGAGCATAAGCTCAAGGCGTAGCACTTGTGCTCGATGACAGCGGAGTGGCTGAGCGACTGACGACGATCTGGTGCCATTGCTGATTTTGGGAGGAGCGCCGAGATAAGCTACTGAGGAGGGAGGGGAAAATGCGGCCTTGAGACTTCGGGCTGATACGTCTCCAACGTATCTATAATTTTTGATTGCTCCATGCTATATTATCTACTATTTTGGACCATATTGGGCTTTATTTTCCACTTTTATATTACTTTTGGGACTAACCTATTAACGGGAGGCCCAGTCCAGATTTGTTGTTTTTGCCTATTTCAGTGTTTCGAAGAAACGGAATGTCAAACGGAGTCCAAACGGAATGAAATCTTCGGGAACATGATTTTCTCATCAGATAAGATCCAGGAGACTTGGACCCTCGGTCAAGAAAGGAGGGAGGCGGCCACGAGGGTGGAGGGCGCGCCCTCCCCCCTAGGGCGCCCCCCCTGACTCGTGGGCCCCCCGAAGCTCCACCGACGTACTCCTTCCTCCTATATATATCGACGTACCCCCAACAGATCAGATACGGAGCCAAAAACCTAATTCCACTACCGCAACTTTCTGTATCCACGAGATCCCATCTTGGGGCCTGTTCCGGAGCTCCGCCGAAAGGGGATCCACCACGGAGGGCTTCAACGTCAACATCATAGCCTCTCCGATGAAGTGTGAGTAGTTTACTTCAGACCTTCGGGTCCATAGTTAGTAGCTAGATGGCTTCTTCTCTCTTTTGGATCTCAATACAATGTTCTCCCCCTCTCTCGTGGAGATCTATTTGATGTAATCTTCTTTTTGCGGTGTGTTTGTTGAGACCGATTAATTGTGGGTTTATGATAAAGATTATCTATGAGCAATATTTGAATCTTCTCTGAATTCTTTTATGTATGATTGGTTATCTTTGCAAGTCTCTTCGAATTATCCGTTTGGTTTGGCCAACTAGATTGGTAGTTCTTGCAATGGGAGAAGTGCTTAGCTTTGGGTTCAATCTTGCGGTGTCCTTTCCCAAAGTGATGAGGGGGCAGCCAGTACGTATTGTATTGTTGCCATCGAGGATAACAAGATGGGGTTTTTATCATATTGCATGAATTTATCTCTCTACATCATGTCATCTTGCTTAGGCGTTACTCTGTTTTCATTAACTTAATACTCTAGATGCATGCTGGATAGGGGTCGATGAGTGGAGTAATAGTAGTAGATGCAGGTGAGTCGGTCTACTTGTCTCATACGTGACGCCTATATACATGATCATACCTAGATACTCTCATAATTATGCTCAATTCTTTCAATTGCTCAACAGTAATTCGTTCACCCACCATAAAATACTTATGCTCTTGAGAGAAGCCACTAGTGAAATCTATGGCCCCCGGGTCTATTCTCATCATATTAATCTTCCTACGCTTTATTATTGCTTTCTTTTTTACTTCGCCTTTTATTTTACTTTGCATCTTTATACCAAAAATACCAAAAATATTATTTATCATCTCTATCAGATCTCAGTTTCGTAACTGACCGTGAAGGGATTGACAACCCCTAATCACGTTGGTTGCCTTGACCTACTTGTTTTGTGTTGGTACGAGGGACTTGCGCGTGGCCTCCTCTTTGGATTGATACCTTGGTTCTAAAAAACTGAGGGAAATACTTACGCTTGTTTGTTGCATCATCCTCTCCTCTTTGGGGAAAACGAACGCAAGCTCAAGACGTAGCACTGTGCTCCGATGACAGCGGAGTGGCTGAGCGACGACGACAGTCTGGTGCCATTGCTGATTTTGGGAGGAGCAGACGAGATAAGCTACAGGGAGGGGAAAATGCGACGCAGAGGACTTCGCCGATACGTCTCCAACGTATCTATAATTTTGATTGCTCCATGCTATATTATCTACTATTTTGGACCATATTGGGCTTTATTTTCCACTTTTATATTACTTTTGGGACTAACCTATTAACGGGAGGCCCAGTCCAGATTTGTTGTTTTTGCCTATTTCGGTGTTTCAAGAAAGCGGAATGTCAAACGGAGTCCAAACGGAATGAAATCTTGGGAACATGATTTTCTCATCAGATAAGATCCAGGAGACTTGGACCTCGGTCAAGAAAGGAGGAGGCGGCCACGAGGGTGGAGGGCGCCCTCCACCTAAGCGCCCCCACGACTCGTGGGCCCCGGCTCCACCGACGTACTCCTTCCTCCTATATATATCGACGTACCCCCAACAGATCAGATACGGAGCCAAAAACCTAATTCCACTACCGCAACTTTCTGTATCCACGAGATCCCATCTTGGGGCCTGTTCCGGAGCTCCGCCGAAAGGGGGATCCACCACGGAGGGCTTCAACGTCAACATCATAGCCTCTCCGATGAAGTGTGAGTAGTTTACTTCAGACCTTCGGGTCCATAGTTAGTAGCTAGATGGCTTCTTCTCTCTTTTTGGATCTCAATACAATGTTCTCCCCCTCTCTCGTGGAGATCTATTTGATGTAATCTTCTTTTTGCGGTGTGTTTGTTGAGACCGATTAATTGTGGGTTTATGATAAAGATTATCTATGAGCAATATTTGAATCTTCTCTGAATTCTTTTATGTATGATTGGTTATCTTTGCAAGTCTCTTCGAATTATCCGCTTGGTTTGGCCAACTAGATTGGTAGTTCTTGCAATGGGAGAAGTGCTTAGCTTTGGGTTCAATCTTGCGGTGTCCTTTCCCAAAGGATGAGGGGCAGCCAGTGCACGTATTGTATTGTTGCCATCGAGGATAACAAGATGGGGTTTTTATCATATTGCATGAATTTATCTCTCTACATCATGTCATCTTGCTTAAGGCGTTACTCTGTTTTCATTAACTTAATACTCTAGATGCATCTGGATAGGGGTCGATGAGTGGAGTAATAGTAGTAGATGCAGGTGAGTCGGTCTACTTGTCTCATACGTGACGCCTATATACATGATCATACCTAGATACTCTCATAATTATGCTCAATTCTTTCAATTGCTCAACAGTAATTGCTCACCCACCATAAAATACTTATGCTCTTGAGAGAAGCCACTAGTGAAATCTATGGCCCCGGGTCTATTCTCATCATATTAATCTTCCCACGCTTTATTATTGCTTTCTTTTTTACTTCGCCTTTTATTTTACTTTGCATCTTTATACCAAAAATACCAAAAATATTATTTATCATCTCTATCAGATCTCACTTTCGTAACTGACCGTGAAGGGATTGACAACCCCTAATCGCGTTGGTTGCCTTGACCTACTTGTTTTGTGTAGGTACGAGGGACTTGCGCGTGGCCTCCTACTGGATTGATACCTTGGTTCTAAAAAACTGAGGGAAATACTTACGCTAGTCTGTTGCATCATCCTCTCCTCTTTGGGGAAAACGAACGCAAGCTCAAGACGTAGCACTGTGCTCCGATGACAGCGGAGTGGCTGAGCGACGACGACAGTCCGGTGCCATTGCTGATTTTGGGAGAAGCAGACGAGATAAGCTACAGGGAGGGAGGGGAAAATGCGACGCAGGACTCGCCGGCTGATACGTCTCCAACGTATCTATAATTTTTGATTGCTCCATGCTATATTATCTACTATTTTGGACCATATTGGGCTTTATTTTCCACTTTTATATTACTTTTGGGACTAACCTATTAACCGGAGGCCCAGTCCATTTGTTGTTTTTGCCTATTTCAGTTGTTTCAAAAACGGAATGTCAAACGGAGTCCAAACGGAATGAAATCTTCGGGAACATGATTTTCTCATCGAGATAAGATCCAGGAGACTTGGACCCTCGGTCAAGAAAGGAGGGAGGCGGCCACGAGGTGGAGGCGCGCCCTCCACCCTAGGGCGCCCACGACTCGTGGGCCCCAAGCTCCACCGACGTACTCCTTCCTCCTATATATATCGACGTACCCCCAACAGATCGAATCACGGAGCCAAAACCTAATTCCACTACCGCAACTTTACGTATCCACGAGATCCCATCTTGGGGCCTGTTCCGAGCTCCGCCGAAAGGGGATCCACCATGGAGGGCTTCAACGTCAACATCATAGCCTCTCCGATGAAGTGTGAGTAGTTTACTTCAGACCTTCGGTCCATAGTTAGTAGCTATATGGCTTCTTCTCTCTTTTGGATCTCAATACAATGTTCTCCCCTCTCTCGTGGAGATCTATTTGATGTAATCTTCTTTTTGCGGTGTGTTTGTTGAGACCGATTAATTGTGGGTTTATGATAAAGATTATCTATGAGCAATATTTGAATCTTCTGTGAATTCTTTTATGTATGATTGCTTATCTTTGCAAGTCTCTTCGAATTATCTGTTTGGTTTGGCCAACTAGATTGGTAGTTCTTGCAATGGGAGAAGTGCTTAGCTTTGGGTTCAATCTTGCGGTGTCCTTTCCCAAAGGATGAGGGGCAGCCAGGTACGTATTGTATTGTTGCCATCAAGGACAACAAGATGGGGTTTTTATCATATTGCATGAATTTATCTCTCTACATCATGTCATCTTGCTTAAGGCGTTACTCTATTTTCATTAACTTCATACTCTAGATGCATGCTGGATAGCGGTCGATGAGTGGAGTAATATTAGTAGATGCGAGGAGTCGGTCTACTTGTCTCGGACGTGATGCCTATATACATGATCATACCTAGATACTCTCATAACTATGCTCAATTCTTTCAATTGCTCAACAGTAATTCGTTCACCCACCATAAAATACTTATACTCTTGAGAGAAGCCACTAGTGAAATCTATGGCCCCCGGGTTATTCTCATCATATTAATCTTCCTACGCTTTATTATTGCTTTGCTTTTTTACTTTGCCTTTTATTTTACTTTGCATATTTATACAAAAAATACCAAAAATATTATTTATCATCTCTATCAGATCTCACTTTCGTAAGTGCCCGTGAAGGGACTGACAACCCCTAATCGCGTTGGTTGCCTTGAGCTACTTGTTTTGTGTACGTACGAGGGACTTGCGCGTGGCCTCCTACTGGATTGATACCTTGGTTCTCAAAAACTGAGGGAAATACTTACGCTACTCTGTTGCATCATCCTCTCCTCTTAGGGGAAAACGAACGCAAGCTCAAGACGTAGCACTGTGCTCCGAGGACGGCGGAGTGGCTGAGCGACGACAGTCCGGTGCCATTTCCGATTTTGGGAGAAGCAGACGAGATAAGCTACAGGGAGGGAGAGGAAAATGCGACGCAGGACTCGCCGGATGATACGTCTCCAACGTATCTATAATTTTTGATTGGTCCATGCTATATTATCTACTGTTTTGGACCATATTGGGCTTTATTTTCCACTTTTATATTACTTTTGGGACTACCCTATTAACTGGAGGCCCAGTCCAGATTTGTTGTTTTTTGCCTATTTCAGTGTTTCGAAGAAACGAAATGTCAAACGGAGTCCAAACGGAATGAAATCTTCGGGAACATGATTTTCTCATCAGATAAGATTCAGGAGACTTGGACCCTCGGTCAAGAAAGGAAGGAGGCTGCCACGAGGGTGGAGGGCGCGCCCTCCCCCCTAGGGCGGGCCCCCCTGACTCGTGGGCCCCCGAAGCTCCACCGACGTACTCCTTCCTCCTATATATACCGACGTACCCCCAACAGATGAGATACAAAGCCAAAAACCTAATTCCACTGCCGCAACTTTCTGTATCCACGAGATCCCATCTTGGGCCCTGTTCCGGAGCTCCACCGAAAGGGGAATCCACCACGGAGGGCTTCAACGTGAACATCATAGCCTCTCCGATGAAGTGTGAGTGGTTTACTTCAAACCTTCGGGTCCATAGTTAGTAGCTAGATGGCTTCTTCTCTCTTTTTGGATCTCAATACAATGTTCTCCCCCTCTCTCGTGGAGATCTATTTGATGTAATCTTCTTTTTGCGGTGTGTTTGTTGAGACCGATTAATTGTGGGTTTATGATCAAGATTATCTATGAGCAATATTTGAATCTTCTCTGAATTCTTTTATGTATGATTGGTTATCTTTGAAAGTCTCTTCGAATTATCCGTTTGGTTTGGCCAACTAGATTGGTAGTTCTTGCAATGGGAGAAGTGCTTAGCTTTGGGTTCAATATTGCGGTGTCCTTTCCCAAAGGATGAGGGGCAGCAGGGCACGATTGTATTGTTGCCATCGAGGAAAACAAGATGGGGTTTTATCATATTGCATGAATTTATCTCTCTACATCATGTCATCTTGCTTAAGGCGTTACTCTGTTTTCATTAACTTAATACTCTAGATGCATGCTGGATAGGGGTCGATGAGTGGAGTAATAGTAGTAGATGCAGGCAGGAGTCGTTCTACTTGTCTCAGACATGATGCCTATATACATGATCATACCTAGATACTCTCATAATTATGCTCAATTATTTCAATTGCTCAACAGTAATTCGTCCACCCACCATAAAATACTTATGCTCTTGAGAGAAGCCACTAGTGAAATCTATGGCCCCCGGGTCTATTCTCATCATATTAATCTTCTTATGCTTTATTATTGCTTTGCTTTTTTACTTTTCCTTTTATTTTACTTTGCATCTTTATACCAAAAATAACAAAAATATTATTTATCATCTCTATCAGATCTCACTTTCGTAAGTGACCGTGAAGGGATTGACAACCCCTAATCGCGTTGGTTTCCTTGAGCTACTTGTTTTGTTTAGGTACGAGGGACTTGCGCGTGGCCTCCTACTGGATTGATACCTTGGTTCTCAAAAACTGAGGGAAATACTTATGCTAGTCTGCTGCATCATCCTCTCCTCTTCGGGGAAAACGAACGCAAGCTCAAGACGTAGCACTGTGCTCCGATGACAGCGGAGTGGCTGAGCGACGATGACAGTCCGGTGCCATTGCCGATTTTGGTAAAAGCAGACGAGATAAGCTACAGGGAGGGAGGGGAAAATGCGACGCAGGACTCGCCGGCTGATACGTCTCCAACGTATCTATAATTTTTGATTGCTCCATGCTATATTATCTACTGTTTTGGACCATATTGGGCTTTATTTTCCACTTTTATATTACTTTTGGGACTAACCTATTAACCGGAGGCCCAGTCCAGATTTGTTGTTTTTTGCCTATTTCAGTGTTTCGAAGAAACGGAATGTCAAAGGGAGTCCAAACAGAATGAAATCTTCGGGAACATGATTTTCTCATCAGATAAGATCCAGGAGACTTGGACCCTCGGTCAAGAAAGGAGGGAGGCGGCCACGAGGGTGGAGGCGCGCCCTCCCCTAGGCGCCCCGACTCGTGGGCCCCCCGAAGCTCCACCGACGTACTCCTTCCTCCTATCTATACCGACGTACCCCCACCAGATCAGAGACGAAGCCAAAAACTTACTTCTACCACTGCAACTTTCTGTATCCACGAGATCCCATCTTGGGGCCTGTTAGGAGCTCCACCGAAGGGGAATCCACCACGGAGGGCTTCAACGTCAACATCATAGCCTCTCCGATGAAGTGTGAGTGGTTTACTTCAAACCTTCGGGTCCATAGTTAGTAGCTAGATGGCTTCTTCTCTCTTTTGGATCTCAATACAATGTTCTCCCCCTCTCTCGTGGAGATCTATTTGATGTAATCTTCTTTTTGCGGTGTGTTTGTTGAGACCGATTAATTGTGGGTTTATGATCAAGATTATCTATGAGCAATATTTGAATCTTCTCTGAATTCTTTTATGTATGATTGGTTATCTTTGAAAGTCTCTTGAATTATCCGCTTGGTTTGGCCAACTAGATTGGTAGTTCTTGCAATGGGAGAAGTGCTTAGCTTTGGGTTCAATCTTGCGGTGTCCTTTCCCGATGTGATGGGGGCAGCAAGGCACGTATTGTATTGTTGCCATCGAGGATAACAAGATGGGGTTTTTATCATATTGCATGAATTTATCTCTCTACATCATGTCATCTTGCTTAAGGCGTTACTCTGTTTTCATTAACTTAATACTTTAGATGCATGCTGGATAGGGGTCGATGAGTGGAGTAATAGTAGTAGATGCAGGCAGGAGTCGGTCTACTTGTCTCATACGTGACGCCTATATACATGATCATACCTAGATACTCTCATAATTATGCTCAATTCTTTCAATTGCTCAACAGTAATTCGTTCACCCACCATAAAATACTTATGCTCTTGAGAGAAGCCACTAGTGAAATCTATGGCCCCCGAGTCTATTCTCATCATATTAATCTTCCTACGCTTTTATTATTGCTTTTCTTTTTTACTTTGCCTTTTATTTTACTTTGCCTTTTATTTTACTTTGCATCTTTATACCAAAAATACCAAAGATATTATTTATCATCTCTATCAGATCTCACTTTCGTAAGTGACCGTGAAGGGATTGACAACCCCTAATCGCGTTGGTTTCCTTGAGCTACTTGTTTTGTGTAGGTACGAGGGACTTGCGCGTGGCCTCCTACTGGATTGATACCTTGGTTCTCAAAAACTGAGGGAAATACTTACGCTAGTCTGCTGCATCATCCTCTCCTCTTCGGGGAAAACGAACGCAAGCTCAAGACGTAGCACTGTGCTCCGATGACAGCGGAAGTGGCTGAGCGACGACGACAGTCCGGTGCCATTGCCGATTTTGGGAGAAGCAGACGAGATAAGCTACAGGGAGGGAGGGGAAAATGCGACGCAGGACTCGCCGGCTGATACGTCTCCAACGTATCTATAATTTTTGATTGCTCCATGCTATATTATCTACTATTTTGGACCATATTGGGCTTTATTTTCCACTTTTATATTACTTTTGGGACTAACCTATTAACGGGAGGCCCAGTCCAGATTTGTTGTTTTTTTGCCTATTTCAGTGTTTCGATGAAACGGAATGTCAAACGGAGTCCAGACGGAATGAAATCTTCGGGAACATGATTTTCTCATCAGATAAGATCCAGGAGACTTGGACCCTCGGTCAAGAAAGGAGGGAGGCGGCCACGAGGGTGGAGGGCGCGCCCTCCCCTAAGCGCCCCCACTCGTGGGCCCCCAAGCTCCACCGACGCATTCCTTCCTCCTATATATACCGACGTACCCCAACAGATCGAATCACGGAGCCAAAAACCTAATTCCACTGCCGCAACTTTCTGTATTCACGAGATCCCATCTTGGGGCCTGTTCCGGAGCTCCGCCGAAAGGGGGATCCACCATGGAGGGCTTCAACGTCAACATCATAGCCTCTCCGATGAAGTGTGACTAGTTTACTTTAGACCTTCGGGTCCATAGTTAGTAGCTAGATGGCTTCTTCTCTCTTTTTGGATCTCAATACAATGTTCTCCCCCTCTCTCGTGGAGATCTATTTGATGTAATCTTCTTTTTGCGGTGTGTTTGTTGAGATCAATTAATTGTTGGTTTATGATAAAGATTATCTATGAGCAATATTTGAATCTTCTCTGAATTCTTTTATGTATGATTGGTTATCTTTGCAAGTCTCTTCGAATTATCCATTTGGTTTGGCCAACTAGATTGGTAGTTCTTGCAATGGGAGAAGTGCTTAGCTTTGGGTTCAATATTGCGGTGTCCTTTCCCAAAGGATGTGAGGGGGCAGCAGGCACGATTGTATTGTTGCCATCGAGGATAACAAGATGGGGTTTTTATCATATTGCATGAATTTATCTCTCTACATCATGTCATCTTGCTTAAGGCGTTACTCTGTTTTCATTAACTTAATACTCTAGATGCATGCTGGATAGGGGTCGATGAGTGGAGTAATAGTAGTAGATGCAGGCAGGAGTCGTTCTACTTGTCTCAGACGTGATGCCTATATACATGATCATACCAAGACACTCTCATAATTATGCTCAATTATTTCAATTGCTCAACAGTAATTCGTCCACCCACCATAAAATACCTATGCTCTTGAGAGAAGCCACTAGTGAAATCTATGGCCCCCGGGTCTATTCTCATCATATTAATCTTCCTATGCTTTATTATTGCTTTGCTTTTTTACTTTGCCTTTTATTTTACTTTGCATCTTTATACCAAAAATACCAAAAATATTATTTATCATCTCTATCAGATCTCACTTTCGTAAGTGACCGTGAAGGGATTGACAACCCCTAATCGCGTTGGTTTCCTTGAGCTACTTGTTTTGTTTAGGTACGAGGGACTTGCGCATGGCCTCCTCTTGGATTGATACCTTGGTTCTCAAAAACTGAGGGAAATACTTATGCTAGTCTGCTGCATCATCCTCTCCTCTTCGGGGAAAACGAACGCAAGCTCAAGACGTAGCACTGTGCTCTGATGACAGCGGAGTGGCTAAGCGACGATGACAGTCCGGTGGCATTGCCGATTTTGGGAAAAGCAGACGAGATAAGCTACAGGGTGGGAGGGAAAATGACATAAGACTTCGGCCATGGCCGACACGCCTCCAACGTATCTATAATTTTTGATTGCTCCATGCTATATTATCTACTGTTTTGGACCATATTGGGCTTTATTTTCCACTTTTATATTACTTTTGGGACTAATCTATTAACCGGAGGCCCAGTCCAGATTTGTTGTTTTTTGCCTATTTCAGTGTTTCAAGAAACGGAATGTCAAACGGAGTCCAAACAGAATGAAATCTTCGGAACATGATTTTCTCATCAAATAAGATCCAGGAGACTTGGACCCTCGGTCAAGAAAGGAGGGAGGCGGCCACGAGGGTGGAGGGCGCCCCCCCCATAGGGCGCGCCCCCCTGCCTCGTGGGCCCCCCAAAGCTCCACCGACGTACTCCTTCCTCCTATATATACCGACGTACCCCCAACAGATCAGATACGGAGCCAAAAACCTAATTCCACCGCCGCAACTTTCTGTATCCACGAGATCCCATCTTGGGGCCTGTTCCGGAGCTCCACCGAAAGGGGAATCCACCACGGAGGGCTTCAACGTCAACATCATAGCCTCTCCGATGAAGTGTGAGTGGTTTACTTCAAACCTTCGGGTCCATAGTTAGTAGCTAGATGGCTTCTTCTCTCTTTTTGGATCTCAATACAATGTTCTCCCCCTCTCTCGTGGAGATCTATTTGATGTAATCTTCTTTTGCGGTGTGTTTGTTGGAGACCGATTAATTGTGGGTTTATGATAAAGATTATCTATGAGCAATATTTGAATCTTCTCTGAATTCTTTTATGTATGATTGGTTATCTTTGCAAGTCTCTTGAATTATCCGCTTGGTTTGGCCAACTAGATTGGTAGTTCTTGCAATGGGAGAAGTGCTTAGCTTTGGGTTCAATCTTGCGGTGTCCTTTCCCGATGTGATGGGGGCAGCAAGGCACGTATTGTATTGTTGCCATCGAGGATAACAAGATGGGGTTTTTATCATATTGCATGAATTTATCTCTACATCATGTCATCTTGCTTAAGGCGTTACTCTGTTTTCATTAACTTAATACTCTAGATGCATGCTTTGGATAGGGGTCGATGAGTGGAGTAATAGTAGTAGATGCAAGTGAGTCGGTCTACTTGTCTCATACGTGACGCCTATATACATTATCATACCTAGATACTCTCATAATTATGCTCAATTCTTTCAATTGCTCAACAGTAATTGCTCACCCACCATAAAATACTTATGCTCTTGAGAGAAGCCACTTGTGAAATCTATGGCCCCGGGTCTATTCTCATCATATTAATCTTCCCACGCTTTATTATTGCTTTGCTTTCTTACTTTGCCTTTTATTTTACTTTTGCCTTTTATTTTACTTTGCATCTTTATACCAAAAATACCAAAAATATTATTTATCATCTCTATCGGATCTCACTTTCGTAAGTGACCGTGAAGGGATTGACAACCCCTAATCGCGTTGGTTTCCTTGAGCTACTTGTTTTGTGTAGGTACGAGGGACTTGCGCGTGGCCTCCTACTGGATTGATACCTTGGTTTTTAAAAACTGAGGGAAATACTTACGCTAGTCTGCTGCATCATCCTCTCCTCTTGGGGAAAAGCGAGCATAAGCTCAAGGCGTAGCACTCTGCTCCGATGACAGCGGAGTGGCTGAGCGACGACGACAGTCCGGTGCCATTGCCGATTTTGGGAGAAGCAGACGACATAAGCTACAGGGAGGGAGGGGAAAATGCGAAGCAGATTCGCCACGGTGACACGTCTCCAACGTATCTATAATTTTTGATTGCTCCATGCTATATTATCTACTATTTTGGACCATATTGGGCTTTATTTTCCACTTTTATATTACTTTTGGGACTAACCTATTAACGGGAGGCCCAGTCCAGATTTGTTGTTTTTTGCCTATTTCAGTGTTTCGAAGAAACGGAATGTCAAACGGAGTCCAAACGGAATGAAATCTTCGGGAACATGATTTTCTCATCAGATAAGATCCAGGAGACTTGGACCCTCGGTCAAGAAAGGAGGGAGGCGGCCACGAGGGTGGAGGGCGCCCCCCCTAGGGCGCCCCCCCTGACTCGTGGGCCCCCCGAAGCTCCACCGACGTACTCCTTCCTCCTATATATACCGACGTACCCCCAACAGATCAGATACGGAGCCAAAAACCTAATTCCACTGCCGCAACTTTCTGTATCCACGAGATCCCATCTTGGGGCCTGTTCCGGAGCTCCGCCGAAAGGGGGATCCACCACGGAGGGCTTTAACGTCAACATCATAGCCTCTCCGAGGAAGTGTGACTAGTTTACTTTAGACTTTCGGGTCCATAGTTAGTAGCTAGATGGCTTCTTCTCTCTTTTTGGATCTCAATACAATGTTCTCCCCCTCTCTCGTGGAGATCTATTTGATGTAATCTTCTTTTTGCGGTGTGTTTGTTGAGATCAATTAATTGTTGGTTTATGATAAAGATTATCTATGAGCAATATTTGAATCTTCTCTGAATTCTTTTATGTATGATTGGTTATCTTTGCAAGTCTCTTCGAATTATCCGTTTGGTTTGGCCAACTAGATTGGTAGTTCTTGCAATGGGAGAAGTGCTTAGCTTTGGGTTCAATATTGCGGTGTCCTTTCCCAAAGGATGAGGGGCAGCAAGGCACGTATTGTATTGTTACCATCAAGGATAACAAGATGGGGTTTTTATCATATTGCATGAATTTATCTCTCTACATCATGTCATCTTGCTTAAGGCGTTACTCTGTTTTCATTAACTTAATACTCTAGATGCATCTTTGGATAGGGGTCGATGAGTGGAGTAATAGTAGTAGATGCAGGCAGGAGTCATTCTACTTGTCTCAGACGTGATGCCTATATACATGATCATACCTAGATACTCTCATAATTATGCTCAATTATTTCAATTGCTCAACAGTAATTCGTCCACCCACCATAAAATACTTATGCTCTTGAGAGAAGCCACTAGTGAAATCTATGGGCCCCGGGTCTATTCTCATCATATTAATCTTCCTATGCTTTATTATTGCTTTGCTTTTTTACTTTGCCTTTTATTTTACTTTGCATCTTTATACCAAAAATACCAAAAATATTATTTATCATCTCTATCAGATCTCACTTTCATAAGTGACCGTGAAGGGATTGACAACCCCTAATCGCGTTGGTTTCCTTGAGCTACTTGTTTTGTTTAGGTACGAGGGACTTGCGCGTGGCCTCCTACTGGATTGATACCTTGGTTCTCAAAAACTGAGGGAAATACTTATGCTAGTCTGCTGCATCATCCTCTCCTCTTCGGGGAAAGCGAGCATAAGCTCAAGACGTAGCATCGTGCTCCGATAATGAGAGTGGCTAAGCGACGATGACAGTCCGGTGGCATTGCCGATTTTGGGAAAAGCAGACGAGATAAGCTACAGGGTGGGAGGGAAAATGCGACGCAAGACTCGCCGGCTGATACGTCTCCAACGTATCTATAATTTTTGATTGCTCCATGCTATATTATCTACTGTTTTGGACCATATTGGGCTTTATTTTCCACTTTTATATTACTTTTGGGACTAACCTATTAACCGGAGGCCCAGTCCAGATTTGTTGTTTTTTGCCTATTTCAGTGTTTCGAAGAAACGGAATGTCAAACGGAGTCCAAACAGAATGAAATCTTCGGGAACATGATTTTCTCATCAGATAAGATCCAGGAGACTTGGACCCTCGGTCAAGAAAGGAGGAGGAGGCCCACGAGGGTGGAGGGCGCAAGACCTCCCCTAGGGCGCCCCGACTCGTGGGCCCCCAAGCTCCACCGACGTACTCCTTCCTCCTATATATACCGGCGTACCCCCAACAGATCGAGATCACGGAGCCAAAACCTAATTCCACCGCCGCAATTTTCTCAGATCCACGAGATCCCATCTTGGGGCCTGTTAGGAGCTCACCGAAGGGGAATCCACCACGGAGGGCTTCAACGTCAACATCATAGCCTCTCCGATGAAGTGTGAGTGGTTTACTTCAAACCTTCGGGTCCATAGTTAGTAGCTAGATGGCTTCTTCTCTCTTTTTGGATCTCAATACAATGTTCTCCCCCTCTCTCGTGGAGATCTATTTGATGTAATCTTCTTTTTGCGGTGTGTTTGTTGAGATTGATTAATTGTGGGTTTATGATCAAGATTATCTATGAGCAATATTTGAATCTTCTCTGAATTCTTTTATGTATGATTGGTTATCTTTGAAAGTCTCTTCGAATTATCCGTTTGGTTTGGCCAACTAGATTGGTAGTTCTTGCAATGGGAGAAGTGCTTAGCTTTGGGTTCAATCTTGCGGTGTCCTTTCCCGATGTGATGGGGGCAGCCAGGTACGTATTGTATTGTTGCCATCGAGGATAACAAGATGGGGTTTTTATCATATTGCATGAATTTATCTCTCTACATCATGTCATCTTGCTTAAGGCGTTACTCTGTTTTCATTAACTTAATACTCTAGATGCATGCTGGATAGGGGTCGATGAGTGGAGTAATAGTAGTAGATGCAGGCAGGAGTCGGTCTACTTGTCTCATACGTGACGCCTATATACATGATCATACCTAGATACTCTCATAATTATGCTCAATTCTTTCAATTGCTCAACAGTAATTCGTTCACCCACCATAAAATACTTATGCTCTTGAGAGAAGCCACTTGTGAAATCTATGGCCCCCGGGTCTATTCTCATCATATTAATCTTCCTACGCTTTATTATTGCTTTGCTTTCTTACTTTGCCTTTTATTTTACTTTGCCTTTTATTTTACTTTGCATCTTTATACCAAAAATACCAAAAATATTATTTATCATCTCTATCAGATCTCACTTTCGTAAGTGACCGTGAAGGGATTGACAACCCCTAATCGCGTTGGTTTCCATGAGCTACTTGTTTTGTGTAGGTACGAGGGACTTGCGCGTGGCCTCCTACTGGATTGATACCTTGGTTCTCAAAAACTGAGGGAAATACTTACGCTAGTCTGCTGCATCATCCTCTCCTCTTCGGGGAAAACGAACGCAAGCTCAAGACGTAGCACTCTGCTCCGATGACAGCGGAGTGGCTGAGCGACGACGACAGTCCGGTGCCATTGCCGATTTTGGGAGAAGCAGACGACATAAGCTACAGGGAGGGAGGGGAAAATGCGACGCAGGACTCGCCGGCTGATACGTCTCCAACGTATCTATAAATTTTGATTGCTCCATGCTATATTATCTACTATTTTGGACCATATTGGGCTTTATTTTCCACTTTTATATTACTTTTGGGACTAACCTATTAACGGGAGGCCCAGTCCAGATTTGTTGTTTTTTTTGCCTATTTCAGTGTTTCGAAGAAACGGAATGTCAAACGGAGTCCAAACGGAATGAAATCTTCGGGAACATGATTTTCTCATCAGATAAGATCCAGGAGACTTGGACCCTCGGTCAAGAAAGGAGGGAGGCGGCCACGAGGGTGGAGGGCGCGCCCTCCCCCCTAGGGCGCGCCCCCTGACTCGTGGGCCCCCCGAAGCTCCACCGACGTACTCCTTCCTCCTATATATACCGACGTACCCCCAACAGATCAGATACGGAGCCAAAAACCTAATTCCACTGCCGCAACTTTCTGTATCCACGAGATCCCATCTTGGGGCCTGTTCCGGAGCTTCGCCGAAAGGGGAATCCACCACGGAGGGCTTCAACGTCAACATCATAGCCTCTCCGATGAAGTGTGAGTAGTTTACTTCAGACCTTCGGGTCCATAGTTAGTAGCTAGATGGCTTCTTCTCTCTTTTTGGAGCTCAATACAAGGTTCTCCCCCTCTCTCGTGGAGATCTATTTGATGTAATCTTCTTTTTGTGGTGTGTTTGTTGAGACCGATTAATTGTGGGTTTATGATCAAGATTATCTATGAGCAATATTTGAATCTTCTCTGAATTCTTTTATGTATGATTGGTTATCTTTGCAAGTCTCTTCGAATTATCCGCTTGGTTTGGCCAACTAGATTGGTAGTTCTTGCAATGGGAGAAGTGCTTAGCTTTGGGTTCAATCTTGCGGTGTGTCCTTTCCCAAAGGATGTGAGGGGCAGCAAGGCACGTATTGTATTGTTGCCATCGAGGATAACAAGATGGAGTTTTTATCATATTGCATGAATCTATCTCTCTACATCATGTCATCTTGCTTAAGGCGTTACTCTGTTTTCATTAACTTAATACTCTAGATGCATGCTGGATAGGGGTCGATGAGTGGAGTAATAGTAGTAGATGCAGGCAGGAGTCGGTCTACTTGTCTCAGACCTGATGCCTATATACATGATCATACCTAGATACTCTCATAATTGCTCAATTCTTTCAATTGCTCAACAGTAATTCGTTCACCCACCATAAAATACTTATGCTCTTGACAGAAGAAACTAGTGAAATCTATGGCCCCCGGGTCTATTCTCAACATATTAATCTTCCTACGCTTTATTATTGCTTTGCTTTTTTACTTTGCCTTTTATTTTACTTTGCCTTTTATTTTACTTTGCATCTTTATACCAAAAATACCAAAAATATTATTTATCATCTCTATCAGATCTCACTTTCGTAACTGACCGTGAAGGGATTGACAACCCCTAATCGCGTTGGTTTCCTTGAGCTACTTGTTTTGTGTAGGTACGAGGGACTTGCGCGTGGCCTCCTACTGGATTGATACCTTGGTTCTCAAAAACTGAGGGAAATACTTACGCTAGTCTGCTGCATCATCCTCTCCTCTTCGGGGAAAACGAACGCAAGCTCAAGACGTAGCACTGTGCTCCGATGACAGCAGAGTGGCTGAGCGACGCATTTACAGTCCGGTGCCATTGCCGATTTTGGGAGAAGCGAGCGAGAGATAAGCTACTGAGGAGGGAGGGGAAAATGCGGCCTTGAGACTCGTCGGCTGATACGTCTCCAACGTATCTATAATTTTTTATTGCTCCATGCTATATTATCTACTATTTTGGACCATACTGGGCTTTATTTTCCACTTTTATATTACTTTTGGGACTAACCTATTAACGGGAGACCCAGTCCAGATTTGTTGTTTTTTGCCTATTTAAGTGTTTCGAAGAAACGGAATGTCAAACGGAGTCCAAACGGAATGAAATCTTCGGGAACATGATTTTCTCATCAGATAAGATCCAGGAGACTTGGACCCTCGGTCAAGAAAGGAGGGAGGCTGCCACGAGGATGGAGGGCGCGCCCTCCCCCCTAGGGCGCCCCCCTGACTCGTGGGCCCCCCGAAGCTCCACCGACGTACTCCTTCCTCCTATATATACCGACGTACCCCCAACAGATCACATACGGAGCCAAAAACCTAATTCCATTGCCGCAACTTTCTGTATCCACGAGATCCCATCTTGGGGCCTGTTCCGGAGCTCCGCCGAAAGGGGAATCCACCACGGAGGGCTTCAACGTCAACATCATAGCCTCTCCGATGAAGTGTGAGTGGTTTACTTCAGACCTTCGGGTCCATAGTTAGTAGCTAGATGGCTTCTTCTCTCTTTTTGGATCTCAATACAATGTTCTCCCCTCTCTCATGGAGATCTATTTGATGTAATCTTCTTTTTTCGGTGTGTTTGTTGAGACCGATTAATTGTGGGTTTATGATAAAGATTATCTATGAGCAATATTTGAATCTTCTCTGAATTATTTTATGTATGATTGGTTATCTTTGCAAGTCTCTTCGAATTATACGTTTGGTTTGGCCAACTAGATTGGTAGTTCTTGCAATGGGAGAAGTACTTAGCTTTGGGTTCAATCTTGCGGTGTCCTTTCCCAATGACAGTAGGGGCAGCAAGGCACGTATTGTATTTTTGCCATCGAGGATAATAGGATGGGGTTTTTATCATATTGCATGAATTTATCTCTCTACATCATGTCATCTTGCTTAAGGCGTTACTCTGTTTTCATTAACTTAATACTCTAGATGCATGCTCGATAGCGGTCGATGAGTGGAGTAATAGTAGTAGATGCAGGCAGGAGTCGGTCTACTTGTCTCGGACGTGATGCTTATATACATGATCATACCTAGATACTCTCATAATTTTGCTCAATTCTTTCAATTGCTCAACAGTAATTCGTTCACCCACCATAAAATACTTATGCTCTTGTGAGAAGCCACTAGTGAAATCTGTGGCCCCCGGGTCTATTCTCATCATATTAATCTTCCTACCCTTTATTATTGCTTTGCTTTTTTACTTTGCCTTTTATTTTACTTTGCATCTTTATACCAAAAATACCAAAAATATTATCTATCATCTCTATTAGATCTTACTCTCGTAAGTGACCGTGAAGGGATTGACAACCCCTATTCGCGTTGGTTGCGAGGAGTTATTTGCCTTGTGTAGGTACGAGGGACTTGCGCGTGGCCTCCTACTGGATTGATACCTTGGTTCTCAAAAACTTAGGGAAATACTTACGCTACTCTGCTGCATCATCCTCTCCTCTTGGGAGAAAACCAACGCAAGCTCAAGACGTAGCACCGGCCGTGAGGGTTTATATAGTAGGCTGATAAGCATTGGGATTGTGGGGGATTTCACCGAGTAGCACGGGAAGCTTGTGCAGGAACCTGCGCGGTTGCACGGGAACGGGCTCAGCACCGTTTGGACAAAAGAACGCCCCCACACACTGCTCAAGCTTGCGCTCGAACATCTGCGGCAGCGGGGTGACATGACGTGCGAGAGAAGGACGAAAGGAGACGTACACATAATGAGATGAACATGGACCACACTAGGGAACCCGTCGGTGATGAATTCATCAATCGCAAATGGCTATACACTAGTGAACGTTTGCCCACAACACACACGACTTATTCCATCACAAAAAGGTCGGGTGGATCAACTGTATGCCACGTATACACATTGTCAAAAAGAAATGCGGTAGACCTTCTATAACATATGTTACAAATAAAATAAAAATAAAAAACATGGACATCGATGTTAAATGAGCTGAGGGAATGGGGCATTTCGGTCATTTGATGACCGAAATGACCCATCCTATCAGCTAATTTAACATCAACACAACTTCCCATCGAGTCACCCATCCCATGGCTGCTCCAGCCTGAGCACACTTAACTTGAGAGTTCTCTTAGATGAGCTACTGGTGGAGTAGCTAGTCCTTGCTAATATAGGATGCCTCTTCGCATCCTTATGGCGTATTCGGATGATCGCCCGTCCCCCAATGGCCAATACATGTTGTGTAGACAGAGCATATCACATACGTCTTATTAGAAGCAATTGTCTGTGTTATTATCGTTCTTCGCACACATTTCTGATTACAGACATGTTTGCCGCATATCACACACATCTTCTTATATTGAACTATTTATGTTCGCTTGTCTCAACACAAACAGTTCATCCGAGAGTGAACTGCATGCTGTATATCACGCACACCTTGATCTGGCTGACCATTTCTTTTGTGTTGCCTAATCACAAACAATTCATCCTAGTGAACCGTATGCTGTGTATCGCACACGCCTTCATCTGGCTGCCCGTTTCTTTTGTTACTCCTCATCGCAAACAGTTAATTAAACTAAACCGTATGCCCTGCATCGCACACGCAACTAAAATCTAAACCTTGTTTGATGCATCCGTCATCGCAAACGTTTTGGACATTTTTGACGGTTCTCTGACACCACTGTTTGCGATTATTGCATCGCACAAAGTTTCTCGAAGGGTCTCTGATCGTAGTCTCGCGTTAGCAGCATCCTGCAGTAGTGTATGCAAAGATTACCCCAATGTCACCACGGGAATCTGCGAGTTGTGGGCTGAAACACATATCAAGTGAATCAATATAATACCCCATTGTCACCACAGATATTCCTATGCAAGACATGCATCAAGTGTTCTCAAATCATAAAAGTATTCAATCCGATAATAACGAAATCTTAAAGGGAAAACTCAATTCATCACAACAAGATAGAGAGGGAAAAACACCATATGATCCAACTATATTAACAAAGCTCCCGATACATCAAGATCGTGCCATCAAGAACATGAGAGAGAGAGACTAAACACGTAGCTACTGGTACAAACCCTCAGCCCCGAGGGTGGACTACTCCCTCCTCATCAATGTGGCCGCCGGGATGATTAAGATGGCCACCGGAGATGATTCCCCCCTCCGGCAGGGTGCCGGAATGGGCTCCCGATTGGTTTTTCGTGGCTACTGAGGCTTGCAGCGGCGGAACTTCTTATCTAGGGTTACATACGTGGTTTTTCGAATATTTGACGATTTATAGGGCGAAGAGGCTGTGCGGGAGGCCACCGAGGGGGGAACCAGCCACTTGGGCGTGCCTAGCCCCTCTGGCGCACCCTGGTGGCTGGTGCCCACCTTGGGCCACCTCTCGGGTACTTCTTCAGCCCATCCCGGCCCTTCTGGTCCATAAAAAATATCCAAAAAGTTTTGCTGCGTTTGGACTCCGTTTGGTATTGATTTTCTGTGTTAAAAAAACAAGCAGAAAACAACAACTGGCACGGGGCACTATGTCAATAGGTTAGTCCCAAAAAATGCTATAAAGGTACTATAAATTGATTGTAAAACATTCAAGAATGATAATATAACAACATGAATACTTCATAAATTATAGATACGTTGGAGACGTATCAAGCATCAGTAGTAGCCACTGGCTAGTGAAGTGGACAACCAGGTGGCTCGAGCATGACCCGGAGCAAGCCTGTCGGCGTAAGGGCAGGGCAGGCCATGTCGACGCTGCATGGTGATAATGATCACCTCAGCCTCCAAGGTAAGCTTCCACTGCTCTTCATTTCATCACCATTAGCGTCAGGATACATCTAATTTGGGGATTTCTGAAATTAGGGTTAGGGTTCCACCGGAGTTGGGGACTTTTTTAATTTAGGTTTTCAGACTTAGGGATTTCATTAGGCGTGCCTTAGAACACTCAGTCCCCACATTAACTGAGCCTTAACCAAAACCACAATATCAATTCCAAGAAGAATTGCATAATTTTATTAGTTAGGGTTTCAAAATTGGGGAAATTCTTTAGTATTTGGACTTAATTAGTTCATTCCCATCTGATTTAAAACATGAATTGAAACCACAAGCCACTTGATAGGGGAAGGGAAAAAAAGGAGAATTTCACCCCTAGGGTTTCCAGAATTTGGTATTTGTTCTTATGCTTTAAATCCCATTTAGTTGACATCATAAATGAAACTAAAAGCACATCACATGATTTGTTAGGGCTGAAACTTAAAATTCTTGGGCCAAATAAAATCAAGCTTTAAACTTTAGGAAGAATTGCTTGATTCCATAACTGAAAGCAGCAAATCAAAATTGATCTGTCCCTCATAAAGCTTAATAAACTCAAGGCATGCTCAAAACATAGAGAGGAGATTGAATTCAGTCATAAACTGGATTTAAACACAACAGATCAACTCCATTCTGTTACTTAAAGGGCTCAAGTAATTCAATCTTTTGTTATTAACATGAAGGACAACTTGAATCCAAGCATAAACAGAAAAAGCCCTTTGAACTTTAAATTTATCAAACAAATCAAGTATGATCTTAAGCTAGATAGTGCTCAATCTTGAGCAAGAAGGCTCTGGTGCCATTTTTGGAAATCATGGATGATCTCAGGATCATCTTGGACAAGATTTGAACCACAACTGACATTAATTAGAGAAAACACACCATTAGTAATAAATATGTCAAATATAGTAGTCTTGTGTTTGCTGGCTGTAGGAACGCAGACCTACAGTTTGCAGAGAGCCACAACAATATGGAATCAAGGCCAAGATAATCAATAGCAAACCGAAAGAAAGAACCAATTAACCACTATACCTTGTTTTCCATCTTCTCTGGTTAGCTCCTGCTAATTGTGGAAGGATCTTGAGAGCCCTTCCCGTGGCTGGCTGGGATTGGGAAGCTAGAGGAGATATGCATGTGCATCCATTATCACTTAGTGTCCCATAAGGATTTCTCCTTTTATACATTTTATAAGCACAATGCCATAGCGGGACCCACCTGTCAAATGATATTTGTGTGTGCGCCCTCAATCAGGGCAAACCGTCATACTGTAGCAATTCTGTAGCTACTGTTGCTCCACTATAGAAACATTAATAATTGATCTTAATTGACCTAGGTTTAGCCTAGATAAAATAACATCCAACAAATCTAACTCTAGATCCACAACTAATCTAGCTGCAGTTAACTTGTATGCACTACATATGTTTATGTGTGCCCATAAAATAGACATTGAGTATGTTGCAATACAAATTAATTACCTTGTCAGTGATAGAAATAGTGGTGCTTCCTTCTTTTCAAATAGCAATGTCAAAATTCTTTCCAAACAACAAATCTTTCTACATGAACGCATACCTACAATTTGCAGAGAGCGACAACAGTTTGGAATCAAGGCCAAGCCAATCAATAGCAAACTGAAACAAAGAACCAATTAACCTCTACACCCACAATCTACAAGATGAAAGGCATATCTTAAACTTTGTAAAAAAATATAATAGTAGGATAATAGACAAATGCTTCAAGTAACAACAGAAAGGTGAAGATGAATGTAACCTTGTTACTAAAACTGTACAATTTAGAACATGTCCATGCTATCTTTCAGCCTAAGTAATCCCTACCAGTAACCTGAAACTATTTTTCTTATTAGCCGGTGGAGAGAGAGGAGGAGGGGGAGGAGTCGTGGCCTGACACGTACAGTACCACCAATGGTTTAGAGGGAGGTTACCAAACTAGCTTTGGGTAGTAGCAAATGGAAGATCTTGGACCTGTACTGTGCAGCTGTCACTAGTAGAGAAAGGGGCTTTAGTACCGGTCCGGAACGGGCTTTAGTTCTGGTTCACCAACCGGGACTAATAAGTCGGGACTAAAGGCTCCCACCCTTTAGTTCCGGTTGGCCACGACCCGGGACTAAGTCCCTGCCACGTGGCCGGCAGCGCGCGCAGGGGGCTGGGGACCTTTAGCGTCAACAACCGGGACTAAAGAGTTTAGGGGGTTTAGTCTTTTAGTGTTTATTTTTACTTTTCATTTTGTGCTTTCCATTTAATTCCTTTTGATTTCAAACATATTTTACGCTACTACATATTGTACATGTCGTACATACATAATAGAACTTCTCGTACAACCAATCATATATAATCAAATTTCTCGTACGACCATGCATACACATATAGATATATATACAATTTGGTATATACAGTTATTCCTACAATTTGCATATCATTACATGCATGCATTAGGTGAAATGGTATTCTCCATTGGGATCTATGACCTGCTCAAGCAAAAATCCCAAAATTTCCTCTTGAAGTGATCTTATGCGGTCCGTTGGTAGGAGCCTATCCCGCATCGATCGATACAAATATATTAGTTGTGTGTATACATATATTAGATCGTGCGAGATAAAAAAATTGTGAATAGTGTTTATTACGTACCCAAAGATTTTTTTCTTGCATATTGGTTCCTTTCGGTCATAAAGCGAATGTTCTCGCAAACGTAGTGTGCAGATAAATTATTTCCCGATCCCTGCCTCATGCACTTTACGAGAATAGTTTTCAGTCAGCTAATAATCAAGCATGATAATGATATTGAAAATATAGAATTAAAGAGATGCGCGGACGTAGCTAGTACTATTTAATTACCTTGGGTCACGCACATTTCATCTTTGCTTCCCATGCACAGACCATCTCTTTGGTGAACTTTTTCCAAACCCTGCCCAGCAAACAAAATGAATAAATGAGTTATTCATTACTTACTTGGTATCAAGAAATGAACTAAAGAGGACGACATAGTGCGATAATGATTGAAATTACCTGTTGAGCATCTCCCAAAGGTTTTTGTATGCTACAGGGTCTTTACTAAGTGAGTCCAGTGAAGGAAATATGCCCTAGAGGCAATAGTTAAGTTATTATTTATTTCCTCATATCATGATAAATGTTTATTATTCATGCTAGAATTGTATTAACCAGAAACATGGTACATGTGTGAATACATAGACAAACATAACGTCACTAGTATGACTCTACTTGACTAGCTCATTAATCAAAGATGGTTGTGTTTCCTAACCATAGACATGTGTCCTCATTTGATTAAAGGGATCACATCATTAGGAGAATGATGTGATTGACATGACCCATTCCGTTAGCCTAGCTATTCATCGTTTAGTATGTTGCTATTGCTTTCTTCATGACTTATACATGTTCCTGTAACTATGAGATTATGCAACTCCCGTTTACCGGAGGAACACTTTGTGTTATACCAAACGTCACAATGTAACTGGGTGATTATAAAGGAGCTCTACAGGTGTCTCCGAAGGTACATGTTGGGTTGGCGTATTTCGAGATTAGGTTTTGTCACTCCGATTGTCGGAGAGGTATCTCTGGGCCCTCTCGGTAATGCACATCACTATAAGCCTTGCAAGCAATGTAACTAATGAGTTAGTTACGGAATAATGCATTACGTAACGAGTAAAGAGAGTTGCCGGTAACGAGATTGAACTAGGTATTGGATACCGACGATCAAATATCGGGCAAGTAACATACCGATGACAAAGGGAACAACGTATGTTGTTATGCGGTTTGACCGATAAAGATCTTCGTACAATATGTAGGAGCCAATATGAACATCCAGGTTCCACTATTGGTTATTGACTAGAAATAGTTCTAGGTCATGTCTACATAGTTCTCGAACCCGTAGGGTCCGCACGCTTAACGTTACGATGACAGTTTTATAATGAGATTGTAAGTTTTGATGTACCGAAGGTTGTTCGGAGTCCCGGATGTGATCACGGACATGACGAGGAGTCTCGAAATGGTCGAGACATAAAGATCGATATATTGGACGACTATATTCGGACACCGGAAGCGTACCGAGTGATTTCGGAGAAAACCGGAGTGCGGGAGGGGTTATCGGAACCCCCTGGGGAAGTATTGGGCCTTAGTGGGCCTGAGGGGAGAGAGAGGGCTGCAGCACAGGAGGTGGCGCGCCCCCCCATGAGGAGTCCGAATTGGACTAGGGAGGGGGCGGCCCTCTTCCCTCTCCCTCCCTCTCTTTCCTTCCCCCCCTCTCTTCCTAGTTGGACTAGGAAAGGGGAGTCCTACTCCCACTAGGAGGAGGACTCCCCCCTCCTTGGCGCGCCCCCTAGGGCTGGCCGGCCTCCCCCCTTGCTCCTTTATATACGGGGGTAGGGGGGCACCCTAGGACACACAAGTTGATCTTCGTGATCGTTCCTTAGCCGTGTGCGGTGCCCCCCTCCACCATATTCCACCTCGGTGATATCGTCGCGGAGTTTAGGCGAAGCCCTGCGTCAGTAGAACATCATCATCGTCACCATGCCGTCGTGCTGACGGAACTCATCCCCTACACCCTGCTGGATCAGAGTCCAGGGATAGTCATCGAGTTGAACATGTGCAGAACACGGAGGTGTCGTACGTTCGGTGCTTGGATCGGTCGGATCGTGAAGACGTACGACTACATCAACCGCGTTGTCATAACGCTTCCACTTTCGGTCTCACGAGTGCGTGGACACACTCTCCTCTCGTTGCTATGCATCACCATGATCTTGCGTGTGCATAGGAAATTTTTTGAAATTACTACGTTCCCCAACAGTGGCATCCGAGCCAGTTTTTATGCGTTGATGTTATATGCACGAGTAGAACACAAGTGAGTTGTGGGCAATACAAGTCATACTGCTTACCAGCATGTCATACTTTGGTTCGGCGCTATTGTTGGATGAAGCGTCCCGGACCGACATTACGCGTACGCTTACGCGAAACTGGTTCTACCGACTTGCTTTGCACACAGGTGGCTGGCGGGTGTCTGTTTCTCCAACTTTAGTTGAACCGAGTGTGGCTACGCCCGGTCCTTGCGAAGGTTAAAACAGCACTAACTTGACGAACTATCGTTGTGGTTTTGATGCGTAGGTAAGAACGGTTCTTGCTCAGCCCATAGCGGCCACGTAAAACTTGCAACAACAAAGTAGAGGACGTCTAACTTGTTTTTGCAGGGCATATTGTGATGTGATATGGTCAAGACGTGATGCTATATTTTATTGTATGAGATGATCATGTTTTGTAACTGAAGTTATCGGCAACTGGCAGGAGCCATATGGTTGTCGCTTTATTATATGAAATGCAAACGCCCTGTAATTGCTTTACTTTATCACTAAGCGGTAGAGATAGTCGAGAAGTAATAGATGGCGAACGACAACGATGCTACAATGGAGATCAAGGTGTCGCTACCGGTGGCGATTTATGGTGATCAAGGCGGTGCTACGGAGATGGAGATCACAAGCACAAGATGATGATGGCCATATCATATCACTTATATTGATTGCATGTGATGTTTATCCTTTATGCATCTTATCTTGCTTTGATTGACGGTAGCATTTTAAGATGATCTCTCACTAAAATTATCAAGAAGTGTTCTCCCTGAGTATGCACCATTGTGAAAGTTCTTCGTGCTGAGACACCACGTGATGATCGGGTGTGATAGGCTCTACGTTCAAATACAACGGGTGCAAAACAGTTGTGCACGCAGAATACTCAGGTTAAACTTGACGAGCCTAGCATATAACAGATATGGCCTCGGAACACGGAGACCGAAAGGTCGAACGTGAATCATGTACTAGATATGATCAACATAGTGATGTTCACCATACAAACTACTCCATCTCACGTGATGATCGGACATGGTTTAGTTGATTTGGATCACGTGATCACTTAGATGACTAGAGAGATGTCTGTCTAAGTGGGAGTTCTTAAGTAATATGATTAATTGAACTTAAATTTATCATGAACTTAGTACCTGATAGTATTTTGCATGTCTATGTTTGTTGTAGATAGATGGCTCGTGCTGTTGTTCCGTTGAATTTTAATTCGTTCCTTGAGAAAGCAAAGTTGAAAGATGATGGTAGCAATTACACGGACTGGGTCCGTAACCTGAGGATTATCCTCATTGCTGCACAAAAGAATTACGTCCTGGAAGCACCGTTGGGTGCCAGGCCTGCTGCTGATGCAACTGACGACGTTAAGAACGTCTGGCAGAGCAAAGCTGATGACTACTCGATAGTTCAGTGTGACATGCTTTACGGCTTAGAACCGGGTCTTCAACGACGTTTTGAACGTCATGGAGCATATGAGATGTTTCAGGAGTTGAAGTTAATATTTCAAGCAAATGCCCGGATTGAGAGATATGAAGTCTCCAATAAGTTCTATAGTTGCAAGATGGAGGAGAATAGTTCTGTCAGTGAACACATACTCAAAATGTCTGGGTATAATAACCACTTGATTCAACTGGGAGTTAATCTTCACGATGATAGTGTCATTGATGTAATTCTTGAATCACCGCCACCAAGCTACAAGAGCTTCGTGATGAACTATAATATGCAAGGGATGGACAAGACTATTCACGAGATCTTCGCAATGCTAAAAGCCGCTGGAGGTAGAAATCAAGAAGGAGCATCAAGTGTTGATGGTCAATAAGACCATCAGTTTCAAGAAAAAGGGCAAAGCGAAGAAGAAGGGAACTTCAAGAAGAACAACAAACAAGTTGCTGCTCAAGAGAAGAAACCCAAGTCTGGACCTAAGCCTGAGACCGAGTTCTTCTACTGCAAGCAGACCGACCTTTGGAAGCGGAACTGCCCCAAGTAATTGGCATAAAAGAAGGATTGCAAAGTTAACAAAGGAATATGTGATATACATCTTCTTGATGTGTACCTTACTAATACTCGCATGAGTAGTACACGGGTATTTGATACTTGGTTACATTGCTAATATTTGCAACTCGAAACAGGGACTACGGATTAAGCGAAGATTGGCTAAGGACGAGGTGACGATGCGCGTGGGAAATGGTTCCAAAGTCGATGTGATCGCGGTCGGCACGCTACCTCTACATCTACCATCAGGATTAGTTTTAGACCTAAATAATTGTTATTTGGTGCCAGCGTTAAGCATGAACATTATATCTGGATCTTGTTTGATGCGAGACGGTTATTCATTTAAATCAGAGAATAATGGTTGTTCTATTTATATGAGTAATATCTTTTATGGTCATGCACCCTTGAAGAATGGTCTATTTTTATTGAATCTCGATAGTAGTAATACACATATTCATAGTGCTGAAACCAAAAGATGCAGAGTTGATAACGATAGTGCAACTTATTTGTGGCACTGCCGTTTAGGTCATATCGGTATAAAGCGCATGAAGAAACTCCATACTGATGGACTTTTGGAATCACTTGATTATGAATCACTTGGTACTTGTGAACCGTGCCTCATGGGCAAGATGACTAAAACGCCGTTCTCCGGAACTATGGAGCGAGCAACTGATTTGTTGGAAATCATACATACTGATGTTTGTGGTCTAATGAATATTGAGGCTCGCGGCGGGTATCGTTATTTTCTCACCTTCATAGATGATTTGAGCAGATATGGGTATATCTACTTAATGAAACACAAGTCTGAAACATTTGAAAAGTTCAAAGAATTTCAGAGTGAAGTAGTAAATCATCGTAACAAGAAAATAAAAATTCTACGATCTGATCGTGGAGGAGAATATTTGAGTTACGAGTTTGGTTTACATTTGAAACAATGCGGAATAGTTTCGCAACTCACGCCACCCGGAACACCACAACGAAATGGTGTGTCCGAACGTCAGAATCGTACTTTACTAGATATGGTGCGATCTATGATGTCTCTTACTGATTTACCGCTATCGTTTTGGGGTTATGCTTTAGAGACGGCCGCATTCACGTTAAATAGGGCACCATCAAAATCTGTTGAGACGACGCCTCATGAACTGTGGTTTGGCAAGAACCAAAGTTGTCGTTTCTTAAAGTTTGGGGTTGCGATGCTTATGTGAAGAAACTTCAACCAGATAAGCTCGAACACAAATCGGAGAAATGTGTCTTCATAGGATACCCAAAAGAGACTGTTGGGTACACCTTCTATCACAGATCTGAGGGCAAGATTTTTGTTGCTAAATTCGGATCCTTTCTATAGAAGGAGTTTCTCTCGAAAGAAGTGAGTGGGAGGAAAGTAGAACTTGATGAGGTAACTATACCTGCTCCCTTATTGGAAAATAGTCCATCACAAGAATCGGTTCCTGTGACAACTACACCAATTAGTGAGGAAGCTAATGATATTGATCATGAAACTTCAAATCAAGTGTCTACTGAACTTCCTAGGTCACCAGAGTAAGATCCGCACTAGAGTGGTACGGTAATCCTATTCTGGAAGTCATGTTACTTGACCATGGCGAACCTACGAACTATGAGGAAGCGATGATAAGCCCAGATTCCGCAAAATGGCTACAAGCCATGAAATCTGAGATGGGATCCATGTATGAAAACAAAGTATGGACTTTGGTTGACTTGCCCGATGATCGGCGAGCCATTGAGAATAAATGGATCTTTAAGAAGAAGACTGACGCTGATGGTAATGTAATTGTCTATAAAGCTTGACTTGTTGCGAAAGGTTTTCGACAAGTTCAAGGGGTTGACTACGATGAGAATTTCTCACCTGTAGCAATGCTTAAGTCTGTCCGAATCATGTTAGCAATTGCTGCATTTTATGATTATGAAATTTGGCAAATGGATGCCAAAACTGCATTCTTGAATGGATTTCTGGAAGAAGAGTTGTATATGATGCAACCAGAAGGTTTTGTCGATCCAAAAGGTGCTAACAAAGTGTGCAAGCTCCAGCGATCAATTTATGGTCTGGTGCAAGCCTCTTGGAGTTGGAATAAACACTTTGATAGTGTGATCAAAGCATATGGTTTTATACAGACTTTTGGAGAAGCCTGTATTTACAAGAAAGTGAGTGGGAGCTCTGTAGCATTTACGATATTATATGTGGACGACATATTGTTGATTGGAAATGATATAGAATTTTTGGATAGCATAAAAGGATACTTGAATAAAAGTTTTTCAATGAAAGACCTCGGTGAAGCTACTTACATATTAGGCATCAAGATCGATAGAGATAGATCAAGACGCTTGATTGGACTTTCACAATGCACATACCTTGATAGTGTTGAAAAAGTTCAATATGGATCAGGCAAAGAAAGTGTTCTTGCCTATATTACAAGGTGTGAAGTCGAGTCAGACTCAATGCCCGACCTCTGCAGAAGATAGAGAGAAAATGAAAGGAATTCCCTATGCTTCAGCCATAGGCTCTATCATGTATGCAATGTTGTGTACTAGACCTGACGTATGCTTAGCAATAAGCCTGGCAGGAAGGTACCAAAGTAATCCAGGAGTAGATCACTGGATAGCGGTCAAGAACATCCTGAAATACCTGAAAAGGACTAAGGATATGTTTCTCGTATATGGAGGTGACAAAGAGCTAGTCGTAAATGGTTACGTCGATGCAAGCTTTGACATCGATCCGGACGATTCTAAATCGCAAACCGGATACGTGTTTTTATTAAACGGTGGAGCTGTAAGTTGGTGCAGTTCTAAACAAAGCATCGCTAGGGATCTACATGTGAAGCAGAGTACATAGCTGCTTGAAGCAGCAAATGAAGGAGTCTGGATGAAAGAGTTCATTTCCGATCTAGGTGTCATACCTAGTGCATCGGGACCAATGAAGATCTTCTGTGACAACACTGGTGCTATTGCCTTGGCAAAGGAATCCAGATATCACAAGAAGACTGTCGGTGTCAAAACCGGCGGATCTCGGGTAGGGGGTCCCGAACTGTGCGTCTAGGCAGATGGTAACAGGAGACAAGGGACACGATGTTTTACCCAGGTTCGGGCCCTCTTGATGGAGGTAAAACCCTACGTCCTGCTAGATTAATATTGATGATGTGTGTTACAAGAGTGGATCTACCACGAGATCAAAGAGGCTAAACCCTAGAAGCTAGCCTATGGTATGATTGTTGTTCGTCCAACGGACTAAAACCCTCCGGTTTATATAGACACCAGATAGGGTTAGGGTTACACAGAGTCGGTTACAATGGTAGGAGATCTACATATCCGTATCGCCAAGCTTGCCTTCCACGCCAAGGAATGTCCCATCCGGACACGGGAAGAAGTCTTCAATCTTGTATCTTCATAGTCTTGGAGTTCGGCCGATGATGATAGTTCGGCTATCCGGACACCCCCTAGTCCGGAACTCCCTCAGTAGCCCCTGAACCAAGCTTCAATGACGGCGGGTCCGGCGCGCATATTGTCTTCAGCAATGCAAGGCGGGTTCTTCCTCCGAATAATTTACAAAAGATTGTGAACACCAGGATAGTGTCCGGCTCTGCAAAACAAGTTCCACATAACACCGTAGAGAGAATAGTTTTTGCACAAGTCTGCTGACGTATGCCGCGGTGTGACATCACACCAGGGCCAGGCCTTCATATGAATCGTTTTTTATTGTTCCACCTCAGCGTGTTTAGCGAGGCGGTTTCCTTGGCACGTCTTATCAAAGCGTAGATCGTGCCCCTTATTCCGGGATTCTCATCAATACGGACGCAGTAACCCAACTGCGTCTGCTGGCTCGCCTTTTCTATCAAGGGCGAGTCCTAATCGACCACGGGGTGGGCTCTTGGTATTCAACCTCTTTATAACGAGACCAAGGCCCTCTCCTTTTTACACCCTCCATCGAGTTCGGCTCGCGCTTTGAGTTCCAACACCCAAAGCTTCAGATTCGGGCGCTTCGGACTTTCGACGATGTCCGGCTCCGACCAGCACGGCCGATGGATGTCTTCCTCCGTCACAGAAGAAGACGTGCTAAAGCTGCGAGACGCCAGGTATCTAACCGGCGAGATCTCGCATAGGCTGCCTGCCCCAGGGCAGGTCATTCCCACTCCTGAGCCCGGTGAGAACTGGTGTTCGTGTCTCACTTCCGTCGGGGTTTAGGCTTCCCGACGGACCCCTTTGTGTGGGGGCTCATGTTTTATTATGGGCTTGATTTCCATGACTTGAATCCGGAGTCCATCCTCCATATCTCGTCATTCATTGTTGTATGTGAGGCCTTCCTCCATATGACCCCTCACTTTGGATTGTGGCTCAAGACCTTCAAGGTGGAGCCAAAGATGATTAAGGGGCAGCAAGCGGAGTGCGGAGGGGCGGTCATAAGCAAATGTGCTGATGCTCCGTGGCCCGAGGGCTCTTTTCAAGAGGAGCTTGGCTTGTGGCAACGGGAGTAGTTTTATATCACCGCTCCTAGGGGCACCAAATGGGCGGCGCTCCCTGCCTTCCGCTCAGGTCCACCACAACGGCTAGCGTCATGGGTCAACAAGGGGCTCGACTGGGGGTCGTCCAAGGACGTTCCCCTGCTGCAGGGCCGTATTCGAGACCTCCAGGGAAGAGGGATCAATCTGGTTGCAGTGACGCATGTTATGGTGATCCGGCGCCTTCAGCCCTGCAAACGTTGCCCCTCCGCCAGGGAATTCAATCCGAGGGACCACGAGCTCTCCAAAATTTTATGGGCACGACGCCCGTGGAGATGTATAAATTGTTCTTCGGATCACAAGAGAAGTGTCCGGACTTGACCGGGGATTCATGACTAAGCTGCAATTGCCCGGACGCTCAAGTAAGTAGTCCTGTAACCGGACAAGCTGTTCATTCATTTATTATGTATATATGCCGTTTAAAGGAGCCGTTTCTTGAACAGGAGTGGATAGCCAAGGCAAAGTTGATAAGGTGCCCGGCTCCCCTCCCAGAGACCACGCCGGATCCCATGTTGACCAAGATGTTGAAGGTCGCGCCTTTTGAAGAAGGTGAAGGGAGGAGCGGGGGAGCAACTGTCTCTGCGAAGGAGGCTATCAAGGAAGGAGGGATTAAGAGTCCCACCTTCCGAGGAGAGAAGAGGACCGCTTCAGAAGATCCGGAGGTCAAGGCCTCAAAGAAAGGAAGGGAATCTTCGTCGGAGAGTCCGGCGCGGGGAAGTAACCCAGCCGCACTATTTCCCCAAGGGTATCAGCCCTCCAGCGAGCCATAAGTAGAAAGAAGGGGTCTTGTAAATAAGGAACATCCCTGTATTTATTTATGAAGATAACCGAAATTGTACTTTGTAGTTCGGACCTCAGCCCTTCTCGGCAGAGCTCGTCTTCGGGGGATCTTCTTCCGGAGATGATGGAGAGCGAGACACCTCCACCTGTCGCACCCTCATGTGAAGCGGACGACCCGGAGGTGTCGTCGCAGAGGGTTGCCCCAAGTCCGGCGGGGGCGGAAGGTCCGGCGCCAAGTGGTGTGCGGTCGAAGGAGCTGAAGGATTTGCTCGGCGAAGCGGTTATCTCGTAAGATCACCGTGCTCTAATGGGTACGGTGATTGAAAGAATTGCATCCGCGGAGAGCGGATTGCGTGAAGCCGCCAGAAGCTTACTGACGGGGTTTGAGGTACGCAAAAAATGATGTACCGTCTAACACTTATGCATATAAAATGCGCCCTGTATAGATAGTAGCCCCTGAGACTCGGTATGTTGTCAAAATTGACAACGTGCCGAGGATCAAATTCTTAGTTTTAACATATCGCCCCTCCTAAACAGGTAGCGGGTCGTCCGGAGGCCACTCGGACTGATGAATATGCCGAACTAAAGCGGTAGCTTGATGAGGCGGATGCGGACATCGTGCTGGTCAATAAACGGTTTGATGAGTCACAAGGTATGCGACTTCTATGCGGACACCTGGTAAGGGGCTTGACGCCCATGTCTTACTAATCGTATGCTTAATGCAGATGGTGCCGCTGCCGTGGAGGAGCTGCGGGCAGAACTCGCCCGAGCGAAAGAGCAAGCCAGAAGTAGTAATGCGGCTGCTTTAAAGGCGGCCAAAGAGCTAGAAGCTGAACGGGCTGCTCACTGCCGAAGCAAAGAAGAGATGGCCGAGATGGCCAAAAGGTTAAGGAATGCTACCGATCGCTGCGAGGTTCTTGAAAAAGAGCATCAAGCGGAACAGGAGGGCCTAAAGAAGGCCGCCGCCGAAACCAAGAATGCCCAATCGGCTTTGAGAGCTGCCAAGGAGGAGCTGAGTCAGGACAGGGCAATTACGGCTGGAAAACCGTTTCTGCTGCAGAGGAAATATACATATCCAAAGTATGCTCCGTTGGATAAATTATGGAGTTCAGAGGATGCTTATATGGACTTGGCAGCGAGCGCTGTGGACGCGGTTGAGCACTTCCGGGGCCAGAAGGGGCACAAAAGGGAAGAGCTATACTGGTCGCAATTCCATAGTCCGGAGCGTCCTCTCCCGCTGACCGATCGGTTGGCCGAGTGGGCCGAGCTGAAATGATTGTCCGGATTGGCCATGAAGCATGTCTTGACTCACTTGTGGCCGGACGGACCCCAGCCGAAGAGCTATTTTGGTGTAGTGCAGCAGTTTCTTGGAGCGGTGCAGACGACGCCGATGAAGCGATCGGCATGTATTGAGGGAGCGCTGGATGGCTCTTGCCCGTGTCAAGACATACTGGCAGAGATGAAGGCCACCGACGTTGCATCCCGTGATTGAGACAGAGGTCGAGCACCGCCGAGCACTACTTTGAAGAAGTCCTGCCGGGCGCTCGTTTAATAGAGACGCAGTGCTCGAAGGATATTATGTTTGAATGACATGTATGATTCGTGAAAATGATGTTTCAATGTAATATAAGTGCTTTTTATACTTGTGCGTTCAAGTAGTAAACTACTCCCTGTGCGGCCGTTTATGTATATGTGTATATAACCTGAAAGATGGAAGTCCTTGGGTTCAGCCCCCACGCACATAGTGCGGGGGTGTTTGCAAAAAAAGCGCGTTTTCACACTTAATCCAATGTCTCGGTCCTGTTAAGGAGGTGGTAGCGTAGCAAACCAGGCAACCGGACTATAATGCTTTATCACTTTCACTTAGCCATAGGAGTTCGAGGGTGGGGCTACTATATAGCCTCGGTGGCACCGCACTCTCCCGAATTCGGGTGCGTATGTGCCTGACCGAAAACCGTCCTTCGTCAATGCGGAGGAATTCTAAACATTCCTGTGAGTCATCGAGTGGTTGACCAGTCTCGCTATATCATGACGGTCAGTTTTCGGCTTTCTCTCGAGGTGCTCGCTTTGGCGAACCGGGCACAATCGCAGTAGTTCTCCTGGTGCCGCGTTAGCCGTGAAAACGGAACATAAGGCAGCAAAACACAGGAGCCGGGCAACCCAACATTTGACCAAAGACATGATTCGGAGCTGATGCATATAAGGCCTAACTCGAGACGCCGAATACTCCCTAAGGTATTTGGTCTTTATGAAAATGGGCGAAATAAGGCCCTAAGCCCTTTGTGTCCAGGTACGCGCAAAAATTCTGGTGCGGCCAATGCCAAAGCACCAGCCTCCTCCTCGCTTATATTTAAGAAACTGGGGAATGTATATCAACAAGAGACAGTGAAAAAGGTTTACGCAGGGTCTTAATCTGAAAAGAATCCTTGCAACGGGTCCCTATCGCACGTCTGCTACCGTGTCTCCGCGCAGCCGTATCCTGGACGGGTGTAGCACGTTGTTCATCTGGAAAAGAGAGGAACTTAGTTTGAAAAAAAGGATCGTGCGAAAAATGTACTTAATATTAAATAAACGAAGTACGGTTCAAAGAAGTGAGTAAAATTTGAGCTTTATTGTCTCTTGTTATACATGCATGTAGCCCCTTGTACGGGGGTATGCAGCTAGTGGGCGCCGGACTCGTCTAGCCGTGCCCGGGGTTTGAATGACCTACTGCAGGTTCTTTGCCTAGTGGAGCCGGGTAGCTGTGGAGCTGTCAATGCAGTCTCCCCTTCTTCCGCGCTCGAGTAACACTTAATAATTCCTTTCAACGAGATGATGCCGCGTGGACCGGGCATTTTAAGTGTTAGAGATGCATAATGCGGTATTGCGTTAAAGCGGAGAAAGCTTCGCGTCCCAATAGTGCTTGATGGCTACTTTTAAACGGGGCGACATGGAAGAGTAACCTTTCGCGACGGAAGTTGTCGGATGAACCGAACACAACTTCTAGCAGTATGGAGCCCGTGCAGAGGGCGTGTGGGCCGAGCAGTACTCCTTTAAAGGAGGTGTTGCTACGGTGAATTTTGGTTGGGTTTATCCCCATCCTGCGGATTGTGTCTTGATATATCAGGTTTATGTCACTGCCGCCATCCATGAGGACATGTGTAAATTGGAATCCGTTGATTATAGGATCCAATATCAAGGCGGTCCACCCTGCGTTCCGGATACTATCGGAATAGTCCTGATGGTCAAAGGTGATTGGTTTTGACAACCAATGTGCGGCGCGCCTTTTAGTGGGCGCCGCTCTGTTTTTCCCTTTGATCACGTGAAGTGAGTTTACTGTTTTAACCTTTTGTGGGAAATTCTTTTGTTTTCCGGCTCTCCTTGTGGTGCTCGTCATCATTTTCCCTTGGTGTGTCGAGCCCCTTGTGTTCGCATTAAGTCGGCCGGAGTGCTTGAAGACCCAACAATCTCTGTGGGTATGGTTTGCGTGCTTCCGGAGGTACCATGTATTTGACATACCTGTCCGTAATCTTGTTTAGGTTGGATAGCTCACACCTTTGTTATCCTTTAGGGGCAGTGTTTTATTGTTCGGCCGAGAGCTTTTGAATCCGGCGTTGACCGCCGTACTATTTGGGCCATTTTCTTTATTCCGGCGCTGATCTTTTCTGCATCGTGATTTTCCATTTCCATCCCTAATCTCGGATGTACTCGGGTCGCTGGTGCAGCATCTAGCCAGCCAGCTGTCCTCTCCCGCGCAAAAGCGGGTCATGAGGCTTGTCAATGCGGCCATTGTTCTTGGCTTTTCTTGGCCGAGGTGTCTGGCGAGCCATTCGCCCTTGGACGTTGTGTTTGAAAGCTGCTAAGGCTTCGGCGTTCGGACAGTCGACTATTTGGTTCTTTTTAGTAAGGAACCTGTTCCAGAATTTCCGGGCTGACTCTCCGGGCTGTTGAGTTATGTGACTTAGATCGTCTGCATCCGGAGGGCGAACATAAGTCCCCTGAAAATTTGCTCGGAATGGGTCCTCGAGCTCTTCCCAGCTTCCAATGGTATTTTCGGGGAGGCTTTTAAGCCAATGCCGAGTTGGCCCTTTGAGTTTAAGGGGTAAGTATTTTATGGCGTGGAGATCGTCTCCTCTAGCCATGTGTATGTGGAGGATGTAGTCCTCGATCCGCACTCTGTGGTCTGTTATTCCGTCGTATGCCTCTATGTTTACGGGTTTAAATCCCGCTAGAAATTCATGATCCAGCACCTCATCGGTGAAACATAGGGGGTGTGCGGCGCCCCTATATTTGGGTGTGCCATGATCTTCGGAATTTTGGCGTATTGCATTGCTTTGACGAGCCTACTTTCTTGGCCCATAGATGGACCTAACTGGGCCATCCTCTTGATGTGAATCCTTATGCGGATCGCATATTGGCTTGTGTTGGCGCCATTCGCCGCTTCTCTTTTGCCATCAGGTCGCCCATCCGACCGGGTGGCCTTCTTGCTTTTTAGTTGTGGGGGTTCTAAGGCCTCCTCGTCAATTCGGGCAGTAGCTTTCTTTCGGTAGCTCTTTGTTCGGCGATCGCCGTCAGACTTTGTCTGCGGTGCTGAATACTTTGCTCCATCTAATCCTGAGTGCATCTTCCGCTGTTTTGAGCTTCTGCTTCTGCTTTTTCAGGCTACGCGCAGTGGCGACGAGCCTTTTCTGGAGGTCATTTTGCTCCAATGGTTTGTACGGCGTGAGGTCGTCCGGCCTATTGTCTTCGTCGGGGACAGATTGTTTATCCAAGTTGCCTTGTTCGGACGATTGCTCGATAGCTTGTTCGTTGTCCACCGGTTCGCCCTGCTCTATGGCTGGGTCTTTGTTGAGGCGGGACTTTTTTCGGCGTTTACGTTGCCGTCTTGACTGCTTTTCGAGGGATTTATCCTTCGTAGCATCTCGTTGCTCCTCGTCTTCATTTGCTTTAGGTATATCCACCATGTATACATCATGGGGTGAGTTTGTCCAGCATCCTATAGGTGCTGGTTCATTGTTGTCTCCTACATCGTCGTCCATACCGCCGATGTCTTCGGAGTCAAAATCGAGCACGTCGTGTAAGCTTTCTAAAGTGGCTATGAAGTGGGTGGTGGGTGGGCTTTGAATTTCTTCGTCGTCCGCATCCCAACCGTCCTGACCGCAGTCCGGCCAGGGCTCTCCGGATAAAGAGAGAGACTTTAGTGTATTCAGGATGTCGCCAAAGGGCGAGTGCTGAAAGGTGTCCGCGGCCGTGAACTCCATAACGGGCGCCCCATCGGATTCGATTGGCAAGGGCGTGGAGGGTTCGGAGTCCGGAAAGGAGTCCGGCACCCTGGAGTCGAGGTCTTTGCAAAGGACAGGGATGGAGTTCGGCTCGATCGCCATAGAGATTAAAGCCCCCGAGGCGGTGTCCAACCACTCGTCCTCGATCGAGGAATCCGCCCGGATTAAGGGTAGGAGCGGATTCGGTGCGGCCTCCGTGGCACCGCTTTGGTTGCAGAGCTAGATCATGCCCATCGAGACAAGGCGGGCGCTTATTGGGGCTCGAATCCGTCGAAGATCAAGTCTCCGCGGATATCGGCCGTATAGTTTAGGCTTCCAAATCTGACCTGACGGCCAGGGGCGTAGCTTTCGATCTGCTCCAGATGGCCAAGAGAATTGGCCCGCAGTGCAAAGCCGCCGAACACGAAGATCTGTTCGGGGAGAAAAGTCTCACCCTGGATGATGCGGAGCATCCCACGATCATCCCCATGGACCTACAACCATCTCATCAAGAGCCAAGAGGACCCATGACACGAGCTAGAGCTAGAGCTCTCGAGAACGAGGTGACCTCCTTCCTTATTGATATCACATATGATCCACTCGAGACATGGCTACTACCTAAGTCCGATATGCTATGCATGATTAGGTGTCAAGGGGAACCTCCCGAGGATGCACGTGAAGATGGACAAGACGCCAAGTCCATGGATGAAGAGAACCAACGGAGATGGGCAAGATCACCTTCCAGGCCCCGGACATCCGCCATGACCGGACATCCGCCCTGGAGCCTCTACCTCATCCTCGCCTAAGCTGGCCAAACCTACAGGCCCGGACATCCGCGCCCAAGCCCGGACATCCGTTTCAGCCCGGATATCCGCCTGAAGCCCGGAATCCGGCACCTCCCACCCGATTCGGCAGAACGGTCACCCCAGCCCGACATCCGCCGGATAGCCCGGACATCCGGCGCCTCGAAGACCGGACATCCGCCCGACGCCTCAACATCCGGCCTCCCACTGCTGCGTGGCAGTGTATCCGGACTTGTCCCATGTACCCCTTCGCCCCGAGACTATATATACTTCATCCCCTTCCTCTTTCTAGGGTAGCATTGGATTAGCTCATATTCTTGTGTGAGAGCCTTTGCTTATCCACTTGGCTACTTCTCCTCGGAGATCAGAACCTCTACGGAGAAGATCCCCCAAGCGGATTCAAGACCACCTTCTAGGGTGGACCCCCTCAAGGCCTCCTCACGGAGAAGAACGGCTACCGTTTGTATCGTCCTTTGTTGACCTTGAATCATCTATCTCCCTTTGTGTTCATCGATCTAGCACTTGTGTGATTGGTCTCTTGTCGGTTGAGTGAATTCTCTCTTGTTTTCCCCATTTCTTCCGCGTATTCTTCGTGATTCACCGTAGGATCCGCTCCAACGTGAAAGATCATCCATGTAGGGTTCCGCCCTACATCATCTATGGTATCATGAGCCACATTGATCACGTTATTGGAGCCCCTACCCCTCTTTTTCTAGCTTGATTTTGATATTTTTGTCCTAATTCCAAAAATTCCCCACAAAAATAGCCCCAAATTTTTTTTGTGATTTGTTGGTGTGATGAAGTTTTGTTGGATTTGATCCGCGGATTTCGTGTGTTGCAGGTAGATCTAGCTTTCCCCCACCATTTCCACAATTTCCATCCACAAAATCGCCCAAATTTTGACCGGATTTGACCTCTCCACGCGGTGTTCATCGAGCCCGGACATCCGGCCCGAACAGCCCGGACATCCGGCATCCCGGACATCCGGCCCGACCATCCCGGACATCCGGCGCCCCGGACATCCGGCTTCCAGCGCGGAAATCCGGCTCCTGGCAGCATCAAACCCCTTCCACCACCCCGTTCACCGCCTAACTTTCGCCAAATTTTTTCCCGTGCCCACATACACTTCCACTTACCTCCACCACTTCCGCATAGCACCACCATAGCCTTTCCCACTACCAATTCCGACAATGTTGCCAAATTTTGCTTTGAGAATTTGAGTTGGGGTTTCCGTATCCTTGTGTGTTTCGGCTATCTAGGTACGGTTCAACATCAACATCACCACCGCTCATCTTCGCCAAGGACGGTAACATCGTCGACATCTTTGTCATTACTTGCAATTGCATTGATAACCATCATAGACCATCTTTTGCGTTGCTTACCCATCGAGACTAGCCATTGAGTATTGCCGGCAACGTGACTTGTGCACATTAGTGATCATACTCCATAGCATACATACCATACCAAAGTGGTGCATATCTTAGCATCAACTTGTGTGTCACAAAGTTGTCATCGCATACACAATTGCTATCTTGGTTCGTGAAGTTTTGCATGAGAAAAGAGCTCAAAAGAGAAAGAGCCAATCAAGCTTTTAAGCAAAGAGAGAAAGATAAGCAAAGAGCTTATGAGCAAGAACCATAGCATCATAAAACATTAAGATTGTCATACTTGATCATCTTGGATCAACACATCGAAACACCATACATATAGCATACTTGGGATAGAAGTCGTTGCATTTTTGCTTAGTAGGTTGTGCACAAGTTCGTATCCGCCTATTGTGCAATCGTGCTAGCGCCTCTCTAGTGTTGTGCAACAAGAGCATCTTGGTGAATTCCACATTTTGGCTCATCCTTGGTTGCATAACCCCATATTATCTATTTGCGTGTGTGTTTCCATGTACCATATCTTGCTATTGGTCTACTTGTTGCATTTGCAAATTTGTGAATCATTTCCAACATTATTGAGTCTCACTTACAATTGCATCAAATTTTATGCCACCATCCTAACCGAGCTCCACCATAAGCTTTTTATTTGTGTAGGTGTGAGAACCGACAAGAATCGGTACCAAGAGTGCTATTTCATTGTCCGCATTTGAGTGAACTTGATTCATCTTCAACATCGGTCAAAGGTACATTGGTATAAGTTCTTTTCCATTCTACCACTCACATTTTGCTTGGAATGATGGATAGGCCAAGTACCTCTACCAACCCACTCTTCATCGCAAGCAAGACGCATTTACATGTCATCATACGTCACCAAGAGCCACCTCTTTGGTGCACAAAGAGCGTTGCACCAAGAACAACAAGCAATGAGCGCATCAGATCGACAATCTCGCCACCGACTTGCGACTCTCCGAGCAACGTACAAGAGACTACTTCGACAACAAGTTCGACGCTCACAAGCAAGAGAACGATGCAAGAATGGATGAGATCCGCGCTTTGATGAGAAACCGGCATCATTCAACTTCTTCATCATCAAGACGGCGCCGCTCGAGTCTACACTCCGACGACACCTTCTACGACTCAAGTACACCTACTTCGAACACTCTTCATCGTGCCGCTCGTCAAGACCGTCACGCATCTCGCAACCCGCTACATGACAAGCATTCACAAGAGCAAGTTGATGATCAAGTTCCTCGTCCTCAATCAAACCAAGAGGCTTTTGCTCAAGCTCAAGAACGACAACGTCTTCGTCGCCAACAAGAGGAAGAACGAGCACGTCTTCACCAAGACGAACAAGACGCCAAGGCTCAACGTCTTCAACAACAACAACGTGAGGCGCAAGCTCTTGAGGTGCAACGTGCCCTTCAAGAATCAAGTAGAGCCTTCGCCAACCGCAATCGCGAACGGCGCAATCAAGAGGAAGCCCTTCGAGAAGAAATCCAAGAGAGGAACTACCAACCTCATGTACAACGTCAAGTTCCTCAAGCCCCTCCACAAGCTCGTCAAGCTCCACCCTAACCTCAAGTTCAACAAGAGCAAGTTGATCATGGTCTTCCTCCGCGCCAAGAGCAACATGAAGACGATTACAATCCACGTCATGGACGTCATCATCAACATCGCCAACAACACAATGAAGAGCAACGCCACGGCAAGCTAAAATTCACCATGCCCAAGTTCAATGGAAGCAATGACCTCAAGACTACCTCTCATGGGCATTGAAGGTTGACAAAATCTTCGGTTGCACAACCACGATGAAGCGAAGAAAATCGCTATGGCATCACTCGAGTTCCAAGACTATGTGCTCATATGGTGGGAACAAATCATTGAGCGACGACAAGCAAGAGGTGAACCTCCAATCACCACTTGGGCTCAAATGAAGGATGTCATGCGAGCACGCTTTGTGCCAACCTACTACAACCGCGACCTCTTCAAGAAACTCCAACTACTCAAGCAAGGAACAAAGAGTGTTGAAGAATATTACAAGGAAATGGAGATAGCCATGATTCGAGCCAATGTCAAAGAAGATCATGAGCAAACTATGGCACGTTTCTTGAATGGACTCAATCATCCCATCAAGAAGATCGCCGACTTCCAACCATACTCAACCCTCATTGAGCTCGTGCATCAAGCTACAAAGGCGGAACGCCAAGTGCAAGATGACTTCAAGTACGCCAAGTACTCATCCAAGACCTACGGCTTCTCTAACAACCAAGCTTCAACGACTACTCCAACATCTACTTCGACCAAGCTTTCTTCAAGAAACGACGACAAGTCAAGTTACAAGAAGACTTCGGCAAGTTCAAGTCGTCCTCCTCCTACCACAAGCAACCTCAAGCCGCGTGCTTCATCCTCTACTCCGACCGATGAGACCATCAAGACAAGCTCCTTCAAGTGTTACACTTGCGGCGGCCGAGGCCACAAGTCATACGAATGCACCAACAAGCGCACCATGATCCTCAATGACGATGGCACATATGACTCCATGAGTGAAGAGGAGATGGAAGCTCTTGAGCAAGTGGCCATGCACTGGCGAGTAAACGAAGATGAAGATGATCAAGTCTTTTATGATGAGGATTCGAGCCCCGCTCTCGTTGTCTTCAAGGTCTTGACTCTTCAACATCAACAAGAAGAAGACCAACGATGCCACATCTTCCACACAAAAGCCGGCATCAATGGACGGTCCATCAAGGTCATCATCGATGGAGGTAGTTGCCACAACTTGGCAAGTGAAGAACTATGCTCCAAGCTCCAATTGGTAAAGAGGAAGCACCCGCACCCGTACAAGGTTCAATGGCTAAGTGACTCCGGCACTATACGAGTCGAGCATACGATCCAAGTCTCCTTCAAAATTGGTGCTTATGAAGACACGTTGGAATGTGATGTGGTCCCAATGACCGTTTGCCAGCTACTTCTAGGTCGACCATGGCAATTCGACCGTGGTGTCATCCACAATGGGCGCACCAATCACTATAGCTTCAAGATGAAAGGGAAGGAATATGTGCTACGACCTATGTCTCCTACTCAAGTGATAGCCGACAAGCAAGCCACACATCATAGAGAAAAGAGTGAGAAAGTGATCCAGCCAAAAGTGAGTGAGAGCCACAAGCCAAATTTGAGCGACTCTTCATTTAGAGAGAAAAACCTCATCCTATTTGCCACCAAAAGCGAGATGAGAGAAGTGTGTGAGAACCCATCGAGTGTGATGCACTTTGTCCTTGTGTGCAAGGATGGAGAACCAAAACTAACACCATTCACGAGCTACCATTGGTTTTTCAATCTCTTTTGCAGTAATTACAAGATGATTTTCCCGATGAGCTACCTCCGGGTCTACCTCCTCTTCGAGGCATTGAGCATCGAATCGACCTCATCCCCGGAGCGCCTCTACCAAACAAAGCTCCATACCGAGTCAATCCCGAAGAAACCAAGGAGATTCAACGGCAAGTACAACAACTCATCGACAACGGCTATGTACGTAAAAGCCTAAGCCCTTGTGCCGTTCCGGTTATTCTTGTGCCTAAGCCCGATGGAAGTTTCCGCTTGTGTTCCGATTGTAGACCTATCAATGTTATTACCGTTCGATATAGGCATCCCATTCCCCTCTTAGATGACATGCTTGATGAACTTAGTGGAGCCAACTTTTTCTCAAAAATTGATCTTAAAAGTGGCTATTATCAAATCCGCATACAAGAGGGTGATGAATGGAAAACTGCTTTCAAAACCAAATTTGGTTTATATGAATGGTTAGTGATGCCTATGGGTCTTTCGAAGCTCCGGTACTTTTTGTGCGTCTTATGCATCATGTGCTTCGTCCTTATATTGGAGTCTTTGTTGTGGTTTACTTTGATGATATTCTTGTGTTTAGCAAAACCATGAAAGAGCACATCAATCATGTAAAATCTGTGTTGCAAACTCTTCGCAAGGAAAGTCTTTATGCAAACTTGAAAAATGCACTTTTGGAGTTGACAAAGTGGTTTTCTTGGGTTTTGTAGTATCCTCAAAGGGTGTCCATGTTGATGAATCTAAAATTCAAGCAATTAAAACTTGGCCCCAACCAACCAATTTTCAACAAGTGCGAAGTTTTCTTGGTCTTGCAGGTTTTTATCGTCGCTTTGTGAAAGATTTTAGCACAATTGCCGCCCCTTTGCATGCCTTGAGTAAGAAGAATACTCCCTTTGTTTGGGGAACTTTGCAATCAACCGCTTTTGATGAGCTCAAGTCTTTGCTTACTCATGCTCTAATTCTTGCTTTGCCCAATTTGGACAAAACTTTTGAGGTTCATTGTGATGCAAGTGGTACCGGAATTGGCGGAGTTTTGATGCAAGAAAAACGAGCCATTGCTTATTTTAGTGAAAAACTCTCCGGTGCTCAACTTAATTATCCCATCTATGACAAAGAATTGTATGCTTTAGTGCGTGTGCTACATGTTTGGGAACATTACCTTAGACCTCATGAGTTTGTCATCCATACCGATCATGAAACGCTTAAATACCTCAACGGTCAAACTAAATTAAACAAGCGTCATACAAAATGGAGTGAATTCATTGAATCTTTTCCTTATGTGATCAAATACATTAAGGGTAAAGAAAATGTAGTTGCCGACGCGCTTTCACGCATATGCATGCTTGTCACTCAACTTGAGTTGAATGTTATTGGTTTTGAGCATATAAAAGACTTGTATGAGCATGATCCATCTTTTGCTTCTCCTTATGCTAAGTGTTTGACGCATACATCTTGGGAACAATATTACATCAAGAATGGTTATCTTATGAGATCTAACAAACTTTGCATTCCCGAGTCTTCTCTTCGTTTGCTCCTTTTGCAAGAGGCTCATGGAGGCGGACTCATGGGACACTTTGGACGCGACAAGACATTCGCCACGCTCTCCAACAACTACTTTTGGCCCAAGATGTTCACATGACGCCTCACGCTTCACCAACCGATGCTATACATGTCGCAAAGCTAAGTCTAAAGCTCAATCTCATGGTCTTTACATGCCTCTTCCTATTCCCTATCAACCATGGGAAGACATTAGTATGGATTTTGTACTTGGTTTGCCTAGGACTCAAAATGGCAAGGATTCCGTGTTTGTTGTTGTGGATAGATCTTCTAAGATGGCACATTTCATACCTTGCAACAAGATAGACGATGCTTCACATGTTGCAAATCTCTTTTGTAGGGAAATCTTGCGACTCCATGGTGTACCAAAGACAATCGTTTCCGATCGTGACGTCAAGTTCTTGAGTTACTTTTGGAAGACCCTATGCGCCAAGCTCGGAATCAAGCTCTTGTTCTCTTCGGCATACCATCCTCAAACCGACGGCCAAACGGAGGTGACGAACCGCACACTATCCACTCTACTTCGTGTCTTGATCAAGAAGAACATCAAGGAGTGGGAAGCATGTCTACCCATCGCCGAAAGCACGCCTACAATCGTGCAAGACATTCAACTACCGCAAGTCCCCTTCGAGGTCGTCTACGGTTTCAACCCGTTGTCACCATTGGACATTCTACCACTTCCTCTCCAAGAGCGCACCAACATGGATGCGAGTGCACGAGCAAGCTACATCAAGAAGATGCATGAAGATACAAGGCACACCATTGAGCGCCAAGTACAACGTCAAGCAACCAAGCTCAACGCCAACAAGCAACCCATCGTCTTCAACATTGGTGATCTAGTGTGGCTACACCTTCGCAAAGACCGCTTCCCCAAAGAACGCAAGTCCAAGCTTCTACCTCGAGCCGATGGACCTTTCAAGGTGCTAGCACGCTACAACGACAACGCCTACAAGATCGACCTACCTCGAGACAAATACAACGTGAGCGACATCTTCAACGTCAAGGACCTCACACCATTCCATGGAGATGAAGCTTTTGATCCAAGGTCGGATCTCTCCCAAGGGGGGGGAGATGATGCGGAGCATCCCACGATCATCCCCATGGACCTACAACCATCTCATCAAGAGCCAAGAGGACCCATGACACGATCTAGAGCTAGAGCTCTCGAGAACGAGGTGACCTCCTTCCTTATTGATATCACATATGATCCACTCGAGACATGGCTACTACCTAAGTCCGATGTGCTATGCATGATTAGGTGTCAAGGGGAACCTCCCGAGGATGCACGTGAAGATGGACAAGCCGCCAAGTCCATGGATGAAGAGAATCAACGGAGACGGGCAAGATCACCTTCCAGGCCCCGGACATCCGGCCATGACCCCGGACATCCGGCCCCTGGAGCCTCTACCTCATCCTCAGCCAAGCTGGCCAAACCTACAGGGCCCGGACATCCGGCGTCCAAGCCCGGACATCCGTTTCAGCCGGATATCCGCCTGAAGCCCGGAATCCGGCACCTCCCACCCGATTCGGCAGAAACGGTCACCCCAGCCCGGACATCCGGCCGGATAGCCCGGACATCCGGCGCCTCGCGAAGACCCGGACATCCGGCCCGACGCCCGGACATCCACCCTCCCCGTCACAGGCAGTGTATCCGGACTTGTCCCATGTACCCTTCGCCCCGAGACTATATATACTTCATCCCCTTTCTCTTTCTAGGGTAGCATTGGATTAGCTCATATTCTTGTGTGAGAGCCTTTGCTCATCCACTTGGCTACTTCTCCTTGGAGATCAGGACCTCTACGGAGAAGATCCCCCAAGCGGATTCAAGACCCCCTTCTAGGGTGGACCCCCTCAAGGCCTCCTCACGGAGAAGAACGGCTACCGTTTGTATCGTCCTTTGTTGACCTTGAATCATGTATCTCCCTTTGTGTTCATCAATATAGCACTTGTATGATTGGTCTCTTGTCGGTTGAGTGAATTCTCTCTCGTTTTCCCCGTTTCTTCCGCGTGTTCTTCGTGATTCACCGTAGGATCCGCTCCAACGTGAAAGATCATCCACGTAGGGTTCCGCCCTACATCACTGGACCGCGTCGTTGTTGATGACCAAAGGAGCCATCGAGCCTATTGGTGACGACACAGAGGAACTCTGAATGAAAGCACCAATGTCGGTGTCAAAACCGGCGGATCTCGGGTAGGGGGTCCCGAACTGTGCGTCTAGGCAGATGGTAACAGGAGACAAGGGACACGATGTTTTACCCAGGTTCGGGCCCTCTTGACGGAGGTAAAACCCTACGTCCTGCTAGATTAATATTGATGATGTGTGTTACAAGAGTGGATCTACCACGAGATCAAAGAGGCTAAACCCTAGAAGCTAGCCTATGGTATGATTGTTGTTCGTCCTACGGACTAAAACCCTCCGGTTTATATACACACCGGATAGGGTTAGGTACACAGAGTCGGTTACAATGGTAGGAGATCTACATATCCGTATCGCCAAGCTTGCCTTCCACGCCAAGGAAAGTCCCATCCGGACACGGGACGAAGTCTTCAATCTTGTATCTTCATAGTCTTGGAGTCCGGCCGATGATGATAGTTCGGCTATCCGGACACCCCCTAGTCCGGAACTCCCTCAAAGACCAAGCACATCAAGAGACGCTTCAATTCCATCCGGGACCAAGTCCAGGTGGGAGACATAGAGATTTAGATACATACGGATCTGAATGTTGCAGACCCGTTGACTAAGCCTCTTCCACTACCAAAACATGATCAGCTCAAAGACTCCTTGGGTGTTTGAATCATTCTTGTGTAATCTACATTATTGACTCTAGTGCAAGTGGGAGACTGAAGGAAATATGCCCTAGAGGCAATAATAAATTTATTATTTATTTCCTCATATCATGATAAATGTTTATTATTCATGCTAGAATTGTATTAACCGGAAACATGATACATGTGTGAATACATAGACAAACATAACGTCACTAGTATGCCTCTACTTGACTAGCTCATTAATCAAAGATGGTTGTGTTTCCTAACCATAGACATGTGTTGTCATTTGATTAAAGGGATCACATCATTAGGAGAATGATGTGATTGACATGACCCATTCCGTTAGCCTAGCACTTGATCGTTTAGTATGTTGCTATTGCTTTCTTCATGACTTATACATGTTCCTGTAACTATGAGATTATGCAACTCCCGTTTACCGGAGGAACACTTTGTGTGCTACCAAATGTCACAACATAACTGGGTGATTATAAAGGAGCTCTACAGGTGTCTCCGAAGGTACATGTTGGGTTGGCGTATTTCGAGATTAGGTTTTGTCACTCCGATTGTCGGAGAGGTATCTCTGGGCCCTCTCGGTAATGCACATCACTATAAGCCTAGCAAGGAATGTAACTAATGAGTTAGTTACGGAATAATGCATTACATAACAAGTAAAGAGACTTGCCGGTAACGAGATTGAACTAGGTATTGGATACCGATGATCAAATCTCGGGCAAGTAACATACCGATGACAAAGAGAACAACGTATGTTGTTATGCGGTTTGACCGATAAAGATCTTCGTAGAATATGTAGGAGACAATATGAACATCCAGGTTCCACTATTGGTTATTGACTAGAAACAGTTCTAGGTCATGTCTACATAGTTCTCGAACCCGTAGGGTCCGCACGCTTAACGTTATGATGACAGTTTTATTATGAGTTTATATGTTTTGATGTACCGAAGGTTTCTCGGAGTCCCGGATGTGATCACGGACATGACGAGGAGTCTCAAAATGGTCGAGACATAAAGATCAATATATTGGACGACTATATTCGGACACCGGAAGCGTTCCGAGTGATTTCGGAGAAAACCGGAGTGCCGGAGGGGTTACCGAACCCCGGGAAGTATTGGGCCTTAGCGGGCTGAGGGGAGAGAGAGGGCTGCAGCCCAGGAGGTGGCGCGCCTCGTGAGGAGTCCGACTGGACTAGGGAGGGGGCGCAGCCCTCTTCCCTCTCCTCTCCCTCTCTTCCTTCCCCTCTCTCTTCCTAGTTGGACTAGGAAAGGGAGTCCTACTCCCACTAGGAGGAGGACTCCCTCCTTGGCGCCCCTAGGACCGGCCGGCCTCCCCCCTTGCTCCTTTATATACGGGGGCAGGGGGCACCCTAGGACACACAAGTTGATCTTCGTGATCGTTCCTTAGCCGTGTGCGGTGCCCCCCTCCACCATATTCCACCTCGGTCATATCGTCACGGAGTTTAGGCGAAGCCCTGCGCCGGTAGAACATCATCATCGTCACCACGCCATCGTGCTGACGGAAATCATACCCGACACGTAGCTGGATCGGAGTCCGGGATCGCCATCGAGCTGAATGTGTGCGTAACACGGAGGTGCCAGACGCTCGGTGCTTGGATCGGTCGGATCGTGAAGACGCACGACTACATCAACCACTTTGTCATAACGCTTCCGCTTTCGGTCATTTAGGCACGCGTGGACACACTCTCCCCTCTCGTTTTTATGCATCACCATGATCTTGCGTGTGCGTAGGAAATTTTTTGAAATTACTACGTTCCCCAACATCCAGTACATTAACTTTTTCTGCGTGGAAACTGCGCACATGTTTGTATAAGCGGGCATGCATAACTCATCAAACACTTAACACCGAGTAAGCATAATAGAATTTGTAGTACAAGACAGTAACACTCCCTCGAATTGTAAGGAAATACTATTTCTGGTCTGGCATGTAGTTCCTTCAAAAAACATTGGCAGGTTTTTCTCTATGTCTTCCGAGTACTTATTTAACTCTGCTTCATAAATGGTATTTGGTTCAATGAACCCAATGCCATAGACTCGACCTTGGTTAATTTAAAAAATCTTCATTTTGCATAATACCCCACAAAAGAATATAGTTAGGATAATTACAGGCAATGAACAAGCTGAGCTAGAGACTTAAATTACGAAAAGAAATCACTTACAGACAATAGCAGCTGACGAGAGATTTGTCAAGTGTGCCTTGATTGAATAACTAAAAAAGTTCTGGAAACTCAATCCACAGATCATTTTCATTGAATAAATGCTCTAGCTTGACTTTCACCATGAGGCTCTCCCGCCCGTTCTTTACTTCTCTCAGGTACCAGTCATGCAATTTGCACATTTGCATTGATAGAAGTGGGACCTCCTTAGGCCTGAACAAAAGGTTCCCGGGACATATTTCCATGCCAGAACCCCCAGATTCGTGAGGATGCCCTCGGTGCCTCGGAGTTGTTCAACAGTGACACCGGCCTCCCTAGTCGTATATACGGCAGCTTCGGTTACCACTAAATCGGTACTCACCTTTAGCGCGGGGGAGGGGGGTCGATTGCCGTCCATATTCTCTGAGCTGGGGAATAGTTTTCTCGCTTTTATTACTAACTGTAAGGCCGACTCCTTTTCTTTTTGTGCATGATATGACTGGCTAATGGAGCGTTCATAGTCTGATCGCCTTCTCTGCACAGCCGATTTAGCAAGATCCACAAAGTGTAGTATGACTTTCTCAGATATTTTCTCCTTTGGCGACGGGGGCGGTTTCAGTGCAAAATGGGCCTTCACTTCGGCAACCACTTGAGCATTGTTTTCCTCGAAAATCATCTCGTAAGCCAGCTTCTTTTTGGCAGGAGGATCGTCTTTCTTCCTTGGTGCTCTCTTCCGCTTTAGAGTTGGCTCACAGATCAGAGATAGATATTGTGGACACGCAACGGGCACTGTCTCGGGGTGGGATGGAATAGGTTGACGCGGCGGACCTGGAGGAGGAGTCGGTTGAAGCGGCCGACTTGGAGGAGGAGTCGGCTGACGCGGCGGACATGGAAGAGGAGTCGGCTGATGCGTGGACTTGGAGAAGGAGTCGGTGCCCTTGGCACCGAGTTTGGAAAGACGATGCAATCCTTTCTCCATACAATGACATCATGTATGGATTCTCCCAGTGTGTGCTCCTCTTGACCTCCAGGAAAGTCAAGCTCTAGTGAGTCATATCCCGACATCAATTTATCCAACCCGACACGAGCATAGCCAGCTGGAATCGGATTGCTAGGGATGGTTACTTCAGGTTCATTTGGGAAATCAAAGGCGACCGCCACCTTCATGGATATGTTCTTCAATTTTATGTGTAGCTCACAAGTTGTCGTCTCATTGATATCATCGACGGGGTATCTAGCTAGCAGTGCATCATCGACCGGGAGCCCCGTGGAACCCACGTTGCTTTTCTGCATACATGGGACGGTGCTATCCAATGCGGGATCTGTTTGCTGCTGCTGCTGAGACGCCCATTCCAGGATAAGTGTGTCGATCTGCTCCTGCTGCTCCATGAAAGTGTGTTCCAACTCTGCTTGCTTTGATTCTACCTATTAAAGTCGGTATGCTTCCTACTTCTTCTTCTCTTCCTCATGCTTGTTCTTTCTTGCACAGTTTCTGTAAGTAGGATTCCACTCCACAAACCCCTTAACCCACGGAAAAGCGCCTTTGCCTCGTGTTTGTCCCAGGTGTTCAGGATTCTTAAGGGCGCGTGTAAGCTCGTCGTTCTCTCGATCGGGCTGGAACGCCCCCATTCGAGCATCTTCTATTGCATCAAGTAAAGCGTCGGAGGCTTTTTTAAGAATAGCCTGCTCAATAATCTCCCATGTCTTTGGGTCCAACTTTCCCCCATGCACATAAAACCAAGTCCTGCACCTGTCGGGCCAACCCAATATTTTTGGAGTGACCCCTACATCAATCATCTTTTCCTCAGATTCATCCCACTTAGGCCGGCCAATCTAATAGCCACCTGGCATCAGAACATGGTGGTGCTTCTTTTCTCAGCATTTATCTTGTTTTTCCTTGACCGTTCCTTAGCTGTTTTCGATTCCTTGAACTCCATAAATAAGTCCGAGTGATCTTTTACCATATCAAGTGGTCTAGTGAATTCTGGAGTCTTCTTTTCTGCTTCGATGTAGCTGGACCATAATCAATTAATAAATGTAATGATCACCAGAGGCCTTATATATATATACCTCGCCGGTCTTTGTTAACTGAAGAACATTTCCTTCACCTTCATTGTTTGTGTGCCCTTCGTCTCTTGGTTCTTCCTCAAATATTCCCTCACTGGAATCGTTCAGATATTGTGAGCCATCATCTGCAGGTTCATTATCTAGGTTTCGGATCATCTCGAACATGACATGCTCTTGATCACTGTCATCTCTGCCGCTAGCATCCATAGCTTAACTAATCCAGAAGAAAGATAAAATAATTTAGTATTCAATTTAAAATGCATTCAATAAGCAAAAACTGAATCATAGTAGTCAGCCCGTCGAAGAGGTTCGATCTGAGGGGCGAGGGATGGCGAGGAGGATTAATTTTCTTAGCTAGCAAGATCATCATATAATATCACTAATATATCTCGAATAATCCAGTTAATGCATCATCAAATATTATATCGAATACATCTGGAATATTATCACTAATACACCTCGAATATTATCATATAACATCACTAATACAGCTCGAATATTATCGAACAATCTAGTTGACTCGCGGTTCCTGAGGCGCGGGCAGTGGACAACCAAAGAGAAGGAACCATCACAGAATCATAGCTCGGGTGAGATCCGTGAAGAACATGCCAGGTATTGGGGAACCTGAACTCCAACGCAACCATGTAGCGATGGACATGCTCGTCCTCCTCCCTGACACAGCGACGTACGACCTCCTCGGGGGTCGGCTGCATCCGCACCGATAGTGGCCCACGCGACCGCCACAAAAGAAGCTCCGGGTCGACTATGGGAGCCCGATTCCTCACCAAACTGCACGCCCCGGAAGGTAGCACCTCCCAGTGCCAGCCCGGGGGAGCCCAGTCCCGTACATGGTGCCCGTCAAGCAGGTTCTCACCGCCGAGTCGACGAGAAGGATGCAAGCCGGGCATCATCGACGTCGAGAACAAATTATATGCAAATTTAACATTTTTTTTAAGTGCTTGATTACGATTTTTGTAATTCTTGTTCACTTGATTTTCCAAATACATGAGAAAATTTTGCAAATACAACATGAAAATATTTAGCAAATACAATATTAGTTAAGATATCTATCTATCTATTATATTATATCTATCTATCTTCTATCTATCTATCTATCTATCTATCTATTATCTATCTATCTATCTATCTAAGGAACGATGGAGATTTGACCGTACAAAAGTTACATTTTATGAACGGCTTAGATTCTATGTTAGATGAGTCATAAAAGAAAGGCAAGGAACCGAAGAGTCCCCATCATATAGAGGGAGTTTCCTTAAAAAAATAGTTCGCCACAAAGAGATTTAATGCACAGAACTCCATATGGCCTATACGCACGTGAATCGATTACAACTCCTGTCTAGAGGACCGCAACGAAGAACCCAAGGTGCATATACGCATATAAAAATCCTTTCATTAGTTGCATATAAGATATCTGGAACCCCTAGCTAAAAAAAATAAACAAAAGAGCAAGCTCAGGATTCCCGTTGTCCATGTCATACACGGTTCAGTAAATCAATCTGTCCTCCGGCCGCTCTCGGACGGTAGCACAAACGCAACTAAGACAGATACACGTGAAGTCAATTAGAGTCCATGTGCATAGGTGTCTGCATGTGCCATACTACTTGGACACGCTGACGTACAACAACAGAAAACGCATTCAAGCTGATCCATCTGTAAGAAAAAAAAACCTCTGTTGCCGATCCATCTTTGATTGTATCACACTGTTGTGCTGCAAAAAAAAACACACACACACAACCAAAACATCCCGCTTCTTACCAGATTCGACTAAAGAGCTGAGTTGTAAGGTATTCTCCATGTTCACTCTTCATACGTGCCTACTGGACTGCATATCAAGACTCTTCCTTTCAAATATATGTGAATATTTAGTTTGCTAACCACATGTCCATGCGGTGCTTGAAAATTTATGTATAATATTCCCTCAAAAAAATGTGTATACTATTAATTGACAATTATTTGTCGAATCATCTTTAAGGAAATAATATTATATATGTTTTACAGAAGATTTTGATTTAGGGTATGTCCTACAAAACCACTTATATATACTGAATGAATATGTAGTACATGTGATATAAAACCAACGTTTATTAGACACATACATATAAAAATATACAAGACCGTCTAGAATAAATATAAAATATAATATTTTGGAATATACTATTAATTGACAACTATTTAAGAAATTATAATTAAAGGAATAATACCCAATGCTTTTTTAAGGATAAGCCGTACATAAGCCACCTATATGTACTGTATAAATATTTTGTGCATGTGATATATAGCAAAGGTTTTTTGAGATACATACATATAAAAAATCTGCAATACCGTTTAAAAAAGGAACAACCATTCTTACATATGATATTTTGGAATTTCTACCATTTAACATTCCTGTCATGAATGTTCTGCTACGAGCCGACTTAAGTCAAACTTAAAGATTATAATCAAAAGGAAAGGGAATAGTAGATGATAGAAAATGTTCGCATCAAAATGCCATGCCTATAGAAGCACTTCAAAATGTACAACATAAGGCAGAACATGTAGCTGATGTGTTTCTGGATTTGTAGATTGAATATTTTGGAATCAATTATCAGAAATCAAAATCAGATGAAAGACACGATACAATAAAAATAGAAAATGGTCTATTTATATAGAAAGGAGAAAACCACAAAGATTCCATCAATAACACATCATATATAGTACGGAGCCATAGGCCTGAATTACTTTAAAGTGGTATTGATGTATCTACCAGTTGGAGCAATAGTTAATTTCCTACCCTAGATAGCACCCTAGCCCTTCGTAGCAATTGTCAAGCTGAAGTCAGAGTAGGAGAAAGCTAAAAATACAAAGCTAAAACAATGTCTTAAAACAAACAAACAAAAGAAACAAGAGCCTCGACAATATAGAGGCTCACCCTGTGAGTCTTCGTGAAACCTTTAAAAACTATTTATAACATGTATCATTAATTTCATTGACTTGGAATGATACTCAAGTAACATAGGAAATTAGAATAAAATAAGTTAGCATGGGAGAATCTCAAAGCATTAGCCATGACTATACGTAAGATTGAAAAACAACTTTTAGTTACAATGTGGTGAAAGATCTAACATAAAACATTAGTCGAAAGATACACAACAATGGATGGGAAGGAGTAGATGACGACAAACTAAATCATCAATCTGAAAACTATCAATGGTTACAAATGGTAAACCTACAAGGGCCAATGCTACATTTATTAGTTATTTGTCCTTATCACTAACTTGATACGGCTTAATGGAAATATTTCTGCTGAACTGTAAGCATGTTCTCATAGGAACTACATGTTTTTTATATGTTGAATAATGATCATGTAACAAATGGTATAAGCTAAAAAATACAAAATAAGATATATGCATCTAGCCGCGCAAATGCGCGGGTCACACCGCTAGTTATTATTAAAACGATAGAAAACGTACGGCTTAGATGTAACAGTAGAAAAATAGTTCAAAACAACGGCTGTGATTCAGATGAAAGATGTACGTATATGCATGTCTCCTTTTCCCATACGCTACAGCCAGCCGCGGTCGGACTAGCAAATCAAGATGGATTCATATCGAGAGGAAAGCGAGAGTCCAGGTCCAACTCGGTGACTTTCCTTATATCATCGTAAGTGCACTTTTTTATGTGAACTCAAAATTAAGCGCTAATAAATGGTATTGCCGCCAGCCGAATTTTACATTTGTGGGCCAAGCACAAGTTGAAGCACGGAGAAAAAACACACGTGTGCTTTTGTAAGCTCTACTACGTAACGTGCTAATCAAAGGAACTATAGCAACTTTAAAAAAAAGGAACTAGGCTCCAACTCCATTTTCTGATGCCATCACTTGCATAGCTACTTGAAAAATTCAATCCGTTTCACATGCTAATTACAGTTGATGTTGCTATGACACATCGGCAAAAAGCAAGGAACAACCATTTTTATTTAGCAATTTTTAATTTGTACGTACACATGAGCCAAACAGATTCATGCAGGCTAATTACTATTGATGGCTTCATGCTGACATTAGAAAAGGTAGCAAGCAACAATATTTTTTGCTCATTAGCCACGTGCATAGGGTCTAATTGGCACATAATTTAGTGATTAGGAGCATGTAGTGGAATGAGGGATAAGAAAAAATATGGCTGTGCAACTGAAAATATAGTTGGGGATATTTAAAATATTATTAAACATGATAAAAGCACATACATAGGCGTTTGTTTCTTTTCTGACAACATATAGATGTTCAATATACAGTAATTAAAAACTACACAGCCTGAGAATTTACTCAACAAAAAATGCAAGAACAGATGCATCGCATATTTTCTCAAGAGGTATGTTTGACATATAATTTGATATTGCTTCGATGAACTAGGAACATGCAGTAGAACAAAGAGTAAGAAATATATTGTTGGGCTATCGGAGATGCCTAAAATATAAATAACAGTGTTTTTTTCGAAAAGGGGGACTCCCCGGCCTCTGCATCAGAACGATGCATACGGTCACATTTATAAATAAAATAGGTTCAACGAGGTCTTAAAGTTGTGAAACAAAATAAAGGCTAGCTCACAGAGAGCCTCAAACGCCAAAAATAAAAAGGCCATAGAGCCACAACCGGCTGGCATAATAAAGATAGGAAAACTAATCGCCTATCCTATTACATGACCGCCATCCAAACCGGTTGAAGATATCCCGCGCTACCATCTCCTGCCGGACAGATCCAGTAACCAAACGCTTCCTGGCCTCCATCTGAGTGAGTAGGGACCACATACGGATCAGCGCCGTAGCTGGGAATAAAACCTTCAAAAAATGAATAGTTGTTGTTCTGTTAAAAGCCAAATCATTTCGGCAATTCCAAATTGCCCATAACAACGCACATACTCCTACACGAATGTGTCTAGCTGTATCGGACTCTATCCCATCAAGCCACATTCCAAATAACGTACCGACCGAACTCGGAAGAGTAATGTTAAAGGCAATTTGTATGGTGCGCCACAAAATTCTCGCCAACGGGCACTCAAAGAAGAGGTGCTTAATGGTCTCGTCCCGATCACAGAAACTACACCTAGTAGATCCTGTCCAATTACGCTTAATCAAGTTGTACTTTGTTAAAATGACTTGTTTATGTACAAACCACATAAACACTTTAATTTTCAAAGGAAGTTTTACATTCCAAACATGTTTGGAACTAGGAATGACACTCGAGTTAATAACATTGATGTACATCAATTTAACCGTGAATTGTCCAGACCTATTAAGAGTCCAACACAACTGATCGGGCTGATGAGCTAGCTGAACCTCCATCAGTATACTCACCAAATGAAGCCATGCTTCTCATCTATCACCAACAAGCACCCTCCGAAACTGAATATTAAGGGGAATGGACTGCATAATCGTTGCAACTAGTGCATCACGTCGCTGAACAATACGATCTGAGGGGCCCAGTCTTTGGAGCGCCAATGGTGTATCACCAAGCCAAGTATCCTCCCAGAAACGGGTATTGTTGCCATCACCGACCATAAACTTTGTTCTATTAAAGAAGGTTGCCTTAACTCTCATAAGCCCCTTCCTGAACGGCGAATCAGTTGGTCCCACTATCACCTGTGACAAAATCTTGGACTGCAGATACTCACTACGGAGAATCTGCGCCCAAGTTGCGTCAGTCTCAACTGATAGCTTATATAGCCACTTACTGAGCAGGCATCTGTTCTTGACCTCAAGATTTTCAATACCCAGACCCCCTTGGTCCTTTTGGTCTACAAATGATATCCCACTTGGCGAGACGATACTTTCTCTTTAGTTCATCACTCTGCCTAAAAAATCTTGATCGGTAAAAGTCCAGCCTTTTCCTAACCCCAACTTGAACTTGAAAGAAAGATAGTAGGAACATCGGCATACTCGTGAGCACCGAATAAATAAGAATCAACCGGCCTCCATAAGACATAAGTTTGCCCTTCCAGCCACTAAGTTTCTTCTCGAACTGATCTTTGATGCATTTCCACTCTCTGTTTGTTAGCTTACGATGGTGAGTGGGTATACGTAGGTACGTAAAAGGTAAAGCCCCTAATTAATTCACATCCAAACAATTGCCGATAAGCCTCTTGTTCCTCCTTGGCTCTACCAAAGCAGAACAACTCTCTTTTATGAAAGTTAATTTTTAATCCGGTCAATTGTTCAAATAAGCATAGCACCAGCTTCATATTTCTCGCTTTTGCCAAGTCATGCTCCATAAAGATGATTGTATCATCAGCGTACTGTAGAATGGACACACCCTCATCAACTAGGTGAGGCACCAAGCCACCCACCTGACCGGCCTCCTTTGCCCTACCTATGAGAATTGCCGACATGTCAACCACAATGTTGAAGAAAATAGGGGACATTGGATCACCTTGCCTCAGGCCTTTGTGTGTCTGGAAATAATGACCTATATCGTCATTCACTTTAATTCCAACACTCCCTTTTTGTGTAAAGGATTCTACTCAAGGCCGCCAAGCTTCATCAAAACCCTTCATGCGTAAGGCCTGTTGAAGGAAGGGCCATTTGACTTTGTCAGACGCTTTCTCAAAATCCACTTTGAAAACAACCCCATCCAGCTTTTTCGTGTGGATTTCATGGAGCGTTTCATGAAGGACCACAACCCCTTCAAGGATGTTCCTGTCCGGCATGAAAGCAGTTTGGGTAGGCTACACCACAGCATGCGCGATCTGTGTGAGCCTATTAGTCCCGACCTTGGTGAAAATTTTGAAGCTAACATTAAGAAGACAGATGGGCCTGGATTGTTCAATTCTCACAGCCTCTGTTTTCTTAGGAAGAAGGGTTATCGTTCCAAAATTCAGCTGAAAAAGCTGAAGCTGCCTAGAGAAGAGATCATTGAACAAAGGCAACAGATCCCCTTTAATGATATGCCAGCACTTTTTATAAAACTCCGCTGGAAATCCATCGAGGCCCGGCGCCTTTTTATTTTTCATTTGCGAAATGGCCTCAAACACCTCTTTCTCAGTGAAAGGAGCCGCAAGAATATCATTCTCCGCCGCTGTGAGTTGAGGAACATCCTCAATCCTGGACTCATCCAGAGACACACAGTTCTCTTCTGGAGGGCCAAACAGCTGCTTGTAATACTCTGTAATGTACAGATTTAGGTTTTCCTGTCCTAAAATTGTTCCTTCATCTTGCTCAAGCTGAAAGATCCTCTTCTTTCTATGTTTACCATTAGCGATCATGTGAAAGAATTGAGTGTTTGCATCCCCCTGGACTACTCGTCGGACCTTGGCCCGCAACGCCCACTTCAATTCCTCTTCTCGAAGAAGTTCTTTCAGCCTCATCTCCGCATCAAGCTTGGCATGAAGCTCCGCGGCCGGCAGCACCGTGGTTTCTGCTTTTACATCTAGGGACTGAATAAGGGAAAGGAGCCTTTCCTTTTCGACCTTATAAATCCCGCTAAGATGCTTAACCCAACCACGCAGGAAACTCCTCAAATGCCTAATCTTATTCTGCCAGCACTGAAGCGCAGTCTTCCCTCCTGACTCCTTAGCCCACTCTCGGGCCACGAGATCAAGGAAGCCTTCTTGTTCAAACCAAGCTAGCTCAAAGGAAAACGCGTTTTTGTTCCCCAGGTGGGTGGCCTCACCAGAGTCCACAAATAGCGGCATGTGGTCAGAAATTCCACGGGACAAATCCTGGACTGTTACTAGAGGGAACTTCTGTTCCCAATCAACACTAGCCGACACTATATCCAACTTCTCATACGTCGGATTTGGAGCGCGTTAACCCAGGTGAATTTCCTACCCGAGAGCTCAATTTCTCTCAGGTCCAGAGTTTCAATGATAGTACTGAACATGAACGACCATCTGCCGTCAAAGTTATCATTATTCTTATCCTCACGCCTTCTAATTATATTGAAATGCTCGGGCTTGAGTTCGGGCTGTGCGGCACCATATACCGCAACCAAAGCCCAATTAAACCCATCTTCCTTCGAACACACCCGAAACTTGACTGCAAAGTCACCCATAACCACACTACGAACCTCTAGCGCTTCACATCTAACGCCGAGTAAGATTCCACCCGTTCTCCTCTCGGTGGCAGACATAATGCCAATCAAAATCAATACCTCCGACAAAGTATTGAGAAATTGTGGCAAAAATTATCTCTACCAGTCTCCGATAGAGCGATAAAATCTAAACGATGCTCGAGACGCCTCAGCAAGAAACCTTCTTTTAGCCAAGTCCTTTAGACCTCTGCTATTCCAAAAGATTCCTTTCATAGTTCATCATGGAATTTTTTAGCCTTACGAATCCTAGCACTACTACGCACTGCGGACACCGGTTACACCTTCTGTTTCCACTTGCTTTTAGAGATAGTTTGACTCTGCAACCGGTCCTCACAACCAGTCTCAGACGGTCTAGCCAAACCATCTCAGTAGACTCATCCTCTACTTCCGCCTCAGGAATGGCGGCATAAGATCCGCACAAAAATTGTCGAGCACCCTGACCCCCAGCGCATCAACCTCAGAATCGCTCATGGGTTTAACCGCCGCAATATTACGAATCAACTCTAAGGCCCGCTCAGCCTCAAGATCCAGAAGATCATTAACAGAATTAGAGATTTCAGTGACATTACTACCTAGTGAAACTCCTAATTGATTTGCATTTTCAACAATCTCATCATTGGAAAAATGCAGAATGGGATTAGAAGTATTGACCGACATACCAGTAGTGACCTCAACGTCACGGAGCTTGGCCGCCCTCATGGCGCACCGCTGCTGAATTTCGTCCACATCCGGCTGAGTCTGGAGACGGCCACTCACCCGTCGCCCCTCAGACATCGGTCCTGAATCCCTCCAAGTGCAATGATCTCCTCCCGAGAGATCCTGGTCGGGGTGTGGCCTCCTGCCTCACCCCAACCGCTAGGCCGGACACCTTGCACGGACTCCCCGGCAGCCTCGCCAGGAAGTGGCAAGGCACGCACCGTAGCCTCAGACGACTGGCGCGCCCCGCAGGACGGAGCCGGCAGCGAGCGGGGTGAAGGGAGTGCATGGGCCGCCTGCCCTCTCTCCCCACCCAGCACCGGAGAGGCCACCACCAGCGGCGTCGCAGGAGGAGAAAGCTCCGAGGCCACCTGCCCCGAGCCCCCACCCGATGGCACAGCCGCCACCAGCAGAGAGGTAGACGCGATGGGAGAGAAGGTATCCGAGGCCACCTGCCCCAGACCCCCTCCCAGCGTAGAGAAGGACCCGGGTGCCACATGCCCCGAATCCCCTACCTCAGCAGGAGAAGAGTAACCTGAGGCCGCCTGGCCCGGGACTCCTCCCGACAAAACAGCCACGAGCATCGGCGTCACGTCCTGAGGAGGTACAGCGTGCTGAGCACGAGAGGTAGTGGCCACCTGCCGACTCACCTCCTCCTCTCCCCAGACCGAGTTCGGCGAAGCCCCAAGAACCCCAGGAATAGAGCACATAGTATCCTCAAACCCCAAAGTAGGCAACGCGAGCTCAAAAGCCTCCTCGGACTCCACCCGATGACTCCACAACCTCGGGGGTGCAGAAGGGGGCTCGAAGGACCCAAATCTCAGAGTCGTCGTAGGCACCGAGGAGGGTGGGGCTGCCCCATCCCCAGTCGTCGCGGTCTCGGGCCCCAGTCCCTTGGACAGCTGTCGTCCAGCGTCTTCGACCGGCGGCTCCTTTGCTCCCGCGCTGTCGTCACCCTCGTGCATATCCACGTCGGACTCATGAGCCGCCGCAGCCAAAAGGCTCTCATCCTCAGACTCAATAACCATACTATAAATCCTGCCTCGATAAGCCCACTTAACCATTTCCGGCACATACTCAACGTTCAGAATACTAACCAGAACCCGAGCGATCCCGTGAGCTTGCGTGAACGCCATATCCACACGCTCAGGCTTCCCCACAAAAATGCCCATGCTGGCCATGACCCGAGCATCCTGCAACGGCTTGGAGGGGGGCCCGGAAAATCGCAACCTCGCCTGAGTAAGTGGCTTACCCTGAGGCTCCACGTGCTTCCACTCATGAAACTCAAGGATGCAATCAGTTCCCGGCACCTTACACATCCCAAAACTCAACAACCTCTGCAAATCCTCCACGGAAGGAAACTCAACTCTGAACATCTTAGCAGCGAGACTGACAAGGTCCCACTGGAAATCCCCAGCTGCCAACTCCTGAAGCCTCTGCACGATCTGTGTCTCAGAGACCTCCCCTATGGTGACCTTGACAATCCCCGTAGTCATGCTCGGGGCCTCATCAGTAACCTCTCGCTCATTCGAAGACTCAAAAAATGTTAGCTCGGCACAGTAAACTCCATACATCATGAGCGACGGTGCCTGATCTCGCAGTATCGGACAATCCCCAGAGTCGTGTGCCAGCTTACCGCAGGTATCACATAACAGAGCCACACACTCCGCAATGAAGTGGCCCTTGTCTCCACATTGATAACAAAGCATCTTTTCCTTCATGCGCGCCCACTTGGACGCCCTATCAGACTCAGCCATGTCCATCATCTCCGCAGACGCATCAGCCATAACCTCGTTCTCAGGAACCTGAACACTAGCAAGAGCCGTCACCACCTCCATGGCGTGACCGGTCAGCACTGGCTCCTCGGCAGCCCCGTTATCTGTCATCTGCTCGACAACAACACGTGGGGGCGGAGGACGTGGACGGTACCGGCCCCCTCGACCGCCCCGACCACCACGATGGCCACGGTGACCTCCTCGTTGTCGATGACCCGGATCAGAAGGCCCCTCAACGAAGCCACCAGAAGGACCCAAGAACGGCCTCTCCGCCGAACCATCGCTCTGCCATGCATAGCCACGACCTCCACCCGTGGACGAAGACCCACGGTGCTGGCCGGCCCCATAGGCATCGTAGCCGTCATCCCCCCATTGACCCAGGGGCGCAGCCACAACATTGGACTGCGACGACGGAGACGGGCGAGCAACGACGTGGGTTGGAGGAGCCGGTCTAGGCATCGGACCTTGAGGCGCGGGTGGCCTAGGTGGCGCAGCCCCCCGGCCCGCAGCTGCCACCGCAGCACCGCCTGGAGTGTGAAAGAAGGTAAATTTCAAATATCAGAAGACAGATAACTTATCAAATATAACTAAAATTTATCTGTTGATTCTAATTATAATGGCCGTGATTAAAAGATAAAAAAGTTCATATAGCATTAGTCCCATACAAATGAGTGTACCATATGTCAGGAAAAGAATAATACGCACATTCATATAGTCATTATTGTTCATGCACCTAGATAGAAATAGGCTTATTTCTCTTTGCATACATGAGGCGCACATAACTAGCAAGTATGGCCACTAATTTTATATTAGGTATATTTGGATTTCGGCAAGGTGACCCGGTAAAAAGGAGATAACGGAACAACACAAACTATCAACTGAATGGAGTAAACCAGTCCCTTGCCGCTACCTGGTGAACCATCTCATGCGTGTAAGCGACACTATTGGGGAAGCACATGGGAAGATAGTCCAAACATTCATGAACCTTGAAAGGCCACCAATATGTTTATTTAATAAAACTGATGTGCTCTCAGTTGATGATATAACCACGTGGCAGACGTGGTAAGCAACTCAAACTTGATGAAAAAGATTACGGTTAATTGTGATTACTAATATTTATGATGTGGACAAAGAAAGGGTCGGCATGACGGTCGAAAACCGTCATGAAGAAAATTTTGGTAAAGGAATGATTTTACAAGAAAGCAGTGATCCGTCGCAAGAAATCGCTCATTTTATAGTGTTTCCCAGTGTCGAAAGTACCTGCAGGATGACTTAATAGCCCTTCTTTCACTGTGGTCGTTAGCGTCTGGCTAAAAAGCTTTAATTTCATCGCATCCTAAATGAAAGAATTTAATTTAATTTGTCCCACATATTTCATCATATAGTCACTATTGTTGGTATGGATCCTCCATATTGTCATATGTAAGGTTTGAGTATTTAGTAAAAGGAGTTGCAATAATAAGTACTAGCCTAACCCGCGCGGCATCGCCGCGCTCGGTGACTACTCGAATCTATGTAGTCCATTGTTTGAAGAATAGATCAGTGCCTATTCATTTATTTCTAATTCAAGCAAGTCAGAACGGTATATAGATACATTGAAGACACTGAAGATGCAAATTTATTGTAATTTTGCAAATGCGTGGATACAAAGAGAGCAATTAAAAGTGGCACACTTCTAAGACAAACTATTTATTGAAACTATATACAGTCCACTCTACGTAGCGAACTGTATATAGAAATACAAACATGTTGTGTAAATAAGCTAGAAGCAAGTCTCTTATGGATTAGATCATCCTGGTGTATCCTCCTGCAGGATTGGTGCCTGTGACAAAAGTGATACGGAGCTTTTGCAAATTCTTGCACACGTCCAATAGGAGGATGTGCGATGTGTACGTGACGATATGATCATCGCTCCGGGCACTGAGGGTACATACGGAGTGGCAATATATCAAAAAAGTTATTGCATATTTTTGCTGGAATCATTGTTTGTCTTGTAAACTCGTTTTGCTGTCACTAGTTATAGTGCATCTTAGAAGACAGGAAGCACATGTTGATAAATTTCTAATAAGCTAAAATGTGGCACATTCATTTTTGTCCTGCATCATTCTAGTGGAACCTCCTACAGGATTGGTGCCCGTGATGAAATGCTAAAGAGCGCCTTGATATTCATATCCTTGGACAATTTGCCATACATGTTTGATATTTCAATTGAACCATTCCTGCCATCGTATTGCAACGTAAATCAATATTTTATGTCTCTGGCTTTAAAGAATCCTCTTTGTTGAGTGTTTTAGTACTTCGTGAGGAAATGCTTATATGTTTGTCTATGCTAGACTCTCATTATCGCCCCACACGTGATGAACATATAAATGGTTGTATTTCAAGTTTTTCTCATTCGTCATGCTAATATGGTAAGTTCGCTAGTCTTTTATTACACTACACTTTCGCTTTCCTAATACTGATGTGTAAGTCAAGAAAATGGAGTGTATCTCTTTTCTATGGCTGATATACATTTACATTTTGAGCATACCAGTCACCGATTTGAAACAAACGACAATACTATGAACCAATCTTAAATATATAATTTGGGTAACTCTTATTTTTGCAACAACATTTAAAATTTCAGGATTAGAATACTTGCCCTTGACGATTTATATTGCATCTTATTTTCACAGATGCAATAAATTTCAGTTTTATTTTCTTGTTGCTTGGTGGTAAAAAGAAATCTTGAAGGTTTCAGATCCTACATAAACTTCTATAGTTTGAATAATAGCCCAATAGTACCAACTCATTAATTAATCATCTATACCTAATAATTCAGTTAATGAGACACATCTTGAAGGAACTATATGTTAAAAAACATAGAAGAAAACAGCTACAATTAGGAAAGTTAATAAGCTTAAGAATTAAAACCAACTTATAAGCATACTATCAACCTTTTAGAGAGTGCATGTAGGTAGATCAATCTGAAGTAAAGCAAAAGCACTATTGGCTGAATTTTCTGAAATCCTTCCAAACAGAATATTCATGATGCAAGTATGTACCTTTCATTGGTATATGCTTCTTTTCTAAAAGGATTTTCAAAAGGGAGCATAACACAGACAAAGCTAAAGAGCACCGTTTCAGTTTTCCCTATGATGTGATCCATTGTTACCCAGCATCAAAAAATGTTCTGACGGACACATTACCAGCTGGAACAAAACGGTCCATTCCCATGATCTGATCTAATGGATATGGGCACATGACCAGATCTATAAATCATTGTTGCATCAAAATAAAGAGAATGCTAGTCTACAGATTTCAGTGGCACGCTGGACTCCAGTGCGTGCTCTTGCTTGGACGCAAGCTGCGACCGCATCGACGCATCGTTGGCCTGTCCAGCCATGGGAATCTTCGCCTGCGTCAAGCGTGTGGTTCCTCCGAAGCTGCCTGGGACTGGTGAACGCCATGTTTCCTCGATTCTTATTGTTGATGCCGCTGCGTGTCCAAATTCCAAACTCCGTAAATAGCATGAACGTGGCGACAGGATTGCGTTCGCAGCGGTCCTCGAAGATGTTCGTAGCCTTGCTCAGCGCGAAGCTCTGGCCTGCTCCTACCCCTGCACGGCGACACACACCGACAGTCGGTTCAGAATCTGCCGCGCCGACCGCTGCCCCTGCATTGACATCCACCACAGGGCCACAGAGGCATCAGCTGATTGGCGGCATCGAAGAAGGCCATGATGGAGGGCCGATCAGCCAGACCCGGGCCTGGAGGTGGCCTACGGCGCGCGAGGCACGGCCGGTGGGGAAGCGGGATGTGTATGTCGCCGGAATTATAGCAGACGAATAGAGCGACGGTTACGTCAGAGCTGAGAGGTGCTGGTGTAGCGGAGGAATAGACAGCTCGTGCCGCGGTGGGGAAGAAGCGGGGCCACGAGTCACCTCTTTTATACGCATCTACAGCGGCACGTGGTGGAGCCGTATGGATTCGACTGGGCGCTTCGAGGCCCTAGTCAGAAAAAAATTGATCCGTCCACGTAATCGCAAACAACTAAAATATCAGCATCCACTATAACCTACTCATATGATCTAAGCGGCGGTGACTCTTATAAGAAAGAAAAAACCAAACACGACATGCAAAGCATATTGGAATTAACCACGAGGTGTGGTACGTGTCCGGGTTGTACACGGACAACAATCATCTAGTAGTAGTAGGATTAGGACTTGTAGCCGACTCGGTTAGCTTGTATTGGTCCTAGATACTATATACTTCCTCCGTTCTTTTATGTAAGGTGTATTATTGTCGGCACGGTGATCAAGACACATAATTATAGACTTGTTAGGACAAAATTACGCTTAGCAAATTTATTGGTTAGTGGCAAGTAAATCAGTTAGTCCAAAAAAATAGAAAATACATGCAATCAGCATAGAGATAGTTTCCTTCTTTTGCTACAAGGAAAGATATAGACAATCAGGAGAGAAATACTTTTCTTTTTCTAAAGGTCTAACACGGAAATTATGAGGAATTAGAAGAAATGCACTTTATATTTTGGAATTTTATTAAAAAACAAATACACTTTACATAAAGGAACTGAGGGAGTATATACCTAAGGTATACACGAAAATGCCGAACGGTGGACGAGCACTATGAGGACTTTATCCAGTCCGTCTGTTTTACACATTGGCCAGCTTCATCACGGTATTTGCGGGAGCTGTCCCCCCCGTAGACCATCCCCGCCCACGTATTCTGGTTGTCAGTGAGGGTGGTGTAGCGACAGAATCTAGCTTTGCGTTGATGTACCAGGTACAATCGAGCATGCGCATGCAGCAAAAAGAGAGTCGCCCATGTGGACTTGAATTTCGCCCTTGCACGTGACCCCCCGTCACTGTCATGCTTAAGTTTTGTATAGATAATCCTTCATTAACAGCATATTAGCGTGAGATGGACCAAATTCCTTCATTAACAGCATATTAACGTGAGATGGACCAAATTTAATCAAAGAGCACCGGCTGTGGATTGTCAACGACTCTATGTTGTAGTAAATCAAAGGAGTTCGCGGTTGGAAAATGACAATACCCCGCGAACTATCGTTATTAATCACAATTATGGCACCGATTTGGACATGGTTTCCCATCATGTTTCTGTGCCTCGGTAATTAAACACGTAATTTGTTTTTAGCAGCTAGACGGTGTAGTTTGTTGGTTAGGTCCGTGGATGCCCAGGTTCGCGATGGGCCGGATGGAACATCTGCCATTCAAGCATATAGCCAAGAAGATAATCAAAACCCTGGCTAAAATTTAGGAACTAGATGAATCGACCGTAAATTCCTATATATAATACAGGTGGCGAGCCTGACATTCAAGCATATAGCCAAGAAGATAATCAAAATAAATTGATTACTAATACCTGCGTGTCCACCCGCTGGTAGCCTCTGAGCACACTTGCAAACGCGGACCCTCGCCGACAGATCCAGCATTTCCGCCGCCGCTGCAGAGGTCTCCGGCACGGCGGATGTCGCCCTCGGCGACGCTGATAGATGCCTGGGACTCTATAGGGCGCGCAACAGCAGCACCCTCCATCTGCCCATGGCTAATCCTGCGTGCAAAAAAGGGGACCAAGTAATCTTAGCAATCCGCAGCGACTACATCCAATAAACAAGCGGATCTAATCAAACCTTGGCCTAGAGGGAGATTAAGTTGCAGTTTAATTACCTCTTTTCTGAATCGCCCTCCGGCGACACGAACAGGTCCATGGAGCCCTATCCAAGCTCTCGATCCGGAGGAAGAAGAGGAGGTGTAGAGAAGAGCAGCAGGCGTCGCTTGGATCTTGGTCGCTCAGTCTCGACCCCGAGGAAGAAGACAAGCTGGACAGAGGAGCAGCAGTCATCGCTTCGACCTGGGTCGTCACCGACGGACCAACCCTGCTTTTGATTAATGAATAGCTGAACAGTTTGGTGTGGACAAGCTGTCCCACCACTTTGGTCACGTGATCTTGCAAATGCACCAAACGAGCTGCACCAGTACCACATCGCGCTGTTCGCTGGTCCAGCCTCAAAAGCACGAAACATTTGTTCCAAAGCAATACGCCTAAGGACCCTACCACCTATCACTAGCGATAGAGCATGGGGGGCAGCGACTTGACGTTTGCTCATCTCCAGGAATCCACTTGCGGCCAAGATTAAGTCCACACAAGCCCGCGTCCACCGAAGAGTTGCTTCCATACACGTCCACCGAAAAGTTGCTTCCAAGTATACACCTGTAAGACAACCGTGAGTTGAAGCAATAAAGAAAGTACAGGAACGACAGGTTACTGCGGCCATCCAAATCGATCTAAGTACGTGCGATTGTGTAAGTGCGTGTTGGTGTCCCGGCCAGAACTACTAGTACATACTAGTAGTACACGAGTCAGGAAAGAATCGATCTGGATTAGCTAGCAAGGCTAGCTTTGCACTACGGTGGACTGTCTTTCTCGGTGTAAAGTAAATCGTCGAGTTCGTCAGCGAGCTTCGTCTGTCATCGTCGTTCGTCGTCGGTCGTATCGCCGTCGTCGGAAGTACTCGGCGTCGGGACTGGACCAACAATTGATATCTAGAGCAAGGTTGATCTTCTAGTAACAGAAGATCATGTCGGATGACGAGAAGACCAAGCAACTGGCAAAGTACTCCGGTGTGGCTAAAGTAATTGCTGCTTCGGTGAGATCGGAGTATCCACGATTTGACTGTGGAAACTTCGTGATGTGGGCGATCATGATGGAGTGGGCGCTCGAGGCAAATGAGCTCTGGGAAGCCGTTGACCCCGGCGGTGAGGAGTACCTGAAGGGTGGTGCCGTGTATCGGAAGGATCGCCAGGCTATCACGGCCATCTGCTCGGTGATGCCGGTGGACGTGCAGCAGCATCTAATCTCGAAGACATCAGCGAAGAAGGCGTGGGACACGCTCAAGACATTACATCTAGGGCACTTTCGGCGCGCCGTGAAGCTAACTTGCAAACTTTGCTGAAAAGTTACGAGAATCTGAGGATGGGAGAAGACGAGACGGTGGACGCTTTCGCAGCGAGGGTGGCAACGATGGTGAATGGGATTCACGGTCTCGGAGAGAAGTTGGAGGACATCACCGTGGTTCGGCATTTTCTACGTGCCGCTCCATCGCGCTACATGCCGATTCTATCAGCGATCGAGCAATGCGTTGATCTCAAGACTCTCACTTTGGATGATCTGGTTGGTCGCTTCAAGGCCCATGACGAGCGGATGAAACTGAGTTACGGTGACGCAAATCAGGATGAGTACCTAATGCTTACACGTGCTCAGTGGCAGGCAATGGTTTTCAAGGAGAACAATTTCGACAAGGCTTCTCGTAGCGGCGGAAAGTACCGTCCCACAAAGGGCACCGACGAACAGTCGGAGAAGCCAAGAAAGAAAAAGTTCGACAAGAGGAAGATTCGCTGCCACAACTGTAATCTGCTTGGGCACTTCAAGTCGGAGTGCAAGAATCCCCCGAAGGAGAAGGCGCTCATGGTCCAGCAAGATGATGAAGGTGTCATGATGTTGATGTGTGAACTCGTGGACGAGGAGGATCCAGTTCTTCAAGCGGCGGCTAAAGAAATTGTCGCGCTCTGTGAAGAAACGGTTCACTCTCAAAATCATGGTTCGGAAACTCGTGTCGAAGCTACGGACGCGGGGGGTGATTCCGAAAGTTATGTCGATGTTACAGGCATAAGTTCTAACTTCGCTAGAGCGGAAGCAACGATTGCCGCGTGTGTTCGGCCATGGAGAAGCAATCATTCTGCGAAGCGTCCAGAAAAATTGAAGGCGTATGTGGCGCCCGAAGTTCACAAAGAAACAACATATATAAATGCAATGCTTGTGCAAAGTTGGACACACGTGCAGCAAAAGAGCGGCCACATGTGCAAGTGTTTCAATGGACGCATGCCTAACAGTAGCAGCAGCTTGTGGTGGCCGTAGTGGCCAATATGCTATGCATGAAAGGCCCGAAGACAGATTTTGTCTAGCAGCAGGGAACGTGCCAGTGGGATGCATCCCATGCACAGGTGCTGCACCTGGTAGCACATCCAGCCGGGCAGGAGGCCCATGCGGTGGCACACGTGGAGATCCGGCAGCGCTAGTGTTTTTTGGTTCTTCATCGCATGAAGAAGTCATGTATGGTGGTTATTTTGCTTTGCAAAAAGAAAAGTGCGCAACAGAAAATAAGACGTCGCCTCTGACGGTACAGGAGGAAAGGACAAAGTCATCTACACCTATGCATCTTGGACCGGTGTTACACCCGTATCCGGAGAATTTTTTTCGGACGATTGACCCGGAAAGGTGAAAAGGAGTGGGCGACGGTGTCTAAGCGCCGAGGAACCGGCGGATTTCGAAGACGCAAATACAAAGGAGTATTGGCGTCAGGCTATGGAAGAAGAGTTGAGGTCGATCCACGACAACAATGCATGGGAATTTGTGGATCTTCCCAACAATAGAAAAGTCATGGATCTCAAGTGGGAATTTAAGATCAGGAAAAACGCCGAAGGGTCCGTGAAGCACAAAGCGAGGATAGTAGGCAAAGAGTACGTGCAAGAGGAAGGTGTGGATTTCAAAGAAGTGTTTGTTCCCATTGCAAAGATGGAGTCGGTGAGATTACTCATCGCTCTCGCGGTTCAGGAATCATGGAAGATACATCAAATGGATGTAAAATCCGCATTTTTGAATGGCGAGTTAGAAGGAGATGTGTATGTGGCCCAACCACCGGGATTCATCAAAGAGGGAGAAGAGCACAAGGTACTGAAGTTACACAAAGTCTTGTACGGGCTACGACAAAGCTCTCGGGCATGGAACATCAAACTTGATCAGACGATGATTTCTCTTGGATTTGAGAAAGCCCCACTAGAGTATGCGATGTACAAGAGAGGTGAAGGAAGGGATCGTCTACTAGTTGGAACCTACGTCGACGACCTATTGATTACTGGAGCAGATGAAGTGGTGATTGCAAAGTTCAAGCTACAGATGAAAGAGCTTTTCAAGATGGATGATCTAGGTCTTTTGAGCTACTACCCCGGGATAGAGGTACAACAAAAGACGGAGGGGATCACATTATGTCAGGAGGCATACACAAGAAAGGTACTTAAAAGCTATGGCATGAAAGATTGCAATCCAAATGACACTCCAATGAAACCTCGTCTTGAGCTGAGCAAGAAGAGTAAAACACCCGCACTTGATGCAATAGAGTATATTGCAGCTGCCACTGCGGTGTGTCAAGGTGTGTGGCTAGGGAGGCTACACGGTGATCTCATGGATCGAGATCCGAAACAAATGGTGCTCAATGTTGATGGCGAGTCTACAATTTTTCTACGCGAGGATCCAGTGCGGCATGATAGGTGCAGGCACATTGATACAATGTATCTTTACAGAAAGGATTGTGCGGAAGAAGGGATGACGAAGGTCAACTACGGTTGTACGGATGATCAGCTGGCGGACATCCTAATCAAGGCTTGGGTCGGCGTCGAGCTGTGACATGACGACGTCGTGTTTAGGGGATGATTTTTGGAATTAATCACGACGTGTGGTACGTGTCCGGGTTGTACACGGACAACAATCATCTAGTAGTAGTAGGATTAGGACTTGTAGCCGACTCGGTTAGCTTGTATTGGTCCTAGATACTATATATACCTAAGGTATACCCCTGTAAGACAACCGTGGGTTGAAGAATAAAGAAAGTACAGGAACGACATGTTCCTGCGGCCATCCAAATCGATCTAAGTACGTGCGATTGTGTACGTGCGTGTTGGTGTCCCGGCCAGAACTACTACTAGTACACGAGTCAGGAAAGAATTGATCTGGATTAGCTAGCAAGGCTAGCTTTGCACTATGGTGGACTGTCTTTCTCGACGTAAAGTAAATTGTCGAGTTTGTCAGCGAGCTTCGTCTGTTATCGTCATTCGTCGTCGGTCGTATCGCCATCGTTGGAAGTACTCGGCGTCGGGACTGAGCCGACAAAGCATCTGCCGCTAAGGCTGGTCATAGTGGGAGTAACTTAGCAAGTAACATAACACACTTCGAAAAAAGTTTGCTTAGATGGCATGTATTTAATGAGAAGTGAAATGGTTGGAGTAACATAATATGTTACTATAACATAACACATTCCAAGGCAAAATGAGTTTACATCTTAATAAATGTTGGTTTGCATGATACTACATACTCCCTCCGATCCTTTTTACTCTGCACATTGGATTTGTCGAAAGTAAAACTTTGCTAAGTTTGACCAAATTTATATTGGAAATTATTAGCATCTATAATATCTAATAAATATAATATGAAAGTATATTCTAAGATGGATCTAATGATATTGATGTTGTTATGTGAATGTTAATAATTTTTTATATAAATTTGGTCAAAGTTGGATGAGATTAACTGCAGACAAACCTAATATGCAGAGTAAAAAGGACCAGAGAGAGTATATATTACTCTGCTTCCCACTATAACTAGCCTAACGGCCTACACATCCTACTTCCATGCATGCACACGCAGCCAATTCATCATCGGAAACCACGCCAAACCAGTGCATGCACTGTGCCCGAGAGAAAATTGGAAACCACCACCCCATACCGCACAACCCAAGAGTTTGACCAAGAAAAACAAATCAAGGAACAAATTGCTGAACCACCAAGAAGTTCACCCGGTTATATCCCCCAGTAAATAGCGTGTAGCATTCTGATTGGTCTGATTTTTAATGATAAGAAAAGGTAAAAAAAAACAGGGTAAATCAAACCTAGCCAGGTTTAGTATATTAAGAATTTGCCAACAATAGTGCACTTAATATAAATATTTGTATTAGTTTTCTTTTATATTTTGTGATATACCATTGCTACTTTCATAGAAAAATTAAATCATATAATATTTGGCTGGTAGGGGAAATAGTGGCTGAGAAAGCAATATCGTGGGAACAATAAAAAATATCAAGTTATGCTGAATGGAAAACATAGATAACTAGAGTAAAATGAGAAGACATCGAAGCATGTGGATCATGTATGATAGATTAAAAATAGAAAACATAACTGTAATATGGCAAGACAGAAGATTTTACCACTCTCTACGCGATTCACCAATAATTATCTTGACTTATACTAAACAACATAGAGAATTATAGTAAGATGAAAAGACATCCAAGCATGTGGATCATGTACAATATAGTATTAAAATGAAAACATAATAAACAAATTGTGAATGAATGAGGTAAAAGTATTTGGTCTTTCATGTCACGCATCCAGATATTTGACACCAACACAAAGTACAAAATACGAACATATGTGTATCAAAATTTAATGCAAAAATGAAATAAAGTAGTTATGTAAAATACACATATATAGCAACAGATATAAAATCTAGCCGCGCAAATGCGCGGGTCACCCCGCTAGTTATCATTAAAATACATGAAAAACTTGTGCAAATACAACATTAGGATATTAACATTTTCCAAATAAGATATCACTCGTAGAAAAAGGGCCTATTGTCCCGGTTGGTGAGGGCCTTTAGTCCCGGTTCATGAACCGGGACTAAAGGGTCGGTATTAATGCCCTGGCCCTTTAGTCCCGGTTTAATCCAGAACCGGGACAGATGGGCCTCCACGTGGCCTGTGCGCTGAGCCCAGGCAGAGGAGGCCTTTTGGTCCCAAGTTATTGGCACCAACCGACCAATAGATATCCACGCCACAAGATTTACGTGGCTGGGGTTTTTGTTTTTTTTTGAAAGGGGGGGGGGTTGGGGGTTTTGTGTGGTTAATTTAGGTGTTTCATATATTGTGTTAGCTAGCTAATTAATAGAGAGAAGTGTCCTCTCTTTTGTCCGTGCTTGGTCGACGCTACGTACTATACATACGTATAGAGAGGACTAGCTAGACACGCTAGATAGCTAGTAAGCTAACGAAGGAAACAGAAGATCGTCTTGAACATATATGCATACAGAGGGAAGTGATATCGACCACCTCTCCTTCTCCGAGAGATTGGTCGAACAACAAGTTCTCGTATATCTATCCGACACTACCGCTACATATATACAATAGTTATCTTTTACAAATATAATCTCCTAACATACGGACGCGTGGTCCACATAGTATTCTCCGTCTTCAGCGATCACGTGGTCAAGAAAGAATGCCGCCAATTCCTCTTGAATTGCTCGCAGTCGATCTGGTGCTAGGAGTTCATCCGCATCCGAAACATCTAATTTTAAGAAGGGGTCAATACATATATATATGAATGAATGAAACTCAACACAAATGATGGTAATAAAATAAAATCGTGAATATTGTTATTTACGCACTTCATATTGTTTGTCGAGTAGCCCGCTCACAGTGTCGTATGGCGGATGGACTCGCAAATGTAGTATCCACAGAAATCATTCCCTTGTTCCTGCCACAACCACTTTACAAGAAATAGAGGTCAATCAAACTGATAATTAGCAAGCATGCTAAATGGTATTGATGAAACTAGCGCTTGAATCACTAGGAAATGCGTGGAATATGCTACTATAGTACTTACTTTCGGGTGTCTAAATTGCAGCTTCTTCGGCAGTCTCGGAGCTTTTTTGGTGAATTTTCTCCAAACCCTGCCATATAAAGAAAACAATTACTTGAAATCAGAAATGAACAAAGTTGCTGATATGGTGGATAATGATCGATTTAACTTACTTCTCGAGCATTTTAGTCATGTCTGCATACTCCTTGGGATCTTTTCGTTTGGAGTCTAAGACAGTTACTACTCCCTGCTCAATCTTAATCTCTAGGAGAATATAGTGGTACCTGCGCACACATGCATAACTCATCAATATTACATTACTATAACCTGGACTAATAAGGGAAACCGAATATGCCACAAGACAGTAACACTCATTTGAAGTTGTAAGGAAAGAGTATTATATCTTTGTGTTCATTTATTACCAACGATTGTAGCAAGTTGGCCTCGGTATTTTCGGCATGAAATTCAACCTCAGTTGCATCTATGAGATATGTGTTAATGAACCCAATATCACCCACTTGTCTTTTCTTCAATTCGCTGATCTTCAATCTGCATAATATAGTGAGGATAATTATAAATACATGCAATGAAAGAGCTGAGTTATATAAAGAGACTTAATGATGTAAGTAGTACTACTTACAGACAGTAGCAGTTGACCGTTGCTTTATCGAGGGCCAATTGATTGAAAAACTGATAGAACTCCTCAAATGGAATAGGCAACAGTTCAATTCCAACGAGGTCATGCTCCTTTTTAACTCTCACATACAAAGTACTCCTCCCCTCAGACTCTCTGCAGGTTTTCATGTACCAATCATGCAATCTTTGCATCATCGTTGATAGAGATCTTTCATCTTTGACGAGAGGCTTCCCGTACTCGTATCTTTGTATCTGCACCTCCAAGAAATCATAATGTACATCGTCAAGGTGTAATCTTCAGGATTGCCATAACCGGGCACCATCCTCGGATCGACGATGTCGCTAGCGTGCACCTTGAGCGGGGCCACGATTGCCAGCTTGTTCGCCAAGCTGGGCAATTTGTTTCCCAGCTCGTCGTTCTTTCATCCTTTGATCACTTTTAGTACTTCCCGACCTCTCCGCTTCTGCAAATGCCTTTCCAATAATGTGCTCATAGTTGCCTTTCGGCGGAGACTTGGGTGGTTTTGTCAGGGCAGCCAGAGTGCGCTTCGCTTTCACCGGATCTACCTTCTCCTCCGGAGGTGGATGTCTCTTTGGTTTCAACCCTTCAAAGAAGTCCTTCACTTCGGTCCGCGCGATCTTCGTGTTTTCCTCCCCGGTCCTCTCATACGGTAACTTCTCTGGAGTCTTCAGAGAAGGACCGAATCTGTATGTCCTCCCGCCTTTGGCTGTACTGCTAGACGCCGGCAGAGCAGACGGAGCGGATGTCTTCTTTCCTTGCTTAAGAGGCGGAGGAGAAGGACTACGACGCGCCGGAGCAGCCGGAGAGGCGGCAGGTCTCTTCCGCCCTTGCTGACGAGGCAGAGAAGGAGGAGGCTGGCTGCTCGGGCGCGCCGGCGCAGGCGGAGAAGGAGGTGGAGTGCCGCCACACGCCGGAGAAGGAGCCGGCCGAGTGCCCTGATCGTCACTCGCCGGAGGATGAGGCGGTGGAGGAGGCGGAGGCGTCCAGTTCGGAAGGTTGATGAGATCCTTCCGCCATAGGCATGGAGTCTTGAGCGTAACCCAGCCGATACTCCCCTTCACCAAGAAGGTGGTCAAGCCGGAGGTCCTCAAATCCTCCGTTATTTCATCCACCATCACCTTAGCATATCCTTCTGGAATCGGCCGGCAGTGAAAAGTTGAGTCGGGTTTAGTCGGATAAACAGAGCCAACAACCGCCTTGACCTTCAAATTGCTCCATTCCGCCATAAGGTGGAAATTTTGATACTCCGTGATAGCATCCACGGGATAGCTGGTAGGAGCCGTCAAGGCATGCTCCGGCTGAAGCAGCTCGGTGGAAGCCACGCTGCTTCTCTGCTGAGATGGCGGGGTAGCTTCGGGGGAAGCTTCGGCAGGTCGTTTGCTCCGCTCGCTTCTCGTTCCTCTAGCCCCATTACCCTTTCGTGCATCGCCGCATTTGGCTCTGCTTCCGCTTTCTTCCTCCTCTCCTGGGTTTTGTAACCCGGCGTCTCGAAATCCAGCCTTGATTTAAACGGAGCTGGCGTGCCTCGTGTCCGCCTGTGGTGCCTGTGGGATTCGAGGGCCATTGTGAGCTCGTCCTTCTCCTGTCTCGAACAAACTTCCCTTGCTGCGTTGTTCGATATATTGCTTTAGCCTCTTGACCGGTATGTCCAATTGATCGTCTGGTCAAATGCACTTCCTCGATACAGGTCCAAGGTTCCGCCAGCCCCAAAGAACCAAGTCCGCAACGGCCTGGCGATTCATTGTCTCTGGTTCGATCCCTTTATCAAGCAGATCATTCTCAGCCTTGGCCGACTTAGGCCGGGCTACGAGGTAGCCACCTAACCCCATGCGATGGTGAAGCTTCTTCTTTGCAACATTTTGCTTGTTTGTCGCCGACATCTTTTTACTCTTTTCCGATGTCTTGTGGGCCACAAATGCGGGCCAGTCATCTCTGATCTTCTCATATTTGCCCTTGAATTATGGTGTCTCTTTTTTATCGACAAACTTATTCAGGTCTTTCTTCCAATTCCTGAATAGGCCTGCCATCTTCTTAAGAGCAAAAGACTTGATTAATGGCTCTATAACTGGCTTCTCCGGATCATCCTCTGGCGGTAGGGTGAAATTTGACTTCAGCTCACCCAAAGATCATCTTTCCGCAGATCATCGACATAAAACACCTCGTGGTCTTCGTTCTTAGGCTTATACCATTGTCGGATGCTGATCGGGATCTTGTCCCTAACCAGAACCCCGCACTGAGCAACAAATGCCTTCTTTGTCCGGATGGGTTCAATCGGTTGGCCGTCGCCCGCGATTTCTATGATCTCAAACCTTTCATCCGAGCTCAACTTTTTCTTCGGGCCTCGTCTCTTTACCGAAGTTGTGCTCGATCCGGAGGGCTAGAAAAAAGAAAGAAAGACAAGAGTTAATTAATATGTGTACATACCAAAACAATGAATCCATCAATTAGCTAGTCAAAGACAGCTTAACTAATATATATACCTGGCGGACTCAGTTCGGTGATCACCGGAGCCGTCCTCACGGTCTACTTCTTCACCCTCTCCTTCTTGCACCGGCATTGGGTCATCGGAGCCATCATAATCATAGCCAGCTGCTTCTTCACCCTCTCCTTCTAGACCATCGGTGTCGTTGAGAAACATCAACGAGCAGACGGCATCACTTCCTTCTGCGATTATGTCCCTCAACAACGCTTCTTGTGCTTCGTCTCGGGGGGTGTCCATAGTTTCTACAAATATTTACAACATGGCAATTATTATTCAAACATGACAGATATGGATATATTAGTGGCAAACGTAGAACTAGCTAGCTAATCACAATAAGGAATCATATTAATTAGTGGCCTCGACGCTGCTTCTCTAGGGTTTCGGGTGGCCTCGACAACGCTTCAAGGGTTAGGGGTGGCCTCGAGAATGCTTCAAGGAGGGGGTAATATCGACCCCCCCCCCCCCACGTGTTGAAGCTATCGGGAGGGGGTATATCGACAACAACAACGACGACACTACATCTATGTCCCACAAGTGACGTGGGCATCGACGCCTGCGTCACTTGTGGGACGTGGATGTAGTGTCCGACACCGACGGCCACATGTATCTCACACCGACGATAGTTGCTATTTAATTAGGGTTTCCTCTACCGCTCGGCGACCCTCGGCGACCCTCGTTCCGATAAAAAAGAGGAAGAAGAAGGAAAAAGAGGAGAAGAAAGAATAGAGGAGAAGAACTCCTCTATTCTTTCTTCTCCTCTTTTTTTTCTTCTTCCTCTTCTTTTTTTATCCTCTTCTTCCTCTCATGTTCGACGACCCTCGACCCCGATAACATACATCCATGCATCGATATCATTCCATACATACATAGACATCTACATTATATATGAACAAACATCTATGTCCCACAAGTGATGTGGGCATCGACGCCCACGGTAGGGTAGAGGGTCGTGGATCGCCGAACGGTCGAGGGTCAAGGGGTCGAGGATTGCCGAGGGGTCGGGAGGTTGCCTAGTGTCAAAGGATTCAACAAAACCATGTCTTCATCATTAGCCGGAAGTAACATGTGCATGATGGTACGAAGCACTCCAAAGTTATTTTGGAAAGGAGTCCCAGATAGGATAATTCGCTTTTTGGTACAAAGTTCAGCAAGAACCTTCCAAATATCGTTATTTGGAAGGCCTTTGCTGAAATTGCATAAAAGGCAAATTATCCTATCCGGGACTCCATTCCAGAATAACTTTGGAGGACTTCATACAATCATGCCCTGGTTACTTCCAGCTAATGATGAAGCGATGGATTTCTTCGATACTTTCACACTAGGAAACCTCTCTCGACCCCTCGGCGATCCTCGACCCCTCGAACCCTCGACGATCCTGGAACCCTTGACCCCTAGACGACCCTGGAACCCTCGACCCTCGATCCCTCGACCCTATAGAATCCTCGAACCCTCGACCCTTGACCCCTTAACGACCCTCGACCCTCTACCCTAGTTCCCGACCCTCGACCCATCGGCGATCCTCGACACCCTCGTTCTCGACAAAAATTAAGAAGAAGAAGAAGAAGAAAAAAGAGGAGAAGAAGAAAGGAATAGCTAGAGGAGAAGATCGAAGAAAAAAAGAGGAGAAGAAGAAAGGAATAGTGGAGAGGAAGAGAAAATAGACCTTTTCTTCCTCTCCTCTTGTTCTTTCTTTCCTCTTCTTATTTTCTTATTTCCTATCCTTCTTTTCATTCCTTTCTTAATATCACTTAGCAAATTTTGCAACGATAGGGAGGGGGTGCTCCCGTGGTCTAAAATCCGTCTATGCACGATAGAAAATTATGAAAAAATACATCTATGATCGCTCAACGTCCCCGCCTCTCTCATGAACAAAAAAAATTTGTGAATTAAAAAAACATCATGTTCTATGAAAAAAAAACATTGTATTTCATCCACATTCGTGCATACATCATATATGTGATCATCTATGAAAAAAACATCATATTCTATTAAAAAATCATTACATATATATAAAAACAAGCATATATATATATATATATATATATATATATAACAAGCATATATATGAAAAAAAACATGCAAAGGGAGGGCGCGGTGGCGGACCAAGTGAGGAGAGGATGGCGGGTCGTGGCCGAGGATGGCGTCGAGGCGGCGACGGCGCGACGGCGAGGCGGGCGGCGGATGACGGGCGACAGGTGTGGGCAGGCGGCGGCGTCAGGGGCGGCATGACGGCGAGGTGGGCTAGGCGGCGTGGCGGTCGGGCGGCGTCGGGCGGCGTGGCGCGGCGGCGACGGCGGGCGACGGCGAGGGCGCCAACGGCAACGACGGCACGGCGAGGCAACGGCGACAGCGGCGGCGGCGGCGTCGGGGCAGCCTGGCGGCGTCGGTGTCGGGGCGGCAACTGCGAGAGATGAGAGTGAAAATTTCATAAGTGTGACCTTATATAGCAAAGCCTTTAGTCTCGGTTCGTGACACCAACCGGGACTAAAGGTGGGCATTAGTCCCGGTTGGTGCCACCAACCACGACCAAAGGCCAATTTTCGGCAGCCCAAAGGGCGGGAAGCGGCGGCCTTTGGTCCCGGTTGGTGGCCCCCACCGGAACCAAAGGCATTGGTCCCGATCGTGGCACCAATCGGGACCAATGTACTTTAGTCCCGTTGGTGCCACCAACCGGGACCAAAGGCCTTGTGCTGCCTCAGCGCCCAAATGTTTAGTCCCAGCTCGCTAGTTGAGAGGGAGCCGCACCTGTTTATAAGGTGCGGTGCGCCTTCCCTCTCGAGCTCCTCTCTAAAGCAGGCTTTCGGGCCTAACAGTGCAATCTGTGCATGTGGGCCTACCGGGCCTCCCGCGGGCTTGAATCCTGGCCCATGGTAGGGTTTCTAGTCGTATTCAGGCCGTGGGGGCCCAGTAGGTGGCACTTTTTTTGTTTTATTTGTTGCTTTATTTAGTTTATTTTGTTTCTATTTACAACAAAATACTTATCGTTGCTATTATTTAGTTTATTTAGTTTATTTTGTTGCTTTATTTAGTTTATTTTATTTTTTTGTTTTGTTTTCTGCATTATTTATTTTGTTTTGGTTTTTTGCTTTATTTTTTAATTCTTTTTTGCTTTTAGTTTTAGAAAAAATATAAACTTTCTGTTAGTGCCATTAGTTTTCAAATTTGAAAACACTTTTTTTTTTTTCTTTGTTGCTTTATTTATTTTATTTTGTTTCTACTTACAACAAAATACTTATTGTTGCTATTTTTATTTTTTTCCAGTTTTTTTTCTGCATTATTTATTTTTCTTTTGGTTTTTTCCTTTATTTTTTAATTCTTTTTGCTTTTAGGTCAGCAAAGTTATAAACTTTCTGTTAGTGCCATTAGTTTTAGAAAAATTATAAACTTTCTGTTAGTGTCATTAGTTTTAGAAAAATTATAAACTTTCTGTTTGTGCCATTAGTTTTCAAATTTGAATAGTTAAAATTTGAACTCTTTGAAATTTGTGTGAATCACAAGTTTGTGATTAACTTTACTAAAAAAATGAACATATATGCACCTATAGAGAAAATTCGACCTAAATTCATAATCAATTTCTATGAATTTCACTTTTTCAAATTCACAATATAGGGGCAACTATTTTCACTTAGAGAGGAGCTCAACAAGGCAGAGAGGGACGGGCTTATAAACCGGTGTGAGCGCCCTTCGGTTGGCGAGGTTTTCAAATTCATAGATTTCAAATGAACTCAGAAAAAGTTGGCATAGCATGTGCATGTACAAAATAGGCAATGGTATCATACTCGTCTGTTACAAAGTTGGCATGGTATCATCATAATATTTCGCGGGAGAAAGTCTTTACTTTTTCTTCGCTTGTGTCATTTGCTTATTGCGCCGTAACCATGGATAATCTTCATCGTTTATCAGGATGCTTGGGTCAGCCTTGACTTTGAAGGGAGGAATTTCATGAAAATTTTCATACTCTTGAGACATGTCCTGCATCTTGCCTCCACTCCTGTGATGTCCCTTTTTCCCGAAAAGAACTATCTCGGCGCTTTGGCTCATCGTATGATGTATTCGCTTCCTTATCTTTTCTTTTCCTCGGTCTGGTAGACATGTCCTTCACATAGATAACCTGTGCCACATCATTGGCTAGGACGAACGGTTCGTCGGTTGTACCCAAGATTTTTCAGGATCCTTTGTTGTCATTACATCTTTGTGGGTCTACCTGCATACCGCCTCTGACAGATTGACCCACTTGCACTTAAACAAAGGGACCTTAAAATCTACTCCGTAGTCAAGTTCCCATATGTCTACTATGTAACCATAATATGTGTCCTTTCCCCTGTCGGTTGCTTCATCAAAGCGGACACCGCTATTTTGGTTGGAGCTCTTTCGATCTTGGTCAATCGTGTAAAATGTATTCCCATTTATCTCGTATCCTTTCCAAATCGTAACAGTCGAAGATGGTCCCCTGGACAACAAGTACAACTCATCACAAACAGTGTTGTCACCTCACGAGACGTGTTTCCAACCAACTGCTGAAAGTCCCGATGTGTTCACATGTAATCCGATCGTCGACCGCTCCGGGTGTTTGGAGCGCAGACTATTCTTGTGTTCATCGACATATGTGGTCACCAAGATAGAGTTCAGAGAACTGTAGTGTGCTTGAGACCAAGAATATCCGTCCATACATAATATTGAGTCCCTTCCAAGCGTGACTTTTCCAGTCAGTCTCCCCTCATACCGCGATTTAGGGAGACCTATCTTCTTAAGGCCAGGAATGAAGTCAACACAAAACCCGATGACATCCCCTGTTTGATGGCCCATGGAGATGCTTCCTTCTGTCCTAGCGCGGTTACGAACATATTTCTTTAGGACTCCCATGAGCCTCTCAAAGGGGTACATATTGTGTAGAAATACGGGCCCCAGAATGACAATCTTGTCGACTAGATGAACTAGGACGTGCGTCATGATATTGAAGAAGGATGGTGGGAACACCAGCTCGAAACTGACAAGACATTGCGCCACATCACTCCTTAGCCTTAGTACGATTTCTGGATCGATCACCTTCTGAGAAATTGCATTGAGGAATGCACATAGCTTCACAATGGCTAATCGGACGTTTTTCGGTAGAAGCCCCCTCAATGCAACCGGAAGCAGTTGCGTCATAATCACGTGGCAGTCATGAGACTTTAGGTTCTGGAAATTTTTCTCTGGCTTATTTAGTATTCCCTTTATATTCGACGAGAAGCCAGTCGGGACCTTCAACTGAGCAGACATTCAAATAATATTTCTTTCTCTTCTTTCGTAAGAGCGTAGCTGGCAGTACCTTCATACTGCTACGGAGGCATGCCCTCTTTTTCGTGCAAGCGTTGCAGGTCCTCCCGTGCCTCAGGTGTATCTTTTGTCTTCCCATACACGCCCAAGAAGCCTAGCAGGTTCACACAAAGGTTCTTCGTCACGTGCATCACGTCGATCAAAGAGCGGACCTCTAGGTCTTTCCAGTAGGGTAGGTCCCAAAATATAGACTTCTTCTTCCACATGGTGCGTGATTCTCAGCGTCATTTGGAACAGCTAGTCCGCCGGGACCCTTTCCAAAGATTACGTGTAAATCATTGACCATAGCAAGTACGTGATCACCAGTACGCATGGCGGGCTTCTTCCGGTGATCTGCCTCGCCTTTGAAATGCTTGCCTTTATTTTGACATTGATGGTTGGTCGGAAGAAATCGATGATGGCCCAGGTACACATTCTTCCTGCAGCTTCCCAGGTATATACTATCGGTGTCAAGTAAACAGTGCGTGCATGCATGGTATCCCTTGTTTGTCTGTCCTGAAAGGTTACTAAGAGCGGGCCAATTGTTGATGGTCACGAACAGCAACGCCTTTAGGTCAAATTCCTCATTTTTTTGCTCATCCCACGTACGTACACCGTTTCCATTCTACAGCTGTAAAAGTTCTTCAACTAATGGCCTTAGGTACACATCAATGTCGTTGCCGGGTTGCTTAGGGCCTTGGATGAGAACTGACATCTTAATGAACTTCCGCTTCATGCACATCCAAGGAGGAACGTTATACATACATAGAGTCACGGGCCAGGTGCTGTGATTGCTGCTCTGCTCCCCGAAAGGATTAATGCCATCCGCGCTTAAAGCAAACCATACGTTCCTTGGGTCCTTTGCAAACTCATCCAAGTACTTTCTCTCAATTTTTCTCCACTGCGACCCGTCGGTGGTGCTCTCAACTTCCCGCCTTTCTTACGGTCCTCATCGTGCCATCGCATCAACTTAGCATGCTCTCCGTTTACGAGCAGACGTTTCAACCGTGGTATTATAGGAGCATACCACATCACCTTCGCAAGAACCCTCTTCCGGAGGCTCGCCGTCAACATCACCGTGGTCATCTCGTTCGATCTTATACCGCAATGCACCGCATACCGGACATGCGTTCAGATCCTTGTATGCACCGCGGTAGAGGATGCACGATCATTAGGGCATGCATGTATCTTCTCCACCTCCAATCCTAGAGGGCATACGACCTTCTTTGCTGCGTATGTACTGTCGGGCAATTCGTTATCCTTTGGAAGCTTCTTCTTCATTATTTTCAAGTAGCTTCTCAAATCCTTTATCGAGCACAGCATTCTCTGCCTTCCATCGCAGCAATTCCAAAGACGGTACCGAGCTTTGTGTAGCCATCTTCGCAATTGGGGTACAACCCTTTTTTGTGATCCTCTAACATGCGATTTAACTTCAGCTTCTCCTTTTGACTTTCGCATTGCGTCCTTGCATCGACAATGACCCGGCGGAGATCATCATCATCGTGCACATCGTCTGGTTCCTCTTGATCTTCAGCAGCTTCGCTGCAGCACCATCGTGCACATCGTCTGTTCGTCTTGATGTTCGGTAGCATCACGGTATTCAGGGGGCACATAGTTGTCATCGCATCGTTTCTTCTTCGCCGTCTTCCATCATAACCCCTATTTCTCCATGCCTCGTCCAAACATTATAGTGTGGCATGAAACCCTTGTAAAGTAGGTGGGTGTGAAGGATTTTCTGGTCGAGTAAGACTTCAGATTCCCACATATAGGGCATGGACAACACATAAAACCATTCTGCTTGTTTGTCTCAGCCACTTCAAGAAAATCATGCACGCCCTTAGTGTACTCGGAGGTGTGTCTATCACCGTACATCCATTGCCGGTTCATCTGCGTGCATTATATATAATTAAGTGTGTCAAAAATCATTATGTAACATCATGAATAGATAATTAAGTGACCAAATTAATAGAAGTTCATCATCACATAAAAACCAAAGTACATACATAGTTCTCATCTAACACCATAAAGCTCTGCAGAGCATCTAAATTAATTAAACCATACATTGAAACTATGTAAAACATTTCAATGTGAAAACAAATGCGATCATAATCGCAACCAAGGTAACAACTGATCCAACGGCATAATGATACCAAGCCTCGGTATGAATGGCATATTTTCTAATCTTTCTAATCTTCAAGCGCATTGCATCCATCTTGATCTTGTGATCATCGATTTACATCCGCAACATGGAACTCCAATATCATCTTCTCCTCCTCAAGTTTTTATTTTTTCCTTCAAGAAATTTTTTCTTCTTCAACTAAATTTAACCTCTCGATAATAGGGTCGGTTGGAATTTCCGGTTCAACAACCTCCTAGATAAATAAAATCTATGTCACGTTGGTCGGCATAATTTTCATAAACAATAAATGAACCAATAGTTATGAAAAGATAATATATACCACCTCCGAATCATAGACAGGACGAGGGCCGACGGGGCGGGTACCAAAACCATCGCACTATATAAGATGCAATAATAAAAGTAAGAAAATAATACAAGTATCTATCTAAACATACAAGTAAGAATATTTTTCCTTTCAGAAAGAAGATAAGAACAAGAGGCTCACCACGGTGGTGCCGACGATGAGATCGGTGCGGGTGATCGACGACGGTGAAGATGGGGACGGGGCGTGACGGACCGCTAAACCTAGATAAATATTGAGGAAAATGGAGCTTGGCGGTCGAGCTTGGAGAGGAGAAACCTTAAGTAGTGTGGCTCGGGCATTCCGTCGAACACCTTGTGTGCATAGGAGGTGAGCTAGAGCACCACCAGCCCTCTCCCCTCGGCCGTAAAAAACAGAGCGGTGTGCTCTGCTCTTGCGCGAGGGGTATATATAGGCACCACCATTGGTCCGGTTGGTGGCATGAACCGGGACTAAAGGGAAGCCTTTGGTCCCGGTTCAAGCCACCAACCGGGACCAATAGTGGTGGCCAGAGTTGAGCCCATTGGTCCCGGTTCGTCCCACCAACCGGGACCAAAAGGTCCGGACGAACCGGGACCAATGGCCCACGTGGCCCGGCCGGCCCCCTGGGCTCACGAACCGGGACAAATAGCTCCATTGGTCCCGGTTCGTGGCAGAACCAGGACTAATGGGCTGAACCGGCCTGGGCCATTGCCCCCTTTTCTACTAGTGTGTTAACATGTATTTGTTCAATATTTTTAAGATATTAACATTTTCCAAATAAAATATTAACATCAAAATGCATGACAAACTTTTGCAAATACATGATAATTTTGTAAATGTGTGTGTGTGTGTGTGTGTGTGTGTGTGTGTGTGTGTGTTTGGACTGGAGGAGATGGGGGAGACGGAGGAGTTGCTCACAGCGGCAAGGACGAGGCGACGGCGAGGCGAGGTGACAACGACGGCGAGGCGGGGCGACAGCAACAAAGACGGAGACGGCGAGGTCGAGGGAGGAGAGGGGCTGGTGAGGTCGTGGTGATGGTGATGGAGAGGCGAGGCGACCGTGAAGGCGAAGGCGACGGCGAGATGGTGGCGAGGCGAGGCAAGGCGGCGGCGATGGCGGGGACGAGGCAACGGTGACGGAGATTTTGAAGACGGGCAGCCTGGTGGCGTCTTGATGTCTACTACACAAAACCTTCTTCTTGTAGACTCGTGTTGGGCCTCCAAGCGCAGAGTTTTGTAGGACAGTAGCAAATTTCCCTGAAGTGGATGACCTAAGGTTTATCAATCCGTGGGAGGTGTAGGATGAAGATGGTCTCTCTCAAACAACCCTGCAACTAAATAACAAAGAGTCTCTTGTGTCCCCAACACACCCAATACAATTGTAAATATTACTGGTGCACTAGTTCGGCAAAGAGCTGGTGATACAAGTGCAATATGGATGGTAGATATAGGTTTTTGTAATCTGAAAATATAAGGCCAGCAGGGTAGCAAGTAACAAAAGTGAGTGAAAATGGTATTGCAATGCTTGGAAACAAGGCCTAGGGTTCATACTTTTACTAGTGCAAGTTCTCTCAACAATGATAACATAATTAGGTCATATGACAATCCCTCAACGTGTGACGAAAGTCACTACAAAGTTCCTATCGCGGAGAACATAAGATGAAATTGCTTGTAGGGTATGAAATCACCTCAAAGTAATTCTTTCTGATCAATATATTGAGCTATTTCTATAAGTGTCACAAATAGCCCTAGAGTTTGTAGTAAAATAACACCATATGATACAAATCAATCAACCCCATTGTCACATAGATACTATAATGTCACCACAAGTATCCGTGGGTCAATTATACGATATGCATCAAACAACTTCAGATTCATAATATTCAATCCAACACAAAGAACTTCAAGAATACCCCAAGATTTCTATCGGAGAAAAGATATGAAAACGCGTACCAACCCCTATGAATAGATTACCCCAATGTCACCACGAGAATCCGCATGTTGATAACCAAAACATACATCAAGTGGATAAACAGAACATCCCGTTGTGACCACGGATATCCCATCGCAAGACATTCATCAAGTGCTCTCACATCCAAAGATTCAATCCGACATAACAAAACCTGAAAGGAAAAGACTCAATTCATCACAAGGAGATAGAGGGAGAAACACCATATGATCCAACTATAGTAGCAAAGCTCGCGGTACATCAAGATCGTGCCAAATCAAGAACGAGAGAGAGAGAGAGAGAGAGAGAGAGATCAAACACATAGCTACAGGCACACACCCTCAGCTCCGAGGGTGAACTACTCCCTCCTCGTCATGGGGAGCGCCGGGATGATGAAGATGGCCACCGGTGATAGTTTCCCCCACGGGCAGGGCACCTGAACAGGCTCCTGATTGGTTTTTCGTGGCTACGGAGTCTTGCGGCAGCAGACCTCCTGATCTAGGTTTCTTTCAGGTGGTTTCTAGATTTATAGGAATTTTTGGTGCGGGTTTCATGTCACGGGGATCCACGAGTCAGAGACAAGGTAGGGGCGCGCCCTAGGGGGGTGGGCGTGCCCTCCACCCTTTTCGTTGACTCGGGATGAATGAAATATGCCCTAGAAGCAATAATAAAGTTATTATTTATTTCCTTAATTCATGATAAATGTTTATTATTCATACTAGAATTGTATTAACCAGAAACTTAGTACATGTGTGAATACATAGACAAAACATATAGTCCCTAGTATGCCTCTACTTTTGTGTTGTCATTTGATGAACGGGGTCACATCATTAGGAGAATGATGTGATGGACATGACCCATCCGTTAGCTTAGCATTATGATCTTGTCAGTTTCATTGCTACTGCTTTCTTCATGACTTATACAAGTTCCTCAAACTATGAGATTATGCAATTCCCGAATACCGGAGGAACACTTTGTGTGCTAACAAACGTCACAACTTAAAAGGGTGACTATAAAGGTTCTCTACAGGTGTCTTCGAAGGTGTTTGTTGGGTTGCCATAGATCGAGATTAGGATTTGTCACTCTGTGTTTCGGAGAGGTATCTCTGGGCCCCCTCGGTAATACTCATCACTATAAGCCTTGCAAGCATTGTTACTAATGAATTAGTTGTAGGATGAAGTATTACAGCACGAGTAAAGAGGCTTTCTGGTAACGAGATTGAACTAGGTATGGTGATACCGACGATCGAGTCAGGGGCAAGTAACATACCGATGACAAAGGGAACAACGTATGTTGTTATGCGGTTTGACCGATAAAGATCTTCGTAGAATATGTAGGAACCAATATGAACATCCAAGTTCCGCTATTGGTTATTGACCAGAGACGTGTCTTGGTCATGTCTACATAGTTCTCGAATCCGTAGGGTCCGCTCGCTTAACGTTCGATGACGATTGGTATTATGAGTTTATGTGATATGATGTACCAAAGATTGTTCGGAGTCCCGGATGTGATCACAGACATGACGAGGTGTCTCAAAATGGTCGGATATAAAGATTGGTATATTGGATGGCTATGCGTGAAGGAAATATGCCCTAGAGGGAATAATAAAGTAATTATTTATTTCCTTAATTCATGATAAATGTTTATTATTCATGCTAGAATTGTATTAACCGGAAACTTAATACATGTGTGAATACATAGACAAAACATATAGTCCCTAGTATGCCTCTACTTGACTAGCTCGTTAATCAAATATGGTTATGTTTCCTAACCATAGACATGTGTTGTCATTTGATGAACGGTATCACATCATTAGGAGAATGATGTGATGGACATGACCCATCCGTTAGCTTAGCATTATGATCGTGTCATTTTCATTGCTACTGCTTTCTTCATGACTTATACAAGTTCCTCAGACTACGAGATTATGCAACTTCCGAATACCAGAGGAACACTTTGTGTGCTACCAAACGCCACAACATAAATGGGTGATTATAAAGGTGCTCTAACTGGGTTCTCCGAAGGTGTTTGTTGGGTTGGCATAGATCGAGATTAGGATTTGTCACTCCGTGTTTCGGAGAGGTATCTATGGGCCCTCTCCGTAATACTCATCACTATAAGCCTTGCAAGCATTGTGATGAATGAGTTAGTTGCGGGATGAAGTATTACGGAACGAGTAAAGAGACTTGCCGGTAACGAGATTGAACTAGGTATTGAGATACCGACAATCGAATCTCGGGCAAGTAACATACTGAAATGGCTAGTTATCGACTAGAGGGGGGTGAATAGACGATTTTTATGAAAGTCTTCAAAATGTGGGAGTTTTGAAGAAAAAAATATAAACAACACTATTCGAATACAGCGAAAGGTAGACTACACTAGACAAGCCATAGTCAAGTATTCAATGAAGTGAAAGCACGAAGACTAATAGCAGCTAGGTAGTAAGGATCAGGATGGAAGATAGTATGAAGCCAATCAGAACAGGTAGTCACACAGTGAAGTCAAACAGATACTGCAAGCAGGAAATGACTTCACGAAGACAAACTGTAAGTAAAGAGAAGTAAGAGATAGAACTAGTGGCCTCAGAAGGACAGGGATTTGTTCGACCAGTTCCAGTTGATGTGACAACTGTATGTCTGGTTAGGGAGGCTGAGATTCAACTCAGAAGATTGCGTCTTCACCTTATTCCCCTTGAGCTAAGGACACCTAGTCCCCGCCCAATCACTCTGGTAAGTCTTCAAGGTAGACTTCTGAACCTTCACAGACTTCGTTCACCGGCAATCCACAATGACTCTTGGATGCTCAGAACGCGACGTCTAACCGGCTGGAGGATTCACACTCCTCAAGTGTAACAAGTCTTCAGATCACGCGGATAGAAAGACTTCAGTGATGCCAAACACTCTTTGGGCTCTGGGTGGTTTGGGCTTTGTCCTCGCAAGGATTCTCTCTCGAAAGCTTCGGCGGTGGGTTGCTCTCAAACGACAAAAGCCGTGTACTAACTCTGAGCAGCCACCAATTTATGGTGTAGGGGGTGGGCTATTTATATCCACTGGGCAACCCGACCTGATTTGTCCGAAATTACCCTGGGTCACTAAGGAACTGACGTGTGTCGCAACGGTCAGATTTCAAACATACGCGGCAGCTTGACTTGGGCTACAAGTCAAGCTAACGCATCCAACTCTGGATTAGATTTGCTCTCATTGTCTTCGCTCGAAGACATAGGATTTGGTTGAGCATCACTTCAGTCACTCTGACTTTGTTCACTTGGACCCCACTTAATAGTGCGGTGGTTCCTATGACTCAATAAAGAAGAAAAGGAAACAACAAAACAACTAAGTCTTCGTGCTCCATAGTCTTCACCCAATGTCTTCTCGTGTCATAGTCTTCAACGTGAATGGCTTCACGGACCACCGTTGTCTTCAATGTCTTCACACATTTTAGGGGTCATCTCCGGTAGGTAAACCGAATCAATGAGGGACTACTACCTGTGTTATCCTGCAATTATCACAAACACATTAGTCCCTCAACCAAGTTTGTCGTCAATACTCCAAAACCAACTAGGGGTGGCACTAGATACACTTACAATCTCCCCCTTTTTGGTGATTGATGACAAACTAGTTGAAGTTTTCAACGGGGATAAAAGTATGTGAAATTGTAAAGGATTAAGATATTGTCTTCACAGATGGCTAAAAAGGGCTCCCCCTGAAGATGTGCATATAAATGTTTCACGTTGGAATGCAAATGCACATGACAGGTTGTACTTGAGGAGATCCTCTTCACTATATGAAGACAATACATCATGCATTAACAGATATACAAGAATAATGACGTGCATAATGAAAAATGGACATCTGCCAATGACTTCATGCGGGATTTATCATCGCATATGTGGAATTTATCATCGCATCACACAAAATAGCATAAAAAGTAGCAGACGACCATCAAGTTTAAGTGTTACAAATCAAAGAACCAAATGTATCAAAAAAAGGCAAGAGTTGTAAGCACTAGGCAAAAGTACATCAACCACCCATGTGGACCCGCTTGAATACTATCAACATATGCTTCTCCCCCTTTTGTCAGTAAGGACCAAAAAGGTTTGAAGACATAGTCGCGACTCGTTCCCATGAGGAGTAGGTGAAGTAGCAGGGTCATTGTTGAGGTTTGGTGGTGCAGAAGAACTTGGTGCAGTGTCAATACGCGCTGAGGTTGCAGGTGGTGAGGTAGCATCATCGGCGTCATCCAGGACTCTGGCACTTACAGTTGCTGCGGAGGAGGAGTAATCTGAGTCTTCAAGAGACGGGGTTCGACGCAAGACAACATTCCAGGGAGGAGTGGAGTCGAACTTGAATCTCTCGGTGAAGCCATCATCTTGAAGATCAGCTTCAGCACTGAGCAATGTCAGACTCTTCCAGGACCTCTGACAGGTTTCATGAGTGACAAAGGCATTCTTGGTGGCAAGATTGCGAATGCGATTGACATCCACCAAGAGGCTTTGCATTTGACGCTTCATCCAATAATGATGCTTGTCATGTTTCTGATGCAAGGCCGCAAGAAGCTCTCGGTCATTGAGCACACGAGATCGCTTCCGAGGCCTTGGAGCAATAGTGCTTTCTGTGGCTTCAGTGCGTGCACGGTGAGTGTTGCCGGCCAGAGGATAAACACGAGAAGCAACCTGAACACCTTCAACATGCTGGGAAAAGCTCTGACGATCTACATTGTGAAGATATAGTGCTTCCTTTGCAGGCTCTGGGTTTATGGCTTCAATGGACATATCAACCTCTGGTAGAAATATGAGATGGTTGCGTGAAGAGGGCTGATAGTCAATGGCAGAGTGAAGCTTGATCAGACGCATAATCAAAGGAGCATAAAATTTCAGACCGAAGATGTCGGAGCCAGATGCAGCAAATTGGCGGATGAAGAAATCCTGAGCATTGAAGCTTTTGCCATTGAGAATATAGAAGACCAATGTATTCATTGCACCTTCAAGCTTGGCTAAGGAGGAATGCCCTTTGATGGGCCATAGAGTTCGCCTAATGATGTGATAGATGGTGCGGGGCAGATACTCTAGGTCTTCAACAAAGAATTCCTTGGGATATTCGACATCCTGGGGCATGATACGTCTCCAACGTATCTATAATTTTTGATTGCTCCATGCTACTTTATCTATTGTTTTGGACTATATTGGGCTTTATTTTCCAATTTTATATTATTTTTGGGACTAACCTATTAACCGGAGGCCCAGCCTGTAAATGCTGTTTTTCCCTATTTGATGTTTCAAGAAAGCAGAATATCAAACGGAGTCCAAATGGAATGAAACCTTCGGAAACGTGATTTTCTCACGAACGTGATCCAGGAGACTTGGACCTCACGCCAAGGAACAAAGAGGCGGTCACGAGGGTGGGGCGCCCCAGGGTGCGCCCCACGCCTCGTGGGCCCCCTGTTGCTCCACCGACGTACTCCTTCCTCCTATATATACCTACGTACCCCCAAACGATCAGAACAGGAGCCAAAAACCTAATTCCACAGCCGCAACTTCCTGTATCCACGAGATCCCATCCTGGGGCCTGTTCCAGAGCTCCGTTGGAGGGGGAATCCACCACGGTGGGCTTCTACATCAACACCATAGCCTCTCCGATGAAGTGTTAGTAGTTTACTTCAGACCTTCGGGTCCATAGCTAGTAGCTAGATGGCTTCTTCTCTCTTTTTGGATCTCAATACAATGTTCTCCCCCTCTCTCGTGGAGATCTATCCGATGTAATCTTCTTTTGCGGTGTGTTTGTTGAGACCGATGAATTGTGGGTTTATGATCCAGCTTATCTATGAATAATATTTGAATCTTCTCTTAATTCTTTTATGTATGATTGAGTTATCTTTGCAAGTCTCTTCGAATTATCCGTTTGGTTTGGCCAACTAGATTGGTAGTTCTTGCAATGGGAGAAGTGCATAGCTTTGGGTTGAATCTTGCGGTGTCCTTACCAAAGGACGAAAGGGTTGCAAGGCACGTATTGTATTGTTGCCATCGAGGATAACAAGATGGGGTATTTATTATATTGCATGAATTTATTCCTCTACATCATGTCATCTTGCTTAAGGCGTTACTGCTTTTTTTAACTGAATACTCTAGATGCATGCTGGATAGCGGTCGATGAGTGGAGTAATAGTAGTAGATGCAGAATCGTTTCGATCTACTTGTCTTGGACGTGATGCCTATATACATGATCATACCTAGATATACTCATAACTATGCTCAATTCTGTCAATTGCTCAACAACAATTTGTTCACCCACCGTAGAATACTTTATGCTCTTGAGAGAAGCCACTAGTGAAACCTATGACCCCCGGGTCTATTCTCATCATATCAATCTCCATCACTTTTATACTTGCTTTGTTTTTACTTTGCTTTTTACTTTTCACTTTGCATCTCTATACCAAAAATACCAAAAATATTATCTCTATCAGATCTCACTCTCGTAAGTGACCGTGAAGGGATTGACAACCCCTAATCGCGTTGGTTGCGAGTAGCTATTGTTTTTTGTAGGTACGAGGGACTTGTGCGTGGCCTCCTACGGGATTGATACCTTGGTTCTCAAAAACTGAGGGAAATACTTACGCTACTCTGCTGCATCATCCTCTCCTCTTCGGGGAAAACCAACGCAAGCTCAAGACGTAGCCAGAAGGATTTCTGGCGCCGTTGCCGGGGAGTCTACGCAAAAGTAACATACCAAGTACCCATCACAATCGCTATCTCTCGCATTACATTATTTGCCATTTGCCTCACGTTTTCCTCTCCCACACTTCAACCTTGCCATTTTATTCGCCCTCTCTTTCCCAATCTCCTCCTCTTTTTCCCGTTGCCTTTTCCTCGTCCGCTTGTTTGCTCGTGTGTTGGATTGCTTGTTTGTCGCAATGGCTCAAGATTCTACTAAATTGTGTGACTTCACCAATACCAATAATAATGATTTCCTTAGCACTCCGATTGCTCCTCTTGCCAACATCAAGCTTGTGAAATCAACGCTTTGTTGAATCTTGTTATGAATGATCAATTCGCCGGCCTTCCTAGTGAAGATGCCGCTACTCATCTGAATAGCTTCATTGATTTATGTGATATGCAAAAGAAAAAAGATGTCGATAATGATGTCGTTAAATTAAAGCTATTTCCTTTTTCGCTTAGAGATCGTATAAAGCGTGGTTTTCATCTTTGCCTAAAAATAGTATTGATTCTTGGAACAAGTGCAAAGATGCTTTTATCTCTAAGTATTTTCCTCCCGCTAATATTATCTCTCTTAGGAACGATATTATGAATTTTAAGCAACTTGATCATGAACATGTTGCACAATCTTGGGAGAGAATGAAATTAATGATACAAAATTGTCCTACTCATGGTTTGAACTTGTGGATGATTATACAAAAAATTTATGCCGGATTGAATTTTGCTTCTAGAAATCTTTTAGATTCGGCCGCGGGAGGCACTTCTATGGAAATAACTCTAGGAGATGCTACTAAACTTCTAGATAATATTATGGTTAATTATTCTCAATGGCATACTGAAAGATCTACTAATAAAAAAGTGCATGCGATAGAAGAAATCAATGTTTTGAGTGGAAAGATGGATGAACTTATGAAATTATTTGCTACTAAGAGTGTTTCTTCTGATCCTAATGATATGCCTTTGTCCACCTTGATTGATAATAATAATGAATCTATGGTTGTGAATTTTGTTGGTAGGAATAATTTTGGTAACAACGCGTATAGAGGGAATTTTAATCCTAGGCCTTATCCTAGTAATCCTTCTAATAATTATGGAAATTCCTACAACAACTCTTATGGAAATTTTAATAAGATGCCCTCTGAAATTGAGAGTAGTGTTAAAGAGTTTATGAATTCACAAAAGAATTTTAATGCTTTGCTTGAAGAGAAATTTCTTAAAGTTGATGATTTGGCTAGGAACGTTGATAGAATTTCTCTTGAGGTTGATTCTTTAAAGCTTAGATCTATTCCTCCTAAGCATGATATCAATGAGTCTCTCAAAGCTATAAGAATTTCCATTGATGAGTGCAAAGAAAGAACCGCTAGGATGCGTGCTTCCATAGATGCCTTTATTAAAGCGTGTTCTTCTAATTCCTATGAAAATCAAGATGAAGATCTAAAAGTTATTGATGTGTCCCCTGTTAAATCTTTGTTTTGCAATATTAATCTTGATGAAACTGAATATGATCTTCCCTTACCTAGAAGGCGTTCTAAGAATTCAGAGTTTTTAGATCTTGATGATGAAATTGATAAAAGTGGGATTGAAAGAAATAAAAATCTAGATGTTGCTAAACCCACTATATTGGATCTCAAGGAATTTAATTATGAAAATTGCTCTTTAATTGATTGTATTTCCTTGTTACAATCCGTGCTAAATTCTCCTCATGCTTATAGCCAAAATAAGGCCTTTACCGAACACATTGTTGATGCCTTGATGCAATCTTATGAAGAAAAACTTGAGTTGAAAGTTTCTATCCCTAGAAAGCTCTATGATGAGTGGGAAACTACTATCAAAATTAAAATTAAAGATCATGAGTTTAATGCTTTGTGTGATTTGGGTGCTAGTGTCTCTACTATTCCCAAAACTTTGTTTGATTTGCTAGATTTCCGTGACTTTGATGATTGCTCTCTAAACTTGCATCTTATGGATTCCACTATTAAAAATCCTATGGGAAGAATTAATGATGTTCTTATTGTTGCAAATAGGAATTATGTCCCCGTAGATTTTATCGTTCTTGATATAGATTGCAATCCTTCATGTCCTATTATTCTTGGTAGACCATTCCTTAGAACGATTGGTGCAATTATTGATATGAAGGAAGGGAATATTAGATTCCAATTTCCCTTAAAGAAAGGCATGGAACACTTTCCTAGAAAGAAAATAAAATTACCATATGAATCTATTATGAGAGCCACTTATGGATTGCCTACCAAAGATGGCAATACCTAGATCTATCCTTGGTTTTATGCCTAGCTAGGGGCGTTAAACGATAGCGCTTGTTGGGAGGCAACCCAATTTTATTTTTATTTTTTTGTTTTTGCTTCTGTTTAGGAATAAATAATCCATACAGAATCTGTTTAGAAGTGGTTTTATGTTTTAATTAGTGTTTGTGCCAAGTTAAACCTATTGGATCTTCTTGGATGATAGTTATTTGATCTTGCTGTAATTTCCAGAAACTTTGCGCTCAGTGACCGAATTGTTAAAAATCACCAGAACGTGATAAAATATGGATTCCAATTGCTTCTGATCAATAAACAAATTGTCCAGGTCGTCTAATTTGGGTAGAAATTGTTGAGGTCCAGAAGTTTGCGTTAGTTACAGATTACTACAGACTGTTCTGTTTTTGACAGATTCTGTTTTATGTGTGTTGTTTGCTTATTTTGATGAATCTAGGGCTAGTAAAATAGTTTATGATCCATAGAGAAGTTGGAATACATTAGGTTTAACACAAATATAAATAAAGAATGAGTTCATTAGAGTATCTTAAATTAGTTTTTTGTTTTCTTTCTCTAACGGAGCTCACGAGATTTCTATTGAGTTTTGTGTTGTGAAGTTTTCAAGTTTTGGGTGAATTCTTTTGATGGATTATGGAACAAGGAGTGGCAAGAGCCTAATCTTGGGGATGCCCATGGCACCCCCAAGATAATCCAAGGACACCAAAAAGTCAAAGCTTGGGGATGCCCGGAAGGCATCCCCTCTTTAAATCCACTTCCATCAGTAATTTACTTGGAGCTATATTTTTATTCACCACATGATAAGTGTTTTGCTTGGAGCGTCTTGTATTATTTGCGTCTTTGCTTGTTAGTTTACCACAATCATCCTTGCTGTACACACCTTTTGAGAGAGCCATACAAAAATTGTAGTTTGATAGAATACTCTATGTGCTTCACTTATATCTTTTGAGCTTGATAGTTTTGTTCATAGTGCTTCACTTATATCTTTTGAGCGTGATAATTTTTGCTCTAGTACTTCATTTAGATCTTTTAGAGCACGGTGGTGGATTTGTTTTAAAGAAAATTGATCTCTCATGCTTCACTTAGATTATTTTGAGAGTCGTTAATAGCATGGTAATTTTCTTAATGTTAATATACTTGGTGTTCAAGATTTGTGAAACTTTCTTTTGAGTGTGTTGAATACTAAGATAAGTTTGATGCTTGATAATTGTTTTGAGATATGAAGATAGTGATATTAGAGTCATGCTAGTTGAGTAGTTGTGAATTTAAAGAATACTTGTGTTGAAGTTTGTGATTCACGTAGCATGCACGTATGGTGAACCGTTATGTGATGAACTCGGAGCATGATTTATTTATTGATTGTCTTCCTTATGAGTGGCGGTCGGCGACGAGCGATGGTATTTTCCTACCAATCTATCCTCCTAGGAGCATGCGCGTAATACTTTGCTTTGATTACTTCTAGATTTTTGCAATAAGTACATGATTTCTTTATGACTAATGTTGAGTCCATGGATTATACACACTTTTTCCCATCCTTCCACCGTTGCTAGCCTCTCTAATACCGCCAAGACCTTTCGCCGGTATCATACACCCACCATATATCTTCCTCAAAACAGCCACCATACCTACCTATCATGGTATTTCCATAGTCATTCGAGATATATTGCCATGCAACTTTCCACCGCTCGCTTATTATGACACGCTCCATCATTGTCATATTGCTAGCATGATCATGTAGTTGACATCGTATTTGTGGCAAAGCCACCTTTCATAATTCTTTCATACATGTCACTCATGTTTCATTGCATATCCCGGTACATCGCCGGAGGCATTCATATAGAGTCATATTTTGTTCTAAGTATCGAGTTGTAATTATTGAGTTGTAATAAAAATAAAAGTGTGATGATCATCATTATTAGAGCATTGTCCCAAGTGAGGAAAGGATAATGGAGACTATGATTCCCCCACAAGTCGGGATGAGACTCCGGACGAAAAAAAAGAGGCCATAAAAAAGAGAGAAAAGTCCCAAATAAAAAAATGATGAGAGAAAAAGAGAGAAGGGACAATGTTACTATCCTTTTACCACACTTGTGCTTCAAAGTAGCACCATGATCTTCATGATAGAGAGTCTCTCATTTTGTCACTTTCATATATTAGTGGGAATCTTTCATTATAGAACTTGGCTTGTATTTTCCAATGATGGGCTTCCTCAAAAGCCCTAGGTCTTCGTGAGCAAGCGAGTTGGATGCACACCCACTTAGTTTCTTTTGTTGGCTTTCATATACTTATAGCTCTAGTGCATCCGTTGCATGGCAATCCCTACTCACTCACATTGATATATGTTGATGGGCATCTCCATAGCCTGTTGATACGCCTAGTTGATGTGCGACTATCTTCCCTGTTTTTGTCTTCTCCACAACCACCATTCTATTCCACCTATAGTGCTATATCCATGGCTCACGCTCATGTATTGCGTGAAGATTGAAAAAGTTTTGAAAATGTTAAAGTATGAAACAATTGCTTGGCTTGTCATCGGGGTTGTGCATGATTTAAATATTTTGTGTGGGGAAGATGGAGCATAGCCAGACTATATGATTTTGTAGGGATAACTTTCTTTGGCCATGTTATTTTGAGAAGACATAATGGCTTAGTTAGTATGCTTGAAGTATTATTATTTTTATGTCAATATGAACTTTTGTCTTGAATCTTCCGGATCTGAATATTCATACCACGATTAAGAAGATTTACATTGAAATTATGCCAAAGTATCCTCCGCATAAAAATTCTCTTTTTAGCATTTACCTACTCGAGGACGAGCAGGAATTAAGCTTGGGGATGCCTGATACGTCTCCAACGTATCTATAAATTTTTATTGCTCCATGCTACTTTATCTATTGTTTTGGACTATATTGGGCTTTATTTTCCACTTTTATATTATTTTTGGGACTAACCTGTTAACCGGAGGCCCAACCCAGAATTGCTGTTTTTTTGCCTATTTCAGTGTTTCGAAGAACCGGAATATCAAACGGAGTCCAAACGGAATGAAACCTTCGGAAACGTGATATTCTCACCGAACGTGATCCAGGAGACTTGGACCCTACGCCAAGGAACAACAGAGGCGGTCACGAGGGTGGGGGTGCCCCCCTAGGGCGTGCCGCCCTGCCTCGTGGGCCCCCTGTTGCTCCACCGACGTACTCCTTCCTCCTATATATACCTACGTACCCCCAAACGATCAGAACAGGAGCCAAAAACCTAATTACACCGCCAAGAACTTCTGTATCCACGAGATCCCATCTTGGGGCCTGTTAGGAGCTCACGGAGGGGGCATCCACCATGGAGGGCTTCTACATCAACACCATATATAGCCTCTCCGATGAAGTGTGAGTAGTTTACTTCAGACCTTCGGGTCCATAGCTAGTAGCTAGATCGCTTCTTCTCTCTTTTTGGATCTCAATACAATGTTCTCCCCCTCTCTCGTGGAGATCTATTCGATGTAATCTTCTTTTTGCGGTGTGTTTGTTGAGGTCGATGAATTGTGGGTTTATGATCCAGCTTATCTATGAATAATATTTGAATCTTCTCTAAATTCTTTTATGTATGATTGAGTTATCTTTGCAAGTCTCTTCAAATTATCCGTTTGGTTTGACCAACTAGATTGGTAGTTCTTGCAATGGGAGAAGTGCATAGCTTTGGGTGCAATCTTGCGGTGTCCTTACCCAGTGACAGAAAGGGTTGCAAGGCACGTATTGTATTGTTGCCATCGAGGATAACAAGATGGGGTATTTATCATATTGCATGAATTTATTCCTCTACATCATGTCATCTTGCTTAAGGCGTTACTCTGTTTTTTACTTAATACTCTAGATGCATGCTAGATAGCGGTCGATGAGTGGAGTAATAGTAGTAGATGCAGAATCGTTTCGATCTACTTGTCTTGGACGTGATGCCTATATACATGATCATACCTAGATATACTCATAACTATGCTCAATTCATCAATTGCTCAACAGTAATTTGTTCACCCACCGTAGAATACTTATGCTCTTGAGAGAAGCCACTAGTGAAACCTATGGCCCCCGGGTCTATTCTCATCATATCAATCTCCATCACTTTTATACTTGCTTTGTTTTTACTTTACTTTTTTACTTTTCACTTTGCATCTCTATACCAAAAATACCAAAAATATTATCTCTATCAGATCTCACTCTCGTAAGTGACCGTGAAGGGATTGACAACCCCTAATCGCGTTGGTTGCGAGTAGCTATCGTTTTGTGTTGGTACGAGGGACTTGTGCATGGCCTCCTACTGGATTGATACCTTGGTTCTCAAAAACTGAGGGAAATACTTACGCTACTCTGCTGCATCATCCTCTCCTCTTCGGGGAAAACCAACGCAAGCTCACGTCGTAGCAGGGAAGTGGCTTCATCATACTGAGCATTTGGCTCATGTTGGGCTCTGGCTTCTGAAAGATGCTCTCCAATGCATCGCGGTGAAGCTGACAACCAGGTCCATACAGTTCGCCTGGAGTTTACAGACAGGTAAGCTCAATGAGATCAAAGGCTTTGGCTTCATGATTGACATTGCCTGTCATCCACTCAAGAACCCATGTCGTTGGATCCCTGTTGTAGCCGTGAACATGTAGAGTTGCATAAAATTGTAGTAGAAGCTCTTCATTCCAATGTTCCTTGTCGGTAACAAACTGCAGAAGGACAGCATCTCGAAAGTAGTCAAGGGCTTCTTCTAAGCAGGGCAGACCAGCAATAGCTTCGGTGTCCCGACGCATATGAGGAAATATGTGCTCTTGATTGTAGAGAATACATGAGTAGTAGCTGCGCTGCTGATAACTCCAGAACCAATCTGATGATATTATTGGCTCAGAATATGGGTTCTTGGCGTTATCGAAGAATGTGTTGTGTGCATTGAAGCCGTTGACATTGAATGATCCTGGTGCTGATGCAGTACCTAGAAACCTTGGCAGCCTTGGTTTTGGCTTCTGAACCTGAGGCATGTGCTCCACATGATAGTCAAACTGAGGTCCGGGAGCAGGCGGAGGAACCAGAATTGGCCATCTGACAGGGACAAGTTCGCCTTGGTAGAATGCTTGCTCAATGGTGTGGGGCCTTGAAGGCGGAACAGGAGCAGTGGCATTAGCAGTGGCGTGAGGCTGCACATTTGTTGCAGGTGCATCAGTGGCTTCATGAACAGTGTTCATTGCAGGCGCCACATTGTCTTCGGCCATGACAACGTCATTGGTTTCAGTAGTGTTGTTGGTGGCCGCCTCAGGATTCTCAACCTCAACTTGAGTAGCTGGAGGGTCGGGCACATACACGTTCTCCTCGAGAACAACTTCTTGGGTGGTAGGGGGAGTAGCAACACACTCTTCTTCTCCTTGTCTTTCATTGGCTAATGCAGCCAGAATGTCTTCAGAAGCATTAGCTTCATACACTGGAACTGTCACAGAAGGATTGTCTTTAGGGAACACTTGTCGTGCCACGAAGCTGCACTGGTTTGAGTCTTCTTCCGTGATGGCAGTCATGGAGACAGATGGCCTTAGACCTTTGCGAAGCCGTTGAAACACGGGCGACGCCTTTGGCGAGGGTGTGGTCTCCATGTAATTATCATCGTTCACCAACGGACTGGTGACGTGCGCTGGTGGAGGACGGGGTGTACTTGGTGAATCTTGACTAGGAGTTGCTGGCTGGGGGCGATCAGCCCACGAGGCATCTTGAGAGATTGGCGTCAAAGGACGACCAATACTGATGAGCTCGATGTTCGTGAGAACAGGCGATGATACCATTGGGCGCTCAATCTGAGGAAGGACTTCATCATCTTCTACAATGTCTTGGGGACCAATGTCTTCAGCCGTGATGGGGTCAACGGCTGGATCTTCTTCAGTTTCAGGAGCCTCTGCGGAAGCAGACTCATGAACGATCAACTGATGTTCTTTATTTTCAGGGTCAGGATGAGCAAAAGCAATGGGTTCGACAACGAGGGGCTCTATGGGAGCAGCCCGATCTCTCTTCTTGGTTTTTCTCTTCTTGGCGGGTGGTGCATCATCAGCGGTGCTCTTGATTTTTCGCTTCCCGGCTTCGGCTTCAGCTGCCTTGATTTTCTTTTGTTCTGTAGCCACTGTGGGGACCTTAGGCTTCGAGCCTGTCATGCTGGCAGGGAAGACAATGTGAGGTTCTTCCCGCCGTGGAGCTTCAGTTTGGGCCACAGTATGCTTCTTCTTCTTCTTGGCAGCCATCTTGGGGTCAATGCCAGGACGCCCAAGAGCCTTGCGCTTTTCAGCTTCGTTGTAAGCCTGAACACACTTGGCAGCAAGATTTTTCATGCGCTCTCTTGAACCTTTGGCTTCCTCGCGTTTCTTACGAAACGCCTCCTTGAGGTCATTCAGCATCAGCTTGAATTTCTGAACATGTGCCACACTAAGCTGGGCCACATGCTTCTTGAACTGCTCTTTCTCAAAGTCAATCTTGTTCTTCAATTCAAAAATTCGTTGAGCCAGAGCCAGCTCAGGAGCAATTGCGCCTTCGAAGGCGACGCTGATGCCAATGGGGAGTTGAAGATCATCAAAACTGAGATCTTGATTGTTGAAGCACTCATCAATGAAATTGTCCAAGATGTTCATATCAAAGAGGGGCAGATCATTGAAGATCTCCGCCTCTTGCTTGCTCTTTATCAGCTGCTCAAGAGCATCGTTACCAAACTTCTCATATGAAGACAGATCAATGGCTTCAGATTCGTTCCTCAGAACGGCAGCTGGTGTCAGTGCTTGACTGGATCTCTGAACAGTTTTCTTCTGTGGCTTCTCGCGCTTCTTGGAGATGCGAGAGAGATCTTCAGAGGTGTTACTGGGAGCAGGAGGGGCAGTTGCCAATGGCTTTAGTCGAGAAGCTTTTGGAGCAGCAGATGATTTTGAAGCCTTAGATTTCTTTTTCTTCTGCGGCTTAGGAGTAGGAGCTGGAGCATCATCAGTGTCAGCACCATCATCAGAATGATACACTTTTGCACCTTGGACATCAATGCGTGTGATGAGGCCTACAAGGTTGTAGAAGGGGCCGATCCTGTTCTCATTGGCTTCACGGGTGCCATCTTCCCGAGGTGAAGAAGGACCAGGGTTGAAGTCAAGTCCTAAAGCCTTGTTCTTTGCAGCTGAGTCTTTGGCGAACTGGTAGTTGCGCTTGAACAGATGGTCTTCACGACACCACAGCAGAGAGGAAGGGACAGCTTTCTCTGGCTGCGGTCCGCGAATCATGCACGGATAGAATTTTCGTTGAATGGCTTCAGGAAGGGACTGGGGTTGAAGATTTTTGTATACAATATCTCCCCAGGGTCCCTTGATGGCATTCTTCTCTGCATACTCTTCTGTGACGAAACGGTACTTGAACCATTCCTCTGCCCAATATCTTCAAATCCATTGGATTCGATTCTTGCGACCTGTATAGGTTTCCTCAGGGTCTGTTTTGTACAGCTCGTGCGGATCTGGAGGCAAATCCTTGGAAGTGTTCCCACGGCGCTGTCTGCCACCCTTTCTTGCTGACTTCTCAGTGGCCATGAAGCTTAATCTGAAAGGCTTGATTTGCAAAGGCTTGACGGCTGGTCGACAAGAAGCTGGCTTTAGGTGAATTGATGTGACTCTGTAAGAATTCTGCAAACGAATGCAGACTATGAGAACCAAGGGATTCTCCCACGGACATGTACCTGTGACAGCATTAAAGGTGCGAGGGAAGGGGTAGAGGTCATATGCATTCTCAGAAGATTTTGAAGAAAAATCAGTTTGAAGACATTGACCTCATAACGCGAAGACATTCACTTATTTGATGAGAGTTGGTTCGAGAGTTGTACAAATCCAAGAATAAGTACAAGTGAGGAATCTAACATGTAACGAAGCATAAGTGAATAGACTAGGCAGAGTATGAGATGAAGAATGAGATAGATTCAACTTTGGAGATTTAGAAACCACTTTTGGTAAGAAGGATGAATCTATCAGATCGAAAAGACGGTAAAAAGTGAATTTTAATTACCACACAAAGAACTTCTAGACGGAGCGAAGTTGGAGGCCGAGCAGTTCGATCTTCTGTAACATCCCAAATTTTCAATTTGGAATGTTATACATAGGTCATTCGTGCATATCATATTTTATTGCATCTTCGTTCCGCAAATCCTCGAAATCCTAAGCAACGCAAGGAACCTCGGAGAGAGTTGGGGATTTTTCGGTTTTCATATTTGATTTTTATCAAATACTGAGAACGAGGATTTTTTATTTTAATTATTTTTCTCTCCAGAAAATATTTCATAATAAAATAAATGAGGGGAGATAATATGACTTCTCCAAAACAATTGAAATATTGGAGGAAAAATGTTAAAATCATTTGTTTGATTTTATTTGATTTTATTTGGATTTTATTTGCGTTAGAAAAATTGCACGTTTAAAAAAATTGCATTTAGGGCCAAGAAAATGTTCATCCCGTTCTAAATATTTCATTTAGACGGTGAAAATTTGTTTTGGCATTTTTAGTTTTTTATTTTATTTTATAGGAGTTTTTAGGTCGGCGGAATAATTAAAATAAAATCTCATGGCTCAAGACCCGTTGGGCCGAGGTCTGCCAGCCAGGCTGGCCCAAGCCGCCGCCGCCGCCTTCCTCCCGCCACCGCCGCTTGCCCTCCCCAAGCCACGGGACCCCTCCTTTATATACCGAGCCCCTCTCGTCACCACCACCACCGCCGCCCGAGCCCGAGCCCGCCGCCCTCCCTAGCCGGGCCTGCCACTGCCGGAGCTGCCGCCTCTAGCCGCCGCCTCCCGCCGCCACCCCGCCGAGCCCGAGCCCCGCCGGAACCCCGCCGGAGTCGAGCAAGGTAGCCGCCCCACCGTCCCGGTTTTCCAAAGAAAACCGTTTCAGTTTTTTTAGAAAACCCTAGGTTTTCGTTTTTTAGATCGGTTTATTTCTTTGGTTTATCTATTTAGCGAGCGCTCGCTCGTTCGTTCGTTTTAACGAACGTGTTCTTCGTTTAGGTTCAGATAACGAACGTTCGTTCGTTAAGCTGTTCGTCTCTTTTCTTTTTCTCGGATTTATTCCGCGATTTTTGTGATCGTGATTTCTGATCCGATTTTCGTTCCAGTTTAACTTTTCGCTCGTTTATCGGAATCAGGCGATTCAAGCGCCTAGAGTTTCGTCTCGAAACCCTCTTTCCTAATAACCAATAAGTTTTTTCCTCTGTAAAATTTGACCCTAGTTCAGATTAGTAAACGGATCTTATTTCTTTCGTCGTTTGAGTTTTGTTGCTTCGTTTGGTTTGATTCTTTTTGCGAACCGGAGTTCTTAAGTTGAACTTTTTGGTCAGCCTCTTTTAGTTGAAGTTTTGCTTGTGCATCTTTGCTTGTTGCTTATGTATGTTATTGTTTGCTTGCGATAGAATCCCGGAGTGCGAAGCGTGTTACTACGAGTCTCTAGGGTTCACGGATCGTCAGCAAGGCAACTAACACTTTGATCATACTCTTTTCATACCCAGTTTTTATGCATTAGTTTCAATCCTCAAACATTGCATTGATTAGGATGTCATTAACTTGTGGGTTGGGAAGTAGTAGTTGAGGTAGAACCTATTGCCCTGTTACTATCAAACCCTTGTGAGTTACTTCTACGTGTTGCTTATATTGCTATGCTATGCTCGTAGACGTGGTTGGGTTTGAGTGAATCCTTGACAGATGTGAGATTGTTAACTAATGTTTTAATTTAAGCTGGCAACTTTAATACACATCTGGGTGGATTGAGGCACCTAGGGAACCCAGTGTCGTCTGTTTAATTTTTGGAAATCCCGGGGTACCCATGTGATCTTCCTATGGACCGCCACCCAGGCTCAAAGGGAACTGAGATTATTCATGCTAGAAACTTCCGTGTGCAGCCACAAGCATAGTTCAGTAAGTTACGTGAAGCTCTTGAAGAGGTAGATCAGCAGGTAGTGGGTTTATAGGTTTGGTATGGTCTACCCGGAGTAGAGAGTTAATGTTTCTGAAAGACTATGTCTCGGTCATCCGTTTCTCAAACACCATGTAGTGCGAGAAATCAGCGGAGGAGATCGAGTCTTGTGGGGAAAAGTGTGCAAACCTCTGCAGAGTGTACAATCTAATCATGGTTAGCCGTGTCCCCGGTTATGGACAATTCTGAGTATCTAGTACTTGAGTATTAACATGTATCTCATCACTCTTAACTAATATTGTTGGGTTGTTAACTACTTTAATTGGGATTGAGTTGGGGTTATACCTTCTAAATGATGTTTCAACCACCATGATAGTTAAATAAATTTATTCCTTTGTTGTAGGGAAAAATTGTATTTTCGCAAAACCATAACCATAGAGCTTTCCACCAGCCAAATATGCATATAGTGATAGCATTATTCTGTTCCTTCTCTATTGTGTTATATTGCTAGCATATTCCATGTGCTGACCCGTTCTCGGGCTGCAACATATTATGTTGCAGACTTTTCAGACGAGGAGTAAGGTTCGATAGGTCGTTGCCGTGCAGCTCAGCTATGCCGTTGGAGTTGATGGACTCACTTTATCTTCCAAGCCTTCCGCTGTTATCACATTAGATGGCCTTAAGCCATATTATTGTAATAAGTTCTCTTTTGAGACATTCGATGTAATAAGTGTGTGATTGCTACTCTGTTATAAATCCTTCGAGTACTGTGTGTGTCAGCATTACTGATCCAGGGATGACACTGAAACACAGAGACTTGACCATCTGAGGTCGGGTTGCTACAAGATGGTAACAGAGCACACGTTGAGTGTAGGACATGACCACTAAGATAAACCATAGGTTACTCTTCTCTACTCATTTCTGACTCCTCTCCATTTTTCCACTCTTTAGGATGACGGAGATGAAGAACAAGTTTGCACAACCGGATGAAGACACACCTTTTGGACGCCACTTGAAGGAAGTCACTAGGTACTTGAACATTGGAATACCAAGCTTCACCGGTACGTACAATGCCACCTTACCTGAAGAGGAGCGCTGGATGATTCAAGTACAAGTTCCAGGAAGGACGTTCTTGCCAACTTCTAAGCCCATAGAATTTTCTTTCAAAGCACCCACCTGGAGTCTAGGCAAGAGTATGGCAGCTCACATTACCATGGGACGTATTGGAGAAGTCTACAACAGGGAGCTTAAAGACACCATCTATCAGATATGTGGGCACTGAGACGAGCAATGGGAAGTAATCAGCACCAAGAAGGATAGATCCATTGCAGCTTTCATCCAGGAGCTAAACCAGCACATTCGACGTCAGGAGAACCAGATGTGCGCAGATATGATGGAGTTGAAGAAGGCGAAGACCAGGATCATCGAACTGGAGGAAGAACTCAAGTTTACACGCGATGGATATGAGGAGGAAATCAAGATAGTACTAGAGAAGAACGATGACCTAGTCAAGAAAATCGGAGTATTCATGGGAGGACCAGCACCGGAAGAAGAAGACGACGACCCCACCTGCCCGTAAAACTACATCATCATCGACGACACCGATTATGATCCAAGTGATGATGACTACAAAGACGAAGCTGGAGCAGACATCATGGAGTCTTCCACCGATCAAAATTTCTAGATGACCACCATATATTAGTAGTATTTCCCCCATGTATCTAGTAGTATTTGAGCACTTTTGCGATAGTTCTAGACCGTTTGTATGCCCTTGCTTGATTGATTGAGTAAATGATTGTGTTTGCCTCATATGCATATGGGTAGTGTTTTCTCATAGACCTTTTTCTCTATTCTAATCTCTTCCATCTAAAACCTCAGATGCCTCCCGAGATGTGACACCGGTTTTGTTTTCCCACCGGAGCTCACCCAGTTTATCCAGCAGCAAAATGCCTTGATGCAATTGCTAGTTCAGAACCAGGGCAACAACAACAACAATAACCCGCCGCCAGTGGACAATTTAGCCCGCTTCACGAGGTTACAACCGCCGGTGTTTTCCAAGAGCACCGAGCCAATAGTTCTTGATGATTGGCTACGCCCGTATTGGAAGGAGTTAACCACCGCTGGATGCACGGATGCTGAGAAGGTGCACTTTGCCGCACATCAATTCGATGGACCAGTAGCCGCATGGTGGGAGAATTACACGGCTACTTTTCCTATAGCCAATGTCACTTGGGACCAGTTTCAGCAAGCTTTTTGCATGGCCCATGTCTCAACTGGAGCCATGCAGATGAAGAAGCATGCGTTTCGCAACTTACGCCAGGGGAACCGTACTGTAGCTCAGTACGTGGATGATTTTAGTAAGTTATCACGCTATGCCCCTGATGATGTGGTCACAGATGCCGCGAAGCAGGAGAAGTTTATGGAAGGGCTGAACGATGAGATGAGCATGCAGTTGATGGTGGCAACTTTCAACAACTACCAGGAGTTGGTAGAGAAGGCCCTTATGATTGAAGGGAAGCAGCAGCAAATTCAGAGCCGTAAGAGGAAATATGGACAAGGGAAGTACAACTCAGGAGCTCAACAGAAGCCTCGCTTAACCCCAAACTCGGGAGGACTTGTTCATAATCATGGAGGTCACAACCACACTGGAGGAGGATCGTATAACCACAATGGTGCTAAGAATGGGAATGGGAACGGAGTTAATAACAATCAGAACCACTCCAACCCCTCTACACCCGCCAAAAGGGACCTAAGTCAAATTACTTGCTTTAAGTGCGGGAAGACAGGGCACTATGCCAATGATTGCCCTGAAGGACGGAATAGGAACGGAAATGGGAGCGCTGGGAAGAACCCAATCCATTCAACAAAGGACAAGTGAACCACGTTAACGTGGAGGAAGTTGAAGAGCAGCCGGACGCGGTAATAGGTAAGTTTTTGGTTAAGTCATTTACCGCTCTTGTTCAAGGGGATTTGTGGATAAGTTTAAGCTACCAACCCAAACCCTTAGGACCCCTCTTTTAGTGAGCTCGCCTGGAGCAGAGTACATGGCTAGCCGATGGTGCAACCAGATACCCCTAACCATTGGCACACTTGTTTTTTCGTCTAACCTAATTACCTTGGAGTCGCAAGGATTGGATGTGATATTAGGTATGGACTGGATGTCAAAGTATGGAGGAAGCATTGACTGTGCTAGCAAGTCAATTTACCTTACCACCCCGGAGGGAACAAGGATTAAGTATGTATCTACGCATGTGCCTAGGAGGAGCCAAGTGAATGCCCTCACGAGAGTTGTACAGGAGGAAGTGCCTCTAGTAAAGGATTTTCCGGATGTTTTCCCAGAAGAGTTACCAGGCATGCCACCGGATCGAGACATCGAATTCCTGATAGAGCTATTGCCAGGTACATGGCCAATATCCAAGAGACCCAATCGGATGCCCGCAAATGATTTGGAGGAAATTAAGAAATAGATCAAGGAGTTATTGGAGAAAGGATACATTGGATGGAGTTCATCACCTTGGGGAGCTCCAGTGCTTTTGGTGGAGAAGAAGGATAAATCCCTGAGGATGGTTGTTGATTACCGAGCCTTGAATGAAGTAACGATAAAGAACAAGTATCCATTACCGGTGATCAATGATTTGTTTGATCAGTTGCAAGGAGCTAAGGTGTTTTCGAAGATTGATCTACGGTCGGGATACCATCAGTTGAAGATTCGAGAGAAGGATATACCAAAGACAGCGTTTACCACGCGGTATGGATTATACGAGTATACGGTCATGTCGTTTGGACTGACTAACACCCCTGCCTATTTCATGAGTATGATGAATAAGGTGTTCATGGAGTATTTGGACAAGATTCGAGAAGCTCAGAAAGAAGACAAAGAGATTGCTGAGATAAAGGAGAAGATGAGCAAAGGAAAGGCCAAAGGTTTTTGCAAGGACGGGCACGATACCTTATGGTTTGAGGACCGAGTTTATGTGCCCAATAACCCAGAGATCAGGAAGCTAATACTTCAGGAGGCCCATGACTCACCATACTCGATACACCACGGAAACACCAAGATGTATTTGGATTTGAAAGAACGTTTTTGGTAGACTGGTATGAAGAAGGATATTGCCGAGTATGTAGCTGTATGTGATGTATGTCAGAGAGTGAAGGCAGAGCATCAGAAGCCAGCAGGATCTGTATGACCTATGCCGATACCTGAATGGAAGTGGGATAAACTTGGCATGGACTTTATCACCGGATTGCCCAGAACCAAAGCAGGATATGACTCAATATGGGTAGTAGTGGATCGCTTGACCAAAGTGGCTCACTTCATCCCAGTGAAAACAACTTATACCAGTGCAAAGTTGGCCAAGATATATATGTCCAGGATCGTATGTTTGCATGGAGTTCCGAGGACCATCGTATCAGATAGAGGAACACAGTTTACTTCAAAGTTTTGGCATCAGTTACACCAGACCTTGGGTACGAGATTGGAGTTCAGTACAACATTTCACCCGCAGACAGATGGGCAGACAGAGAGAGTCAACCAGATTCTGGAGGACATGTTAAGAGCCTGTGCACTAGACTATGGATCTAGTTGGGATGACAATTTACCTTACGCAGAGTTCTCATACAACAATAGCTACCAGGCCAGTTTGAAGATGGCACCGTTCAAAGCTCTGTATGGACGCAGATGTAGAACACCTCTGATGTGGGATGAGGTAGGAGACCGTCAGTTGTTTGGACCAAATTTGATAAAAGAGTCGGAGGAGAAGGTTAAACTGATCCGCGACAGATTGAAGATTGCCCAGTCTAGGCAGAAGAGTTATGCAGACTCAAAACGCAAGGAGGTGACCTATGAGATTGGAGACAGAGCCTATCTGCGAGTATCACCCTTGCGAGGAGTGAAACGTTTTGGAGTTAAGGGAAAACTAGCTCCGAGATTTGTAGGGCCGTATCGTGTTTTGGAACGGATGGGAGAAGTTGCCTACAAGCTGGAGTTACATGAAGGATTGTCAGGAGTTTACGATGTGTTCCACGTATCACAGATGAAGAAGTGTCATGCTGAGATGGCCGATATACCGTTAAGAGGTACAGTGCCCCTGGAGGCGATACAATTGGACAGTAATTTGACCTATGAGGAGAAGCCAGTAAAGATTCTTGACTTTGACAGCCGAGTCACTCGCAGCAAGGTTACCAAGTTTTGCAAAGTTCAGTGGAGCCACCATACCGAGGAGGAAGCCACCTGGGAACGAGAAGATGCTATTCGCAAGGACCACCCGCACCTATTTTCTAGCCAACCCGAATCTCGAGGACGAGATTCATCTTATGGGGGGTAGGTTGTAACATCCCAAATTTTGAATTTCGAATGTTATACATAGGTCATTCATGCATATCATATTTTATTGCATCTTTGTTCCGCAAATCCTCGAAATCCTAAGCAACTCAAGGACCCTCGGAGAGAGTTGGGGATTTTTCGGTTTTCATATTTGATTTTTATCAAATACTGAGAACGAGGATTTTTTATTTTAATTATTTTTCTCTCCGGAAAATATTTCATAATAAAATAAATGAGGGGAGATAATATGACTTCTCCAAAACATTTGAAATATTGGAGGAAAAATGTTAAAATCATTTGTTTGATTTTATTTGGATTTTATTTGCGTTAGAAAAATTGCACGTTTTCAAAAATTGCATTTAGGGCCAAGAAAATGTTCATCTCGTTCTAAATATTTCATTTAGACGGTGAAAATTTGTTTTGGCATTTTTAGATTTTTATTTTATTTTATAGGAGTTTTTCTGTCGGCGGAATAATTAAAAAAAACAATCCCGCGTCTTGGCGCCACTTTGGGGCCGAGGCCCGGCCAGTCAGGCCAGCGCAAGCCGCCGCCGCCGCCTTCCTCCTCCCGCCGCCGCTTGCCTCTCCCCAAACCACCGGACCTCCTTTAAATACCGAGCCCCCCTCTCGTCACCACCACCGCCACCGCCGTCCGGGCCGGGCCGGAGCCCGAGCCCGTCGCCGCCGCCGAGCCCGCCGCCCTCCTAGCCGCGCCAGCTGCCCGCTGCCACCGCCTCTAGCCGCCACCGCCGCCTCCCGCCGCCACCCTGCCGAGCCCGGGCCCCGCCGGAACCCCGCCGGAGTCGAGCAAGGTAGCCGCCCCGCCGTCCCGATTTTCCGAAGAAAACCGTTTCGTTTTTTTAGAAAACTCTTCGGTTTATCTATTTAGCGAGCGTTCGCTCATTCTTTCGTTTTGACGAACGCGTTCTTCGTTTAGGTTCAGATAACGAACATTCGTTCATTAAGCTGTTCATCGCTTTTCTTTTTCTCGGATTTATTCCGCGATTTTTCTGATCGCCATTTCTGATCCGATTTTCGTTCCACTTTAACTGTTCGCTTGTTTATCGGAATCAGGCGATTCAAGCGCCTAGAGTTTCGTCTCGAAACCCTCTTTCCGAATAACCAACTCAAACAAGTTTTTGCCTCTGTAAAATTTGACCCTAGTTCAGATTAGTAAATGGATTTTATTTCTTTCGCCGTTTGAGTTTCATTGCTTCGTTTGGTTTGATTCTTTTTGCGAACCGGAGTTCTTAAGTTGAACTTTCTAGTCAGCCTCTTTTAGTTGAAGTTTTGCTTGTGAATCTTTTCTTGTTGCTTATGTATGTTATTGTTTGCTTGCGATAGAATTCCCGAGTCTTGAGCGTGTTACTCTGAGTCTCTAGGGTTCACGGATCGTCGACAAGGCAAGTAACACTTTGATCATACTCTTTTCATACCCATTTTTATGCATTAGTTTCAATCCTCAAACATTGCATTGATTAGGATGTCATTAACTTGTGGGTTGGGAAGTAGTAGTTGAGGTAGAACCTATTGCCTTTGTTACTATCAAACCCTTGGGAGTTACTTCTACGTGTTGCTTATATTGCTATGCTATGCTCGTAGACGTGGTTGGGTTTGAGTGAATCCATGACAGATGTGAGATTGTTAACCAAGGGTTTAATTTAAGGTGGCAACTTTAATACACATCTGGGTGGATTGAGGCACCTGGGCAACCCAGTGTTGTCTGTTCTATTTTTGGAAATCCCGGGGTACCCGTGTGATCTTCCTATGGACCGCCACCCAGGATCAAAGGGAACTGAGATTATTCATGCTAGAAACTTCCGTGTGCAGCCACAAGCTACTATGGGCTCTAGCATAGTTGAGTAAGTTAGGTGAACCTCTTGAAGAGGTAGATCAACAGGTAGTTGGTTTGTAGGTTTGGTATGGTCTACCCGGAGTAGAGAGTTAATGTTTCTGAAAGACTATGTCTCGGTCATCCATTTCTCAAACACCATGTAGTGCGAGAAATCAGCGGAGGCGATCGTGTCTTGTGGGGAAAAGTGCGCAAACCTCTGCAGAGTGTACAATCTATTCATGGTTAGCCGTGTCACCGGTTATGGACAATTCTGAGTATCTAGTACTTGAGTATTCACATGTATCTCATCACTCTTAACTAATATTGTTGGGTTGTTAACTACTTTAATTGGGATTGAGTTGGGGTTATACCTTCTCAATGATGTTTCAACCACTATGATAGTTAAATAAATTTATTCCTTTGTTGTAGGGCAAAATTGTCTTTTTGCAAAACCATAACCATAGAGCTTTCCACCAGCCAAATATGCATGTAGTGATAGCATTATTCTGTTCTTGCTCTATTGTGTTATATTGCCAGCATATTCCATGTGCTGACCCATTCTCGGGCTGCAACGTATTATGTTGCAGACTTTTCAAACGAGGAGTAAGGTTCGATAGGTCGTTGCCGTGCAGCTCAGCTATGCTGTTGGAGTTGATGGACTCACTTTATCTTCCAAGCCTTCCGCTGTTATCGCATTAGATGGCCTTAAGCCATATTATTGTAATAAGTTCTCTTTCGAGACATTCGATGTAGTAAGTGTGTGATTGCTACTCTGTTATAAATCCTCGAGTACTGTGTGTGTCAGCATTACTGATCCAGGGATGACACTGAAACACAGAGACTTGACCATCTGAGGTCGGGTCGCTACATCTTCCGTGCCCTAACTTGGCGACAGAGGACACCTACGGCGACAGTGGAGAGGACGAGGTCCGCGGCCGGCGTGAGGACGGCGTCAGAGAAGTCGCGGCAGCTAAGCGCTTCATCGCCGGCGTCGTTGAGAGCTAGCAGAGGCGCTAGGGTTTGCGAGAGGTGGCGAGGTGGAAGAAGAGTTTTTGACCGAGATGTGACGGGTATTTATAAGGAAAGGGATGGAACAACGCAAGTACGCAGGTGCCCTTGGCGGTTCACATCTGAAGGATACGTGGCAAGCATGCAACACCTTGGAAGTTGTTCCCTATTCCCACGAACGCTTGGATTGTCGGGGTGGTCGTTCCGAATTCTCCGGCTTTCAGGCACAAAGGATATAGCATTAAAAACATATATAAATGTTTGTCAGATTGACTTCAGCTAACAAGGTCTCAGTGAAGACAATCTATAGTTTTCAATAGAATGCATATGATTTGGACAGATAGAGTTGGGGTAGGAGCATATATAGGTTAGGGTCTGATCACATTAACTTAGTTCAAAAGATTCAACACGAAGCCATAGCTATAAGTGAATGCTGTAGGAGACAGAACACAAATATGTATATAACTGGTATAAGGCCAAATCAACCAAATGAAAATAAACTTGAATATAAGCCAAGGATGAATATAAATCAAATATGAAGACTTTGCAAACATAGCGCCAAGAGAAACACTTCAAACAAAAGTTTGGTGGTGGCATTACCCACCGTATAGGAAGTATTAGACCCAGACACGACGCACAATTATCATGGCGCTCCGAACTCAAATTCCGAATTAATGTATTCACACTTAGAGTGTGTGTCTTCATTGATTGAAGAGATACATTACTTCGTGTGTTGCACATCTAAGTCATCAAAATGCATAAGTGTTAGGATGTGTGCCTAATCACAGGACATTTGAGGATTCCAAGATATTTAGCTCACACCGCAACTTGCAAAACCTTTTCTCATCCAAGGGCTTTGTGAAGATATCAGCCAACTGCTCTTCTGTCTTGACGTGAAGGATATCAATATCTTCCTTCATAAGATGATCTCTGAGAAAGTGATGACGAATTTCAATGTGCTTTGTCTTCGAGTGCTGAACTGGATTGTTGGCAATCTTGATGGCACTCTCATTGTCGCAGTAGAGAGGCACATTCTTCAGACGGATACCATAGTCCTTGAGTGCTTGATTCATCCAGAGAAGCTGAGCGAAGCAAGATCCAGCAGCAATGTATTCAGATTCAGTAGTGGAGAGAGATACACAGCTCTGCTTCTTTGAAGACCAACAGCCAAGAGGTCGTCCCAGAAAGTGACATGTGCCTGACGTGGACTTGCGATCAACCTTGTCACCAGCATAATAAGCATCTGAGAATCCAACTAGATCAAACTCTGAGCCCTTTGGATACCATAATCCTAATGTTGGGGTGTAAGCCAAATATCAAAGAATTTGCTTCACTGCTAAGTGATGCGATTCCTTTGGTGCCGCTTGGAATCGGGCACACATGCAAACACTAAGCATTATATCTGGCCTAGATGCAGATAAGTAAAGCAAAGAACCAATCATGGGGCAGTATACCTTTTGATCGAACTGTTTACCATTGTCGTCGGGACCCAGATGACTTTTAGTTGGCATCGGTGTCGAGTATCCTTTGCAGTCTTGCATTCCAAACTTCTTGAGGCAATCTTCGAGGTATTTTTCTTGAGATATCAAGATGCCGTTGCGTTGCTGATGGATTTGGAGACCCAGAAAGAACTTCAGCTCGCCCATCATGGACATCTGATATTGCTCTTGCATCATGAGACCAAACTCGTCACTGTATTTCTTGTTGGTGCAGCTGAAGATAATGCCGTCCACATAGATTTGGCACACAAACAGTTCACCATCATATGTCTTCATGAAGAGTGTAGGATCTAGTGAACCTGGTTTGAAGCCTTTGCTCTTCAGGAAGTCTTTGAGCGTATCATACCAAGCACGAGGGGCTTGTTTGAGGCCACTCTGATTGCCTTGTTGAGCTTGTATACCATATCAGGATGTTTTGGATCTTCAAAGCCAGGAGGTTGTGCGACATATACTTCTTCTTCTATCTTTCCATTGAGAAAATCACTCTTTACATCCATTTGATACAGAAGGATGTTGTGATGATTTGCATAGGGTAGCAGTATGTGAATGGCTTCAAGCCTTGCCACCGGAGCAAATGTTTCGTCGAAGTCAGTTCCTTCAACTTGAGTGTAACCTTGTGCAACGAGACAAGCCTTGTTCCTGACCACTTGACCATGCTCATCTTGCGTGTTGTGATATATCCATTTGGTGCCAATGATATTGTGCTTCCGAGGATCAGGACGCTTGAACAATTCCCACACATTATTCAGCTCGAACTGTTGAAGCTCTTCTTGCAGAGCTTGAATCCATTAAGGTTCCATGAAGGCTTCATCGACTTTCTTGGGTTCAGGGATTGAGACGAATGCAAAATGCCCACAGAAATTAGTTAGCTGTGTTGCTCTTTGAGTTGCTTTTGAATGAGTGAGTGGACCAGGTGCATTCAAGCTGTCAATTATCTTCTCAATCTGAACTTCATTTGCAACACCAGGATGAACAGGACAAAGATTCTACTCTTGCTGATCAATGTCATCATTTGGAGGATTGTATTCAGGCTGAGCATTGTCTTCAGGTTGATTAGGTGCAGAAATGATAAGCTCTTCTTCAGTCTGATTCTCAGAGGGTATAATTTCTCCAATTCCCATCTGCTTGATTGATTCACTTGGAGGTACGTCATCTAGCACATTTGGCAGGTGCTCTCTTTGCGAGCCGTTAGTCTCATCAAACCGCACATCCATAGTTTCAACCAATTTATAGTGAAAGAGGTTGAAGACTCTGTAGGAGTGTGAATCCTTTCCATAACCAAGCATAAAACCTTCATGTGCTTTCGGTGCAAATTTTGACGTGTGATGTGGATCCTTGATCCAGCACCTAGCACCAAATACTTTGAAGTAGCTTACATATGGCTTCTTACCAGTTAGGAGTTCATAAGATGTTTTCTTCAGAAGCTTGTGAAGATAGACACGATTGATGATGTGGCAAGAAGTATCAATGGCTTCTAGCCAGAACTTTCGTGGTGTCTTGTACTCATCAAGCATAGTTCGAGCCATCTCAATGAGAGTTCTATTCTTGCGCTCTGCGATGCCATTCTGGTGAGGTGTATAAGGAGCAGAGAACTCATGAGTGATACCCAGTGTATCCAGATAGAGGTCGAGGCCGGTGTTCTTGAATTCAGTGCCGTTGTCGCTTCTGATGTGCTTGATCTTGATGCCATAGTTAGTCATGGCACGATTGGCAAAACTTCTGAAGACATCCTGCACTTCAGTCTTGTAGAGGATTATATGCACCCAAGTATATCTAGAGTAATCATCAACAATGACAAAGCCATAGAGGCAAGCAGTAGCATTGAGAGTAGAGTAGTGAGTAGGGCCGGATAAGTCCCTATGGAGCAGCTCGAAGGGTTGGCATGTAGTCATGATTGTCTTCGATGGATTCTTGGCCCTGGTCATCTTTCCAGCTTCGCAGGCGCCACACAGATGGTCCTTCTTGAACTTGACGCCTTCGATGCCCACGACATGCTTCTTCTTCGCGAGAGTGTGCAAGTTCTTCATGCCAGCATGTCCTAGCCTTCGATGCCAAAGCCAGCATTCTGAAGCCTTTGCTAGAAGACATACAGCCATCTATGGTCCTGCTGAGAAATTTACCATATATAGATCATCTTTCCGATAACCTTCAAAGACTAGAGACTTGTCAGATTCCATTAGCACAAGGTATCGATATTTTCCAAATAGCACAATCATGTTTAAGTCACAAAGCATTGAGACTGACATTAAGTTTAAACCAAGGGATTCAACAAGCATCACTTTATCCATGTGCTGATCCCTTGATATTGCAACTCTGCCTAGACCCAATACCTTGCTTTTACCAAAGGTCAAAGAAATGTGATGTGACTTTTGTCTGATGGACGCAGCGTTGAATCCATCAGAAGACTTCGATCGCCCGTCACGTGGTTAGTGCATCCACTGTCCATAATCCATTCTGAAGTACGAGGTGTCATAGCCTACAATGCAGTTTGGGGTATAGGCTTCACCAAGCGAGTTGTGAAGCATAAACATTTGACGAACAAGTGGAACATGAAAATTCAGATCTTGGTTAGGATAGATAGGATGAGTGTCAAGGAATCCTAGAATGAAGTACATAGTAAGACCATTTGGGCATTTTATCTTGCGCCCCACAAGATGTTTAAGGTCCCCAGCATTAGTTTTGGACGAATTTGATTTCCGGGTGGAGACCTTTACCTGCAAAAGAGAGTTAAGTTTTCTTAACACCCACATTTTCATGGGTGGCTTAGAAGCAATGAGTCTAAGTGCAGCATCTGAGAATTTCGGCTTTGGAGCCCTAGTAAATAGTCTTGCAGGAGGTGAACAATACTCATAGGAATAAGCAGAAAAGTTATTTGTTCTATGAACATAGCGGTTTGAGGAAACATGCTCATATTCATGGGTCTGAGTATGATTTCCCTGCAAAACATTGACGTTAGGGTGACTCAGATGAGTCCTCAAATGCGTATGAAGCTTTTGGACCATATGAAGCCTTTGGTATGGGATTTGTCTTCTTCACAGGTGGTGTCATGATGACATTCACTGGAAGATTCTCAAGACATCTTTTGGGAACCCATATCTTCTTCATAGGTGGCCCATTCCTGCAGTTAGTACCAATATACCTGACAAACACTTCACCATTCTGATTCTTAAACAATTTATAGTTTGCATCAAAGGACTCATCAATGATAATGGGGTTAGTACAAGTGAAACCAGACAAGGTGGATGGATCTACTGAAGGTTCCTTTGCAGCAACCCATGTGGTTTTGGGGTACTGGTCAGGCTTCCAGTATGACCCATCAACATTCATTTTCCTCTCGAACCCAACACCCACTTTCCTAGCGTTTCGGTTCAGAATCTGCTTTTTGAGGACATCACATAATGTCTGATGCTGTTGGGGATATTACTACTGGGCGTAAACCGGCCAGGAGAGGCCGGATTAACTTGAAGCCCATGAAGACCGACAGTGACGCTGAGTAGAGGCCCATGGCCCAGAACCGGTTTATGGCCTGTGGCTATAAATCGGCATTGATATGTAACTTGCATTGTAAGGTAGCTAGAAAGAGCGGAGACCTAGCCGGACACGTTTATGAGCCGATCTCGGGACTCTGTAAACTGACGGGCATCAACCCATGTATATAAGGGGACGACCCAGCGGTGGTTCAGGACAACAGACAACAAATCGAGACTCAGGCAAAGCGTATTCGCTCCCTGGTCATTGAAACCCCATCAATTCCATCACAACTAGACGTAGGATTTTACCTTCATCGTAAGGGGCCGAACTAGTATAAACTCTCTTGCTTCCCTTGTCCGCTTTAACCCCTTTAAGCTAACCCGTAGCAATGGCTCCACGACTAAGTCCTTTCATGACGACATCTGCCGTGACAAAACCATGACAGTTGGCACCCACCATGGGGCTATCGCACTATGGTTTAAAGTTCTTGGAGGGCAGCTTCGAAGGACTCAAGGGTTACGCTGTGGGCCGGATGACCAAAAGTCGTCGCGGCAAGCTCTACATCGACGATGTAGGGTGGGGCCCCGAGGCCGGTTCAATCGAGTACGGGTACCGGGTCCCCTTTGGTGGCATACACGTTTTCATTGGCAAGATCGGCGAACCGGGCCCTAAGCCGGACATCTTCACCGACCTCGTCGAAACGGTTCAGCGTGCGTGATCTGCCCGGGTCAAGCCTGCCATGAAGCGTGTCTTCGTGGGAGTCATCCATGGAGGGGATTACGAGGACAGATTGGAATCTGGTGGTGAGACCGTCATTTATTCTGGCGACGAGTCGTTGACCGGAGAGACCGAGTCGCTATATCAACTACAAGATGGCCGGATTGGAGGCTGTTCCGATGGCGACAGTATTCCGGACCCCTCTGATCTGCCAAACCGGGTTGGAATCTTCATGGCCGGTACACAGCCGGCGCTCCACTCTTCGACCGCAGCAGCAATGATCTCCGGATCAGTAGCAGCGACGGCAGCCGGGGCAGGAGGCCCTGTGCGGCCGCCGGCTCAAGTTTTATCTAATATATTTGATGCGTTGGCAAACACTGATGGCCGAGGCTAACCCAACGGATCAGGATGCGGACAATGCGGAAATCGCGAAAGTAAGGGATCAGATTACTCAGGCCAAGGCCGATTTGGCATCTGAGGATACCAGGATGGCCGTAGAGCGGGCCGTTTTGGACGCGCAGGCTTACCGGCTTATGCTAGATCAGAATGCATCGCACGAAGTCCTAAAGAGAAGGCACATCGATCTCGCCTGCCTCCGGTTTATGATGCTAGGACCCTCTTTAACACCCTGTGCGAGGGACCAAGAACCGCCAAAGAGCAACCGGGCTTAGGCACCTGGAGCAGGGGCGCCGGTTCAGCCCCGTTTGATGGATCCGCCTCGACAGAACAACATTGTGACGCAGCCTGTCCCAACACCACCGGGTCATTACTGTAGTCTGATGGACAATCTTGTTGCTGCAGCTTCACGGCTAGAGGCTATCCCAATTGAAGGCAATTCTCCGGCGGCGGTCGAGATGCGTCGGGTTAAAGAGCTTCTTCGGACAACCTTGGTGCAACAGGAGGCTTATTCATACAATCGTGATCGGATTCATTCCACCCCCCGTCCAAGCCGGATTTACAGTAGGCGTATGGATGAGCCGGCCGTGTCAAGCAATGCAGGGAACCGCGAACCGCCCCGTGGCCACAACCAGGCAGGGGGTGCTGGTGATGCTCAGGAGGTAGTGGACCGGGCTCGCGCACGCAGGGAGGCCGAGTTAGCAGTGCAGTATGAATCCTGTCAGCTTACTCCGGTTCGTCCAACCACGTTGATAGAGCTAGGAGTTACCTCTAGCTCTTTGGGGGTGCCGTGTCTCATCCCAGCGTTACGCAACGTACGCCTGCCCAAGGATTTCAAGGGCCCGCGCAAGGTGCCAAATTACACCGCCGATTTTCCTCCAGAGACATGGGTTGAAAGCTATGAGATGGCCATGGAGATGCTAGATGTGGATGATGCAGCTTGTGCGAAGTACTTCACCATCATTCTAGAAGGGACGGCTCGTACTTGGTTAAAGAGTCTACCAGCTAACTCTATCAGATCATGCGCCGAGTTGAGAGCCTGGTTTATCCAGAATTTTAAGGATACATGTAAGCAGCCCATGTCGATTGTGGACTTAGCCGCCTGTGTACAGGAGGAAGGAGAATCAACAACCCGGTGGAGTGCGCGGGTCTCGGAAATTTTGCATTCATCGGACCGCATCAACGCCGACATCGCAGTTCTAACTTTGGAAGACAATTGCCGGTTTAAGCCTCTGAAGTTGAAGTTGGGACGGATGAAACGCCATTGCAATGACATGGGAACCCTCATGGCCGCTTTAGTAAAGTATGCTGACTCTGATAGTACCAAGGATCCCGAGTCTGATGATGATAAGACAGGGAAGGGAAAGAAGAGCGGCAACGCCAAGGGGCAGCACCACAGCCCGGCGGGTCATGGAAACGGCGGCAAACGTAAAGCGGATCACAGCATGGACTTTGTGGCCAATGCCAGCGCACAGGATAAGGGCCAACGGCGCAAGGGTAAACCGTCCCAGCGCGGTGGAGCACCTAACCCTAACCCGGACCGCCTGTCCTACCTATTGAACCAGCCCTGCACGTAACATGGGACGAAGGAGATGCCGGCCACACACCTCTGGAAGGACTGCTACATCATGCAAGAGTTCAAAAATTCTAATGCTTTCCTATATGATCACGGACCGGGTAACGGCTCAGGCCCCGGGTCTCATGGGCCGGGTTATGGTGGAGGAAATTCTGGTTCATGCTTCCATGGTAATCAGGGCGGACATAACAATCAAGGTAATCAGGGCAACCAGGGTGGCTACAATAATCAGGGCAATCAGCAGCAGCAACAGCAGTCGGGTTACCAGAGCAATCCGAAGCAGTTGAATAGTGGGCAATATCATTTCTTCACCACTAGCTTGGACAAGCGTGACCAAAAGCTTCATAAGAGGGCGGTGAACTCCGTTGAACCGGCAGTGCCCCGTTACCTACGCTGGTCGGAGCAGCCCATTGTGTGGAGCAGAGAAGATCATCCGCCCCGGGTTGATAATCCGGGTCATCTGGCGTTGGTGGTGGCACCTCAGGTAGGAGGTTATAAGTTCACAAAGGTACTCATGGAAGGAGGGAGCAGTATCAATATCATGTATTATGAAACTTTACGTCGCATGGGGTTAACAGATAAAAAACTTAAACCGTCCCATACGGTGTTCCATGGTGTGGTGCCTGGTAAATCGGCGTATCCTGTTGGCAAGATAGCTCTAGAGGTGGCTTTTGGGGATGAGCATGACTCGAGATCAGAAACCTTGACCTTTGAAGTGGTGAAAATCAGAAGTCTGTATCACGCCTTGTTTGGAAGGCCGGCTTATGCTAAGTTTATGGCACGAACTTGCTATGTTTATCTTCAGCTCAAGATGCCGGGTCACAAGGGAACTATAACCGTCCATGGGAGCCGGAAGATCGCTCTGGAGTGTGAAGAAGGTGATGCGACTTATGTTGAGTCGGTTTGTGCCACGGAAGAGTTGAAGTTTTACAAGGACAATGTTGATCCGGCAGATATGACTCCGATGAAGAAGCCAACTACCGAGCATAATCCGACCTTGAAGTTTAAATGGGCTGACGAGACTAAGCTTGTTGACTTCGTACCTGGCGATTCGTCCAAGCAGTTCAGCATCAACGCTAACTTGGATCCGAAATAGGAAAGCGTGCTCATCGAGTTCATCCGTGAGAATCGAGACATCATTGCGTGGACGCCTTCTAACATGCCAGGTGTACCGAGAGAACTCGCTGAGCACACACTTAATGTTGATCCCATGTATAAACCATTTAAACAGTTTCTCCGCCGGTTCAATGAAGAAAGACGCAAGGCTATTGGAGAAGAAGTGGCTAGGTTCTTAGCGGCTGGATTTATCGTTGAAGTCTTCCATCCTGAGTGGTTAGCTAATCCGGTGCTGGTCCTTAAGAAGAACGACACTTGGCGGATGTGTGTAGATTACACAGATCACAACAAAGCTTGCCCAGCAGATCCTTTTGTCGTTCCCGTATTGATCAAATTATTGATGCTACGGTGGGTTGCGAGCGTTTGAGCTTTCTAGATGCATATTCCGGTTATCATCAGATCAAGATGGCAGTTAAGGACCAGGAGAAGACGGCCTTTATAACCCCCTTTGGAGCCTTCTGCTATGTATCTATGCCCTTTGGGCTCAAGAGTGCCCAGGCGACTTATCAATGGTGTGTGCAGAATTGTCTTCATACACAAATCGGCCGTAATGTTCATGCCTATGTGGATGATATTGTGGTCAAGTCAAGGAAGAAGGAGACGTTGATTGATGACTTAAAGGAAACCTTTGATAACCTGCGGATTTACAGGATGATGCTTAATCCGGCTAAGTGCATTTTTGGTGTACCGGCAGGCAAGCTCTTGGGGTTTCTGGTGTCTAACAGGGGCATTGAGGCTAATCCGGAAAAGATAAAGGCCATCACCTCATTGGCTAAACTGAAGTGTATCAATGACGTTCAACGCTTGGCAGGCCGGATTGCCGCGTTGAGCCGGTTTATCAGCCGCCTTGGCGAGAAGGCTATACCTTTGTATCGAATCTTTGAAGAAAACGGATAACTTCGTGCAGGTAGCGCCCTTGAATGAAGCGTTTGAGGATTTAAAGCGGCAGCTAGCTAATCCGCCGGTTCTTGCTGCCCAAGTTGACAAGGAGCCATTGTTGCTATATGTGGCAGCTAATGCTCGGGCTGTCAGTGTAGCTATTGTGGTGGAGCGCAAGGAGGCATGAAAGGAGTATCCCGTTCAGCATCCGGTTTATTATATCAGCGAGGTGCTTATTGAGTCCAAGCAGAGTTACCCACACTGGCAGAAGCTGGTATATGGGGTTTTCATGGCAAGCCCGAAGCTCAAGCAGTATTTCCAAGGTCATCCCATCACAGTGGTCAGCTCTGCTCCTTGGGGAGATATAATCGAAACAGGATGCAATCGGCGGATTGCCAAGTGGGCCATAGAGCTCGGGCCTCACGGGTTGAAGTATATACCCCGAACGGCGATCAAATCTCAAGCACTTGTGGATTTCATCAACGACTAGACAGAACTACATGCGCCTGAAGAGAAGCCGGATCACATTTATTGGACTATTCATTTTGATGGGTCCAGGCAATTGGAGGGCTCGGGGGCTGGAGTCGTATTAACTTCCCCACGAGGTGATAAGTTTTGTTATGTTCTCCGTTTAATGTTCCCTTGCACTAAAAATGTAGCTGAGTATGAAGCTTTACTCCATGGTCTTCGGATGGCTAAGGAGATGAACCTAAGCCGAGTTAAGTGCTTCAGTGACTCGGACCTGGTGGCTCAACAGGTGTCTGGCACTTGGGATTCCAAGGACCCACTCATGGCAGCATATCGTCGTGAGGTGGACATTGTTGCAGGTCACTTTAAAGGTTATCAGGTGGATCATGTGGACCGGCAGAAGAACAAAGTGGCGGACGCTTTAAGCCGCCTGGGTTCTCAACGAAAACCGGTTCCGCCTAATGTCTTCTTGGATGTTCTGCATAACCCGTCCGTCAAGCTCCCTGGTGAAGAGGACTTGGCTATTCCTGATCCGGAAGCTCAGTTGGTGGCGGCTCTTCATGTTATCCCAGATTGGACGGTTCCTTATCTTGCATACATGAACCGGGGCGAGTTACTAGAGGATGAGACGTTGGCTAGGCAGATAATCCGGTGGTCCAAGTATATGCCTATTATCAATGGAGAGCTGCATCATTGCAGTGTGACAGGGGCGTTTCAACGCTGTGTATCTCCTGAAGAAGGCTGTGAAATTTTATGCGAGATCCACGAAGGAGATTGTGGTCACCATGCCGGTTCAAAATCTTTGGTGGCTAAGGCATTTCGGCACGGTTTCTATTGGTTAACCACTCATGCTGATGCTGAGGATCTGGTCAGAAGATGTGATGGCTGTCAGAAGTTCTCAAGGCGTGCTCATGTACCAACTCAAGAGTTGAGGTTGATTCCAATTACTTGGTCGTTTGCGACTTGGTGGCTGGATATGGTTGGGGCTTTCAAGAGGTCCAAAGACAAGAAGACCCACCTTTTGGTGACAGTTGACAAGTTTACAAAGTGGGTGGAGGCAGAACTAGTTAGCAAGTGTGACACGGCCACGGCGGTTCAATTCATCAAAAAGGTGATTTTCCGATTTGGCTTTCCACATAGCATTATCACTGACAATGGTACCAATCTATCAAAGGGTGCCATGAAGGAGTTCTGTCAATGTGAGCACATACGGCTTGATGTATCATCAGTGGCTCACCCACAGTCCAGTGGTCAAGCGGAGAGGGCCAATCAAGAAATTTTGAGAGGCATCAAACCCCGACTTATGGTTCCTTTGCAGCGGACGCCGGGTTGTTGGGTTGAGGAGCTACCTTCAGAGTTATGGAGCATCAACACCACGCCGAACAGATCGACAGGATACACGCTGTTCTTCATGGTTTATGGAGCGGAGGCGGTTCTTCCTAGTGACGTCCGTCATGACTCACCTCGTGTAGCGGCATATATTGAAGCTGACAACGAGAAGGCCCGACAAGAAGCTCATGACCTGTTAGATGAGGAGTGTGACATAGCGGCCTCCCGCTTCGGCGGTTTATCAGCAAGATCTGCGTTGCTATCATAGCCGTCGTTTTAGAACCAGAACCTTTCAAGAAGGAGATTTGGTGCTTCGGCTCATCCAAGATCAGACGGATATGCACAAGTTATCCCCACCCTGGGAAGGACCTTTTGTGGTCAGCAAGAATCTACACAACGGGTCATACTACCTAATCGATGTTCGAGAGCGCAAAGACTCACGTAAATCGGAGGAGGAGACCAGCCGCCCGTGGAATATAGCTCATCTTCGGCCTTACTATACTTGAGCTATAGGCTCTGCTTATGTACATATTATGCCTATGTATATATTATGATCAATATAATAAACCGGAACCTCAGCTAAAGCGGGGTATCTATTGTTTTCTTACATCATGTGTAGTTACACGGAGCTTCTGTTTCTAAAGCGGCGTCCTGTTTATCCCTTGGTTTAGCCTGTCAAAGGCTTTATATTATATCACTTGGGGGCTTGGTCGTATCCGAACCATAGTTACACCTTTTGATAGGCGTAATGCCATAACATCACTTGGGGGCTTGGTCGTATCCGAACCATAGCTACACCTCTTGATCGGCGCAATGCCACAACATCACTTGGGGGCTTGGTCGTATCCGAACCATAGCTACACCTCTTGATCGGCGCAATGCCACAGCATCACTTGGGGGCTTGGTCGTATCCGAACCGTAGCTACACCTCTTGATCGGCGCAATGCCACAACATCACTTGGGGGCTTGGTCGAACCCAAACCATAGCTACACCTCTTGATCGGCATAATGCCACAGCGTCATTTGGGGACCTGATCGAACCCGATCATAGCTATGCCTTCTTGGGGACTTGGTCGTGTCTAAGACATGGTTACGCCTCTTGATCGGCTCAAAGCCTCGCCTACAGTGGTTTTTATTTGCCTTTGTTTGCGTTCTGTTCTCTTTTTGATAAAGATTTTTTGTTGCATTTTAGACCGGCGTTAAACTACCCGGTCCGACTGTCGACTACAAATTGACGGTATACGATCAAATCATAGTCCGGAGACTATTTGCCCGGTCTGATTTTCAATTAAAATTTTATTACGGAATAAACCGGTGTCTATCATAACCCGTAACAGTTTACATTACAAACCGGCCTTATATCAACAGGAGCAGTTTTCTCCTAAAAAGATTTGGGTTATAAGCCCCGCTACAAGATTGGCCAGCCAACATCATGCATAAAAGATTGCAGGTATTATATATTTCCATTGTGGATTATATGTCACAACCTAAGTTATCATCTTTGATTTTATATATATATATATATATATTTATATATATATATATATATGGGTATCATGACAAGCCCGGCAGTAAACCGCCAGGGCGCTTTAAGCTTCTTGTCTACATAAACAGCTTGGATAAATGAATATGTAGATCATATCTTATGTATGAAGAATCAAGCCGGTGTCAGTTGCAGATAAGTATGCGTGAAGGCATATCAGAAGAAATATTTTAACTAAGCCTATTACAAGGCTTTCCAGTGCCCAACAGGATCATTGTTTTCTCAAAATACATGTCGCAGCATGTAGAAGACTAAACCGACTTCCGGTTCATGATTGGTCACCAGCTTGGCCTGACGGTTGCGGGTCATCTCGTGCCGGTTCAGCTTCTTCTTCTCTACCCAGTAGCTGGAAATCAACAGTTGCCCAGTCGATCCCAGTTAGGGCTTGGAATACAACTTCATCACTTATCAGTGTCGACGGTTCAATATCAGGGGCATAAGTGTGCTTACGGATTGGCGGGATGAGATTCTGAGCTTCGGGGATTGGTGCAGCAACCCGCTTGTTCTTCTCATCATAGTTTTCTTTATAGTATGACAGGTCCGCTTCTTCAACTAGTTGACAAGCCAATGGGCGTACCTCCCGGTTTATGATCCAGAGATCATCATCGCCGAATTCTGTCCCGTCTTCCTTCAAACTGGGATAACCTTGGGCCACTTCAATTGGATCAAAGTCAGGTACCCATGCCTTTCCCGGGTCAGTGCAGCCAAAGCGCCCGTCCTAGCAGCAGACTTTTTCAGTTCGTCAACCCGGGCAGGTAGCATGGATAACCTTTCTAAGGTATCTCTAATCAAGGTGGGAGGAGGATTGTTGTGAGAAGCAGTATAAAGCTGCTCTATCAGAGTATAGGCTGCTTTTAACTTCCTCTGAACGTCAGATCCCAAGTGGCAAATACGAGTTCCTATGTCATTGCAAGGGTTAGTAAACCGGCAGGTACATGAAAGAATATGGTAAAGTCAGGAGTTACGAATGCTTACCGAACACGGTTGCGGTCATGGCATGAACCTGCCGCTTTATGCTAGTCAGTTCATCAACCACCGGTTTAAGAGCAGCTTCAGCTTTCTCAGCCCTTTTGATCAAATCGGATTTTCACTTTCCCAATCCGACCGTTCCTTGTTGATGCCTTCTTTCAGTTTCTCCATCGCGCCTAGAGCGCTGGTCAACTCTGCCTTCGCCTTGGAGGTTTCATCTTGTTGCAATTTAAGGTTTTCCTGAAGATCAGCGGTTTGGCTCTCTTTTTTGCTCAGCTCAGCCTACAAAGAGACAATCATCTGGTTAGGTAACATTAAACATTTGAAGTACCAAGCCCATAACAAGTTATGCCCTTGGCAATTGGGGGCTAATGCATATTTGCTCTGTCAGACAATTTTTTCGAAGTCCCAAAGCACAATACAAGTATTAAGCTTGGCACTTGGGGGCTAATGTGTATTTGCTCGTAACTTGCTAAAAAGAGACTTCTGCTACAAAGTCCCGCTTCATCTCTATAGAGTTAAACCGGCACTTGGAGGCTACATCGGTGAAGTTAATATGCATTGTTGCAAGCTTGAGATTGCTATTAAAGTACCGGTTTAAGTTACTATCATAAACCGTCACTTGGGGGCTACTACAGTTGATAAAGCTGAAAAGACAATACAGAAAGAGAAGCATGCATAAAGTTACCTCATATTTTTCCTTCGTCATATCGACCAGACCGGCTTCATAGTCACGGCTGGTGAACAGACGGTTCAGATAGCCGGAATGAAGGTCTTGAGCGTTCAGATGGGTGTAGGTGGACAGATCGACATTCCATTTGCCTTTGGCGATTGCAGGAAATTCCTCCTTGACTGTATGCTTTGACAAAGCGACAGGATTCCCTGGATCCGTATAGCCAATGTCAGTAATCAGAACATCATCATCCTTCTCTGCAGCAGCTCGTACTGGGGTCGCCGGTTTGTTGATATTCTTTGCTGGACTTACCGGTTTGTCAGTCCGGAGAGAACTGGCCAGTTCGTCAGCATGACCTGTGGTGTCAATTTCTGCCGGTTCAGTAACAAAGTCATAGTCTTAAGGCCATTATCATCAAGGTTGGCTTCTACAGGATCTGGAGTTTTCTCCGGTTCAGCAGCTGTATCTTCTTCTGTCGGTTTGTTCAGGCGAGCTTTCTTGCTTGGTCTGGGCTTAGCACTGACAAAGTAAACATGAAGGTTAATATAGCGTATAAAATGCATATCAAGAGTAAGGTAGTTGAACAGCTTACCCAATAACCGTTTTGAGGGGTGGAAGTTTGGTGGCTAACGACTCGCCAGAGGATGAATGATAAGTGCCCTGATAATTGGAGTCAGACGGATTAAGAGGTTGACGAAAACAACCTACTTTGGGGCATGACATGTCAAGGGAATTAGAGACCTCTGATCGGCATTTCTGAATCGGACTGTTCGGTAAACCGGCGGTGTCGGTGTAGGAACGACACCTATGGGATCACAAGAATCCCTACTACGGTTGCGGGGCGCGGGGTCGTGAGAAGAGCGGATCAAATAGATAGCACACAGTCTCTTTATCCAGGTTCGGGCCGCGAGGATGCGTAAAACCCTACTCCTTTGGTGGTTTGTTTATCTGTGTTCTTGAACTAGCAATGGGCGTGAGGAGCTCCAAAAAGCCGAATCCTCCTCCTGGTCACCTTGGGCCTCCTTTTATAGGGAACGGGGTTGCCACAGTGGCACACAGGATGTGGAAAGGGTATAGTGATGCGAGTTTATCCCTCGCATTACATGACAAGGCGCCTTTAATGCGTCTTGCTTAGGTGTCCTTGCTTTATCGGCGACGGGGGAGAGCCCTGTCCCGTCCGTCGCCGCTCCCTTTCGTGTCGACACGCGCCCTGGCCAGCGGTACCCGTGGTGCCATGTAGGCAGGCAGGCAGCTCAGGCGGCGCAGCGGTGGGTCTCCATGAAGATCCGCTTGCCACCACGCAGGTGCCTGCCCAACTGGTTAGGTCGGCAGCTACATGCGAAAGGCGGTGAAGGTTTGATTGGCGTGGGCCAGATGGTGGCCCTACGAGTGTCCTTGGCAAGGGCCTCGCCTTAGCCCCGGCAAGGGTCTTGCCGTGGCGCCTGCTGTCATCCCCGGCAAGGCTCTTGCCGGGGGCCTTGTGGTCCTCCTTGGCTGGGATCCCGCCAAGGGTCGTCATCTTCTATAGTGTGTATCTGATCTTGAATGTCTTCACAAAGATCCGCATGCCACCACGGGGATGTCTCCCGAATCCTTGCCCCATGTGGGCAGTGGACTCAAGGGTGATTCGCTCCATAGGTGCGGGACGGGCTGCCACGGCAAGGGTCTTGCCGGGTTTGCTAAAACCTCCTCCCGGCAAGGGTCTTGTCGGGGGAGTCCGCTTCGTCCCCTTTGCTCTTTGTTGTATTGGTCTTGGCGTCGTCCTGCTCCTTTCGAGCTTTGGCCTTACCTTGGTTCACCACCCTTGCCTTTCTCAGTGCGGTGGTGCACGCGGCTCAGACTGCCCGTGCACAGTTATAGGGGTACAAAAAGTGCACCCCTCTTTTTGTACACCGATAGGCGGAGGTAACTACCTGGCCGCTATGCCGGGTTGTGCGGCGAGCCTCGTGCTGTTGTGTCTTCACAAGAAAGTTTGGATCCAAATAAGCAAGAGGATGTGAAAATTTAACTTCCCGCTTTGCTCGACGGATTTTTAGTGAAGGCAAAGGGTTTGAATCGGAGGAAGGAACGATTACCTCTACAGCATCAGCGTGACTGACTTCAGCGTCGTCCTGGCAATAATCATCATCAATAAGGCGCATGAAAAATGAACCAAGTGAGTCGAGTTCTACCTCAAAATCCGAGTTACCCACATCATCATCAGCCGGTGGATCGGAGGATGTATTGGTTCTCTTCCGGTTGACAGTTTTTTTCACAGCTTTGGTCTTTTGGCGAGTTGGCTTCACTGGTTTTTCCTGCGGAGGTTTCTTGTTCCAAAACGGATCATCGCCCTGCCAAAAAGTCATCACAATTTCAGAACATATCGGGACAGAAGCAATTTCAGATAAAACAGATAGTATGATTCTTACAGCTGGTGGTTTGTTGATGGTGCAGAAAGGGGGTAGTCCGGTTTGAGCACATGTAGCCTCCGGTTCATTCAGCAACTTTTTTACAGCCTTAGTGACTTCGTCATCTCTAAGCTGAATATCAATGTGCCTTTGAGCATCATTCAATTCCCCTGTGTATTCACACATCAAACCGGGGCGTTGGCTCAAGGGGAAAATGCTCCAGCTTATCCAGCAACGTGCAAAATCAACTCCCATCAAACCGTTGGCCATAAAGGCCCTAAGCTTGGATAGTTGAGGTGCATATTTGATTCTTTCTTTAGCGGCCAGCCTTTGAGGAAGAGGGTGTGTGTTGCTCAGACGTTCAGGACGGTAACCCGGCAGGGGATTTTCATCAGTTGGAGACGTATCCTTGCAGTAAAACAAGGTCTGGTTCCACTCTTTGGTGTGACTGTGGAGATTGACGTGAGGAAAGGTGACTTCTTTTCTTTTCTGAATCGCCATCCCGCCCAGTTTTTTGTTAGGCCCATCTTTGAATTCTGTGCGGCGGTTCAGATGAAAGAAATCCCTGAATAGCTCTACTGAAGGTTCCTCTTGAAGGTAAACCTCACAAAACACTTGAAAGTGGCAGATGTTGGTTACAGAGTTAGGGCCAATGTCTTGTGGGCGCAGTTGAAAGTTGGCCAGTACATCCTGGAAGAATTTTGAACCGGGAGGGTTGAAACCCCGGCTTAGGTGATCAGCAAAAACAACAACTTCTCCGTCTTTGGGTGTAGGAGGACATTCTGGGCCAGGGACCCTCCAGTGAATGACATCTGTCTTACTTAAAGCGCCCGTTTTGACAAGGTTGTCTGACTGTTCCTCTGTTACTCGAGAAGGGATCCAATTGCATTTGTACACTTGTTTGGCCATGGCAATGAAGATCTACAATATAATGATTTCCAGTTTAAGATTTTCATTGGACAGCTATACAGTGATACAAGGCGTAAGTATATTGCTAAACCGGAGTCAGCTATTTACAAACCGGAGTTTAACAGTGAAACAGTACACCAGTGGAGGCGATAGGTGGAAATGCATTGGCGGTTCAACAAGGGGACTAATGGTATATACCGGGTTGTCATTTTTTCTACAAAGTTAAACCGCCTAGTTTAAACATTGAAGAATCAAGACTGCAGATGTATAAGTGAAGGAAAATAGATCTCACAAGTTGGTATTACAATTTTGGATCTGCGGCATATCAGAAAAGGAAAATATATTCAGACCTAAGTAGTGGTGCCGAAACAGTGGATGAAGGTTCATATGGGATCTTCTATCTTAGCAAGGCGCATTAGATGGGAAAAAAGACTACGGTTATCATGGAATAGTATAACTATCAAAGTCTGGATCAAAACCCTATTATGCAGTCAATGGACACTGACGAACACCAAAGAACACCGACGAACACCGGAACCCTAGAACAGATCTATGGCGGAAAGAGAAGAAAGCTTACCAGTGCTGACGAAGAAGCGGAAAGGCGCCGCCGTTTTCTGGTGCGTTCAGGGTTATGCAGCGGCCAGAATCCAAGCAGAGGCGACAATCGACGGTGGTGGTGGAGCTATGAAGGCTGAGCGGCTCAAGGAAGACAACGACGCGAAGAGGCACGAGGGGGAAAGGTGAAAATGACCCCTCGGCCCTATTTATGAAGGCAAGGGATAAGTTTCAGGCATGAAAATCGAGGAGCCAGAAATTTGGAAAGCGGAGATGTCGCCTCGATTGTCGGAGACCCATTAATGAAGATATGTCATACACAGTTTTTTATGACAGATGAAATCACGACGGTTTACCACGATTTGGGAAGATGACGTCATGGCGGTTTACATAATTGTGTGAAAATGTTGAAGACGAAGGTTTCTCGAGGACTGACATGAACCAGTTCAAATCAGTCTGGGGACTAATGTTGGGGATATTACTACTGGGCGTAAACCGGCCAGGAGAGGCCGGATTAACTTGAAGCCCATGAAGACAGACGGTGACGGTGAGTAGATGCCCAAGGCCCAGAACCGGTTTAAGGCATGTGGCTATAAACCGGCATTGATATGTAACTTGCATTGTAAGGTAGAAAGGGCGTCAACCCACGTATATAAGGGGATGACCCGCGGTGGTTCAGGACAACAGACAACAACTCGAGACTCAGGCAAAGCGTATTCGCTCCCTAGTCATCGAAACCCCATCAATTCCATCACAACTAGACGTAGGCTTTTACCTTCATCGTAAGGGGCTGGACTAGTATAAACTCTCTTGCTTCCCTTGTCCGCTTTAACCCCTTTAAGCTAACTCGTAGCGATGGCTCCACGACTAAGTCCTTTCATGAGGACATCTGCCATGACAAAACTACGACAGATGCCCTTTGAGACTTTTGTACATCCCTGTCTCAAGCAGTGTCTTCAACCTAGCATTCTCATCAGCAATAGTAGTGGTGTCCTCAGCAAAGGGGTTAGTTACCATATCAGCAGTTGAAGATATTGCAACAGTAGCAGCAGTAGAACATTCAGCAACAGAAGAAGCATTATCACGCTCAATGCATTTTAGGCATGGTGGTTCAAATCCTTCCTCGGTAGGGACTGTTACATTGGGCCAAGTGACTCGTTCTCCTTTTGAAGATCTTCATGATCCGATCTCAATTTCTCAAGTTCCTTCTTCCTTTGAAGATAATCATAGGAAAGCTTTTCATGAGAAGTTGAGAGCGATTCATGTCGACCTTCAAGTTCCTGGTACTTAGCATGAAGATTTTTGATGCCTTCAATTAAGGACTGAGACTTGGTCATTTCCGGGTCCAACAGGTGATCGCTTTTATCTAACAGTTTTTGAGTATATTCCATAGCTTTCTGTTGTTCAGTTGCAATTTTAGCAAGTGTTTTGTAACTAGGTTTGGATTCACCATCAGAGTCATCTTCACTTGATGTTTGAAAGTAAGCATCGCGTGATTTTACCTTGGCACCACGTGCCATGAAGCAGTAGGTGACGGAGCCATTGTCTTTGGTGTTGAAGATGGACTTGGCGACGTAGGCTGTAGCTAGAGCCAGACACGCAACACCAGAGTCAGGCTCCTCCTCAGATTCCACCTTCGCCTCCTCAGAAGCTGACTCCTCCTCTGAATCCATTTCCTTGCCAACAAAAGCACGGGCCTTGCCAGATGAGCTCTTCTTGTGTGATGAAGACTTGGAAGAAGACTTTGAGGATTTCTTCTTCTTGTCATCAGAATCATATTCTTTGCTCTTCTTCTTCTTCTTGTCATTGTCCCACTATGGACACTCAGAGATGTAGTGACCAGGTTTCTTGCACTTGTGACAGGTTCTCTTCTTGTGATCATAGGAAGAAGCTTCATCATTCCTTGAGCTGTATCGTGAAGACTTTCTGAAGCCTTAATTCTTGGTGAATTTCTGGAACTTCTTCACAAGCATAGCAAGCTCCTTTCCAATGTGTTCAGGATCACCAGAACTGCAGTCAGATTCTTCTTCAGATGAGGAAGCAGCAACCTTTGCCTTCAAAGCTCGAGTTCGGCCATAGTTGGGGCCATAGATATCTCGTTTCTCAGATAGCTGGTACTCATGTGTGTTGAGCCTCTCAAGTATGTCAGACGGACCGAGAGACTTGAAATCAGAGCGTTCTTGTATCATAAGGGCTAAGGTGTCAAATGAGCTGTCAAGAGATCTCAGTAGTGTCTTCACTATCTCGTGCTTCGTGATCTCAGTGGCGCCGAGTGCTTGGAGCTCATTTGTGATTTCAGTGAGGCGGTCAAACGTGAGCTCGGCATTCTCGTTGTCGTGTCTCTTGAAGCGGTTTAAGAGGTTGCGGAGAGTACTGATACGTTGATCTCGCTGAGTTGACGCCTTCATTAACCTTGGAGAGCTAGTCCCAGACTAGCTTCGACGTTTCCAGAGCACTCACACGGCCATACTGTCCTTTGGTAAGGTGACCATAGATGATGTTCTTGGCGGTAGAGTCCAGTTGAATAAACTTCTTGACATCAGCAGTGGTGACACCTTCACCAGTCTTGGGAACACCGTTCTTGATGACATACCATTGAACGACATCAATGGCTTCAAGATGCATGCGCATCCTATTCTTCCAGTAGGGATATTCAGTGCCATCCAAGATGGGGCACGCAACGGAGACTTTGATTATCTCTGCAGTCGACATAGCTGAACTCCAGGTGGTTAAACCGAATCACATAGAACAAGGGAGTACCTTGCTCTGGTACCAATTGAAAGGGCTAGTTATCGACTAGAGGGGGGTGAATAGGCGATTTTTTTGAAAGTCTTCAAAACCTGGGAGTTTCGAAGACAAACAATATAAACAACACTATTCGAATGCAGCAAAAGGTAGACTACACTAGACAAGCCATAATCAAGTATTCAATGAAGTGAAAGCATGAAGACTAATAGCAGCTACGTAGTAAGGATCAGGATGGAAGATAGTATGAAGCCAATCAGAACAGGTAGTCACACAGTGAAGTCAAAAAGATAATGCATGTAGGCAATGACTTCACGAAGACAAACTCTAAGTAAGGAGAAGTAAGAGATAGAACCAGTGGCCTTAGAAGGACAGGGATTTGTTCAACCAATTCCAGTTATTGTGACAACTGTACGTCTGGTTAGGGAGGCTGAGATTCAACTCAGAAGACCGCGTCTTCACCTTATTCCCCTTGAACTAAGGACACATAGTCCCCGCCCAATCACTCTGGTAAGTCTTCAAGGTAGACTTCCGAACCTTCATAGACTTCGTTCACCGGCAATCCACAATGACTCTTGGATGCTCAAAACGCGACGCCTAACCGGCTGGAGGATTCACAGTCCTCAAGTGTAACAAGTCTTTAGATCACGCGGACAGAAAAACTTCAGTGATGCCAAACACTCTTTGGGCTCTGGGTGGTTTGGGCTTTGTCCTTGCAAGGATTCTCTCTCGAAAGCTTCGGCGGTGGGTTGCTCTCAAACGACAAAAGCCGTGTACTAACTCTAAGAAGCCAACAATTTATGGTGTAGGGGGTGGGCTATTTATAGCCACTGGGCAACCCGACCTGATTTGTCCGAAATGACCCTGGGTCACTAAGGAACTGACACGTATCGCAACGGTCAGATTTCAAACACACGCGGCAGCTTGACTTGTGCTACAAGTCAAGCTGACTCATCCGACTCTGGATAAGATTCACTCTCATTGTCTTCGCTTGAAGACATAGGATTTGGTTGAGCATCACTTCAGTGACTCTGACTTTGTTCACTTGGACCCCACTTAACAGTGCGGTGGTTCCTACGACTCAATAAAGAAGAAAAGGAAACAGCGAAACAACTAAGTCTTCGCGCTCCATAGTCTTCACTCAATGTCTTCTCGTGTCATAGTCTTCAACGTGAATGGCTTCACGGACGACCATTGTCTTCAATGTCTTCACACATTTTTAGGGGTCATCTCCGTTAGGTAAACCGAATCAATGAGGGACTACTACCTGTGTTATCCTGCAATTCTCACAAACACATTAGTCCCTCTACCAGGTTTGTCGTCAATACTCCAAAACCAACTAGGGGTGGCACTAGATGCACTTACAATCTCCCCCTTTTTGGTGATTCATGACAAATTGGTCGTGCCGAGGAAACTCACCCTCGACCTCAGCTGGATCTAGAGTTCTTGGGACATCATCGAACTAAATTTGTGCTGATCGTGGAGGTATCGTACCTTCGGTGCTAGGATCAGTCGGATCGTGAATATGTACGACTACATCAACCGCGTTGTCAAAACGCTTCCTCTTTCGGTCTACGAGGGTACATAGACAACACTCTCCCCTCTCGTTGCTATGCATCACCTATATAGAACTTGCGTGATCGTAGGAATTTTTTTGAAATTACGGCTGAGGGAGTCCTGGATTAGGGGGTGTCCGGATGGCCGGACTATGACCTTTGGCCGGACTCTGGACTATGAAGATACAAGATTGAAGACTTCGTCCCGTGTCCGGATGGGACTTTCCTTGGCGTGGAAGGCAAGCTTGGCGATCTGAGATATGTAGATCTCCTCCCATTGTAACCGACTCTATGTAACTCTAACCCTCTCCGGTGTCTATATAAACCGGAGGGTTTTAATCCGTGGGGACGAACAACAATCATACCATAGGCTAGCTTCTAGGGTTTAGCCTCTCTGATCTCGTGGTAGATCTACTCTTGTACTACCCACATCATTAATATTAATCAAGCAGGAGTAGGTTTTTACCTCCATCGAGAGGGCCCAAACCTGGGTAAAAACATCGTGTCCCTTGTCTCCTGTTACCATCCGCCTAGACGCACAGTTCGGGACCCCCTACCCAAGATCCGCCGGTTTTGACACTGCTAAGTGGTGCTTTCATTGAGAGTTCCTCTGTGTCATCATCTTTAGGCCCGATGGCTCCTCCGATCATCAACAACGATGCGGTCCAGGGTGAGACTTTGCTCCCCGGACAGAATGTCGTGTTCGGCGGCTTTGCACTGCGGGCCAATTCGCTAGGCCATCTGGAGCAGATCGAAAGCTATGCCCCTGGCCATCAGGTCAGATTTGGAAGGTTGAACTACACGGCTGACATCCGCGGAGACTTGATCTTCGACGGGTTCGAGCCACAGCCAAGCGCGCCGCACTGTCGCGATGGGCATGATTTAGCTCTGCTTCCCAACAGTGCCCTGGAGGCTGCACCAGTGTCCGCTCCGACCTCTAGCTCGGAGCCGACTGTGCCAATCAAGGGTGGGTGGCTAGACACCGCATCGGGGGCTGCAATCTGTACGGCGATCAAGCCGAAGACCAGCCTTGTCCTTTGTGGAGCTCGTGACTCCAAGGTGCCTGACTTTTCTCTGGACTGCGAACCTTCCGCGCCCCTGCCAATCGAATCCGATTGGGCACCGATCATGGAGTTCACCGCTGTGGACATTTTTCAGCACTCGCCCATCGGCGACATCCTGAATTCACTAAAGTCTCTCTCTTTATCAGAAGAGCCCTGGCCGGATTATGGTCAGCAAGGTTGGGATGTGGACGACGAAGAAATTCAAAACCCACCCACCACCCACTTTGTAGCCACTGTCGATGATTTAACCGATATGCTCGACTTCGAATCCGAAGACATCGACGGTATGGACGACGATGTAGGAAACGAAGAGGAACCAGCGCCTATAGACCACTAGACAACCACCCCATCTCACGATGTATACATGGTGGATACACCTAAAGGAAACGACGACGAGGAACAAAGGGACGCAACGAGGGATCATTCCCACGAAAAGCAATTAAAGCGGCGGCGTAAGCGCCGCTCCAAACCCCACCTCGACAGAGAAAGCAACCATACAGACCCAGGCATAGAGCAGGGCGAACCGGCAGACGTCGAACATGCCATCGAGCAATCGTCCGAATAGGGCAACTTGGATAAACAACCCGTTCCCGGCGAAGACAACAGTCCGGATGACCTCACACCGGACAAGTTGCTGGAGTAGAAGAACTTCCAAAAAAGGCTCGTCGCCACTGCGCGTAGCCTGAAAAAACAGAAGCGGAAGCTCAAAACAGCGGAAGATGCACTCAGAATTAGATGGAGCAAAGTACTCAACACCGCAGACAATTACGGCGACAGTCGCCACACAAAGAGCTATCCGAAGCGAAAATTACTGCCGGAATTTGATGATGAGGCCTTAGAGCCTCCGCAATGAAAGAATAAGGAAGCCACTCGGTCGGACAAACGACCCCATGGCCAACATAGTGCAGCAAAGGACGCCGCACACAAGCCGGCACGCGATCCGCACAAGGATTCACATCAAAAAGATGGCCCAGCCAGATCTATCTATGGGCCAAGAAAGCAAGCTCTAGTAAGCAATGCAACACATCAAATATCCGAACATCACGGTTGGCCCAGATATAGGGTGCCGCACACCCCTATGTTTCACCGATGAAGTCTTTGGATCATGAATTTCCAGCAGGATTCAAGGCCGTAAACATAGAGGCATACGACGGAACAACAGACCCTGGAGTCTGGATTGAGGATTACATCCTCCACATACACATGGCTAGAGGAGATGATCTCCACGCCTTAAAATACTTACCCCTCAAACTCAAAGGGACATCCCGGCATTGGCTTAAAAGCCTTCCCGAAAACACCATTGGAAGTTGGGAAGAGCTCGAGGATACTTTTCGGGCAAGTTTTCAAGGGACCTATGTCCGACCTTCGGATGCAGATGATTTAAGTCATATAACTCAACAACCCGGAGAGTCAGCCCGGAAACTCTGGAACATATTTCTTACTAAAAAGCGACTGTCCGGACGCCGAAGCCTTAGCAGCTTTCAAACACAGCGTTCGAGACGAATGGCTCGCCAGGCACCTCGGCCAAGAAAAGCCAAGAACAATGGCCGCATTAACAAGCCTCATGACCCGCTTTCGCGCAGGAGAGGATAGCTGGTTGGCAAGATGCAGTACCTGCGACCCAAGTACATCTGAATTTAGGGATGGAAACGGGAAACTGCAACGCAGCAAGGACCAACGCCGGACCAAGGGAAACAGCCCGAAGAGCACGACAGTGAACGCCGGATTCTAAAGCTCTCGGCAGAATCAGAAAAAGCTGCCCCTCAAGGATAACAGGGACGAGCTATCTAACCTAAACAAAATCTTGGACAAGTTATGTCAAATCCACAGTACTCCCGGGAAGCCTGCAAACCATACCCACACAGATTGTTGGGTCTTCAAGCAATCCGGCAAACTCAATGCCGAACACGAACCAAGCGAGGACGATCACGAACCCCACAAGGAGAGCACTGGAAAACAAAAGAACTTCCCACAAGAAGTCAAAACAGTAAATTCACTTCACGTGAAAAAAGGGGAGAACAGAATGGCGCCCATAGAGATACGCGCCATACGACCTATCCCAGAGGAGTCCCGCCAATGGTTGTTAAAACCAGTCACCTTCGACCATCAACATTACTCTAGAAGTATCCGGAACGCAGGCTGGACTGCCTTGGTATTAGATCCAATAATTGACGGACTCCACTTTACACAAGTCCTAATGGACGGCGGCAGTGATTTAAACCTGCTGTATCAGGACACAATCCGCAAAATGGGGATAGACCCAACAACAATTCGCCATAGCAACACTTCCTCTCAAAGGTAACGCCAGGCCCAGATGCCCATTGTACGGGCTCTCTCCTGCTAGATGTTATGTTCGGCTCACCCGACAACTTCCGCCGCGAAAAGCTAACCTTCCACATCGCCCCATTTACAAGTAGCTATCAAGCATTACTGGGATGCGAAGCTTTCACCCGCTTTAATGCAATACCGCATTATGCATCCCTTATACTTAAAATGCCCGATCCATGAAGCATCATCTCATTAAAGGGAAATATCGAGTGTTCCTTGAGCACGGAAGATTGTGCGGCTGCCTTAGCATCCACACAATAAATCGGCTTCACTAATCAAAGCACCTAAACTGGTCGTTCAGACCCCGGACATGGCTAGACGAGTCCGGCGTAAACATACAAGGGCTTACTAGCCGCATACCCCCGTTCAAGGGGCTTCGCGCATGTACAACAAGAGACGATAAAGCTCAATTTTATTCATTTTTTTTAAATTGTACTTTGCTTATTTAATATAACGTACGTTTTCGCACGATCCTTTTCAACTAAGTTCCTCTCTTTTAAAGATGAACACCGTGCTACACCCGTCCAGGATACGGCACAACGGAGACACGCGCAGACGCGAAAGAGGGACCCGTTCCAAGGATTCTTTTCAGATTAAGACCTTGCGTAAACCTTTTTTACTGTCTCTTCTTGATACACGTCCCTCGGTTTCTTGCTATAACCGAGGTGGAGGCTGGCGTCTTGGCATTGGCCACGTCAGGATTTTGCACGTACCTGGACACCAGGGGCTTATTACTAAGGGCGTTGTTCAGCCCGTTTTCATAAAAACCGAATACCTTAGGGAGTGTTCGGCGTCGCGAGCTTGGCCTTATATGCATCAGCTCCGAATCATGTCTTTGGTCAAATGTTGGGTTTGCCCGGCTCCTGTGTTTTGCTGACTTACGTTTCGCTGTATCGGCTAAGGCGGCACCAGGAGAACTACTGCGATTGTGCCCCGGTTCGGCCAGGCGAGCACCTCAGTAGAGAAAGCCGAAAACTGACTGTCATGATATAGCATGAGACTGGTCAACCACTCGATGACCCACCGGAATCTTTAGTATTCCTCCGCATTAACGAAGGGCCGTTTCCAGGTCAGGCACACACACGCCCCGAATTCGGGCGAGCGCGGTGCCCCTAGGGGCTATATAGTAGCCCCACTGTCAAACTCCTATGGCTAAGAGAAAGCGATAAAGCATTATAGTCCGGTTACCTAGTTCGTTGTGCTATCACCTCCTTTATAGGACCAAGACGTTGGATCAAGTGTGAAAATGCGCCTTCTGCAAACACCCCTGCATTATATGCATGGGGGCTGAAGCCGAAGACTGCCATCTTTCAGGTTATATACACATATACAAGGCCGCACAGGAGGTATTTTAATTCTTGCAGGAACAAGTATAAAAAGCTTTTATATTCCATCAAAACATTGTTTTACAATAATACATGTTATTCGAACATGATATCCTTCAAGCACTGCGTCTCTATTAAACGAGCGCCCTGTAGAAAACTTCCTGAAAATAGTGCTCGGCAGGTACTCGGCTCCCGTCCGAATCTTGGGATGCAACATCGGTGGCCTTCATCTCCGCCCAGTATGTCTTGACACGGGCAAGAGCCATCCGCGCACCCTCTATGCATACTGACCTCTTCATTGCATTGATATGTGGCAGCGCTCCAGGGAACTGCTGCACCAAACCGAAATAACTCTTCGGCTCGGGCCTTTCCGGCCACAGATGACTCACGACATCCTTCATGGCGAGTCCGGATAACCTATTCAGCTCCGCCCATTCGGCCAAACGCTCGGTTAATGGAAGTGGGCGCTCTGGATTGTGGAACTGCGACCAAAAAAGTTTTTCCACTTCGTGATCCTGTTGATCTCGGAAGTGTTCGGCCGCGTCCGCTGCACTTGCCGCCAAATCCAGATAAGTATCCGCCGCACTCCACAGCCGGTCCAACTGAGCATATTTAGGATAGAACTTCATCCGCAGCATAAAGGGCTTTCCAGCCACGATATCTCCGGCCTGACGTAGCTCCTGCTTCATGGCTCTCATTGCAGAGCGAGCATCCTTGGCCTCGGTAGTGGCCTTCTCCGAATCCTTTTGTTCCGCTTTGATCTTCTTTTTTCAAGAAGCTTGCAGCGGTCGGCAGCATCCTTCAACTTCACAGCCATCTCGGCCATTTCCTTCCTGCTTCGGCAGTGAGCAGCATGTTCGGCTTTCAGCTCTTCGGCCGCCTTTAAGGCAGCCGCATCACTTTTTTTGTCCTGCTCCTTGGCTCGGGCGAGTTCCGCCCGAAGGTTCTCCATGGCAGTGGCACCGTCTGCATCAAGCATACATGTTGTAAGGCACTGGCATCAAGCCCCCTTACCAGGTGTCCACGGAGAAATTGCATACCTTGTGACTCGTCAAGCTGCTTGTTAACAAGCGCGATGTCGGCATCTGCCACGTCAAGTTGCCGCTTTAGCTCGGCAAAATCATAAGTCCGGCTAGCCACCGGACACTTCGCCACCTACATAGGAACGACGACATGTTATACCTGGGACTATGATCCTCGGCGCGCCGTCATTTTTGACAACACACCATGTCTCGGGGGCTACTATCTATACAGGGCGCATCTTTTATATGCGGAACTATCAAAAGGTACATCATTTCGTGTACCTCAAAACCTGTCAGTAAACTCCTGACGGCCTCGTGCAACCCGCTCTCCGCAGATGAAATCCTTTCAATCACCGTGCCCATCAATGCACGGTGTTCTTTTGAGATAGACGCTCGCCCGAGCAGATCCTTCAGCTCCTCCGACCGTGCACGAGCGGTGCGGACTAAATCGATGGCCTTTTTCTAAGGCGGACATGGAAGACTTTGAGAGCCATCTGGCTGCTTTTCGGCCCTGCTGGATTCGGAGAAACCCTCCGTGGCGACACCTCGGGGTCGCCCGCCTCGCATAAGCTGATGCGGCAAGGAGGCGTTCCGCTCTCCACATCTCCGGACGAAGATCCCCTGAAGATGAGCTCTGCTAAGAAGGGCTGAGATCCGAACTACAAGGTAAAATTCAGTTATCTTTCTCAGGAATAGTATAGGGATGTCTCTTATTTTAAAACTCCCCTCTCTACTTACAGCTCGCTGGAGGGCTGATCCCCTTGAGGGCACAGTGCGGCCGAGGCACCTCCCGGCGCAGGACCCTCTGATGAAGATTTCTTCCCCCGCTTTGAGACCATGGTCTCCGGGTCTTCAGAGGCGCTCCTCTTCTTTCACTGGATGGAGGGATTCTCAATTCCTCCTTTCCTGACAGCCTCCTTCGGGGAGACGGTAGCTTCCTTGTTCCCCCCTTCGCCTGCTTCCAAAGGCGCAACCTCCAGCATCCTGGTTAACACGGGATCCGGCATGGTCTCGGGGAGGGCGGACACCTGATTAGCTTTGCTTTCGCTATCCACTCCTGTTTAAGGGACAACTCTTTTAAGGGCAATCTTATGATGAATATACGGATAGCATGTCCGGGTATAGGGCTACTTACTTGAGTATCCGGGCAATTGCAGCTCAGACCTGCGTCCTTGGTCGAGTCCGAACACATTGCTTGTGATCCGAAGAACAATTTGTACATCTCCATGGGCGTCGTGCCCGTGAAGTGTTGGAGAGCTCGTGGTCCCTCCGGATTAAACTCCCACAGGCGGAAGGGGCGGTGTTTGCAGGGAAAAGTGCGGCGAATCAACATGACATGCGTCACTACGGCCAGGTTGATGTCTCTTTCCAGGAGTTCTTGAATGCGGCCCTGCAACAAGGGAACGTCCTTGGACGGCCCCCAGACGAGCCCTTTATTGACCCATGACGCCAGCCGTGGAGGAGGACCCGAGCGAAAGGCAGGTGGCGCCACCCACTTGGTGCCCCTGGGAGCTGTGATATAAAACCACTCTCGTTGCCATAAGCTAAACTCCTCTTGAAAAGAGCCCTCGGGCCATGGTGCGTCAACATTCTTGCTTATAACAGCCCCTCCGCACTCTGCTTGCTGCCCCTTGATGATCTTTGGCTCCACTTTGAAGGTCTTGAGCAACAATCCGAAGTGAAGGGTAATGCGGAGGAAGGCTTCGCACACGACAATGAACGATGAGATGTGGAGTATGGACTCCGGATCCAAGTCATGAAATTCCAACCCATAATAAAACATGAGCCCCCTCACGAAGGGGGTCCGTCGGGAAGCCTAGCCCCCGAAGGAAGTGAGACGCGAACACCACGCTCTCACCAGGCTTGGGAGTGGGAATAACCTGCCCTTGAGCAGGCAGCCTATGTGAAATTTCGCCGGTTAAATACCTGGCATCTCTTAGCTTTAGCACATCTTCTTCTGTAACGGAGGAAGGCATCCACCGGCCTTGAAGGTCAGAGCCGGACATCACCAAAGGTCCGAAGCGCCTGAATCTGGAGCTTTGGGTGTTGGAACTCGAGGCTAGGGGCGGATTCGATTGAGATTGAAAGAAAGGAGTAGAGCCTTGGTCTCTTTATAAAGAGGTTGAATACCAAGAGCCCTCCCCGTGACCGTTTGGGACTCGCCTTCGATAGAGGAGACGTGCCAACGGGCACGATTGGGTTACCCACGCCCGTATTGATGAGAATCCCGAAATAAGGGCAGGCGATCTCTGCTTTGACAAGACGTGCCAAGGAAACCGCCTCGCTAAACGCGCTAAGGTGGGACAGTAAAAACGATTCAAATAAAGGCTTGGCCGTGGTGTGATGTCACGCTGCGAGATACGTCAGCAGATTGGATTTGTGTAAATATTATTCTCTACGGTGGTATGTGGAAATTATTTTGCAGAGCTGGACACTATCCTTGTGTTCAAAATCTTCTATGAAGTATTCGGAGGAGGAACCCGCGTAGCAATGGCGAAGACAATCATGCACGGACTAAATGCGTCATTGAAGCCTGGTTCAGGGGCTACTAAGGAGTCTGGATTAGGGGTGTCCGGATGGCGGACTATGACCTTTGGCGGACTCTGGACTATGAAGATACAAGGCGAAGACTTCGTCCCGTGTCCGGATGGGACTTTCCTTGGCGTGGAAGGCAAGCTTGGCGTCTGAGATATGTTGATCTCCTCCCATTGTAAGCGACTCTATGTAACCCTAACCCTCTCCGGTGTCTATATAAACCGAAGGGTTTTAGTCCGTGGGGCGAACAACAATCATACCATAGGCTAGCTTCTAGGGTTTAGCCTCTCGATCTCGTGGTAGATCTACTCTTGTACTACCCATATCATCAATATTAATCAAGCAGGAGTAGGGTTTTACCTCCATTGAGAGGGCCCGAACCTGGGTAAAAACACCGTGTCCCTTGTCTCCTGTTACCATATGCCTAGACGCACAGTTCGGGACCCCTACCCGAGATCCGCCGGTTTTGACACCGACAACGGCGTTCCCCAATAGTGGCGTCCGAGTGATACGTCTCCAACGTATCTATAATTTTTTATTGTTCCATGCTATTATATTATCTGTTTTGGATGTTTAATGGGCTTTATTATACACTTTTATATTATTTTTGGGACTAACCTATTAACCGGAGGCCCAACGCAAATTGTTGTTTTTTGCCTATTTCAGTGTTTCGCAGAAAAGGAATATCCAACGAAGTCCAAACGGAATGAAACCTTCGGGAGAGTTATTTTTGGAACAAACGTGATCCAGAGGACTTGGAGTGCACGTCAAGATAGCTGCGAGGAAGCCACAAGGCAGGGAGGCGCGCCAGCCCCCCTGGGCGCCCCCCCACCCTCGTGGGCCCCTCGCAGCTCCACTGACCTACTTCTTCCTCCTATATATACCCATATACCCCGAAAACATACAGGAGCACCATAGATCGGGAGTTCCGCCGCCGCAAGCCTCTGTAGCCACCAAACAACTCTCGGGAGCCCGTTCCGGCACCCTACCAGAGGGGGAATCCATCACCGGCGGCCAGCTTCATCATCCCGGCGCTCTCTACGACGAGGTGGGAGTAGTTCACCCTCGGGGCTGAGGGTATGTACCAGTAGCTATGTGTTTGATCTCTCTCTCTCTCTCTCTCATGTTCTTGAGTTGATACGATCTTGATGTATCGCGAGCTTTACTATTATAGTTAAATATTATGATGTTTCTCCTCCTCTACTCTCTTGTAATGGATTGAGTTTTCCCTTTGAAGTTATCTTATCGGATTGAGTCTTTAAGGATTTGAGAATACTTGATGTATACCTTCCATGTGCTTATCTGTGGTGACAATGGGATATTCACGTGATCTACTTGATGTATGTTTTGGTGATCAACTTGCGGCTTCTGTGACCTTGTGAACTTATGCATAGGGGTTGGCACACGTTTTCGTCTTGACTCTCCGGTAGAAACTTTGGGGCACTCTTTGAAGTTCTGTTTCTTGGTTGAATAGATGAATCTGAGATTGTGTGATGCATATCGTATAATCATACTTGAGGTGACATTGGAGTATCTAGGTGACATTAGGGTTTTGGTTGATTTTTGTCTTAAGGTGTTATTCTAGTACGAACTCTATGATAGATCGAACGGAAAGAATATCTTTGTGTTATTTTACTACGGACTCTTGAACAGATCGATCAGAAAGGATAACTTTGAGGAGATTTCGTACCCTACAATAATCTCTTCATTTGTTCTGCGCTATTAGTGACTTTGGAGTGACTCTTTGTTCCATGTTGAGCGATAGTTATATGATCCAATTATGTTATTATTGTTGAGAGAACTTGCACTAGTGAAAGTATGAACCCTAGGTCTTGTTTCGAAGCATTGCAATACTGTTTGTGCTCAATTTTATCATTAGTTACCTTGCTGTTTTTATAATTTCAGATTACAAAAACCTATATCTACCATCCATATTGCACTTGTATCACCATATATTCACCGAACTAGTGCACATATACAATTTACCATTGTATTCGGTGTGTTGGGGACACAAGAGACTCTTTGTTATTTGGTTGCAGGGTTGTTTGAGAGAGACCATCTTCATCCTACGCCTCCCACGGATTGATAAACCTTAGGTCATCCACTTGAGGGAAATTTTCTACTATCCTACAAACCTCTGCACTTTGAGGCTCAACAACGTTTACAAGAAGAAGGTTGCGTAGTAGACATCACCGAGCTAGGTCTATGCGTAGATGTTATATGCACGAGTAGAACACAAAGAGTTGTGGGCGATAATAGTCATACTGCTTACCAGCATGTCATACTTTGATTCGGTGGTATTGTTGGATGAAGCAGCTCAGAGCGACATTATGCGTACGCTGACGCGAGACTGGTTCAACCGACGTGCTTTGCACAGTGGTGGCTGGTGAGTGTCAGTTTCTCCAACTTTAGTTTAATCGAGTGTGACTACGTCCGGTCCTTGTTGAAGGTTAAAACAGCACACTTGACAAAAAATCATTGTGGTTTTGATGCGTAGGTAAGAACTGTTCTTGCTAGAAGCCCGTAGCAGCCACGTAAAACTTGCAACAACAAAGTAGAGGATGTCTAACTTGTTTTTGCAGGGCTTGCTGTGATGTGATATGGTCAAAGCATGATGTGATATAATTTTTTGTATGAGATGATCATGTTTTGTGACAATGTTATCGGCAACTGGCAGGAGCCATATGGTTGTTGCTTTATTGTATGCAATGCAAGCGCCATAATTGTTTTACTTTATCACTAAGCGGTAGCGATAGTCGTAGTAACACTAGTTGGCGAGACGACAACGACGCTACAATGGAGATCAAGGTGTCGTGCCGGTGACGTTGGAGATCATGACAATGCTTCGGTGATGGAGATCATGAGCACAAGATGATGACGGCCATATCATGTCACATATTTTGATTGCATGTGATGTTTATCCTTTATGCATCTTATTTTTCTTAGAACGTCGGTAGCATTATAAGATGATCCCTTACTAAATTTCAAGGTACAAGTGTTCTCCCTGAGTATGCACCGTTGCTCCGGTTAAATGCGTTCGAGAGACCATGTGATGATCGGGTGTGATAAGCTCTCGTTCACATACAATGGGTGCAAGCCAGTTTTGCACACGAGAATACTCGGGTTAAACTTGGCGAGCCTCGAATATGCAGATATGGCCTCGGAACCTTTGAGACGAGAAAGGTCGAGCGTGAATCATATAGTAGATATGATCAATATAGTGATGTTCACCATTGAAAACTACTCCATCTCACATGATTATCGGACATGGTTTTGTTGATTTGGATCACGTGATCACTTAGATGATTAGAGGGATGTCTATCTAAGTGGGAGTTCTTAAGTAATATGATTAATTGAACTTTAATTTATCATGAACTTAGGTCCTGATAGTTTTTTGCATATCTATGTTGCTGTAGATCAATGGCCCGTGCTATCGTTCCTTTGAATTTTAATGCGTTCCTAGAGAAAGCTAAGTTGAAAGATGATGGTAGCAACTACACGGTCTGGGTCCGTAACTTGAGGATTATCCTCATTGCTGCACAGAAGAATTACGTCATGGAAGCACCGTTAGGTGTACCACCCGTGCCCCGCAACTGCAAACATTGTGAATGCCTGGCAGACGCGTGTTCATGACTACTCGATAATTCAGTGTGCCATGCTTTACGGCTTAGAAACGGGAGTTCAGCGACGTTTTGAATGTCATGGAGCATATGAGATGTTTTAGGATATGAAGTTAATATTTCAAGCAAATGCCTGGATTGAGAGATATGAAGTCTCCAATAAGTTCCACAACTGTAAAATGGAGGAGAATAGTTCTGTCAATGAACACATAATAAGAATGTCTGGGTACGACAACCACTTGACTCAAATGGGAGTTAATCTTCCTGACGATAGTGTCATTGATGGAGTACTTCAATCACTGCCACCAAGCTACAAAAGCTTCGTGATGAACTATAATATGCAAGGGATGAACCAGACTATTCCCGAGCTCTTCGCGATGCTAAAGGCCGCGGAGGTAGAAATAAAAAAAGGAGCATCAAGTGTTGATGGTCAACAAGACCACTAGTTTCAAGAAAAAGGGCAAAGGGAAGAAGGGAAACTTCAAGAAGAACGGAAAAAAGGTTGCTGCTCAAGAGAAGAAACCCAAGTCTAGACCTAAGCCTGAAACTGAGTGCTTCTACTTCAAAGGGACTGGTCTCTGGAAGCGGAACTACCCCAAGTATTTGGCGGATAAGAATGATGGCAAAGTGAAAGGTATATTTGATATACATGTTATTGATGTGTACTTAATTAATGCTCGCAGTAGCGCCCGGGTATTTGATACTGGTTCTGTTGCTCATATTTGCAGCTCGAAATAGGTGCTACGGATTAACCGAAGATTGGCTAAGGAGAAGGGGAAGATGCGCGTGGGAAATGGTTCCGAAGCCGATGTGATCGCGGTCAGCATGCTACCTCTACATCTACCATCGGGATTAGTTTTAGACCTCAATAATTTTTATTTGGTGCCAGCGTTGAGCATGAACATTGTATCTGGATCTTGTTTAATGCGGGACGGTTAATCATTTAAATCAGAGAATAATGGTTGTTCTATTTATATGAGTAATATCTTCTATGGTCATGCACCCCTGCTGAGTGGTCTATTTTTATTGAATCTCCATAGTAGTGATACACATATTCATAGTGTTGAAGTCAAAGGATTGAAGTTTGTTGATATTCTTTGCTGGACTTACCGGTTTGTCAGTCCGGAGAGAACTGGCTGTTTCGTCAGCATGGTCTGTGGTGTCAATTTCTGTCGGTTCAGTAACAAAGTCATAGTCTTAAGGCGGTGGATCATTCAGCACATCATCAAGGTTGGCTTCTACAGGATCTGGAGTTTTCTCCGGTTCAGCAGGTGTATCTTCTTTTGTCGGTTTGTTCAGGCGAGCTTTTTTGCTTGGTCTGGGCCTAGCACTGACAAAGTAAACATGAAGGTCAATATAGCGTATAAAATGCATATCAAGAGTAAGGCAGTTGAACAGCTTACCCAATAACCGTTTTGAGGGGTGGAAGTTTGGTGGCTGACGACTCGCCAGAGGATGAATGATAAGTGCCCTGATAATTGGAGTCAGACGGATTAAGAGGTTGACGAAAACAACCTACTTTGGGGCATGACATGTCAAGGGAATTAGAGACCTCTGATCGGTGTTTCCGAATCGGACTGTCCGGTAAACCGGCGGAGGTAACTACCTGGCCGCTATGCCGGGTTGTGTGGCGAGCCTCGTGCTGTTGTGTCTTCACAAGAAAGTTTGGATCCAAATAAGCAAGAGGATGTGAAAATTTAACTTTGCGGTTTGCTCGACGGATTTTTAGTGAAGGCAAAGTGTTTGAATCGGAGGAAAGAACGATTACCTCTACAACATCATCGTGACTGACTTCAGCGTCGTCCTGGCAATAATCATCATCAATAAGGCGCATGAAAAATGAACCAAGTGAGTTGAGTTCTACCTCAAAATCCGAGTTACCCACATCATCATCAGCCGGTGGATCGAAGGATGCAGTGGTTCTCTTCCGGTTGGCAGTTTTTTTCGTAGCTTTGGTCTTTTGGCGAGTTGGCTTCACTGGTTTGTCCTGCGGAGGTTTCTTGTTCCAGAATGGATCATCACCCTGCCAAAAAGTCATCACAATTTCAGAACATATCGGGACAGAAGCAATTTCAGATAAAACAGATAGTATGATTCTTACAGCTGGCGGTTTGTTGATGGTGCAGAAAGGGGGTAGTCCGATTTGAGCACAGGTAGCCTCCGGTTCATTCAGCATCTTTTTTACAGCCTCAGTGACTTCGTCATCTGTAAGCTGAACATCAATGTGTCGTTGAGCATCATTCAATTCCCCTATGTATTCACACATCAAACCGGGGCGTTGGCTCAAGGGCAAAATGCTCCAGCTTATCCAGCAGCGTGCAAAATCAACTCTCGTCAAACCGTTGGCCATAAAGGCCCTAAGCTTGGATAGTTGAGGAGCATATTTGATTCTTTCTTTAGCGGCCAGCCTTTGAGGAAGAGGGTGTGTGTTGCTCAGACGTTCGGACATGATAACCCGGCAGAGGTTTTCATCGGTGAGACGTATCCTTGCAGTAAAACCAGGCCTGGTTCCACTCTTTGGTGTGACTGTGGAGATTGGCGTGAGGAAAGGTGACTTATTTTCTTTTCTGAATCGCCATCCCGCCCAGTTCTGTGCTAGATGTTGGTTACAGAGTTAGGGCAGCGGTTCAGATGAAAGCAATCCCTGAATAGCTCTACTGAAGGTTCCTCTTGAAGGTAAACCTCACATAACACTTGAAAGTGGCAGATGTTGGTTACAGAGTTAGGGCTGATGTCTTGTGGGCGCAGTTGAAAGTTGGCCAGTACATCCCATAAGAATTTTGAACCAGGAGGTTTGAAACCCCGGCTTAGGTGATCAGCAAAAACAACAACTTCTCCGTCTTTGGGAGTAGGAGGACATTCTGGGCCAGGGACCCTCCAGTGAATGACATCTTTCTTACTTAAAGCGCCCGTTTTGACAAGGTTGTCTAACTGTTCCTCCGTTACTCGAGAAGGGACCCAATTGCATTTGTACACTTGTTTGGCCATGGCAATGAAGATCTACAATATAATGATTTCCGGTTTAAGATTTACATTGGACAGCTATACAGTGTTACAAGACGTAAGTATATTACTAAACCGGAGTCAGCTATTTACAAACCGGAGTTTAACAGTGAAACAATACGTCAGTGGAGGTGATAAGTGGAAATGCATTGGCGGTTCAACAAGGGGACTAATGGTTTATACCGGGTTGTCATTTTTATCTACAAAGATAAACCGCCTAGTTTAAACATTGAAGAATCAAGACTACAGATGTATAAGTGAAGGAAAATAGATCTCACAAGTTGGTATTACAATTTTGGATCTGCGGCATATTAGAAAACGAAAATATATTCAGACCTAAGGAGTGGTGCCGAAACAGTGGATGAAGTCTCAGATGGGATCTTCTATCTTAGCAAGGCGCATTAGATGGGAAAAAGAACTACGGTTATCATGGAACATGATAACTATCAAGGTCTGGATTAAAACCCTATTATGAAGTCAATGGACACTGACGAACACCAAAGAACACCGACGAACACAGGAACCCTAAAACAGATCTATGGCGGAAAGAGTAGAAAGCTTACAAGTGCTAACGAAGAACCAGAAAGGCGCCGCAGTTTTCTGGTGCGTTCAGGGTGATGCAGCGGCCAGAGTTGAAGCAGAGGCGACGGTCGACGGTGGCGGTGGAGCTCCAAAGGCTGAGCGGCGCAAGGAAGACGACGACGCGAAGAGGCACAAGGGGGAAAGGTGAAAATGACCCCTCGGCCCTATTTATGAAGGCAAGGGATAAGTGTCAGGCACAAAAATCGAGGAGCTAGAAATTTGGAAAGCAGAGATGTCGCCTCGATTGTCGGAGACCCATTAATGAAGATATGTCATACACAGTTTTTTATGACAGATGACGTCACGACGGTTTACCATGATTTGGGAAGATGACGTCATGGCGGTTTACAAAATTGTGTGAAAATGTTGAAGACGAAGGTTTCTGGAGGACTGACATGAACCAGTTCAAATCGAGTGCAGGGCCTAATGTTGGGGACATTACTACTGGGCGTAAACCGGCCAGGAGAGGCCGGATTAACTTGAAGCCCATGCAGACAGACGGTGACGCTGAGTAGAGGCCCAAGGCCCAAAACCGGTTTAAGGTATGTGGCTATAAACCGGCATTGATATGTAACTTGCATTGTAAGGTAGAAAGGGCGTCAACCCATGTATATAAGGGGACGACCCGGCGGTGGTTCAGGACAACAGACAACAACTCCAGACTCAGGCAAAGTGTCGGTGTCAAAACCGGCGGATCTCGGGTAGGGGGTCCCGAACTGTGCGTCTAGGCGGATGGTAACAGGAGACAAGGGACACGATGTTTTTACCCAGGTTCGGGCCCTCTCAATGGAGGTAATACCCTACTCCTGCTTGATTAATATTGATGATATGGGTAGTACAAGAGTAGGTCTACCACGAGATCAAGGAGGCTAAACCCTAGAAGCTAGAATATGGTATGATTGTTGTTCGTCCTACGGACTAAAACCCTCCGGTTTATATAGACACCGGATAGGTTAGGGTTACACAGAGTCGGTTACAATGGTAGGAGATCTACATATCCGTATCGCCAAGCTTGCCCTCCACGCCAAGGAAAGTCCCATCCGGACACGGGATGAAGTCTTCAATCTTGTATCTTCCTAGTCCAGGAGTCCGGCCGAGATGATAGTTCGGCTATCCGGACACCCCCTAATCCGGGACTCCCTCAGTAGCCCCCGAACCAGGCTTCAATGACGATGAGTCCGGCGCGTTGATTGTCTTCGGCATTGCGAGGCGGGTTCTTCTCCAAATTCCATATACTTTCGAATAGTGTCCGGCTTCTCATAAATGCCGCGCTCCTTGGCTTCTACGCCAAATAATGGCCATCTTCCACGTGTTTGAATGAATGCGAAAAGCCAGAGTATTTTTACACTTACCCCCCTAGCTGCGCAAATGAGCTGCCTATAAGTGGGGCGAGGATCTAGATCTGAGTCACACCATCCCTCCTTCGCGAGCTTCCATCGGAGCGCCTCTGACCAAAGCCCATTCCATCATGGACAGTCGACGCGGCTCCTCCTCTCGCGCTCCCAGCCCTCAACCTGGAAAATGGGAGAGATGCTCAGTCCCGCATAGCGAGCTAGTTATACTCCAAATCAAGGGATTTCTTCCCCCGGCCTTCATGGTTCCGGTTCGAGCCGGACTTGCCACCTAAAAGGGCGGAAAGCAAGCGGAGAGTGTCCCCGATCCCTCTAAAGGAGAGCGGGTATGCTTCATCTCTTATCTAGTAAGAGGACTCGGATTTCCAATCCATCCGTTTCTCCGAGGGGCTCTTGGAGTTCTCGCCTCCGGTTGCACCACCTTACTCCTGCCTCCATCTTACACGCCAGCGGGCATTGGCCCTTTGCGAACTGTTCTTGGGCGTCGAGGCTCCTTTCGGGCTGTGGAAGAGATTATTCTGCCTAGTACCCCGTTCTTATGAGGGGTCAACATATCAAGTGGGCGGAGCCGAGTTATGGCGCATCGCCGGGACCAGATACCTATCTGGAACCCCGAATAAGGCGTCCGAAGACTGGCCTTCGGAATGGTTTTACATCGAGGACGTCCCGCTGCCAGATCCTGTTCGGATCGGCCTTCCGGATTTTAGCAATGCTCCTCTGAAGAAGCGCCTAAGCTGGCGCCCTCGGAGCCCCCGGAGGGAAAATGACCGGGATGTCCTCTACTTGATGAGCCAAATAAGATTACTGGCTCATGCCGGATTGACCATGATTGGAGTCATTGCAATCTGCATTATGAGGGGAGTGCAGCCGCTCCAATATAGGGGCCACCCCATGTGGGACTTCAACGGGGAGGACGATGCCACCCGCCATGGCCGCAAAGGGCCGGGATCGGTCGCCGAACTGGTGAAGATCTTATGCGCCATGTATAAGGGAGGAGGAGGATTTCCTCGCGTCAATCCACTGAAGGAGTTTTCTTCGAACAATCCTCGAATCTGGGTAAGCAAACATCTTTGTGACCTGTCCGATCCATGTTCCCATGGTTAAATATCTCATTTCGTGGTTTCTGCGCAGGAACTGCGCCGGACTGTGGAGAAGATACACAGCCCGCCCCCACAACCCGAGGATCCGGAACGGTCCCTCGATCCGACCTTCGAAGAGGATCCGGATATAAAGGTGGAGTTGATCGACGGGGTATTCCACCAACTTAGCATCGACAATGCTTTGGTTGCCATTACGGCTGATTACCGGAATACTTCCGACCTCGCGAATGGCGAGACCGAGGTCCCAATATTCTGATAATGGCCCATCTGTGCTTATTTCTTGATCACCATATACCAATGGTGTTTCGCAGGGGGTACCTTTGAGACAGGAAGCCGAGCCCGCGGCGGCTGGCCAACAAGGCGATCGGCCCCAAGATTAAAAAGGAGTGCGGTCCGGATCGAAACTCCGCCGCAACGGTATGGCGTGTCACCATGTTCCTAGGATTGATTCCTGGAAGGCGTACTAACGCTGACGCTCTTTTCAGGAAAAAGAGCGCTCGCCGGACTGAGTCCGGAGAGGTTGCCAATCGAACCTCCGCCGGCCAGGCTCCAAAGCCGGGTCCAGAAGCGGAGGCGAACACGAGGCGTGCGTCGGATGCTCCTCCGACAGAGGATGCCGACAGATTGTCCGCCACCAAATCCGAGGTGGAGAGCGCCCTGAATCACAGGGGCCGCCGGACAGTTCTTCTTGACGCATGTTTCTCCCAAGAGGCCTTGAATGCCTTCAATTCGGGAGATGCGCACCTCCGTGCCGCTCAAGATGGTCTAGCCAGAGCCACGGAGCAGTATGTAAAGGACATAAGGGTAAGGAAATTTGACATTTATATATGCCAGTAGCCCCCGAGACTTAAAATAGTTAGAATAACTGATTTAAGGATCATTTGTTATGTAGGATCTTACAAAAAAGAGTACCCGACTGTCCCAGGAGCTTGAAGAGTGCAAGGCCCAACTTGAGGCCGCACTAGCCGCTTCTGAGGGAGCCACGAGACCCCTCTGGTAATATACGCTTCAAAAGATAAATAGTTTATAAAGTGCGGTGGGTGTGTAAATCTGACAAAAATATTGCAGATGGCGCCGGACTAGATCCGGACAAGCAACAGCTCTTCCGCCAGCTAAAGGCCGGCGAGAACGTGCTTACGAGGGTGCGGCAGGAGAAAAATAACCTCCAAGATGCCAACACCAAACTGGGTGAGGAACTAAAGGATGTTCATGCCCAGTTGTCTGACTCCGTAAAGGAGAGTCGGCGGCTTCGTCACGGCATTTTCAGTAAGTGCTTAAGCGAAATTTGAAAGAGTTCGGCGAGGAAGGCGACTAACATAAACATGTATGTAGGTTTCCTCACAGGTCGTCCTGAGGAGGAGATGCCCAGTTCTTTGGGTGATCTTCTTCCCGAATGCGTCGGTGGACGAACGAGTCCGGCAGGTGATGAAAGGCGTCGGCCAGGCCTTGTGGCCATCTATCTCCCTGCCCGAAGGCATTGGGGAGCTGGCAGAGCGGCTTCAAGGAGCACGGCGGCGCTTCCGACTATGGAAGATATCGGCCTGCCGTCAAGGCGCCAGGGAGGCCTGGGCCATGGTAAAGACGCGGTACACGAAGGCTGACCCAAACCACATGGCCGAGGTCGAGTTGACTATGTAAAAATATGACATGAAAAAAATGTCTTCTAGCCGGATTGTAGATCGTTTGTCATAGCGGACCTTTTCGCTTCGACCTCAGAACCCAATAGTCCGGGGTGTGTTCGAATACCTTCGTGGTTATATAAGAACCGGGGTATGCATGGAGACAACGCGTAGGGGTCATTATTGCTGGTTCAGACAAGTGCCCAACTAGTTAAGTTATATTACATGGGTAGTAAGAAACATCTTCCAGGGAGAATAGTTCCGTTAAGGGTTCCTTTCGCTGGGATGCATGCCCTAAAGTGCATGTCAAAGCTGCTATGAAAGCAGAAAATCATCTGGGGCAGATGGGTAAATAGTTAAAAATCATCTTTCAGTTCACCGACCGAATATTCCCTTAAGAACGCTAGCTTTCGGCTTCACCCGATCGAGGTACACATCCGGCTGACCCGGCAGTGACAATCACAGAGGTGCTCCCTTTACCACCTAGCCGAACAATCGGGAACGTAGGGGTAAGCACAGGAGCCAGGAAACCCATCTTGGCCAAAACTTAAGTCATATCGATGCATATAATGGAGAATAAAAGGTACATGCGGAAGTTTGACGCATGTGTTGGGCATGAAGCCCGTATAAAATAAGCACGGTAAAGAAGCCCCCAGGTATAATGAGCGCGTAAAGCGCGTCATATATGTGAGAACAAAGAGCAATCGGGCCTCTAAATGCTTCAGGGAGAAGGAGAAGGTAGGAGAGAAATAAAAGACAGCAAATATAGAAAATGTGGGCGGAGGAAGGAAGCGAACTTGGAGTCCGGCGCTTAAGCGTAGAATCTTCGTGAGCGGGCTGCATTCCATGGGTTCGGCTCGAGTCGGTTATCCGATCGTTTTGCAGACGGTATGCTCCGCCGGTCAGGACCTGGTCGATGATGAAGGGACCTTCCCATTTGGGCTTGAGTTTGTCCTTTTTCTTGTCCGGCGGTATGCAGAACTAGTTCGCCAATGTTATAAGCTTTGGCCCGTGCTTCCTGCTTTGATATCTTGAGCCTGCTGTTGATAGAATGCGGAACGAGCTTTTGCCACGTCGCGCTCCTCCTCCAATTCATCCAAACTGTCCTGCCGATCGAGCTCGGCTTCTCTTTCTTCATACATGCGCACGTGAGGTGAGTCATGAATTATGTCGCATGGCAGGACTGCCTCTGCACCGTACACCATAAAAAATGGTGTGAATCCCGTAGTACGATTCGGCGTGGTCCGCAGCCCAGTCTGGTCGAGCTCCTCAACCCAGTGCGTGTTAGATTCCTTGAGGGACCACACTAGTCTAGGTTTAATGCCGCTCATGAGTAGACCGTTTGCTCGTTCGACTTGGCCGTTGGTTTGAGGGTGATAGACTGAGGCGTAATCGAGCATGATGCCCATGTTTTTGCACCATAATTTGACCTCATCGGCCGTGAAGTTGGTGCCATTATCAGTGATGATACTGTGGGGGAAACCGTAATGGTGAACTACCCCTGATATGAAGTCCATCACCGGTCCGGATTCGGCCATTTTAACAGGTTTGGCCTCTATCCATTTGGTGAATTGATCCACCATGACCAATAGGTATTTTTGCTTCTGGGTTCCCCCCTTAAGGGGTCCAACCATGTCAAGCCCCCAGACCGCGAACGGCCAGGTGATGTGTATAGTTTTGAGGGCGGTGGGTGCCATGTGGCTTTGGTTAGCAAAAAGCTGGCAACTGACGCATCGTTGGACTAAATCCTGCGCATCTGCCCGGGCCGTCGGCCAATAAAATCCTGTACGGAAGGCCTTGCCTACAAGGGCTCGTGCTGCGGCGTGGTGCCCACCCAGTCCGGCATGAATTTCAGCCAGGAGGTTTCGCCCTTCCTCTTCGGAGATGCACCTTTGAAGGACTCATGTTGTGCTTTTCTTATAAAGCTCTCCGTCATGGACTTTATAGGCTTTAGATCGCCGTACTATGCATCGAGCCTCATTTTGGACTTCGGGGAGTTCCTGCCTAGTTAGGTAGGCTAGGAATGGCTCCATCCACGGGGCGATAACCGCCATTATTTCGTGGGCGGAGGGTGTTATCTCGGTGGCAGAGCCTCCGATTGTGCCAGAGTGTTCGGCGTCAGGCAGTGCGGGGACACGGCTAATCGATTAGGTTTATAACCCTCTCCAGAGGCTCAATCCTTCAAAGGCTCAAGTTGTCCGTAACCGGGGACACGGCTAATCGATTAGGTTTATAACCCTCTCCAGAGGTTTGTACACTTTACCCGCAAGATTCGATCCCTCTCTTTACGTTCTCGCACTTCAGGGTGTTTGAGAACAAGATGACCGAAACATGGTCTTCGAAGAGTTCCTCTGACCACTGTCCGGTGCTCATCCCATCCTACCGTAGTTCTACAGATGCTAGCACCGTCCCAGCCAGAGTCACAACTAAGGTAAACCAAGCAATAGCCCATATTGACTTGCGGTTGCTGGGTAAGCTTCCGGTCATGAAGTATTCTTCCGTCTCTTTGAGTCTGGGTGAAGCTTTCCGCAAGATGTCATGGCGCTTCTCCATGCATCCGGCCAACCTTTGGGTTCTCGGGGTGCCCGTCAACCGTCCTTCACCCAGTGAGTGTGTACTGAATTCTTGTCTCGAGTCTTGAAGTCTTGAGGTCTTGAAGATGAAGTCCTTGCAGATTCCATCATGGAGTTGTCGTCATTGGCGTAGAGTCCTCCTTCTTCACACCACTCTCGTGCACTCATACCAAACCCGTCTACTTATAGCGTAGCATTAAAACAAATAACGTCCGGGCTTGGTAACAGGGGTGATGGGTTCCTACCTCATGCATACTACTCAACTACAAGGATTCAATAACACTCTTGAGGGGTTGTTGCAAAGATGCCACTAAATGCGATAAAAACATAGGTATGAAAGCATGGTCAAAGTGAACTTGCCTTGCTGACGATCTTCGAAAACTAGGGACTCGTGGTAGCAAGCTTCGCACTACGGAAATTCTACCGAGGCAAACAACAAACATAATAAGCATATAGCATATGATCACTTAACATAACTACATGCTAACACACTCACACAAAACAAACGAATCAAAACCCAAAGGAAAAACTGAAGAAATCCAACTCAAGGTTTTCCTACTTCAAGCAACAACTAAAAATAGTTTTGCATTACAAAAGTTTTCTCAACAGAACCTAATCATGGTTTTATGCTAACTTAACAGAAAGAATGCATTATGCAACTAGGAGCAAAAAGAATCACTTTAAAATCTATTATAAAACTCCTATTAGGCCTAAAGCAAATTCTAGTAAGAAAATTAAAATAAAAGTTTTATTTATTATAAATAAAAGTTCATGCTATAAAGTGACAGAAACTATCCTAGAATAATCAATCACATGTGAAAATTAAATTTATTTGCTAATTAAAATAATAGGAAAACAGTAGCTAGTTAATTAATTAGGATTAACAAGATTCTTCTATAAACTAATTTTTTTATTAATCCTAAAATACCCAAATTAATTCCTACGGTTAGGCAATGTCAAAATAAAGTTGGGACAAAAGAATCATTAAAAATAAATTTCCTAACTCATTTCATAGCAGATTTACTATTCTGTCTAAAACTAAAATAAAGCTATCCTAAATAATTGTAACATAGCTAATTATATATTCTACAGAAACTATAAGAAATTTTCAAACCAACAAAAAAAGAATCACTTAAAAATATTAAGTAGATTAAAAGATATGAATTTTACAAAACTGAAACTATTCTGTTAAAACAGAAAATGAAAAATAAAGAAAAACGGGCTAAATGGGCCTAACTAATGCCCTGTGCGTAATATAACTAAACGGGCCCTAGGGTTAAACTGGATCGGCCGGTCTAAATAAAAACCCTAACTTAAACTAAACCGGAACAAACCGGAATAAAACCCGGTTTTATTTAAAAGAACATACCCCTTCGGGGGTTTCTAATCTGGCCGTGAGAGTAGATCGGACGTGAGGTAAACTCCGGTGACTCACGAAGATCGACGGGCGGCGGCTCGGGCGCGAGTGTTCCGGCGTCTCCGGTGGTCGGGGCGTGGCGGGGAGCTCCGTGAGTCTTGTGTGACGAGGTCCGGTTGGTGGAGTCAACGGGGCTCGGGGGTGACCGGGGCGAGCTCGGGGCGGCAAATGGCGGTGGTGGTGAGCTCGGGCTCCGGCGAGCGCGTGAGGGGGGGAGAGGGATCCGGCTAGGAGGGAGGGATGGGGTGCGGGGAGGGGTTTTATAGGCGGGGCGACCCGGTTGCGCAAGAGGTGAATCGGGAGGATCGAATCCGGATCGCCGGGATCCGTGCGGCATGGCGAGTGGCGTGGGCGAGGTTGGCAGCGGGTGGGGACCACCGTCGTGAAGGAAGCGGGGAATGGGTCGGGTGACCGACGCGAGTTCGGCGAAGTGCGGTCATTTCATTGGGCTGGCTCGGCCGTTAATTTGGGCGATTCGATTGGAGCCGCTGGGTGGGTCGCCAGTGTTGGCTGGGCCAGTCGGCCTGGCTGGTGCCTGGGCATTTTTTTTCCTTTTTTTTGAGAAAAATAAAAATAGAGATAATATTTAAAATATAAATATTTTATATAGGACATATATATATCAAAATGATCAGAAAAAGATTTCCTACAACATGAACTATTTTTCAAGTTCAAATAAAATACAAAAAAATTTCAAATAAAACAAAGAGTGTTTCTGCTCTAATAAAATCCAATAAAAATCATTTTAAAAATACCAAAATGACTTCAAATTTATTTTCTCCTAATTTTCCATTGAAGGGAATCATTTTACCCATATTTCCATTTATTTATTTTTAGGAGAAAAATAATTTTGAATAAAATCCAAATAATTCCAAATTTGAAGGGAGTTTCAAAATACCTTCAAATGACTTTCAATTGATTCTTTTTAACTTCCAACTCATATTTCATATAATTGAAGAAGTCATTTTATCTTCCCTCATGAAAATCATTGAGTTGCATAAAACTTTGAATTTGAAATATTCTCAAATGAAATTCAAATCTTTTCAAAACCCTTTTCATTTCAAATGGAAGAAGTCATGTCATCTTCACTCTAGGGTTTTGATGTTGGAATGAAATTGAATTCATTGAGATCCAAAAATGGCAAAGGGACAGTTTGGGAAAGTCATTTCATTCCCTCTCATTCAACTTTCAAAAGTTTCAAATTCCAAATCAATTTCACTCAATCAATCACACAACAAACAATCAATCAATCAAAACTATTTATTTATTATAACATTCCAAAATTTAGAATTTTGGGATGTTACACTCACGATGTATACATGGTGGATACACCTAAAGGAAACGACAACAACGAACAAAGGGACGCAACGAGGGATCGTTCCCTCGAAAAGCAATCAAAGCGGCGGCGTAAGCGCCGCTCCAAACCCCACCTCGACAGAGAAAGCAGCTATACGTACCCATCCATAGAGCAGGGCGAACGGGCGGACGACGAACATGCCATCGAGCAACCGTCCGAACAGGGCAACTTGGATAAACAACCCGTCCCCGGCGAAGACAACAGTCCGGACGACCTCACGCCGGACAAGTTGCTGGAGCAGAAGAACCTCCAAAAAAAGGTTCGTCGCCACTGCGTGTAGCCTGAAAAAATATAAGCGGAAGCTCAAAACATCGGAAGATGCACTCAGAATTACATGGAGGAAAGTACTCAACACATGAGACAAATCTGGCTGACGATCGCCACACAAAAGAGCTATCCGAAGCAAAAATTACTGCCGAATTTGATGATGAGGCCTTAGAAACCTCATAATCAAAAAATAAAAACCACCGGTCGGACAAACGACCCCATGGCCAACACAGTGCGGCAAAGGACGCCGCACACAAGCCGACACGCGATCCGCACAAGGATTCACATCAAAAAGATGGCCCAGCCAGATCTATCTATGGGCCAAGAAAGCAAGCTCTAGTAAGCAATGCAACACATCAAATATCCGAACATCACGATACGCCCAGATATAGGGGCGCCGCACACCCCCTATGTTTCACCGATGAGGTCTTTGGATCATGAATTTCAGCAGGACTCAAGCCCGTAAACATAGAGGCATCTGACGGAACAACAGACCACAGAGTGCGGATTGAGGATTACATCCTCCACATACACATGGCTAGAGGAGATGATCTCCACGCCATAAAATACTTACCCTCAAACTCAAAGGGCCATCCGGCATTGGCTTAAAAGCCTTCCGAAAACACCATTGGAAGTTGGGAAGAGCTCGAGGATGCTTTTCGGGCAAATTTTCAAGGGACCTATGTCCGACCTCCGGATGCAGATGATTTAAGTCATATAACTCAACAACCCGGAGAGTCAGCCCGGAAACTCTGGAATAGATTTCTTAGTAAAAAGAATCAGATAATCGACTGTCCGCACGCCGAAGCCTTAGCGGCTTTCAAACACAGCGTTCGAGACGAATGGCTCGCCTGGCACCTCGGCCAAGAAAAGCCAAGAACAATGGCCGCATTAACAAGCCTCATGACCCGCTTTTGCGCAGGAGAGGATAGCTGGTTAGCAAGATGCAGTACCGGCGACCCAAGTACATCCGAAGTTAGGGATGGAAACGGGAAACTGCGACGCAGCAAGGACCAGCGCCAGACCAAGGGAAACAGCCCGCAGAGCACAGAAGTCAACGCCGGATTCAAAAGCTCTCGGCAGAATCAGAAAAAGCTGCCCCTCAAGGATAATAGGGACGAGCTATCTAACCTAAACAAAATCTTGGACAAGATATGTCAAATCCACAGTACTCCCGGGAAGCCTGCAAACCATACCCACAGAGATTGTTGGGTCTTCAAGCAATCCGGCAAACTCAACGCCAAACACAAGTGGCTCGACATACAAAGCGAGGACGATGACGAAATCCACTAGCAGAGCACCGGAAAACAAAAGAACTTCCCACAAGAAGTCAAAACAGTAAATTCACTTCACGTGACAAAAGGGGAGAACAGAGTGGCGCCCATAGAGATACCGCCATACGGCCTATCCCAGAGGAGTCCCGCCACTAGTTGTTAAAACCAATCACCTTTGACCATCAGGATTACTCTAGAAGTATCTGGAACGCAGGCTGGACTGCCTTGGTATTAGATCCGATAATTGACGGACTCCACATTACACAAGTCCTAATGAATGGCGATGATTTAAACCTGCTATATCAGGACACAATCCGCAAAATGTGGATAGACCCAACAACAATTAGCCATAGCAGCACTTCCTTTCAAGGGGTAACGCATGAGCCCAGATGCCCATTATGCGGGCTCTCTCCTGCTAGAAGTTATGGTCGGCTCACCCGACAACTTCCACCATGAAAAGCTAACCTTCCACATCGCCCCATTTACAAGTAGCTATCAAGCACTCTTTGGGGCCAAGCTTTCGCCCGCTTTAACGCAATACCGCATTATGCATCCCTTATACTTAAAATGCCCGGTCCATGAGGCATCATCTCATTAAAGGGAAATATCGAGTGTTCCTTGAGCACGGAAGATTGTGCGGCTGCCTTAACAGCCACACACTAAATCGGCTTCACTAATCAAAGCACCTAAACAAGTCGTTCAGACCCCGGACATGGCTAGACGAGTCCGGCGTAAACATACAGGGGCTTAGTAGCCGCATACCCCCGTTCAAGGGGCTCCGCGCATGTACAACAAGAGACAATAAAGCTCAATTTTATTCATTTTTTTAAATTTTACTTTGCTTATTTAATATAACGTACATTTTCGCACGATCTTTTTCAACTAAGTTCCTATCTTTTACAGATGAACACCATGCTACACCCGTCCAGGATACGGTACAATGGAGACACAGTTCCAGACGTGCAGTAGGGACCCATTCCAAGGATTCTTTTCATATTAAGACCCTGCGTAACCTTTTTTACTGTCTCTTGTTGATACACATCCCCCGGTTTCTTGCTATAACCGAGGTGGAGGCTGGCGTCTTGGCATTGGCCACATCAGGATTTTGCGCGTACCTGGACACCAGGGGCTTATTACTAAGGGCGTTGTTCAACCCGTTTTCATAAAGACCGAATACCTTAGGGAGTGTTCGGCGTCATGAGTTGGCCTTATATGCATCAGCTCCGAATCATGTCTTTGGTCAAATGTTGGGTTGCCCGGCTGCCTTACGTTGCACTCTATCGGCTAAGGCGGCACCAGGAGAACTACTGCGATTGTGCCCCGGTTCGGCTGGGCGAGCACCTCAGTAGAGAAAGCCGAAAACTGACTGTCATGATATAGCGTGAGACTGGTCAACCACTCGATGACCCACCGGAATCTTTAGGATTCGTCCGCATTAACGAAGGGCCGTTTCCCGGTCAGGCACACACGCGCCTCGAATTTGGGCGAGCGCGGTGCCCCTAGGGGCTATATAGTAGCCCCACTGTCAAACTCCTATGGCTAAGTGAAAGTGATAAAGCATTATAGCCAGGTTGCCTAGTTCGCTGCGCTATCACCTCCTTTATAGGACCAAGACGTTGGATCAAGTGTGAAAATCATATACGCAAACACCCCGCATTATATGCGTGGGGCTGAAAGCCGAAGACCGCCATCTTTCAGGTTATATACACATATACATTAACGGCCGCACAGGAGAGGTATTTTAATTCTTGCAGGCACAAGTATAAAAAGCTTTTATATTCCATCGAAACATTGTTTTACAATAATACATGTTATTCGAACATGATATCCTTCGAGCACTGCGTCTCTATTAAACGAGCGCCCTGCAACGTCGGCAGGTACTCAGCTCCCGTCCGAATCTTGGGATGCAACATCGGTGGCCTTCATCTCCGCCCAGTATGTCTTGACACGGGCAAGAGCCATCCGCGCACCCTCTATGCATGCTGACCTCTTCATTGCATTGATATGCGGCACCGCACCAAGGAACTGCTGCACCAAACCAAAATAACTCTTCGGCTCGGGCCTTTCCGGCCACAGATGACTCACGACATCCTTCATGGCGAGTCCAGATAACCTATTCAGCTCCGCACATTCGGCCAAACGCTCGGTCAATGGAAGTGGGCGCTCTGGATTGTGGAACTGCGACCAAAAAAGTTTTTCCGCCGTGATCTTTGTTGAACTTCGGAAGTGTTCGGCGCGTCATGCGGCACTTGCCGTCAAATCCAGATAAGTATCCGCCGCACTCCACGGCCGGTCCAAGCGAAAGCATATTTAGGATCCCCGAACTTCATTCGCAGCATAAAGGGCTTTCCAGCCGCGATATCTCCGGCCTGACGTAGCTCCTTCTTCATGGCTCTCATTGCAGAGTGAGCATCCTTGGCCTCGATAGTGGCCTTCTCCAGGTCCTTTTGTTCCGCCCGATCTTCTTTTTCAAGAAGCTTGCAGCGGTCGGCAACATCCTTCAACTTCACAGCCATCTCGGCCATTTCCTTCCTGCTTCGGCCGTGAGCAGCCTGTTCGGCTTTCAGCTCTTCGGCCACCTCTAAGGCAGCCGCATCACTTTTTCTGGCCTGCTCCTTGGCTCGGGCGAGTTCCGCCCGAAGGTTCTCCATGGCAGCGGCACCGTCTGCATCAAGCATACATGTTGTAAGGCACTGGCATCAAGCCCCTTACCGGTGTCCGGAGAAATTGCATACCTTGTGACTCGTCAAGCCGCTTGTTAACAAGCGCGATGTCGGCATCTGCCACGTCAAGTTGCTGCTTTAGCTCGGCAAATTCATAAGTCCGGCTAGCCACCGGACACTTCGCCACCTACATAGGAACGGCGACATGTTATATCTGGGACTATGATCCTCGGCGCGCCGTCATTATTGACAACGCACCGAGTCTCAGGGGCTACTATCTATACAGGGCGCATCTTTTATATGCGGAACTGTCAAAAGGTACATCATTTTGCGTACCTCAAAACCTGTCGATAAACTCGATGCCCTCGTGCAACTTTCGCTCTCCGCGGATGAAATCCTTTCAATCACCGTGCCCATCAATGCACGGTGTTCTTCTGAATAGACGCCGCCGAGCAGATCCTTCAGCTCCTCGACTGCCGTGCCGGACGGTGCGGACTCGTCCGATGGCCTTTTTCAAAAGCCGAACACGGACGGCTTTGGGGAAACCATACGGCTGCTTTCGGCCCTGCTGGAATTCGGAGTAACCCTCCGTGGCGACACCTCGAGGTCGCCCGCCTGCATAAGCGTCTGGCAGGGAGGCGTTCCGCTCTCCATCATCTCGGACGAAGATCCCACGAAGATGAGCTCTGCTGAGAAGGGCTGAGATCCGAACTACAAGGTAAAATTCAGTTATCTTTCTCAAGAATAGAATAGGGATGTCTCTTATTTTAAAACTCCCTCTCTACTTACGGCTCGCTGGAGGGCTGATCCCCTTGAGGGCACAGTGCGGCCGAGGCACCTCCCGGCGCAGGACCCTCTGACGAAGATTTCTTCCCCCGCTTTGAGACCATGGTGTCCGGGTCTTCAGAGGCGGTCCTCTTCTTTCCCTGGATGGAGGGATTCTCGATTCCTCCTTTCCTGATAGCCTCCTTCGGGGAGATGGTAGCTTCCTTGTTCCCCCCTTCGCCTTCTTCCAAAGGCGCAACCTCCAGCATCCTGGTTAACACGGGATCCGGCATGGTCTCGGGGAGGGGGGCCGGACACCTGATTAGCTTTGCTTTCGCTATCCACTCCTGTTTAAGGGACAGCTCTTTTAAGGGCAATCTTATGATGAATATACGGATAGCATGTCCGGGTATAGGGCTACTTACTTGAGTATCCGGGCGATTGCAGCTCAGACCTGCGTCCTCGGTTGAGTCTGGACACATTGCTTGTGATCCGAAGAACACTTTGTACATCTCCATGGGCGTAGCGCCCGTCAAGTGTTGGAGAGCTCGTGGTCCCTCCGGATTAATCTCCCATAGGCGGAGGGGGCGGCATTTGCAGGGCAAATTGCGGCGAATCAACATGACCTTCGTCACTACGGCCAGGTTGATGTCTCTTTCTAGGAGATCTTGAATGCGTCCCTGCAACAAGGGCACGTCCTTGGACGGCCCCCAGACGAGCCCTTTATTGACCCATGACGCCAGCCGCGGAGGAGGACCCGAGCGAAAGGCAGGTGGCGCCACCCACTTGGTGCCCCTGGGAGCTGTGATATAAAACCACTCTCGTTGCCATAAGCTGAACTCCTCTTGAAAAGAGCCCTCGGGCCATGGAGCATCAGCATTCTTGCTTATAACAGCCCCTCTGCACTCCGCTTGCTGCCCCTTGATCATCTTCGGCTCCACTTTGAAGGTCTTGAGCCACAATCCGAAGTGAGGGGTAATGCGGAGGAAGGCTTCACACACAACAATGAACGATGAGATGTGGAGGATGGACTCCGGATCCAAGTCGTGAAATTCCAACCCATAATAAAACAGGAGCCCCCTCACGAAGGGGTCCGTCGGGAAGCCTAGCCCCCGAAGGAAGTGAGACGCGAACACCACACTCTCACCAGGCTTGGGAGTGGGAATAACCTGCCCTTGAGCAGGCAGCCTATGCGAAATTTCACCGGTTAAATACCTGGCATCTCTTAGCTTTAGCACGTCTTCTTCCGTAACGGAGGAAGGCATCCACCGGCCTTGAAGGTCGGAGCCGGACATCATCAAAGGTCCGAAGCGCCTGAATCTGGAGCTTTGGGTGTTGGAACTCGAGGCGGCGGATTCAATTGAGATTGAAAGAAAGGAGTAGAGCCTTGGTCTCTTTATAAAGAGGTTGAATACCAAGAGCCCTCCCGTGACCGTTTGGGACTCACCTTCGATAGAGGAGGCGTGCCAGCAGGCACGATTGATTCTGCGCCCATATTGATGAGAATTCCGGAATAAGGGGACACGATCTCTGCTTTGACAAGACGTGCCAAGGAAACCGCCTCACTAAACGCGCTGAGGTGGGATAGTAAAAACGATTCAAATAAAGGCTTGGCCATGGTGTGATGTCACGCTGCGAGATACGTCAGCAGATTGGATTTGTGTAAATATTATTCTCTACGGTGGTATGTGGAAATTATTTTGCGAGCGGACACTATCCTTGTGTTCAAAATCTTCTATGAAGTATTAGGAGGAGGAACCCGCCTTGCAATGCCGAAGACAATCTGCGTGCGGACTAAATGCGTCATTGAAGCCTGGTTAGGGAGACTCTTGACGGAGTCTGGATTAGGGGTGTCCGGATGGCGGACTATGACCTTTGGCGGACTCTGGACTATTAAGATACAAGATTGAAGACTTTGTCCCGTGTCCGGATGGGACTTTCCTTGGCGTGGAAGGCAAGCTTGGCGATACGGATATGTAGATCTCCTCCCATTGTACCCGACTCTATGTAACCCTAACCCTCTCCGGTGTCTATATAAACCGGAGCGTTTTAGTCCATAGGACGAACAACAATCATACCATAGGCTAGCTTCAAGAGTAGATCTACCACGACATCAAGGAGGCTAAACCCTAGAAGCTAGCCTATGGTATGATTGTTGTTCGTCCTACGGACTAAAACCCTCCGGTTTATATAGACACCGGATAGGGTTAGGGTTACGATGTCGGTTACAATGGTAGGAGATCTACATATCCTTATCGCCAAGCTTGCCTTCCACGCCAAGGAAAGTCCCATCCGGACACGGACGAAGTCTTCAATCTTGTATCTTCATAGTCTTGGAGTCGGCCAAAGATGATAGTTCGCTATCCGGATACCCCTAGTCCAGACTCCTCAAGAGCCCTGAACCAGGCTTCAATGACAGTCCGGCGCATATATTGTCTTCGGCATTGCAAGGCGGGTTCCTCCTCCGAATACTTCATAGAAGGTTTTGAACACCAGGATAGTGTCCGGCTCTGCAAAACAAGTTCCACATACCACTGTAGGTAGAATAACTTTTGCACAGATCTGCTAATGTATTCCGCGGCGTGACATCACACCACGGCCAAGCCTTTATTCGAATCGTTTTTACTGTTCAACCTCAGCACTTTAGCGAGGCGGTTTCCTTGGCACGTCTTATCAAAGCATAGATCGTGCCCCCCTTATTCCGGGATTCTCATCAATACGGACGTGGGTAACCCAACTGTGCCCGTTGGCGCGCCTCCTCTATCGAAGGCGAGTCCTAATCGACCACGGGGAGGGCTCTTGGTATTCAACCTCTTTATAACGAGACCAAGGCCCTCTTATTTTTTCCACCCTCCATCGAAGTTCGCCTCGGCGCCGAGTTCTAACACCCAAAGCTTCAGATTTAGGCACTTCGGACCTTTGACGATGTCCGGCTCCGACCAGCTCGGCCGATGGATGTCCTCTTCCGTCACAGAAGAAGATGTGCTAAAGTTGCGAGACGCCAGGTATCTAACCGGCGATATTTCGCATAGGCTGCCTGCTCTAGGGCAGGCCATTCCAACTCCCGAGCCCAGCGAGAGCGTGGTGTTCGTGTCTCACTTCCTTCGGGGTTTAGGCTTCCCGGCGGATCCCTTTGTGCGGGGGCTCATGTTTTATTATGGGTTGGATTTCCATGACTTGAATCCAGAGTCCATCCTCCATATCTCGTCATTCATTGTTGTATGTGAGGCCTTCCTCCATATTACCACTCACTTTGGATTGTGGCTCAAGACCTTCCAGGTGGAGCCGAAGATGATCGAGGGGCAACAAGCAGAGTGCGGAGGGTCGATCATAAGTAACTGTGCTGATGCTCCGTGGCCCGAGGGCTCTTTTCAAGAGGAGCTTGGTTTGTGGCAACGGGAGTGGTTTTATATCACCGCTCCCAGGGGCACCAAATGGGTGGCGCTTCCCGCCTTCCGCTCAGGTCCACCACAGCGGCTGGCGTCATGGGTCAACAAGGGGCTCGACTGGGGGCCGTCCAAGGACGTTCCTTTGTTGCAGAGCCGTATTCGAGACCTCCAAGAAAGAGAGATCAATCTGGTTGCAGTGGTGCAGGTTATGTTGATTCGGGCGTATACATACCGCCTCGTCGCCCCTCCTCCGTCTGTGGGAATTTAATCCGGAGGGACCACGAGCTCTCCAACATTTTATGGGCACGCCGCCCGTGGAGATGTATAAATTGTTCTTCGGATCACAAGAAAAGTGTCCGGATCTGCCTGAGGACGCAGGACTAAGCTGCAATCGCCCAGATACTCAAGTAAGTAGTCCTGTACCCTGACAGGCTGTCCGTTAATTTATCATAAACTTGCCCTTAAAGGAGCTGTTTCTTGAACAGGAGTGGATAGCGAAAGCAAAGTTGATAAGGTGTCCGGCTCCCCTCCCAGAGACCACGCCGGATCCCATGCTGACCAAGATGTTGAAGGCCGCGCCTTTTAAAGAAGGCGAAGGAGGGAGCAGGGGAGCCACTGCCTCCACGAAGGAGGCTTTCGAGGAAGGGGGGATCAAAAGTCCCTCCCTCCAAGGAGAGAAGAGGACCGCTTAGGAAGATCCGGAGGTCAAGGCCTCAAAGAGGGAAAGAAATCTTCGTCGGAGAGTCCGTATTTGGGAAGTACCCCAGCCGCACTATTTCCCCAAGGGATCAGCCCTCCAGCGAGCCGTAAGTAAAAAGAAGGGGTCTTGTAATAAAGGTCATCCCTATATGTATTTCTGAAGATAACCGAAATTATACCTTGTAGTTCGGATCTCAGCCCTTCTCGTGAGCTTCGTCTTGAGGATCTTCTTAGGAGATGATGGAGAAGCAACGCCTCCACCTGCCGCACCCTCATGCGAGGCGGACAGCCACGAGGTGTCGTCGCGAATGGTTTCCCGAGTCGGCGGGCCGAAGGTCCGGCGCCAAGCGGCGTCTTGATCGGAGGAGCTGAAGGATCTGCTCGAGGCGGCGGCTATCTCAGAAGATCACCGTGCGCTAATGGGTACGGTGATTGAAAGAATTGCATCCGCTGAGAGAGGATTGCATGAAGCCGTCAGAAGCTTGCTGACGGGGTTCGAGGTACGCAAAAATGATGTACCTTTTGAAAGTTATGCATATAGAATGCGCCCTGTATAGCTAGTAGCCCCTGAGACTCGGTATGTTGTCAAAATTGACAGCGTTCCGAGGATCATAATCTCAGTTATAACATATCGCCGCTCCTAAATAGGTGGCGGGGCGTCCGGTGGCCAGCCGGACTGATGAATTTGCCGAACTAAAGCGGCAACTTGACGAGGCAGATGCGGACATTGCACTTGTCAATAAGCGGTTTGACGAGTCACAAGGTATGTGACTTCTTCACGGACGCCTAGTAAGGGAGCTTGACGCCCGTGCCTTACTACTTGTATGCTTAATGCAGGTGGTGCCGCTGCTGTGGAGGAGCTACAGGCGGAACTCGCCCGAGCTAAAGAGCAAGCCAGAAATAGTAATGCGGCCGCTTTAAGAGCGGCCGAAGAGCTAAAAGGCGAACATGCTGCTCACTGCCGAAGCAAAGAGGAAATGGCCAATATGGCCATAAAGTTGAAGAATACTACCGACCGCTGCGAGGTTCTTGAAAAAGAACGTCAAGCGGAGAAAGAGGGCCTGAAAAAGGCCACCGCCGAATCCAAGGATGCCCGTTCCGCTTTGAGAGCTGCCAAGGAGGAGGTGAGTCAGGCCGGGGCTATTGCGGCTGGAAAACCGTTTCTTCTCGGAGGAAATATACGGATCTGAAGTATGCTCAGTTGGACAAGTTGTGGAGTTTGGAGGATGCTTATCTGGACATAGCGGCGAGCGCTGCGGACGCGATTGAGCACTTCCGAGGCCAGAAGGGGCACAGAAGGGAACACCTATATTGGTCGCAATTCCATAGTCCGGAGCGTCCTCTTCCGTTGACCGGTTGGTTGGCCGAATGGGCCGAGCTGAGTCGATTATCCGGACTTGCCATGAAGCATGTCATGACTCATTTGTGGCGAGCGGACCCCACCAAGAGTGATTTTGGCTTAGTGCAGCAGTTCCTTGGTGCGGTACCGCGTATCGACGCAATGAAGCGGTCGGCGTGTATTGAGGGAGCGCGGATTGCTCTGGCCCGTTTCAAGACATACTGGGCGGAGATGAAGTCCACCGATGTTGCGTCCCAAGATTCGAATGAAGCGAGTACTGCCGAGCACTATTTTGAGGAAGTCCTGCAGGGCACTCGTTTAATAGAGACGCAGTGCTCGAAGGATATCATGTTTAAATGACATGTATGATTTGTGAAAATGATGTTTCAATATAATATAAGAGCTTTTTATGCTTGTGCGTTCAAGTAGTAAACTACTCCCTGTGCGGCCGTTGATGTATATGTATATATAACCTGAAAGATGGCAGTCCTTGGCTTCAGCCTCCACGCACATAGTGCGGGGGTGTTTGCAAAGAAGGCGCTTTTTCACACTTAATCCAACGTCTTGGTCCTGTGAAGGAGGTGATAGCATAGCAAACTAGGCAACCGGACTATAATGCTTTATCACTTTCACTTAGCCATAGGAGTTCGAGGGTGGGGCTACTATATAGCCCCTGGGGGCACCGCACTGTCCCGAATTCGAGTGCGTATGTGCCTGACCGAAAAAAGGTCCTTCGTTAATGCGGAGGAATTCTAAACATTCCAGTGAGTCATCGAGTGGTTGACCAGTCTCTCGCTATATCATGACAGTCAGTTTTCGGCTTTCTCTTCTGAGGTGCTCGCCCGGCCGAACCGGGGCACAATCGCTTGATAGTTCTCCGGTGCCGCATTAGCCGATAAAGCGGGCGTAAGGCAGCAAAACACAGAGCCGGGCAGACCCAACATTTGACCAAAGGCATGATTGAAGCTGATGCATATAAGGCCTAACTCGAGACGCCGAACACTCCCTAAGGTATTCAGTCTTTATAAAAACGGGCAGAATAATGCCCTAAGCCCCTGGTGTCCAGGTACGTGCAAAAATTTTGGTGCGGCCGATGCCAAAACACCAGCCTCCTCCTCGGTTATAGCTAGAAACCAGGGGTTGTGTATCAACAAGAGACAGTAAAAAAGGTTTACGCAGGGTCTTAATCTGAAAAGAATCCTTGCAACGGGTCCCTACCGCACGTCTGCGCCTGTGTCTCCATTGTGCCGTATCCTGGACGGGTGTAGCATGTTGTTCATCTATAAAAAAGAGGAACTTAGTTGAAAAGAAAGAAAAAGATCGTGCGAAAAATTTACTTTATATTAAATAAACAGAGTACGATTCGAAAAGTGAATAAATTTGAGCTTTATTGTCTCTTGTTGTACATGCGTGCAGCCCCTTGTATGGGGGCATGCTGCTAGTAAGCGCCGGACTCGTCTAGCCGTGTCCGGGGTTTGATTGACCTATTCAGGTGCTTTGATTAGCGGAGCCGGATAGGTGTGGGGCTGTCAAGGCAGTCTCACGTTCTTCCGTGCTCGAGTAACACTTAATACTCCCTTTTAATGAGATGATGCCGCATGGACCGGCATTTTAAGTGTAAGAGATGCATAATGCGGTATTGTGTTCAAGCGGGCGAAAGCTTCACGCCCCAGTAGTGCTTGATAGCTACTTTCGAATGGGGCGATGTGGAAGGTTAACTTTTCGCGGCGGAAGTTGTCGGATGAGCCGAACACAACTTCTAGCAGTAGGGAGCCCGTACAATGGGCAAATGGGCCTGGCATTACCCCTTTGAAGGAGGTGTTGCTATGGCGAATTTTGGTTGGGTCTATCCCCATCCTGCGGATTGTGTCCTGATATATCGGGTTTATGTCCTCGCTGCCGTCCATGAGGACTTGTGTAAATTGGAATCCGTCGATTATAGGATCCAATATCAAGGCAGTCCATCCTGCGTTCCAGATACTTTCGGAGTAGTCCTGATGGTCGAAGGTGATTGGTTTTGACAACCAGTGTTGGTACTCCGCTGGGGTAGGTTGTGTGGCGCGTAATTAAATGGGTGCCGCTCTGTTTTCCCCTTTTGTCACTTGAAGAAAGTTTACTGTTTTGACTTCTTGTGGGAAATTCTTTTGTTTTCTGGGGCTCTGCTTCTGGTGCTCGTCATCATCTTCACTTTGTGTGTCGAGCCCCTTGTGTTCGGCATTGAGTCTGCCGGACTGTTTGAAGACCCAACATTCTCTGTGGGTATGGTTTGCAGGCCTCCCGGGAGTACTGCGGATTTGGCATATCTTGTCCAAGATTTTGTTTAAGTTGGATAGCTCATCGCTATTGTCCTTAAGGGGCGGTTTTTTATTGTTCTGCAGTGAGCTTTTGAATCCGGCGTTGATCGCGCTCTTTGGACCGTTCCCTTAATCCGGTATTTGGTCCTTGTTGCGTCGTGGTTTCCCATTTCCATCCCTTACTCGGATGTACTTGGATTGCTGGTACTGCATCTTGCCAGCCAACTATCCTCTCCCCGCCGCAAAAAGCGGGTCATGAGGCTTGTTAATGCAGCCATGGTTCTCGGCTTCTCTGGCCGAGGTGTGCAGCGAGCCATTAAATCTCGGGACGTTGTGTTTGAAAGCTGCTAAGGCTTGGCGTCCTGGACAATCGACTATTTGGTTCTTTTGGTGAGGAACCTGTTCTAGAATTTGCGGGCTGACTCTCCGGGTTGTTGAGTTATATGACTTAAATAAATGCGCATCCGGAGGACGGACATAAGTCCCTTGAAAATTTGCCCGAAAAGCATCCTCGAGCTCTTCCCAATTTCCAATGGTATTTTCGAGGAGGCTTTTGAGCCAATGCCGGGCTCGCCCTTTGAGCTTGAGGGGTAAGTATTTTATGGCGTGGAGATCATCTCATCTAGCCATGTGTATGTGGAGGATATAGTCCTCAATCCAGACTCCAGGGTCTGTTGTTCCGTCGTATGCCTCTATGATTACGGGCTTGAATCCCACTGGAAATTCATGATCCAGCACCTCATCGGTGAAACATAGGGGGTGCGCGGCGCCCCTGTATTTGGGTGTGCCGTGATGTTCGGATATTTGATGTGTTGTATTGCTTTGAAGAGCTTGCTTTCTCGGCCCATAGATGGACCTAACTGGACCATCCTTTTGATGTGAATCCTTATGTGGATCACGTATCGGCTTGTGTGCGACGCCATTTGCCGCTCTCTTTTTGCCGTTGGGTCGTCCATCCGACCGGGTGGCCTTCTTACTTTTTGATTGCGGGGGCTCGACGGCCTCCTCATCAAATTCAGGCAGTAGCTTTCTCTTTGGGTAGCTCTTTGTTCGGCGACTGTCGTTGTATTTGTCTGCGGTGTTGAGTACTTTGCTCCACCTGATTCTGAGTGCATCTTCTGCTGTTTTTAGCTTCCGCTTCTGCTTTTTGTGGAGGTTCTTCTGCTCCAACAATTTGTCCGGCGTGATATCGTCCGGACTATTATCTTTGCCGGGGACGGGTTGTTTCTCCAAGTTGTCCTGTTCGGACGGTTGATCGATAGCATGTTCGTCGTCCACCGGTTCGCCCTGCTCGATGGCTGGGTCTTTGTCGAGGCGGGACTTGGCGTGGCGTTTACGTTGCCGTTTTGACTGCTTTTCGAGGGATTTATCCTTCGTAGTGTCCCGTCGTTCCTCGTCGTCACTTCCTTTGGGTGTATCCACCATGGGATGAGGTGGTTGTCCAGTATCCTATAGGTGCTGGTTTATGGTTGTCTCCTACATCGTCGTCCATACCGTCGATGTCTTCGGAGTCGAAATCGAGCACGTCGTGTAAGCTTTCGACAGTGGCTACAAAGTGGGTGGTGGGTGGGCGTTGAATTTCTTCGTCGTCCACATCCCAACCTTCCTGTCCGTAGTTCGGCCAGGGCTCTCCGGATAAAGAGAGAGGCTTTAGTGAGTTCAAGATGTCGCCGAAGGGCGAGTGCTGAAAGATGTCCGCGGTAGTGAACTCTATGACCGGTGCCCAATCGGATTCGATTGGCAAGGGCGCGGAGGGTTCGGAGTCTAGAGAGGAGTCCGGCACCCTAGAGTCAAGTCTTTCGCAAAGGACAGGGATTGTGTTCGGATCAATCGCCGTAGAGATTTCAGCCCCCGAGGTGGTGTCCAACCAACCATCCTCGATCGGCGAGATCGGCTCCGAATCAATGTTCGGGACGGACAATAGTGCGGCCTCCAGGACACTGTTCGGCGGCAGAGTTAGATCATACCCATCGAGATAGTGCGGCGCGCTTGGCTGCGGCTCGAATCCGTCAAAGATCAAGTCTCCGCAGATGTCGGCCATGTTGTTTAAACTTCCAAATCTGACCTGACGGCCAGGGGCGTAGCTTTCGATCTGCTCCAGATGGCCAAGTGAATTGGCCCGCAGTGCAAAGCCGCCGAATATGAAGATCTATTCGGGGAGAAAAGTCTCGCCCTGGACCGCGTCGTTGTTGATGATCGATGGAGCCATCGGGCCTATAGGTCACGACACAGAGGAACTCTCAATGAAAGCACCAATGTCGGTGTCAAAACCGGCGGATCTCGGGTAGGGGATCCCGAACTGTGTGTCTAGACGGATGGTAACAGGAGACAAGGGACACGATGTTTTTACCCAGGTTCGGGCCCTCTCGTAATACCCTACTCCTGCTTGATTAATATTGATGATATGGGTAGTACAAGAGTAGATCTACCACGAGATCAAGGAGGCTAAACCCTAGAAGCTAGCCTATGGTATGATTGTTGTTAGATCCTCTGGGACTAAAACCCTCCGGTTTATATAGACACGGATAGGGTTAGGGTTACACAGAGTCGGTTACAATGGTAGGAGATCTACATATCCGTATCGCCAAGCTTGCCTTCCACGCCAAGGAAAGTCCCATCCGGACACGGGACGATGTATTCAATCTTGTATCTTCATAGTCTTGGAGTCCGGCCAAAGATAATAGTTCGGCTATCCGGACACCCCCTAGTCCAGGACGCCCTCCCCCCCCCCCCCCCCCCACGGGAAGCTATTGGGCCTCATGGTCCTTAGTGGAGAAGAGATAGGGCGGCCAGGAGGTGCCCTCCCCCCTTGCCCTAGTCTGAATTGGACAAGGGGAGGGGGAGGCACCCCCTCCCCTTCTCTCCACCTCCTCCTTCCCCCTTCTCCTTGTTGGAATAGGAAATGGGGGCGCAATCCTACTTGGATTAGGATTGCCCCCCCTTGGCGCGCCTCCTCCCATGGCCGGCCTCCTCCTCCCTCCCTCCTTTATATACGGGGGCAGGGGAGCACCCTAGAACACACAAGTTGATCAAGTTGATCTTTTAGCCGTGTGTGGTGCCCCCTCCATAGATTTCCACCTCGGTCCTATTGTTGTAGTCCTTTGGCGAAGCCCGGCGCCGGCAACTTCATCATCACCGTCACCTCAGCTAGATCTAGACTTCATGGGACGTCACCGAGCTGAACATGTGCAGATAGCGGAGGTGCCGTATCTTCGGTGCTAGGATCTGTCGGATCGTGAAGATGTACGACTACATCAAGCGCGTTGTCATAACGCTTCCACTTTCGTTATACGAGGGTACATAGACAACACTCTCCCCCCTCGTTCCTATGGATCACCAAGAGATAGATCATGCGTGATCGTAGGATTTTTTTTTTGAAATTACTGCGTTCCCCAACAGTGGCATCCAAGCTAGGTCTATGCGTAGATGTTATATGCACGAGTAGAATACAAAGAGTTTTGGGCGATAATAGTCATACTACTTACCAGCATGTCATACTTTGATTCATCGGTATTATTGGATGAAGTGTCTTAGACTGACATTACACGTACGCTTACGCGAGACTGGTTCTACCGACGTGCTTCGCACATAGGTGGCTGCTGAGTGTCTGTTTCTCCAACTTTAGTTGAATCGAGTGTGGCTACGCCCGGTCCTTGTTGAAGGTTAAAACAGCATACTTGACGAAAAATCGTTGTCGCTTTGATGCGTAGGTAAGAACGGTTCTTGCTAGAAGCCCATAGCAGCCACGTAAAACCTGCAACAACAAAGTAAAGGACGTATAACTTGTTTTTGCAGGGCTTGTTATGATGTGATATGGTCAAGGCATGATGTGATATAAATTGTTGTATGAGATGATCACGTTTTGTAACAAAGTTATCAGCAACTGGCAGGAACCATATGGTTGTCGCTTTATTGTATGCAATGCAATCGCCATGTAATTGTTTTACTTTATCACTAAGCGGTAGAGATAGTCACAGTAACAATAGTTGGCGAGACGCAGCGATGCTAAGATGGAGATCAAGGTGTCACGCCGGTGACGATGGAGATCATGACGATGCTTCGGTGATGGAGATCATGAGCACAAGATGATATTGGCCATATCATGTCACGTATTTTGATTGCATGTGATGTTTATCCTTTACGCATATTATTTTGCTTAGTACGATGGTAGCATTATAAGATGATCCCTTAGTAAATTTCAAGGTACAAGTGTTCTCCTTGAGTATGGACCGTTGCTACAGTTCGTCGTGCCGAGACACCACGTGATGAACGGGTGTGATAAGCTCTACGTTCACATACAACGGGTGCAAGCCAGTTTTGCACGCGCAAAATACTCGGGTTAAACTTATCGAGCCTAGCGTATGCAGATATGGCCTCGGAACAGACCGAAAGGTTGAGCGTGAATCATATAGTAGATATGATCAACATAGCGATGTTCACCATTGAAAACTACTCCATCTCACGTGATGATCGGACATGGTTTAGTTGATTTGGATCACGTGATCACTTAGATGATTAGAGGGATGTCTATCTAAGTGGGAGTTCTCTTGTAATATGATTAATTGAACTTTAATTTATCCTGAACTTAGTACCTGGTACTATATTGCATGCCTATGTTGTTGTAGATCAATGTCCTGTGGTACCGTTCCCTTGAATTTTAATGCGTTCCTAGAGAAAGCTAAGTTGAAAGATGATGGCAGCAACTACACGGACTGGGTCCATAACTTGAGGATTATCCTCATTGCTGCACAGAAGAATTACGTCCTAGAAGCACCATTAGGTGTACCACCCACGCCCGCAACTGCAGACATTGTTAATGCATGGCAGACGCGTGTTGATGACTACTCGATAGTTCAGTGTGCCATGCTTTATGGCTTAGAACTGAGACTTCAACGAAGTTTTGAGCGTCATGGAGCATATGACATGTTCCAGCAGTTGAAGTTAATATTTCAAGCAAATGCCCTGATTGAGAGATATGAAGTCTCCAATAAGTTCTACAGCTGTAAAATGGAGGAGAATAGTTTTGTCAGTGAATATATACTCAGAATGTCTGGGTACCACAATCACTTGACTCAAATGGGAGTTAATCTTCCTGATGATAGTGTCATTGATGGAGTACTTCAATCACTGCCACCAAGCTACAAAAGCTTTGTGGTGAACTATAACATGGAAGTGATGAACAAGATTATTCCCGAGCTCTTCGCGATGCTAAAGGTCGCGGAGGTAGAAACCAAAAAGGAGCATCAAGTGTTTATGGTCAATAAGACCACTAGTTTCAAGAAAAAGAGAAAACGGAAGAAGGGGAACTTCAAGAAGAACGACAAAAAGGTTGCTGCTCAAGAGAACAAACTCAAGTATGGACCTAAGCCTGAAACTGAGTGCTTCTACTGCAAAGGGACTGGTCACCGGAAGCGGAACTGCCCCAAGTATTTGGCGGATAAGAAGGATGGCAAAGTGAAAGGTATATTTGATATACACGTTATTGATGTGTATTTAACTCATGCTCGCGGTAGCGCCTGGGTATTTGATACTGGTTCTGTTGCTCATATTTCCAACTCTAAACAGGGTCTACGGATAAGGCGAAGATTGGCTAGGGACGAGGTGACGATGCGCGTGGGAAATGGTTCCAAAGTCGATGTGATCACGGTCGGCACGCTACCTCTACATATACCTTCGGGATTAGTTTTAGACCCGAATAATTGTTATTTGGTGCCAGCGTTGAGCTTGAACATTTTACCAGGATCTTGTTTAATGCGAGACGGTTATGCATTTAAATTAGAGAATAATGGTTGTTCTCTTCATATGAGTGATATCTTTTACGGTCATCCACCCCTGCTGAGTGGTCTATTTTTGCTGAATCTCGATAGTAGTGACAGACATATTCATAGTGCTGAAGCCAAAAGATATAAGTTTAATAATGATAGTGCAACTTATTTGTAGCACTGCTGTTTGGGTCATATCGGTGTAAAGCGCTTGAAGAAACTCCATGCTGATGGACTTTTGGAATCACTTGATTATGAATCACTTGGTGCTTGCGAACCGTGCCTCATGGGCAATATGACTAAAACTCCGTTCTCGGAAACAATGGAACGAGCTACTGACTTGTTGGAAATAATACATACCGATGTATGTGGTCCAATGAGTATTGAAGCTCGTGGTGGGCATCGTTATTTTCTTACCTTCAAAGATGATTTGAGAAGATATGGTTATATCTACTTGATGAAGCGGACATGAGAATTTATCATCATCCGGCTCGAGCAAGAGTGAAAGAAATAAGACCGCGGAAGATCCTTAATATAATTAAGGTTTATAATGACTCAATGACTCTAGGCAAGAAAAGCTTTATCAGATTCTCTTTTCCGAAGTTGCACCTACAACTACTCATTGAAAATAATCCTATTCTTATGGGTAAATGCTCAATATCCAAGTGGGCTTACAAATTTGATCATGATCAATTGCTTTGTGCATTGTCTCATAAGTCTTAAACATTTGAAAAGTTCAAAGAATTTCAGAGTGAAGTAGAAAATCATCGTAACAAGAAAATAAAGGTTCTACGATCTGATCGTGGAGGAGAATATTTGAGTTACGAGTTTGGTATTCATTTAAAACAACATGGAATAGTTTCACAATTAATGCCACCTGGAACACCACAGCAAAATGGCAGCGAAACGTAACAAGAGAGGCGCATATGTGTGTTTGGAAGATTGTGTGTGTGTGTGTCGCAGAGAGAGGAGTGTCCGAATGATAGAGAGAGGGTGTGTACGTGTGTGTGTGTGTTAGAGAGTGGGGTGCGTGTAACGTCAGGATCGACAAGGTTATGATGTTGGGGTAATGGGAGAGCGATAGTATGAGTGCGACGAAGGGACACAAAGACAACGTCTGTTTGCCTTTGAGAGAGCTAGATAAACCTCGACAGCACGGCTGGCTAGGGGGTGTAAGGTTATGTGTGGTAGAGAGAGATAGCAGAGAGAGAGATGAATGCTTGTTTTTTGTAGAGAGACCTAACTAAATAGATGGGGGTAGCAAGAAGAAGAGAATGGCGGTGTGCCTTTTTTTGGATGGGAGAGAGACCAAGAGAACGCATCGCGTTGAGAGGTGTGTGTGCTTCAAAAGAGAGAGGGATGTGTGGACCTAAATAATGAGATGGGTGCTCATGTGTATGTTACAGGGAAGGAGTTGTCTAGGTGGTAAGCTCACTTGACTCTGTGCTTAGGAAGCCGTGGCTGCCTGCCTTGGTTCGCGGGAAATTGCATTGCAGCTAGCAAATCAATTGAGCTCTAATGAAGAAGACGATTACGTTAGGCCTCCATTGGATAAGGCAGGATATCTCTCTGAATGTTTACAAAAAATAAAGAGAAAATCATTGGACAGGGCAGGATATCTCTCTAAATGTTTAGAAAAAATAAAGAGAAAGTTGGGGCATTCTGAGAGTTGAACTCGGGACCTCTCACACCCAAAGCGAGAATCATACGACTAGGCCAAATGCCCTCTCTTTATTAATATATTTCCAAATCCATATATATATTCATAAAATATATATTTCTTGACGAATTTGGTATTGTAAAATTCCATAGGTTTGTTAGGCATGGAAGAGCTTATCTTTTATTAAAAAAACAAACTGAGTGCATGTGTAGATAAGCACTAATAGTTGTGATTATAACAACTTGTATATATGTCCCTTAGTCGGCAGTCGACAAGTTTGCCCTTCCATATAAATAAGCATATGACCGCGATCGACAAGTTTTGCCCTTCTATATAAACTAGAAAAGGAGCCTGTGTGTTGCAATGGGAGAAAAAAAATAACGCACGCTCTTTACCCAACAACCGTCACTCAAGACCACAATAGGTCCATCTCCTTTATTTTAGCAAGGCATCATATTTGTGTTGCCGCTTATCCTCCTTCTCACCCTTGCCGGCGATGGCCTCAGTATTCACACAAAACAAAACGTTTTTGAATATGCTTAATCCTAAGGCGTCTCTCTCTCCCTCTCTCCTCCCTCTCCCTCTCTCGCTCTCGCTTTCTCTCACTCTCGCGATGAGAAATCTGTTGTTTTCCCCTAGGACATTTTTCAGAGGTATGCATGTGTTGTTATCGATGTTTTCCCCCTATATGGTTATGATGGGGTGTTTATTTGCAATCCGGACCGCCGCTTGTACGAAAGAAAAATGGATCGTGCACTATAAATTATAAGTTTGCTTTCAAAACAATATTTAAAAAAATATTTAACAGGTGAAATTAACATCATATTCAGATTTCACACGTTTTTCTAATCAAATTTCATATATAACATGTTAAAATTGGAGTTACGGTCTAAAAGATACGGATAATTTAGAAAATCATTTGTTTGACTTAAATATTTTCCAAAATAATATTTAAAAATAATTAACAGGTAAAATTAATCTCATATTCATATTTTACATATTTTTCTAATCAAATTTCATATATAACATGTTCAAATCGGAGTTACGGTTTAAAAGATATGGATGATTTAGAAAAGCATTTGTTTGAATTATATATGATGCGCGGATGAATTACCTAAAAGGTCAGGGGGTTTCAGAAAATGTAAAATAACGGTTTGGGTGTGACTTAAATCCGGATAGCGGGTTGATTTCAAGAAAATACAGGGGCTTTTGTGTAAAATACAAAAAAACGATTATTTCTTACTTAAAACAGGACTACGTGATGAATTCTCTGAAATAGAGGAACTTTTCTGCAAAATGCCATGACGAACAACCAGTAACCCAATTTTCTTTATTATTAAATAAAGATAAACTAAACACATGACCATGATCGGCAAGTTTTTCCTCTATATATACGACCGACGGTATTGTCCTTGATGCGCATATCATTTACGCCAATCTATCTCCACCTTAACTTACGTATTCTCTTCCGACACATACATTGTCTGCTAAAGAATTTGAATGTTTTCTGTCGATATTTATCTAGGCTCATTGACTATTAAGTTCCAATGGTTTTCCCTGATAATTTTGTTTTATTCTTCTCAAGGAAGTATTGGCTCTCTATATCTATGATTCATAAGGCGTTGGTAATATTTTTCCAGGTTGCATGGCTGACATGATGCATCTGAATTGAATTCATGGATTGAGAAAGTAAAGTTCAACATCAGTCATTAATTTATTTAGGACTGCAAAATCGAACCCCTTCCTAGCCCTCACATCTTGTGTGCTCCTGGCCGTCTGATTTTGTGATTTGATCATCCCTGGTCGTTGGATCCATATAGCACTGCAATAGTACCCACAAACTGTCCTATAGGTCCGCCACTCCCATGGCAAAATTGGAGGCCTGTGGTTGATTGGGCTGGCTTGCGGTTGATTGGGCCCTTGTACATACACGAACCCCATATGCTTACCCTCCTTCTATCAGTACTCCACGCCGCTCTGCCTCTCCCGTTACATCCTCCATGTTGAAGGTGTTCACTAGTGCAGAACCGGCCTTTAGTGCCGGTTCGTAACGGCCTTTAGTGCCGGTTCGCTAACCGGCACTAAAGAGTGGGGACTAAAGATCCCCCCCTTTAGTACCGGTTCGTTACGAACCGGCGCTAAAGACCGACCACGTGGCACGAGCCAGGCCCGGGTGCGTGTAGGACATTAGTACCGGTTGGTAACACCAACCGATACTAAATGTTTGGGTGTTTTTTTTTAATTTTTGCTTTAATTTTGTGTTTGCAATTTGGCTTTATTTTCCATTTAATTCTTTTTTGTTTGCTGGTATTTCACGATACTACAAATTGTACACGTTATGCATATATATAAATAGATATTCTCGTACGTAGAACCGCATATATATATATATATAATATCATAGAATGCCTCACAGCCAACATCATTAACTATTCACACATACACATGTATATACATATACAATTTCACCTACATGTTGCCTTGGTGCCTTCGGAGCACGATGACAAGTGGTTCATGGGGGCGGTAGCGGGTAATAGTATTCTCCTTTGGGATCTATGACCTGGTCGAGCAAAAATCCGGCTGTTTCCTCTTGAAGTGCTAGTATGCGCTCCTCGGGTAGGAGCTTATACCGCACCTCTCTGAACTGTTAAGAAGGATATCAATATGCATGTGTATTAGTTGTGTTACAAGATATCGATAATGGTGTGAGTAGTGTTCTAACAACGTACCCAGTCCTGTCTTTGAGATCTGCTCCTTTCGGACGCCATCATGCGAATGTTCTCGCAAACGTAGAATGCAAACAGATCATTCCCCGGCGTCTGCTTCAGGGTCTTTACGAGAATGTAATTGAATCAGATAATGAATAATCAAGCATGATAATTAATTAATGGTATTGAAACAAGAATTAAAGAGATGGCTAGCTTCAGCGGCGGCGACCTGGGCGGCGGCGGCGACAGAAGCGGCCGGCGGCGTGGGCGACCGGTACTAAAGAAGTGCTGGCTCGAGGCGGTGCGCAAGTTTAGTCCCACCTCGCTAGCCGAGGGCTAACCGGTTTATAAGCCAGGTGCGGTAGCTCTCTCGAGCTCCTCTCCTAAGCAGGCCTCTTTGGGCCTACCTGTTCTCTTCGCCCGGTGGGCCTATCTGGGCCTTCTTGAACTGCATCCTGGCCCAACAAAAGGTTGGGTTCCTAGTCGTATGCATGCCGCTTGGCCCAAAAGAGGCGGGCTTTTTATTTTCTTAATTTTTCTCGCTTTATTTATTTTTGTTTTATTTATTTTTGAGTTGTTTTTGCTGTATTTAGAGTTTATTTGTGAATATTTTTGCTTTAGGTACAAAAATTACAAACTTTACATTAGTGCCGGTAGTTTTCAAATTTGAATAGTTTAAATTTTGAATTATTTGAAATTTGTGTGAATCACTAGTTTATGAATAACTTAACTTTGAAAAAAGATTTTTCAGTGATTCTTTTTTCTTATGTTTAATATTAGTGCATTTTATCATTATGTTCAATTTGGTAATGCTTAGGTTAGTTAAAAAATGAAATGCCTTTGTAACAGTTGAGTTTTCGTCGGAAACCCTGATACTTTGAAAGAGATTGTCCATTTTGTACACGAAGTTCATCCAGTTTTTGCCGTAACCCGCTCTACTTTTTTGCACATGCTATTTGGATGAAATTATGATACCATGCCAACTTTCAACCTTTTCTGAGTTCATTTGAAATGCTTTTCAATTTCAGGGTCATTTAGCTGGAAAAAAACAGTAAATGCATGAAAAGAATTTGTTTGCACATAAAATTTCTTCGTGTTTCAAATGCCAAAACACATAACTACCTTAACTATTACAGAGATTCCCTCCTGGGTGTGAAACACAGAAGAAAGTGATGATAGTGAAGCCGATCACATACCAGATCTTTGGGTGTGAAACTTTTTCTTCGCGTGTGTCCCTTTGCGCCGTAGCCATGGAAAATCTTCATCATTAACCTCGATGCTCGGGTCAATATTCACTTTGAATGGAGCAATTTCATCAAACTTTTCATAATCTTCTGACATGTCTGTCTTGTCATCCACTCCCACGATGTTTCTTTTTCCTGAAAGAACTATGTGGCACTTTGGCTCGCCGTATGATCCATTCGCTTCCTTATCTTTTCTTTTTGTCGGCCTGGTAGACATGTCTTTCACATAAAAACCTCGCCACATCATTGGCTAGGACGAATGGTTCGCTCGCATACGCATAAGATTGTTGAGAACCACTGTTGTCATTCCGCATCATGCGGGTCTTCCGTTACCCTGCCTCGTGTCATATTGACCCATTTGCACCGAAACAAAGGGACCTTCAAATCACCTCCATAGTTAAGTTCCCATATGTCCTCTATGTAACCATAATATGTTTCCTTTCCCGTGTTGGTTGTTGCATCAAAGCGGACACCACTATTTTGGTTGGTGCTCTTCTTATCTTGGGCGATCGTGTAAAATGTATTCCCATTTATCTGGTACCCTTTGAAAGTCATTATATTCGAAGATGGTAAGCGGGACAGCGAAACAGGTCATTTTGAATATCGCCATCATTCAGGGCACGTTTACGCAACCAACCGCGAAAGTCCTCGTTTGTTGGCGTGTAATCCAGTCGTCGAGACTTCTCCGGTGTTTGGAGTGTAGAAAATTCTTGTGTTCCTCCATATACGGAGCCACCAAGGTGCAATTCTGTAGAACTGTGTAGTGTGCTTCAGTGAGAGAATGCCCGTCCATCCATATTATTTGATGCCCTCCTAGCGTGAATTTTCCTTCCAGTCTGCCCTTATGCCGCGATTCAGGAACACCAATCGGCTTAAGGTCAGGAATAAAGTCAATACAAAACTCAATGACCTCCTCATTTTCATGGCCCTTCGAGATGCTTCCTTTTGTCCTAGCACGGTTATGAACATATTTCTTCAGGACTCCCATGAACCTCTATAAGGGGAACATATTGTGTAGAAATACAGGACCCAAAACGTTAATCTCTTTGCAAAGGTGAACTAGGACGTGCGTCATGATGTTGAAGAAGGATGGTGGGAACACCAACTCTAAACTGACAAGACTTTGCACCAAATCATTCTGTAACCTTGGTATAATTTCTGGATCGATTACCTTCTAAGAGATTGCATTGAGGAATGCACATAGTTTCACAATGGCTAATCGAACGTTTTCCGGTAGAAGCCCCCTCAATGCAACCGGAAGGAGTTGTGTCATAATCACGTGGCAGTCAAGAGACTTTAGGTTCTGGAACTTTTTCTCTGCCATATTTATTATTCCCTTTATATTCGACGAGAAGCCAGATGGTACCTTCATGCTGAGGAGGCATTCGAAGAAGATTTCCTTCTCTTCTTTGGTAAGAGCGTAGCTGGCCTGACCCTGATGTATGTCGTCTTTTCCGTGCATACGTTGCTGGTCCTCCCGTGCCGCTGGTGTATCTTTTGTCTTCCCATACACGCCCAAAAAGTCAAGCAGGGTCATGCAAAGATTCTTCGTCACGTGCATCACGTCGATTGCGGAGCGGACCTCTAGGTATTTCCAATATGGCAGGTCCCAAAATATAGATTTCTTCTTCCACATGGGTGCGCGTCCTTCAGCGTCCTTCGGAACAGGTTGTCCGCCAGGACCCTTTCCAAAGAATACCTTCAAATCCTTGACCATATCATGTACATCAGCACCAGTACGGTGGCGAGGCTTCGTCCGGTGAGCCGCCTCACCTTTGAAATGCTTGCCTTTATTTCTTACGGGATACCTTGTCGGAAGAAATCGACGATGTCCCAGATATACATTCTTCCTACAACTATCCAAATATATACTGCCGGTGAGGGAGTCCCGGACTAGGGGGTGTCCGGATAGCCGGACTATCGTCACGGCCGGACTCCAAGACTATGAAGATACAAGATTGAAGACTTCGTCCCGTGTCCGGATGGGACTTTCCTTGGCGTGGAAGGCAAGCTTGGCGATACAGATATGTAGATCTCCTACCATTGTAACCGACTCTGTGTAACCCTAACCTATCCGATGTCTATATAAACCGGAGGGTTTTAGTCCGTAGGACGAACAACAATCATACCATAGGCTAGCTTCTAGGGTTTAGCCTCCTTGATCTCGTGGTAGATCTACTCTTGTACTACCCATATCATCAATATTAATCAAGCAGGAGTAGGGTATTACCTCCATCAAGAGGGCCCGAACCTGGGTAAAAACATCGTGTCCCTTGTCTCATGTTACCATCCGCCTAGACGCACAGTTCGGGACCCCCTACCCGAGATCCGCCGGTTTTGACACCGTGGTGCTTTCATTGAGAGTTCCTCTGTGTCGTCACCGATAGGCCCAATGGCTCCTTCGATCATCAACAACGACGCGGTCCATGGTGAGACTTTTCTCCCCGGACAGATCTTCGTATTCGGCGGATTCGCCTTTGCGGGCAATTAAGCAGCCATCTGGAGCAGATCGAAAACTACGCCCCTGGCCATCAGGTCAGATTTGGAAGTTTGAACTATACGACCGATATCCGTGCAAACTTGATCTTCGACGGATTCGAGCCACAGCCAAGCGTGCCGCACTGTCTCGATGGGCATGATCTAGCTCTGCAATTAACAAAGCGCCACGAGGCCGCATCAAAGATCCGCCCGACCCTTAATCCGGGCCGGATTCCCCGATCGAGGGCGAGTGGTTGGACACCGCCTCGGGGCTACAATCTCTCTGGCGATTGAGCCGAACTCCATCCCTGTCGCATGCGAAGACCTCGACTCCGGGGTGCGGACTCCTCTCGGACTCTGAACCCTCCGCGCCCAATCGAATCCGATTGGGCGCCCGTTATGGAATTCACGGCCGCGGACATCTTTCAAAGACTCGCCCTTTGGCGACATTCTGAATTCGCTAAAGTCTCTCTCTTTATCCAGAGAGCCCTGGCTGGACTGCGGACAGGAAGGTTGGGATATGGACGACGAAATTCAACGCCCACCCACCACCCACTTTAAAGCCACCGTCGATGATTTAAGCGATATGCTCGACTTGACTCAAGACGTCGACGGTATGGACGACGACGCGGAGGCGACCAAGACCAGCGCCTACGAGGGCACTGGAAGGCCACCTGGTCATATGACATATACATGGTGGACATCCCAAAAGATGGGAACGGCGATGGAACAACGGAGGATGACCCCTCCAAGAAACAGCCGAAGCGCCGACGTCAGCGGCGCTGCTCTAAATCCCGCCACAATAAAAACGGTGATTCCGGCACGGGAGATAATAACACCCCGGACAGTGCCGAAGAGAACCCCCTCCAGCAGGACTCAGCGCAGGAGGAGGGAGAAGCAAGTCCGCACGACAGTGCGGCAGAAAGAGAGGTCGAGGACGATAATTATGCGCCTCCCTCCGAAGATGAGGCAAGCCTCGACGATGACGAATTTGTCGTGCCTGAGGATCTCGCCGAACAGGAGCATTTCAAACGCAGGCTTATAGCCACTGCAAGCAGCCTCAAGAAAAAGCACCAACAGCTTAGAGCTAACCAGGATCTGCTAGCTGACAGATGGACCGAAGTCCTTGCAGCCGAAGAGTATGAACTCGAAAGCCCCTCCAAAAGCTACCCCAAACGCAGGCCGTTGCCTCGATCAGAGGAGGAAGCACCCAAGTCACCAACAAGACGACATGGCAGACCGGCCACCGTGGCCGTGTGACAGAAGCCTCTCAACGAAGACACACCCGGCGCGCTCAAAAAGTACCAAGGCACGGGAAAACGCGCCCGGACTTGCGAGATATATTGGAGGATAAGGAAAACATACAATATCGATCTACGGATCGTGTGGCGTAACAACGCGGGATGATTACCGTCGCGCCGGATACAGCAAACCCGGCCGGGCGAACCACGATGAGACAAAGCTCATATGAGCTACGCCGTGATATAGCCCAATACTGAGGCGCGACACCCACTATGCTTCACAGATGAAGTAATGGATCATCAAATCCCCGAGGGCTTCAAACCCGTAAACATCGAATCATACGATGGTACTACAGATCCTGCGGTCTGGATAGAGGACTATCTCCTCCATATCCACATGGACCGCGGTGATGATCAACATGCCATCAAATACCTCTCACTCAAGCTTAAAGGACCAGCTCGGCATTGGCTCAATAGCTTGCCAGCAGAATCAATTGGTTGTTGGGAGGACCTGGAAGCCGCATTCCTTGATAACTTCCAGGGCACATATGTGCGACCACCAGACGCCGATGACATTAGCCATATAATTCAGCAGCGGAAGAATCGGCGGAACAATTACGGACTCGGTTCCTAACAAAGAAAAATCAAATCGTTGACTGTCCGGATACAGAGGCCCTTGCAGCCTTCAGACATAACATCCGCGACGAGTGGCTTGCCCGGCACCTAGGACAGGAAAAGCCAAAATCCATGACAACCCTCACAACACTCATGACCCGCTTTTGTGCGGGAGAGGACAGCTGGCTAGCTCGAAGCAACAACTTGGCCAAACATCTTGATAGTTCGGATACCAAGGACAGCAATGGCAGGTCGCGCCGCATTAACGGCGATAATACTGAAGATACGGCCGTCAATGCCGGATTCAGAGGCTCTAAACCCGGTCAGCGGAAGAAGCCATTCAAAAGAAATACCCAGGGCCCGTCCAACTTGGACCGAATACTCGATCGCTTGTGCAAGATACATGGCACCCCCGAAAAACCAGCCAATCACACCAACAGGGACTGTTGGGTGTTCAAGCAATCGAGCAAGTTAAGTGCCGAACTCAATGACAAGGGCTTCATAGCGATGGCGAGGAAGAGCCCGGCCGCCGAACAATAGAGGACGAAGGGTTTTCCCATGCAAGTGCGGACGGTGAACATGATATACGCAACCCACATACCCAAAAGGGAGCAGAAGCGTGCACTAAGGGACGTATATGCGATGGAGCCAGTTGCCCCGAAGTTCAACCCATGGTCTTCCTGCCTGATCACCTTTTTTCGAAGGGACCACCCCACTAGCATCTGTCACGGCGGCTTCGCCGCATTGGTTCTTGACCCAATTATCGACGGATTTCACCTCACCAGAGTCCTGATGAACAGCGGTAGCAGCCTGAACCTGCTTTATCGGATATGATTGTGCAAAATGGGCATAGACCCTCAAGGATTAAACCCACAAAGGCGACCTTTAAAGGCGTCATACCGGTGTAGAGGCCAGTTGTGCGGGCTCAGTTACACTCGAAGTGGTCTTCGGATCCCCGGATAACTTCCGAAGCGAAGAGTTAATCTTCGACATCGTCCCATTCCGCAGCGGCTATCATGCACTGCTCGGACGAACCGCATTTGCAAAGTTCAATGCGGTCCCGCACTACGCATACATCAAGCTCAAGATGCCAGGACCTCGAGGAGTAATCACGGTCAATGGAAACACCGAACGCTCTCTCCAAACGGAGGAGCACACGGTGACCCTCGCGGCGGAAGTACAAAGCAGCCTCTCACAGCAACTCTCGAGTCCGGCCACTAAGCGTCCGGACACTGTCAAGCGCGCCCGGAGTAACCTACAGCAAAACCGCCTAGCACGATTCAAGCACACGTAGCAATCCGGCCCCAACCCCAGCCCTCGCGAAATTGCGAAACTAGTATTATGCGTACATAATTACGCTCTGGAGATACCATGGGCATATGGGGAGGGGCAAGACCACGACACGCCAAGAATGCGGCTCGACCGCACCAGGGGCTCCCGATTGTGTCATTCTTTTCCTTTTTTCCTTTTTCTTACTTTCAGGACTCCGTCTTTCAGAAGTCCTGTCCGACACTAGAATCGCCGAACTCACGATGCAACAACCAGGGAAGCGGAAAGCCACGTCGAGTGTTCAGGTGGTCTCTTTTACGAGCATTATACCTGTTTTACATACCATCCCGCAGCTTACTCGGAGGGGACATGTTAGATAGTCCCATCCCTTGCTTATCGCACTATTTGTATCGTTTGCTTTCATTGCAGTACCCTTTTGAATAAACAATACATAGCTTTTGCTTATTATTGCACTACTTGCTTTATCTATACATATGTTCATTTCATGACATGTTGCAACCGTACACTTTAGTACGGCCAATACACCGAGGGCTTAAGTATCCCAAAATTATGGTGTGATAAGTCCGAACACTTTCACAAGTGCGGCACCCGAACTTATAGCATTATATGAATCGGCTCCAAATCATGTCTTGGGTCAATAGTTGGGTTTGCCCGGCTCCCGTGTTTTGGTACCTTACGTTCCGGTATATCGGCTAAGGTAGCACCGGGAGAACCACTGCGATTGTGCCCCAGTTGAGCTGGGTCAAGCACCTCAGTGGAGAAAGCTAAAACTGACCGTCATGATAGGGCGAGAGCCGGTCGCTGTTCGAGAGGTTTTTTCGGGTCCCTAAAGACTTATGCCGCTTAGAGCGAGGAACCGGAATTGTCCGGCCATGGCGTGGATAAGCGCCCCGAACTTCGGTCTTCGAATACTAGGGGCTTCGCCGAAATTTAATATTATAGAATTCTATGGCTAAGTGAGAGTGTTCAAGCATTATAAGTCCGGTTGCCTTGTTCGTCGTGTTGAGCGCCTCCCTAGATGGACCCAAGAATGGGAACAAGAGTGATCAAGTTTATCCCGAACACCCCAAAGACTTTCGTGGCATGGGGGCTGAAGCCAACGACTTGCCATCTCTCAAATTTGATAAACGGCCACACATAAGGTAATATTTTAAATTAACAAGCGTTGCTTAGCGCATATGAACAAGTTTTCATCGTACAGGATAACAAATGCGAGCCTATTCAAAAATTACATCTTTGGAGCACTCATCCGCTATTCGGTGGGCACCCTTGAGAGGCCCTCATAGTACATTTCGGCCTCACGATGCTCATGGCCCTTCGGTGGCCCGTCCGTCACAAGCTTCTCCGCATCCAGCTTGCCCGGTGCACTTTAGCATGGGCAAGGGCCCGACGGACACCTTCAATGCAGACGGGCGCTTGATGACTTCAATCCGTGGACAGGCATCAACCAGCCGCTGCACCAAGCCGAAGTAGCTCCCGGGCATGGCCTCCAATGGCCACAGCCGCGCTATAAGGCCCTTCATGGCCTGTTCGGCGAACTTGTGGAGCTCGACCAGCTGCTTCAGCTGGTCGCTCAGGGGCACCGGATGTTCGGCCTCAGCATACTGAGACCAGAACACCTTTTCCGTCGAGCTCCCCTCCTTGGCGCGGTAGAATGCGGCAGCATCAGACACACTACGGGGCAAATCTGCGAATGCTCCTGGAAAGCTCCGAATGCGGGTAAGTAATAGGTAATTCACTTTCACATGCTTGCTTTGCATAAAGAATGCATTACCCGCCGCTATCTTCTTTAACGACTCAATTTCTTGGAGGGCTTTTTGGGCCTCGGCCTTAGCAGCTTTGGCACTCTCAAGAGCCGAGGCAAGCTCGGACTCTCGAGTCTTCGAGTCACGCTCCAAACTCTCGTATCTTTCCACGAGAGCTTGAAGCTCTTGCCGTACCTTGGCCAGCTGCGCCTCCCCTTCTCTCGCTCGGCGCGTTCCGCAGCCGCTTTGTTTTCGGCCACGGACACCGCTTCCTTCAGGGTCGCCACCTCGTTCGTGGCCCCTGCAGTACCCATGTTATTCCTGTTATTTTTTGCAACCAAAACCTTTTCTATAAGGTATTTCTTTAATAAGGTATTACTTACCATCCTTGTCCTCGAGCTGCTTATTGGCTTGTCTGAGCTCGTTCTCAGACCGCTCGAGGTTCTGCTTCAATGCATTGACCTCCGCAGTTAGTGCGGCAGAGGTCAGCAGCGCAGCCTACATTCCCATATTGACATACTTATGTTAGACTCCTGCGTATATCTTTTTAGATCCTTAGTCCGCCTTTTCTTTCCGAACACTGAACTAAGCATCAGGGGCTACTGTCTATCACGGTAATATTTTACATATTCTAAAACTTACCTCAAAGCCTGTTAGAAGGCTGGTACAGGCTCAGTCCGCTCTTGGCGGACTGAACTGTCCGGATCACCGCACTCATAATAGTGCGGTGCTCCTCCTCGATGGAAGCGCTGTTAAGCGCCTCCAGTAAGCTATCTGGTGCCTCCGGTTGGACGGAGGACACCGGTGTCTTACCCTTCTTGCGAAGGATCCGCTGGCCGGACTTCGGAACCGCTGATGGTTCTGGCATGGAGTCCGGACGAGGGTCGGGCTTAGAGCCCCTGGGGGTCTTGCCCCCCACGCACCTGGAGTCCGGGAGGTTGCCTTGTGGCTCCTCCTGTGCCACCTCCTCTTGACCAAGCCCCCCTTGGGGCACCCCCTCGGTGTCGTCCATGGCGTGGGGCGAGGAGGCTGATCGGAAGCGAAGTACTCTCCATTTCCGACGAGCCCAGGGACCCGCTCGATGAATCGGCGAACTCGCCCTTGGGCGGGCTGCACAATTGTTCGACATTAGAGAACACTCTGCAATAATAAAAAGCCATGGGTATCCGGACACTTACGATCTCGCCAGGGGCTTGGCCCTCGTAGGCCAATCCTCCTCTTCGTCGTCGACGTTGGTGGAGAAGTCCGCATGAAGGGTTCTTCCCTTCTTGGACCCTCCGGCCTCCCCAGTTGGGGCGGCCTTCCTTTTCTTCTCATCCCCCGCTGGGGGAGGAGCTTCTTCTTCTTCCTCCTCGTCCTCAGGAGAAGATTCTGCTTCAGAATCTGACAGCACCTGGCGTCAGGAGCTCCTTCGAGTTCCCGTGGCCTCCTTCTTGGCCTTCTTCTCCGGCACCACATGGGGTGTCGGAGCCAGCAACCCCGTCAATCGGGTGTCCGCTGGGTCTTCTGGCAAAGGAGCCGGACAATTAATCTGTCCGGACGTCTTCAGCCAGTCCTGTCAAAGAATAGGGAGTTTTTAGATCCCACATAGAGTCAATCTATGAAAAAAGAGTCCCGTAAAAGGTAAAATAACTTACCTCGCCAGCTGGACGCCGCGAGCTGTATCCGCGATCTTTGTTAGAGGATGCTGGGGCTTCAGCGCCCTTGAACAGCACCTTCCAGGCATCTTCATACGTAGTGTCGAAGAGCCGGCTCAAGGTTCGGTGCTGTGCCGGATCGAACTCCCACAAATTGAAGGCCCGTTGTTGGCAGAGGAGAATCCGGCGGATGAGCATCACCTGGATTACGTCGACAAGCCTGAGATTCTTGTCCATCAGGTTTCGGACGCATGTTTGGAGTCCGGATAGCTCTTCCAATTCCCCCACGTCCGGCCCGTCTCTTTCCATGACGAGAGGCGTGTGGGGAAGCCAGATCTAAATTCGGGGGCCGCCACCCATTCGGGGTCGCGTGGCTCGGTGATGTAGAACCACCCCGATTGCCACCCCTTTATTGTCTCCACGAAGGCGCCCTCGAGCCATGGGACTTTGGCCATCTTGCCAACCATGGCGCCTCCGACTCCGCTTGACGCCGCCCACTACCTTGGCGGGGCGTTGAAGATCTTCAGCCATAAGCGAAGTGGGGTTGGATGCAGAGGAAGGCCTCGCACCACGATAAACGCCGAGATGTTGAGGATGAAATTCGGGGCCAGGTCGTGGAAGTCCAGGCCGTAGTAGAACATGAGCCCCCGGACAAATGGGTGAAGTTGAAAGCCTAGTCCGCGGAGGAAGTGGGGGAGAAACACCACCCTCTCATGGGGCCCGGGGGTTGGAATGAGCTTCCCCGCATCGGGCAGCCTGTGCGCGATATCGCCGGACAAGTATCCGGCCTCTCGCAGTCTTATGATGTGCCCCTCCGTGACGGAGGAGGCCATCCACCTGCCTCCCGCTCCTGACATGGTTGGAGAAGGTTGAGGTGGGATGTGTGGACTTGGGCGCTGGAGCTCGAGTGCGTGGAAATGGATAAGCAAGGGAGGAAGAAGGCGTAGGTGAAAGGGTGGATCCTTAGCCCCTTATATGGACGGACGAAGCTATGCGTCCCCCACCAGCCTGGTAAAACTCGCTTATCTCCCAAGCGCCGTAATCAATGGCGCGGATGGGTTACCCATGTCCGTATTGATGAGAATCCCAGAATAAGGGGCACGATCTATGCTTTGATAAGACGTGCCAAGGAAACTGCCTCGCTAAACGCGCTGAGGTGGAACGGTAAAAAACGATTCATATAAAGGTCTGGCCGTGGTGTGATGTCACGCCGCGGAATACGTCAGTAGATCTGTGCAAAAATTATTCTCTCTACGGTGTTATGTGGAACTTGTTTTGCAGAGACGGACACTATCCTTGTGTTCAAAACCTTCTATGAAGTATTCGGAGGAGGAACCCGCCTCGCAATGCCGAAGACAATCAACGCTGGACTCGTCGTCATTGAAGCCTGGTTCGAGGGCTCTTGAGGAGTCCCGACTAGGGGTGTCCGGATAGCTGGACTATCGTCCCGGCCGGACTCCAAGACTATGAAGATACAAGATTGAAGACTTTGTCCCGTGTCCAGATGGGACTTTCCTTGGCATGGAAGGCAAGCTTGGCGTCTGGATATGTAGATCTCCTACCATTGTAACCGACTCTGTGTAACCCTAACCTATCCGGTGTCTATATAAACCGGAGGGTTTTAGTCCGTGGGGACGAACAACAATCATACCATAGGCTAGCTTCTAGGGTTTGGCCTCCTTGATCTCATGGTAGATCTACTCTTGTACTACCCATATCATCAATATTAATCAAGCAGGAGTAGGGTATTACCTCCATCGAGAGGGCCCGAACCTGGGTAAAAACATCGTGTCCCTTGTCTCCTTTTACCATCCGCCTAGACGCACAGTTCGGGACCCCCTACCCGAGATCCGCCGGTTTTGACACCGACAGCCGGTATCATCCAAACAGTGCGTGCATCCGCGGTATCCCTTGTTTGTCTGTCCTAAAAGGTTACTGAGAGCAGGCCAATCATTGATGGTCACGAACAGCAACGCCTTTATGTCAAATTCTTCCTGTCCGTGCTCATCCCACGCACGTACACCTGTTCCATTCCACAGCTGTAATAGTTCTTCAACTAATGGCCTTAGGTACACATCAATGTCGTTGCCAGGTTTCTTAGGGCCTTGGATGAGCACTGGCATCATAATAAACTTCCGCTTCATGCACAACCAAGGAGGAAGGTTATACAAACATAGAGTCACGGGCCACGTGCTATGGTTGCTGCTCTGCTCCCCAAAAGGACTAATGCCATCTGCGCTTAGACCAAACCATACGTTCCTTGGGTCACCTACAAACTCCTCCCAGTACTTTCTCTAGATTTTTCTCCACTGTGAACCGTCAGCGGGTACTCTCAACTTTCCGTCTTTCTTACGGTCTTCTGCGTGCCACCGCATCGCCTTCCCATGCTCTTTGTTTTGGAACAAACATTTCAACCGTGGTATTATAGGAGCATACCACATCACCTTGGCAGGAATCTTCTTCCTGGGGCCCTCGCCCTCGACATCACCAGGGTCATAGCAACTGATCTTATAACGCCATGCACCGCATACCGGGCAAGCGTTCAAATCCTCGTACTTACCGCGGTAGAGGATGCAGTCATTAGGGCATGCATGTATCTTCTACATCTCTAACCCTAGAGGGCAGACAGCCTTCTTTGCTTCATACGTACTCTCGGGCAATTCGTTGTCCTTTGGAAGCATATTCTTTATCATAACCAGCAACTTTCCAAATCCCTTGTCAGATACACCATCCTCTGCCTTCCATTGCAGCAATTCAAGTGTGGTGCCCAACTTTTTTTTGTCAGCTTCGCAATTCAGGTACAACAATTTCTTGTGATCCTCTAACATGCGCTGCAACTTCGTCCTCTCCAGATCACTTGCGCAGTTTCCCTTTGCATCGGCAATGGCCCGACCTAGATCATCAGCGGGCTCATCTGATGCCTCTTCTTCAGCTTCTTCCCGCATTGCCGGCTCAGCTTCTTCCCCCATTGTTGTATCATCGTATTCAGGGAACCCATGGCCGGGATAGCCGTCGTCGTCCTCTTCTTCTTCATTGTCTTCCATCATAACCCCTATTTCTCCGTGCTTGGTCCAAACATTATAGTGGGGCATGAAACCGGACTCAAATAGGTGGACGTGAATGGTTCTTGACGTAGAGTAACTGTGACCATTCTTACAGCCAGCATATGGACAAGGCATAAAACCATCCGCCCTTGTTTGCCTCAGCGACAAGCAGAAAAGTATGCACGCCATTAATGAACTCGGGAGAGCATCGGTCATCATACATCCATTGTCGGCTCATCTTCATTACACAACACCGAATAGACCAAATTAATACAAGTTCATACATAAAGTTCATACATAAAGTTCATATACAACACTTAATTACATGCAACATACAAATAATTCTCTAGCTAAAGAATTTAAATGCAACAACAAATGCGATCAAGATCGCAACTAAGGTAACAATTGATCCAACAGCATAATGATACCAAGCCACACTATCAATGGCATATTTTCTAATCTTTCTAATCTTCAACCTCATTTTCTCCATCTTGATCTTGTGATCATCGACGACATCGGCAACATGCAACTCCAATTCCATCTTCTCCCCCTCAATCCTTTTCAATTTTTCTTTCAAATACTCGTTTTCTCTTTCAACTAAATTTAACCTCTCGATAATAGGGTCGGTTGGAATTTCCGGTTCATATACCTCCTAGATAAAAATATCTATGTCAACTTGATGGGCATAATTTGTCATAAACACGAAATGCAACAACTAGTTTTAAAAGAGAATATATCACATCCGAATCATAACAAGGACGAGGGCCAATGGGGACGGATATGAAAACCATGGCACTATGTATAACAAACAACGTACGGGTATGATAATTATACGAGTAACTATATATCCAAATCACACAAACATCAATTTGGTAATGTAAAACATTCATGAACAAGAGCCTCACCACAAGGTGGTGCCGTCGACAGGACGGTGCGGGCGATCGACAGTGGTTACGACAGAGATTTTGAAGGCACTAAGTAAACCACACCTACATATGCAAACTAAGTGTTATTTTTGACCTCAAATTGCATATAAATCAAATACTAGCAAATATAATTCCTCCCAAATTAATCACTATACAAAGCATTGCAAGAGCTAATCTAGCAATGAGAGTTGAAAGGACAAAGTTGCTAACCTTTGTGATCATTTGAATGGATGGGGGCCTTCAAATCTTGACAAATTTTGGGCAAAATTTGTGAGGAGCTCGAGGAAGAGAGGGGAAGAACAGAGAAAGTGAGGGGAAAGGGGAAGAACAGAGTGGCTCGGGTGGACGAAGGGTTTATGTGCGTCGACCTTTAGTACCGGTTCGTGCCACGAACCGGTACTAAAGGTGCTGGACGGGCCCCAGACTAACAACACCCTGCCACCACTCTCTTTAGCACCGGTTCGTGGCACGAACCGGTGCTAAAGGTTCGCCATGAACCGGTACTAATGAGAACGGGCGGCTAGCCGTTGGAACCGGCACTAATGGACTCATTAGTGCCGGCTCAAAATCAAACCGGCACTAATGTGTCTCAGATTTGCCCCTTTCTCTACTAGTGGTTCCGAAGAGCATTGAAGGGGGTGGACCCGACAACCGTCATGGTGTTCTTCAGCAAGCCTTGCTGACCAGTCGGTCGCGCACCATGTATTCCCTTTCTGTTGGGATTGCAACATAGTCAATTAATTCATTCGAAGTTTACCAGGAGGAGATTAAACAAGGAAGTACAATCGCTAAATTAAATTTTCTTTGTCAAGAACATAGACCAAAACTTTCTCCTTCTAGATCCTATGCTTATATTGCACTAAGTTTCTGAAGTGTACTATGGTAAATCCCAAGTGCAGGCGGTGCTGGTATCCGTAGTTTCCTGTCATACCACTGAAATTATGCGACATGCTTGGGTGTAGAAAATGTCTTGGCTAGCTGATACCAGTTAACATTTGCTCCATGGGCAAGATCTTTCTGGTAGCAGTTCGAGAATAGTGGACGGCCCGAGTAGCTGGTTGGCTCCATGCTTATGTGTTGCTTATTATTATTCCTTAGTTACCTAGGCTCACTCCATGTATTTTATGGAAGAGTTCATATTTAGCCAAGGATCTAGAAGTTACATAACTCATCTTGGGGAGCATGTTGCTACTCCGTTGTTTTGGTCATTACCAATTAATGTTACTATGCACTATACTACCTAGACAATGATACCCTATATAGACACCGCTTCATGTTTCCTAAATTTGCTGGGACTGTCTGGTTCTTTGCATTATTTAGTACTCCCTCCTTCACTTTTTAGTCAGCGTTTTAGATTTGTATTAAGTAAAAAATTGTAAACTTTGACCAACTTTTTCTACTCCCTCCGTCCCAAAATTCTTGTCTTAGATTTATCTAGATACGGATGTATCTAACACAAAAATGTGAATAGATACATCCGTATGTAGACAAATCTAAGACAAGAATTTTAGGACGGAGGGAGTATTAAAATATATCAACATCTACAGTACCGAATAAATTTAATATTCAACTATATTATAAATGCATGTAATGATATTGATTTGGTATAAAAACATTGATATTTTCCTCTACAATCTTGATCAAACCTTACAAAGTTTGACTTCAACCAAAGCTAATATACAAAGTAAAAAGGACTGGAGGGAGTATGACTGAAGGCAGAGTTAGATATTGTTGGTTCTGACTAGTACAATACTAGCATAGCCAGCGTGGCGGCACGCCGCGCCCATCAATATAGTATGTCTATACGGGGTGTGCTATCGTACTGTTAGGTCTGAGCTGAGCTGATATAATCACACTGAAATATAAGATGGAAAGGAGTACATGTGTTGCCTTCATGTGTGGTTCATGCTGCTAAAAAGGAACAGACGTCAATACATGCATAAAAATACTAATATAGGAAAGATAAGATGGAAAGAAGTACATTTTGCCATCATGCACGGGACATGCTAATATATTACATAACACACCGATCATCATCTACAACATTGAGATCATCTCTCTGTAAACTACATTTCTAGTCACAGAAGCCGGACATCCACAGTGATCTTCGATCAAGAACTTAAGACCATCACGCAAAGTTACACGTGATACCGCAACATATAATTGTCCGTGCAAAAACACCGGTTCGCGAAGGTACACGCATACCTTAGATAAAGTTTGTCCCTGGCTCTTATTGATTGTCGTCGCATAACACAACCTTACTCTGGTAGAGAAGAAATCATACAAACATGAAAATATTTTCATATCCAAGCTTGTGCAAGCTGTACCTATTTATGCAACTGGAAATTAGACAATAACACATGTGCTATGCAAACAGAAAATACGGAGGTCTCCTTCCAGGTAATCCATGGATTTTATTTTCTTTAAGTGGCCATCAAAAAATAAAAATACTACTTAATTAATATGCAAGCATGGTGTGTCATTTGGAGAATTCCGTTGATAAAAAATAGGCATTATATAATACATCATCTAGTATAAGACACAAATTTCGCTGGCCATCTGAACGATTCAGTTGATTGTCGAACTTCTGAACTTCGTTGAAACAAATTGCATGTCACATCAGAATCATTTTGTAGCCTACACCTATTTAAAAGTTTTTATACTACGTATATATAATTTATAAAATGAATTTATCAGTGATTAATGTATGCAATCAGTTCATCCATCACTTTCTTTTCTATCATGAAGTCAGGCACATTAGTTATCAAGAAAAACTTGTCCATCAGTTAAGGGGAGAAAAATAAATAAATAAAAGGTAATATCAGTAATCAAACTAAAGGTTAGAAATAACATATTTACCTCTTAGCATAAGGACAAACTCCTTTCTCCAGTGTAGTAAAAATAAGTGAACAACACTATTGCAGTGTTCAGATTTAAGAAAAAGCTAACACAGCATACTTCCAGCTTCTTTTCATGACAGAAGTCTGCAATGAGAAAGAAGATAATATTCTCGCTTTTATGACACGAGGCTGCAACGAAAAGAAGAAAGTATTATCACTGAAAATAAAACACAACTCATGGCATTTACAGCAGTAGGGCATAGCAGTTTGAGAAGTGGATCCGGTTCTTCAGTTCTGCATCAACACAAACTCAGGTCAGCACCAGATTGGAGAGAAAAACCACAATCATCAATACTTCAAAGTTCAAGAAAATGCAACCTTGGAGAACAAAATCACAAACATAGACCGGATGATAAAGGAAAACCACAATCATCAATACTTTATAGTAGTTCGAGTGTACCAAATAAGAATCAATTAATCAAAGTATCTCTAAACAAAATCTAGATGGGAGCTGTACTTTAGAAAGCTCGAAAACAAATCCACAGTTATACAAATTAAATCTCAACTCTGACCTAACAGTACAGTTCCATTTGGTTAACTTGCATCAATATATCACCATATGGAGCTCGTGCACTCGGCACAAATTTTGCAAACGTTAGAAGCATACACTAAAACGTTGGCAGTCCAGCTGCTTTGTTGATCCATGGAAGTTAGAATCATGCATCGTAGAGTTAAATTGATTAACTTGAGCCATGCTTCAGTTAAATTGGTAATACGTGGATTCCACGTTGAGAAAGATGCTAGTATTTGGCCAGTGAAGTGCCTCAGCCGTGAGAAAATTAAACTAATTAAATTCATAAAGATTTGAAAGTTTGTCGTAACTAAAAACATACCATCAGACCATAGGTGAAGTCTTGGACAATGGTGTCCCGGGAAAAACGGCAGCAAGCACGAGCGGTCAGGCCACCTCTTCGTATTCTCGAGGTCATCTCGTCCTTAAACCAGCACCAACTGCTGGAAATTAGTCTATATTGGGGCAGCCCAATAACTATTTCAGAAATTCCTAATAAATCCTAGAGGCCCACTTAGCCCATTTGTGCAAGGCAAGGGATACTACTAAAGTTTCGTCCCATATTGCTAGTCTAGCGGGAGTTGGATTTCCTTATAAGGGAGGTTCTTTCCCCACTTGTATGAGCATGAGAACAAGAGGGACATCCACGCGCGCTCCTCCTCCGCCTCGTCACGACGCGATGCGCCGCGCCGCGGGTTGCGGGAATGAGCCGAGCCGATGTCTCATTTTTGCCACGCACTACGGGTAAACGAAAGGTCACTTGGGAGCTGAGAAGTTTTGCGGTAGTGGATAATGAATACGAACGGTTGCCGTAGTGGATAATGAATACGAATGGTGCACCTCTTCGCGTGCTGCCTGTTCACTTCGTCTCCCTCCGTTGCTTCACCTCCCGTTGCAGACTATTCACGTCCCTCTCCTGTGCCTATATAAGAGAGGTCGCTCCTCTCCAGAGAGACACATCAGAAGGTCCTCTTCCTCTCGCCACACAGTTCCTGAGCACTGCGCTGCTGCTACAATCTTCCCCATCCCGGCTTGCGGAGTGCACCGCAGGTCGGGACAGTAGGCCTCCCGAACCGCACCTTTTGAGTCTTGTACGGAAGAAGGGTGATAAGGATTTTGGGGAGCGCTCTGCGCGACTACTGACTTCTTCGTCACGGACGCCCCGGACTCCGACGACTACTTCCCCGACGTCGACAACCTCCTCGACGACATGGAGGACACCGGCCCCAAGTCCAGTGCCTCTGCTCATGCTGCTGTCACGTACGTGTTTGTCCCCTTTCTATTAGAGGTTCTGCTACAGTTCTTTGTTCTAGTATTTGCCCTACGTATGTTAGACTCCATTTCATATATGCAACTTGCTATACTGTCTGCTCTAGATATGTGTACTTACGGTTCATATATGAACATGTTGTTTACCTTCTCTTTGTCAAATCGCATGGCTTATTTTATCACTGCTATACTACCCATGCTTTATCTAGTATTTTTGTTAATAAAATCATTCGGTAAATTGCTCATATTTCCAACAATCCAAAAACCTTATTATAGGCAATTTACCCCAAGTGGTTTTGTTGCTTCAATGAGACCTCCTATGTTTGAGGGTATCCACTATAAGAGTTGGCGCGTGAGAGCAGTCTTATGGTTTCAAACCATGAGTTGCTATGACGCCACTCTTAACAAACTGAAGGAGAGCAAGATGCCCAACAGGCACAAGCTTTTCAGAAAATGGATACCTTGTTTAAGCCTGCTCTCTTGAGTGTTCTTGGTGAGAACATAGTTGATGCTTATGCGTCAATTGACAATGGAAAAGATATGTGGGACGCACTCGAGGCCAAGTTTGGGGTCTCGGATGCCGGCATTGAGCTGTACATCATGGAGCAATTCTATGATTACAGGATGACTGAAGAGCGCTCCGTGGTTGAGCAGGCTCATGAGATACAGTCATTTGCTAGAGAACTTGAGCACTTCAATTGCATGCTACCAGACAAGTTTGTTGCCGGGGGTATCATCACTAAGCTTCCTCCTTCATGGAGGAACTTTGCTACCTTGAAGCATAAGAGACAGGAGTTTTCCGTCTCGGATCTCATTGGTACTCTTGATGTGGAAGAAAAGGCGAGAGCAAAGGACACACGTGCTCGAGGTATTGAGGGAGGATCTAGTGCCAATCTGGTACAGAAGAAAAACTTCCAGTCCCACAAGTTCAAGAACAAGGGAAAGCTTGATGGAAAAGCAAAGTTTGATGGGAAGAACAAGGTTGTACAACACACGAGCTTCAAGAAGAAGAGTGACAAGAAGAAAGGTGCTTGTCATGTGTGTGGAGATCCTGATCATTGGGCTCCTAGTTTCCCTAATCGCTATGACAAGCGTCATCTTGGGAAAGGCGGCAAGACCGCTAATGTTGTCATTGGAGACACTGACATGAAGGATCTTTGGGTATGGTATATTTCCCACTATTCTTTCAATATGTCATTCTCCTGACTGGTTGATTGACACGGGTGCTAATGTGCATGTATGCGGTGATATTTTCATGTTTTCATCTTATCAGACCGCAGGAACTCCAACCGTGCTGATGGGCAACGGTTCAAGTGCTTCTGTTCGTGGTGTTGGCACGGTCGATCTGAAGTTTACTTCGGGGAAGATCGTGCGGCTGAAGAACGTGCATTATGTCCCTTCCGTCAATAAAAATCTTGTTAGCGGATCTCTTCTGTGTAGAGATGGCTACAAGCTTGTCTTTGAGTCGAATAAATTTGTAATATCCAAGTATGGAACCTTTGTTGGTTAAGGCTATGAGTCAGGAGGCCTGTTTCGTTTATCCTTATCAGACGTTTGCAGTAAAGTTGTTAATCATATTTGCAACAATAGTGAATCAAATGTGTGGCATTCACGTCTTTGTCATGATAACTTTGGTTGCATATCACGACTAGCGAAGTTGAACTTAATCCCTAGTTTCACCACTATCAAGGGATCTAAGTGTCAAGTGTGCGTGCAAGCTAAGCAACCTCGTAAGTCTCACGTGACTGCGGAAACGAGAAACTTGCACCACTAGAACTTATACATTCAGATCTATGTGAAATGAATGGTGTTTTGACAAAAGGTGGAAAGAAATATTTCATGACATTAATTGACGACTCCACTAGATACTTCCGTGTGTATCTTCTGAAATCTAAGGATGAGGCTTTGAACTTTTTCAAGATCTATAAAGCTGAAGTGGAAAACCAACTTGATCGAAAAATCAAGAGGCTTAGGTCCGACCGTGGTGGAGAGTATTTTTCCAATGAATTTGATGCTTTTTATGCGGAACATGGTATAATCCATGAGAGGACGCCTCCCTACTCACCTCAGTCAAATGGGGTGGCCGAAAGAAAGAATCGTACTCTAACTGATTTGGTTAACGCCATGTTAGACACATCGGGTCTCTCCAAGGCATGGTGGGGGGAGGCGATATTGACAGCATGTCATGTCCTAAATCGAGTCCCCACAAAAAACAAAGAGATAACTCCATTCGAGGAATGGGAGAAGAAAAGGTTAAAACTCTCTTATCTGCGAACATGGGGTTGTTTGGCGAAAGTCAATGTTCCAATCCCAAAGAAGCGGAAGCTTGGACCAAAGACTGTGAATTGTGTTTTCCTGGGATATGTTTGTCATAGCATTGTCTATAGATTCTTGGTTGTAAAATCTGAGGTACCTGACATGCATGTCGGTACGATCATGGAGTCGAATGATGCGACTTTCTTTGAAGATATCTTTCCCATGAAGGATATGGCTACCTCATCTAATCAAGAGATGCCTAGTTCATCGAATCAGGAACCAGTTACAATTACCGAACCTTCCATTTCGATGGAACGCTTTGAAAGTCCTGTGGAGGAGAACAATGAAGTTCCTACTAGGAGCAAGATACAGAGGACTACAAAGTCCTTTGGTGATGATTTTTTTGTGTATCTCATAGATGACACTCCTAGTTCTATTTCAGAGGCCTATGCATCTGAAGATGCTGACTACTAGAAGGAAGCAGTTCGTAGCGAGATGGATTCCATCTTGGCGAATGAAACTTGGGAGATAATTGATCGTCCTTATGGGTGCAAACCTATAGGATGCAAATGGGTATTCAAGAAGAAGCTTAGGCCTGATGGTACTATCGAAAAGTACAAGGCTCGGCTCGTGGCTAAGGGTTATACCCAAAAGAAAGGTGAAGACTTCTTTGATACTTACTCACCTGTGGCTTGACTGACCACTATTCGAGTTCTACTTTCACTAGCTGCCTCACATGGTCTTCTCGTTCATCAGATGGATGTTAAGACTGCTTTCCTAAATGGATAATTGGATGAGGAAATTTATATGGAACAACCAGATGGGTTTGTAATAGATGATCAGGAAGGGAAAGTGTGCAAGTTGCTGAAGTCTTTGTATGGACTCAAGCAAGCACCCAAACAGTGGCATGAGAAGTTCGAAAGAACTTTAACAGCTGCAGGCTTTGTTGTGAACGAAGCTGACAAATGTGTGTACTATCGCCATGGCGGGGGCGAGGGAGTTATGCTTTGCTTGTATATTGCTGACATACTGATTTTCGGAACAAATCTGAATGTTATTAAGGAGGTCAAGGATTTTCTATCTCGCTGTTTTGAGATGAAGGATTTAGGAGTGGCTGATGTCATTCTGAACATTAAGTTGCTGAGAGATGATGATGGTGGGATTACATTGCTTCAATCTCACTATGTGGAAAAGATCTTGACTCGCTTTGGCTATAGTGACTGCAAGCCCTCTCCAACACCATATGATGCTAGCGTGCTGCTTCGAAAGAATCGAAGAATTGCTAGAGATCAATTGAAGTATTCTAGATTATTGGCTCGCTTATGTACTTAGCCAGTGCTACAAGACCTGACATATCTTTTGCTGTTAGCGAACTGAGTCGGTTTGTCTCAAAACCAGGAGATGTGCATTGGAAAGCTCTAGAGAGAGTTTTCCGTTATTTGAAACGCACTACAAATTATGGAATTCACTACACCGGGCACCCAAAGGTGCTTGAAGGGTATAGTGACTCAAATCGGATCTCGAGATCTTGATGAGATAAAGGCCACGAGCGGATATGTATTCACTCATGGAGGTGGCGCTGTTTCTTGGAAGTCTTGCAAGCAGACCATCTTAACGAGGTCAACAATGGAAGCAGAACTCACAGCACTAGATACAGCTACGGTTGAAGCAGATTGGCTTCGCCGGCTCTTGAATGACTTGCCGGTTGTTGAGAAACCTGTACCGGGTGTCCTTATGAACTGCGACAATCAAACTGTGATCATGAAAGTGAGCAGCTCAAAGGATAACATGAAGTCATCAAGACACGTTCAGAGAAGGTTAAAGTCTGTCAGGAAAATGAAAAACTCCGGAGTTATTGCGTTGAATTGTATCCTAACGTCTAAAAATCTGGCAGATCCTTTTACTAAGGGTCTATCGCGTAATGTGATAGATAATGCATCGAGGGAGATGGGTATGAGACCCACAATATGAGTTGTTCACAGTGGTAACCTATTCTTTGTGATCGGAGATCGCGTGAATTAGATGTGGAAGACAAGCTCTTGGTCAACTGAGAGGAGAGTATCCCTACTATTCACAATACCACTCCATGAAGATGCAATACTCTCCTAATCTGCATGGCAGGTTGATGTATATCTTAATGTGTTCTAAGTGGCTTATTTAAGCAGAGATGTTATCCTGCAGAACATCTTTTGGAGAACACACCTATATGAGTCTGATTGTCAAACGTCGCAATCTGTGAGAGTAGGGTTCTCTCTAGTAAACTCATGAAAGGTCACGGAGTATGACGCATAAGCTCCACCCATGGGAAGACCCACGGTAGCCACGTATAGGTCAAGGCTTTATGTGAAGCTAGATTTGCAGAAAACTTGCAGTTCAAGGCTCAGTCCACTGTTCAAGTTGCTTACTAGTGTAGCATAGAGTTCTAGGTGGAAGTTCAACTTAACAGTCTCCACTGCAATACCGGTATATAAAACAGTGTTTTGGAACCAAAGGCAAATTTCTGTGTGCCTCTGGGATCTGGTGGGGGATTGCTGGAATTTAGTCTATATTGGGGCTGCCCAATAACTATTTCAGAAATTCCTAATAAATCCTAGTGGCCCACTTAGCCCATTTGTGCAAGGCAACGGATACTACTAAAGTTTAGTCCCACATTGCTAGTCTAGTGGGATTTGGACTTCCTTATAAGGGAGGTTCTTTCCCCACTTATATGAGAATGAGAACAAGAGGGACATCCATGCGCTCTCCTCCTCCGCCGCCCGCCACACCACGCCTCGTCACGACGCGCCGCGGGTTGCGGGGATGAGCCGAGCCGATGTCTTATTTTTGCCACGCACTACAGGTAAACGAAAGGTCACTTGAGAGCTGGGAAGTTTTGCGGTAGTGGATAATGAATACGAACGGCGCACCTCTTCGCATGCTGCCTGTACACTTCGTTTCCCTCCGTTGCTTCACCTCCCGTCGCAGACTGTTCGCGTCCCTCTCCTATGCCTATATAAGAGAGGTCGCTCCTATCCAGAGAGACACATCAGAAGGACCTCTTCCTCTCGCCACACAGTTCCTGAGCATTGCGCTGCTGCTACAATCTTCCCCATCCCAGCTTGCGGCATGCGCTGCAGGTCGGGACAGTAGGCCTCCGGAACCGCACCTTTTGAGTCCTGTACGGGAGAAGGGTGATAAGGTTTTTGGGGAGCGCTCTACGCGACTACTGACTTATTCGTCACGGACGCCCCGAACTCCGACGACTACTTCCACGATGTCCACAACCTCCTCGACGACATGGAGGACACCGACCCCAAGACCAGTGCCTCTGCTCCTGCTGCTGTCACGTACGTGTTTGTCCCTTTTCTATTAAAGGTTCTGCTACAGTTCCTTGTTCTAGTATTTGCCCTACATATGTTAGACTCCATTTCATATATGCAACTTGCTATACTGTCTGCTCTAGATATGTGTACTTACAGTTCATATATGAACATGTTGTTTACCTTCTCTTTGTCAAATCTCATGGCTTATTTTATCACTATTATACCACCCATGCTTTATCTAGTATTTTTGTTAATAAAATCATTCGGTAAATTGCTCATATTTCCAACACCAACGCCGTGGGCGCTTGCCATATTCTCCACCGACAGTCACCAGCGCGCGTAGGTAACAGTAGCACGAGAGGTTGCCGAACCTTGAGGGGCCGTTTCGGAAGTCTCGGTGCCCAAACTCGTTGGCCCAGCATTGGTGTCGGAGTAGACGACAAACCTAGCTGGTGAGGTCGCTGGAGGAGGCCGTACGGTGACTGTGACGACGTACGCTCGAAAAGGTCAGAGGCAAGAGGCGACGCTGGGACATCGAGAAGCCGAGGAGCTGGAAGAAAACCGGATTAGTCCATCGGCGCGGTGCGTTGCAGCCGTCGTCATTGTAGATGGCCGAGGGGTCTAGCCCGTAGGCGCTGCGCAAAGAGGACAACGACATCAAGACTGGCCGTGGCGTCAAGGGACGCCGAGAACATGGTGTGGCGATGGATAGCAGCGGCGGTGGAGCAAGGAGAGAAGCAGACGACGGTGGAGTATTTCACGGCGAGGATAGGAAGCGAGGCAATAGCGCGGAGAGCAGAGAAGAGGGGAGCAGCTCTCGACGTCGAGTGCTCTTGTAGTGCCATCAACGGAGCACCTTGCCGGTGTCCCCGCGGTCGCCGGCCTCCTCGAGGACCTAGCGCCGTCTGCATCATTCATGGACTCGTCCAGCTCCTACCCGCTCTTGGGGAACACCATGCCGAGCCCCTTCCGTCGGTCGTGTATCTTCCACACACGCGTTCTGTACGCCATGGCCTGTGTGTCCACCATCAACTCGGCCACGCAGAGAGAATACAGAGGTGGAGGAGAGTTGATAGCTCGACAGTGGGGCAAGGTCGTGAGGACGAGAAAGAGGAGAGTCCTTTTATGGGCATATAAAGCGGCAAAGCGGTGGGGCGATCAAGCGGCGGCACAGGATTCGTTGCTTCGTATGGAGTCTTCAGGAGAGAGCAAGAGAATACTGAAGAATCAACATATATTACGTGTCATGGTCATTTACCACCACTGCATGCATGAATCTTTGTTTAACTGACTGCGTGCATGCACCTGCCCAGCAATAAAGCAATCCACCGCTAGACAAAGCGCTAGTTGGCCAGGGAAGCAAAACCGACAGCGACAAGAACATCTAGGAGAGATCGACGCGTCGCCGCTGTTCACGAAACGCAAGCATACCAAAAAACGCTAAACTTACGCTAAACCTACCAAAATAAGGCGTACGCCCATTCAAAAAATTTGAAACAAAACCCTGTGCCCACAAAGCATTTCTACCCGGCAGGTATCAAATTAATAGCACGTGTCACATGCATCATTCACTAGAAGTCTTTTTTAAACAAGTGGAACAACCTTGAGGCAAAAACTTGGCCTGGAATAGATGCTTGGGTATTTCTTCACTATTTGCACCATCGAAAGAAAAAACTAGGTCTATCTTTGGTCATTTTATTTATGAAAAATCCTATATTTTCAAAATATGGACGGACGAGGCACGCACGCCTGTGTGAATTATCGAGACAATGATGAAGTATGTATAAAAGGCTCTTGAAAAGAAGATCCATCCCATCACATATGTATGCCGATCGGTATGTGTGGTGTAAACGTTGCTCTCAAGCAAGAAAGACTCGACGCACGGTGATCGATGTCCGATTACCTTTATCGTACATGCACAAATTAATTTTCATGGCATCTAGAAGGAATTCATTTTTTCGGTAAAAAGAACAAAAAATGATCGATGTCCCGATTACCTTTATCGTACATGCAAAAATTGATTGTCATGGCATCTAGAAGGAATTCATTTTTTCGGTAAAAAGAACAAAAAAAACATTGATATTTCTAGTACCGAATAAATTTAATATTAAAATATATTTTAAAATGCATGTAATGATATTGATTTGGTATTAAAAACATTGATATTTTCCTCTACAATCTTCATCAAACCTTACAAAGTTTGACTTCAACCAAAGCTATTATACAAAGTAAAAAGGACTGGAGGGAGTATGACTGAAGGCAGAGTTAGATATTGTTGGTTCTGACTAGTACAATATTTCAACACTATTTGCACCATTGAAAGAAAAAACTATGTCTATCTTTTGTCATTTTATTTATGAAAAATCCTATATTTTCAAAATATGGACGGACGAGGCACGCGCGCCTGTGTGAACTATCGAGACAATGATGAAGTATGTATAAAAGGCTCTTGAAAAGAAGATCCATCCCATCACATATGTATACCGATAGGTATGTGTGGTGTAAACGTTGCTCTCAAGCAAGAAAGACTCGACGCACTATGATCGATGTCCGATTACCTTTATTGTACATGCACAAATTGATTTTCATGGCATCTAGAAGGAATTCATTTTTTCGGTAAAAAGAACAAAAAAAACTCAGGGGCATTCCGAGAATTGAACTCGGGACCTCTCGCACCCTAAGCGAGAATCATAGCACTAGACCAAATGCCCTTTGATATTCTATTTTCCGAAAGTAAGTACTTATTCTATTACCTTGATACATGCGTCAGTGCTGTCCACACGATGATCTGAATCTTTTCTTTTTCTAGAAAACACGACGACCTGAATCTGAGATGGCAGTCAACTCTCTTGTGGATTCTTGTTTCAAAAAAAAAAACCTCTCTTGTGGATCTGGCCATCATGCGAGCTTACATGACATGCACTCACAGTGATTGACAAACAGTTCAGAAACACTGGTGGAAAAACAGGCTTCCGTCCAGCCCCATAAGTCGCGAAGCTGTAGGAACCGCGACTAATGGGACCTTTAGTCGCGGTTCTGGAGGTGAACCGCGACCAAAGGCCTGGGCCCAGCACGCTCGGTGGCCAAGACGTGAGGTCTTTAGTCACGGTTTGCCGGACAACCGCGACTAAAGGCCTTTTCGGCACCTTTTAGTCACGGTTTGCCGTGCCAACCGCAACTAAAGCCCTCCCCTATATATACCCATCCAGCAGCCAACACTTAGCCATTTGGAGCCATTCTCGTCTTCTCCGATTCCGATTCTCGCTTTGTTCGTCTCTGCGGCGCCCTCGGCGCCGCCCGCCGTCGCCCTCGCCCTCGGCGCGCCGCGTCGCCCCTCGCCCTCGGCGCCGCCCGCCGTCGCCCTCGCCTACAGCAGCGCGCCGGCCGGCCTCGTCTTTGCCGCCTCGCTCGCCCGCCCTCAACGCCGTCGACCGGCCTCCCTCGCCCACAGCGCGCCGCCTCGCTGCCTCGGTCTTGCCGCCTCGCTTCGCCCGCCCTCAACGCCGCCGACCGGCCTCCCTCGCCCACCGCGCGCGCGCCGCCTCCCTCGCCCGGCAATGGATAAGTGGCAGTGGTGGCAGGGGGAAACTCCTTCAAAATTAAAATAAAGCACAAAAGAAATAAAACAATACAAATTAAACAGAAAACAGGTTTAGGGGGGGGGGGGGCTAAAACCATAAACCTGTGGCGGCTTTTAGTCGCGGTTGGCGAAGAACCGCGACTAAAGGTCCTCCGCCCCGACGGCCGCCTGGCGCCCACGTGGACGGGCCGTTAGTCGCGGTTCTTAAACAGCCGCGACTAAAGGTGGGGGGCATTAGTCGCGCTTATTTGGTCGCGGTTGCCCAACCGCGACTAATGGCAGTTGCGAACCGCGATCAAAGGCCTTTTTTCCACCAGTGAAAAATTCGCCTTATAGTTTGGCATGAAGGGAGTACGTAATCTCCGTTGCTCCGTAGCCTAACAAACCTACACGATCTATACAAATATCCCTCGATTAGCAAGTTTGCCCTTCCATATACACTAGCCGAATGCCCGCGCGTTGGCATGGAATAGCAATTCAAAAGGATAAGCATAGCATGCAGCTTTTGACTGCGTTGGGGGCAAATATCTACATACACTTGCTTCTCTTCCTTTATATACAGGCAATGACCTCACGCCACTTGAGTTTCTTTCCTTGGCACACGTGTTATATTATGTTTATTTAAGTCGAACTTAATTAACTTTGATTACATTCATAGAAAATATCACCATTTACAATATCACATAGCTATACATTTCTCAATTTTTCTCTTAGTTATATTTTAGCTATTCTATTCTGTATAACATTATAATTGATGTGTTGAAAAAAAAAGTGAATTGTTGGTGTAAATATGACGTTTACACAACTAAACATGCCAGTGCCGCCCAGCTCCCGAGTGTCCCTTCTACGTCGTGACTCGTGATGGTGTCACCTCCCCAGTGTCGGCTCCCTCGAACTCCCTCTCCCCATGTTGCATCTCCACGACCATGGCACTACGTTAATTGCGCATTGCCCGTAGTGGCGGAGGTAGGAGGTGGCCAGTGAAGGAAATATGCCCTAGAGGCAATAATAAAGTTATTATTTATTTCCTTAATTCATGATAAATGTTTATTATTCGTGCTAGAATTGTATTAACCGGGAACTTAGAACATGTATGAATACATAGACAAAACATATAGTCCCTAGTATGCCTCTACTTGACTAGCTCGTTAATCAAAGATGGTTATGTTTCCTAACCATAGACATGTGTTGTCATTTGATGAACGGGATCACATCATTAGGAGAATGATGTGATGGACATGACCCATCCGCTAGCTTAGCATTATGATCGTGTCAGTTTCATTACTACTGCTTTCTTCATGACTTATACAAGTTCCTCAGACTATGAGATTATGTAACTCCCGAATACCGGAGGAACACTTTGTGTGCTACCAAACGTTACAATGTAAATGAGTGATTATAAATGTGCTCTAAAGGTGTCTCCGAAGGTGTTTGTTGGGTTGGCATAGATTGAGATTAGGATTTGTCACTCCGTGTTTCGGAGAGGAATCTCTGGGCCCTCTCGGTAATACTCATCACTATAAGCCTTGCATGCATTGTGACTTATGAGTTAGTTGCGGGATGAAGTGTTATAGAATGAGTAAAGAGACTTGCCGGTAACAAGATTGAACTAGGTATTGCGATACCGACGATCGAATCTCAGGCAAGTAACATACTGATGACAAACAACGTATGTTTTTATGCGGTTTGACCGATAAAGATCTTCATAGAATATGTAGGAACCAATATAAGCATCCAGGTTCCGCTATTGGTTATTGGCCGGAGATGTGTCTCGGTCATGTCTACATAGTTCTCGAACCCGTAGGGTCCGCACGCTTAACATTCGATGACAATTAGTATTATGAGTTTATGTGTTTTGATTTACCGAAGGTTGTTCGGAGTCCCGGATGTGATCACGGACATGACGAGGAGTCTCGAAATGGTCGAGACATAAAGATCGATATATTGGAAGGCTATATTTGGACACCAGAAAGGTTCCGAGAAGTTCGGGCATTTTTCCAGAGTACCGGAAGGTTACCGGAACCCCCCGGGGAGTCAATGGGCCTTAACGGGTCATGGTGGAAGAGAGGAGGAGGAGGCCTAGGTGGGGGCGCCCCCTCCCCCCCAAGCCCAGTCCGAATTGGGAAGGGGGCCGGTCCCCCTTTCCTTCTCTCCCTCTCCCTCTTCCTTCTTCTCCTACTCCAACTAGGGAAAGGGGAGACCTATTCCTACTGGGAGTAGGAATCCCCCCTTTAGGCGCTCCATAGAGGGTCGGCCCTACCCCTCCTCCACCTCTTTATTTACGGGGGAGGGGGCACCCCATAGATGCACAAGTTGATTGTTTAGCCGTGTGCGGTGCCCCCCTCCACAGATTTCCACCTTGGTCATATCGTCGTAGTGCTTAGGCGAAGCCCTGTGCCGGTAACTTCATCATCACCGTCACCACGTCGTCGTGCTGACGAAACTCTCCCGCTACCTCAGTTGGATCTAGAGTTCATGGGACGTCACCGAGCTGAACGTGTGCAGATCGTGGAGGTACCGTACCTTCGGTGCTAGGATCAGTCGGATCGTGAAGACTTATGACTACATCAACCAAGTTGTCATAACGCTTCCGCTTTCGGTCTACGATGGTACGTAGATAACACTCTACCCTTTTGTTGCTATGCATCACCTAGAAATAGATCTTGCGTGATCGTAGGAAAATTTCTGAAATTACGGCGTTCCCCAACAGTGGCATTCGAGCCAGCCCTATGCGTAGATGTTGTATACATGAGTAGAACATAAAGAGTTGTGGGAGATAATAGTCATACTGCTTTCCTGCATGTCATACTATGATTCAGCGGTATTGTTTGATGAAGCAGCTCAGACCGACATTACGCGTACGCTTAGACTGGTTCTACCGACGTGCTTCGCACATAGGTGGCTTAGTGAGTATCTGTTTCTCCAACTTTAGTTGAATCGAGGGTGGCTACGCCCGGTCCTTGTTGAAGGTTAAAACAGCACACTTGACAAAAAATCGTTGTGGTTTTGATGCGTAGGTAAGAACGGTTCTTGCTAGAAGCCCGTAGCAGCCACGTAAAACTTGCAACAACAAAGTAGAGGACGTCTAACTTGTTTTTGCAAGGCTTGTTGTGATGTGATATGGTCAAGGCATGATGTGATATAAATTGTTGTATGAGATGATCACGTTTTGTAACAAAGTTATCGGCAACTAGCAGGAGCCATATGGTTGTCGCTTTATTGTATGCAATGCAATCGCCTTGTAATTGTTTTACTTTATCACTGAGCGGTAGCGATAGTCGTAGTAACAATAAGTTGTCGAGACGACACTGATGCTACGATGGAGATCAAGGTGTCGTGCCGGTGACGATGGAGATCATGACGATGCTCCAGTGATGGAGATCATGAGCACAAGATGATGATGGCCATATCATGTCACATCTTTTAATTGCATGTGATGTTTAACTTTTATGCATCTTATTTTTCTTAGTACGGTGGTAGCATTATAAGATGATCCCTTACTAAATTTCAAGGTATAAGTGTTCTCCCGGAGTATGCACCGTTGCTACAGTTCTTCGTGCTGAGACACCACGTGATGATCGGGTGTAATAAGCTCTACGTTCACATACAACGGGTGCAAGCCAATTTTGCACATGCAGAATACTTGGGTTAAACTTGACGAGCCTAGCATATGCAGATATGGCCCAGGAACACTGCAGACCGAAAGGTCGAGCGTGAATCATATAGTAGATATGATCAACATAGTGATGTTCACCATTGAAAACTACTTCATCTCACGTGATGATCGGACATTTAGTTGATTTGGATCACGTGATCATTCAGATGACTAGAGGGATGTCTATCTAAGTGGGATTTCTTAAGTAATATGATTAATTAAACTTTGATTTATCATGAACTTAGTCCTGATAGTATTTTGTAAATTATGTTGTAGATCAATAGCTTGCGTTACAGCTTCCCTATGTTTTTTATATGCTCCTACAGAAAACTAAGTTGAAAGGTTATAGTAGCAATGATGCGAACTGATTCCGTGATCTGAGGTTTATCCTCTTTGCTGCACAGAAGAATTATGCCCTTGATGCACCGCTAGGTGGCAAAACTATTGCAGGAACGTTTGGCTAGCTTAATATGATGACTACTTGATAGTTTAGTGCACCATGCTTTACGGCTTAGAATCGGGACTTCAAAGACCTTTTGAACGTCATGGACCATATGAGATGTTCTAGGAGTTGAAGTTAATATTTCAAGGAAATACTCGAGTTGAGAGATATGAAGTATCCAACAAGTTCTATAGCTAAAAGATGGAGGAGAATAGCTCAAGCAGTGAGCATGTGCTCGGATTGTCTGGGTACTACAATCGCTTGAATCAAGTGGGAGTTAATCTTCCAGATAAGATAGTGATTGACAGAGTTCTCTAGTCACCATCACCAAGTTACTGGAACTTCGTGATGAACTATAGTATGCAAGGGATGACGAAAACAATTCCTGAGCTCTTCGTGATGCTGAAATCGACGAAGGTAGAAATCAAGAAAGAGCATCAAGTGTTGATGATTGACAAGACCACTAGTTTCAAGAAAAGGGCAAAGGGAAAGAAAGGGAACTTGAAGTATAATGGCTAGAAAGTTTTCACTCCCATGAAGAAGCCCAAAGCTGGACCAAAGCCTAAAACTGAGTGCTTGTACTGTAAAGGAAAATGTCACTCGAAGCAGAAATGCCCTGAATATTTGGTGGATAAGAAGGATGGCAAAGTGAACAAGGGTATATTTGATATACATGTTATTGATGTGTACCTTACTAGTGTTTATAGTAGCCCCTTGGTATTTGATACTTGATTAGTAACTCGAAACATGAGTTACAGAATAAACAGAGACTAGTTGAGGGTGAAGTGATGATGTGTGTTGGAAGTGGTTTCAAGATTGATATGATCATCATCGCACACTCCCTATACTTTCGAGATTAGTGTTGAACCTAAATAAATGCTATTTGGTGTTCGCGTTGAGCATAAATATGATTAGATCATGTTTATTGCGATATTATTCATCTAAGATAGATAATAAATTGTTATTCTGTTTACATGAATAAAACCTTCTATGGTCATACACCCAATGTTGTTGGTTTATTGAATCTTGATCGTAGTGATACACATATTCAAAATATTGATGCCAAAAGATGCAAAGTTGATAATGATAGTGCAACATATTTGTGGCACTGCCGTTTGAGTAATATGGCGTAAAGCGCATAAAGAAACTCCATAAAGATGGATTTTTGAAATCACTTGAATATGAATCATTTGATTCTTGCGAACCGTGCCTTATGGGCAAGAAAATAATGGAACGAGCTAGTAACTTATTGGAAATAATACATACCGATGTATGCGGTCCAATGAGTGTTGATGCTCGTGGCGGGTAACGTTATTTTCTGACCTTCACAGATGATTTGAGCAGATATGTGTATATCTACTTAATGATACGCAAGTCTGAAACATTTGAAAAGTTCAAAGAATTTCAGAGTGAAGTGGAGAATCATCGTAACAAGAAAATAAAGTTTCTATGATCTGACCGTGGAGGAGAATATTTGAGTTACAAGTTTGGCCTTCATTTAAAACAATGTGGAATAGTTTCACAGATCACGCCACATGGAACACTACAGCGTAATGGTGTGTCCGAACGTCGTAACCACACTTTATTGGATATGGTGCGATCTATGATGTCTCTTACCGGTTTACCACTATCGTTTTGGGATTATGCATTAGAGACAGCTGCATTCTCTTTAAATAGGGCACCATCAAAATCTGTTGAGACGACGCCTTATGAACTGTGGTTTTGCAAGAAACCAAAGTTGTCGTTTCTTAATGTTTGGGGTTGTGATGCTTATGTGAAAAAGCTTCAACCTGATAAGCTCAAACCCAAATCGGTGAAGTGCGTCTTCATAGGATACCCAAAGGAAACTGTTGGGTACACCTTCTATCACAAATCCGAAGGCAAAATATTTGTTGCTAAGAATGGATCCTTTCTAGAGAAGGAGTTTCTCTCGAAAGAAGTGAGTGGGAGGAAAGTAGAACTTGATGAGGTAATTGTAACTTCTCCCGGATTGGAAAGTAGTTCATCACAGAAATCAGTTCCAGTGATTCCTACACAAATTAGTGAGGAAGCTAATGATGATGATCATGAAACTTCAGATCAAGTTACTACAGAATCTCGTAGGTCTTTCATAGTATGGTCCGCACCAGAATGGTACGGTAATCCTATTCTGGAATGCATGTTACTAGACCATGATGAAACTACCAACTATGAGGAAGCGATGATGTAACATCCCAGTTTTCAATTTGGATGTTTTACATAGATCATCATATGCATATCATATTTATTCTCGCATTTTGTTGTGATCCTAGAAACCTTAAGCAACTCAAGGACCCAAGGAGAGAGTTGGAGATTTCACAAAATTCATATTTGAATTTGAAGAAAGTATCAATTTGATTTTATTAATTTTTTCTCCAATTATTTCCAATATTAAAAATAAATGGGAGAAGATAATATGACTTCTTCAACCTAAAAGAAATATTGGAGAAAGAATTTTAAAATCAAATTATTGTATTGGTATTCTATTTGAATTAGAAAAATATCGCATTTTTGAAAATTGCATATTAGTCCAGAAAAATTGTTCATCTTGTCCTAAATGTTAGGTTTGCACGGTGAACATTGTTTCTGGAAATTTTAGAATTTTTTTTATTCCTTCGCGACGAAAGTGGTTTCTAAAAAAAGTTCGGACCGACAGGGCCGAAGCCCAGCCGGCCCACGCAGCGTTGCCGCCTCCTGCTCGGGACTCCCGACCGCCGCCGCCTCGGAGTCCGGCGAGGACTCCGCATTGCCGCCGAGCCCTCCCGCAAGCAAGCCGCCGCCCCGGGGTCCTTTATAAGGAGCACCCCTGTTTGCCTCTTCTCCTCACCACCACCGCGTCGCACTGCAGCCACCGCCGCCCGCTGCCGAGCTCCACTGCCGGCGGCCTGCCGCTCAAGAACCGCCGCCGTCTCTTTCTTGATGCCGCCACTCCGCCACCGCCCGCCTACATGATAGTCCGCGCCGCCGACGCCCGAGCCGCCGCCGGATCTCGCCCCGCCGTTGACCGCGCCGAAAACCACGTTGACCGGTAAGAACCGGCCGGTTCTTTTCAGTATTTTTTTTGGTTTTTAGGGTTAGATCGGTTTAGTTTTTGTTTTGGTTTAATTAGTAAATGTTCGCTCCTTTGTTCGTTTTAACGAACGGTTTTCGTTTGTTTAGTTCTGTTAGCGAACGTTCGCGTCATAGTTTTTTTTTCTTTTTAGTTATTTTCGGCCAGGGACTTATCCGCGAATAGTTTTCTCGCATTTTAGCCCCTGATCTTAAAATCAGCGTAACTTTTTACTCGTTTACCCAAATTAGATGAGACCAACGCCTAAATCTTTGTATCGTTTTGTTCTTCCCAGTTAACCAACTTGAACATGATTTTGACACTGTAAAATTTGAGTTTAGTTTAGATTAGTAACGATCTTGTTTCGTTCTTATTTTGAGTTTCGTTTCTCCGTTTGAGTTGTTTCTTTTTGCCAATCGTAGCTAATCACTTGTACCTATTATTAAGATCTAATACACATGATAATAATGCTGTTAGGTTTTGCTTTTGTTAGTTTAAGCCGTTTTTTGCTTCATGTTTGATTTGGATCTTTTCTCGGTTTTCTCGTTGTTTCGTTTGAGTGATTGCTTATGTATGCTACTGTTTGTCTACGCTAGATTACCCGGAGTGCGAATCTTGTTACTTCGAATCTCTAGAGTTTGCAGATCATCAGCAAGGCAAGTTACACTTTGATCATACTCTTTTATACCCAGTTTTTACTATGCATTAGTATTACCCCTCAAATATTTGCATGAGTAGGATTTGGGAACATGTGGTTTGGTTGTAGAAACTGAGGTAGGAACCTAATACCTTTTGAACACCCCGGGAATATATGTTATGCTTATTTATTGCTTAGTGAGGGAGTCCCGGACTAGGGGGTATCTGGATAGCCGGACTATCGTCACGACCGGACTCCAATACTATGAAGATACTGAAGGAAATATGCCCTAGAGGCAATAATAAAGTTATTATTTATTTCCTTATATCATGATAAATGTTTATTATTCATGCTAGAATTGTATTAACCGGAAAACATAATACATGTGTGAATACATAGACAATCAGATAAGTCACTAGTAAGCCTCTACTAGACTAGCTCATTAATCAAAGATGGTTATGTTTCCTAACCATAGACATGTGTTGTCATTTGATTAATGGGATCACCTCATTAGAAGAATGATGTGATTGACATGACCCATTCCGTTAGCTTAGCACTTGATCGTTTAGTATATTGCTATTGCTTTCTTCATGACTTATACATGTTCCTATAACTATGAGATTATGCAACTCCGTTTACGGAGGAACACTTTGGGTACTACCAAGCGTCACAACGTGAATCGGGTGATCATAAAGGAGTACTACAGGTGTCTCCAAAGGTACTTGTTGGGTTGGCGTATTTCGAGATTAGGTTTTGTCACTCCGATTGTCGGAGAGGTATCTCTGGGCCTTCTCGGTAATACACATCACATAAGCCTTGCAAGCATTGCAACTAATGATTTAGTTGTGAGATGATGTATTACGGAACGAGTAAAGAGACTTGCCAAGAATTTAGATTGAACTAGGTATTGGATACCGACGATCGAATCTCGGGCAAGTAACATACCGATGACAAAAGGAACAACGATATGTTGTTATGCTTGGTGCGACCGATAAAGATCTTCGTAGAAAATGTAGGAACCAATATGGGCATCCAGGTCCCGCTATTGGTTATTGACCGGAGATGTGTCTCGGTCATGTCTACATTGTTCTCGAACCGTAGGGTCCGCACGCTTAAGGTTTCGATGGACGGTTATATTATGAGTTTGTGTATTTTGATGTACGAAGGTTGTTCGAGTCCGGATATGATCACGGACATGACGAGGAGTCTCGAATTGGTCGAGACATAAAGATTAATATATTGGACGGATATATTTGGACACCGGAAAGGTTAGGAGAAGTTTGGAGCTCGGGAGGTTCTGGAACCCCGGGAGGTATATGGGCCTTATTGGGCCCATGTAGGTGGAAGGAGAAGGAACAAGGGAGGCGCGCCCCCAAGCCCAATCCGAATTGGGGAGGGGGCCGCCCCTTTCCTTTCTCCTTCCCCTCTTCCTATTCCTACTACTAGTACTACTTCCTAATACTAGTACTCCTTCCTTCCCTCCAAATAAGATAAGGAAAGAGAGGAAACCTACTTTGAGTAGGTTTCTCCCTCCTATGGCGCGCCCCCCTTGTGGCCGCCACCTCCTCCCTCCCTCCTTTATATACAGGGGTGGGGGGCACCCTAGGACACACAAGTTGATCCTTGAGATCGTTCCTTAGCCGTGTGCGGTGCCCCCCTCCACCATATTCCACCTCGGTCATATTGTAGCGGTGCTTAGGCGAAGCCCTGCGTCGGTGAAACATCAAGATCGTCACTGCGCCCGTCGTCTTGACGGAACTCCCTCTCCCGGAGCTTTGCTTTGGATCGGAGCCGAGCAGCGTCATCGAGCTGAGCGTGTGCCAAGAACTCGGAGGCGCCGAGTAACGGCGCTGGATCGGCTGGATCGCAAGGAGAACGTCTGACTACTTCCTCTACGTCATCATCGACTCGGAGGTGCCGGAGTAACGCACCTTTGGGATCGGCAGGATCGCGAGGAGAGCGTCTGACTACTTCCTCTACGTTGTGATCGCTTCCGCTTTGGTCTCACGAGTGCGTAGACAACACTCTCCCTTCTCGTTGCTATGCCATCACCATGGTCCCGTATGTGTGCGTGGGAAAATTTTGAAATTACTCGTTCCCCAACGGTGGCATCCGAGCCTGGTTTTATGCGTTGATGTCATATGCACGAGTAGAATACAAGTGAGTTGTGGGCGATACAAGTCATACTGCCTACCGGCATGTCATACTTTGGTTCAGCGGTATTGTGAGATGAAGCGGCCGGACCGACATTACGCGTGCGCTTACGCGAGACTGGTTTCACTTTATTACGAGCACTCGTGCTTAAAGGTGGCTGGCGGGTGTCTGTCTCTCTCACTTTAGTTGAACCGAAAGTGTGGCTACGCCCGGTCCTTGAGAAGGTTAAAGCGGAGTCTATTTGTGAAGTATCGTTGTGGTTTAATGCGTAGGAAAGAAGCGGTTCTTGCTCAGCCCATAGCAGCCACGTAAAACTTGCAACAACAAAGTAGAGGACGTCTAACTTGTTTTTGCAGGGCATGTTGTGATGTGATATGGTCAAGGCGTGATGCTATATTTTATTGTATGAGATGATCATGTTTTGTAACCAAGTTATCGGCAATGGCGGGGAGCCATATGGTTGTCGCTTTATTGTATGAAATGCAAGCATACATAATTGATTTACTTTATCACTAAGCGGTAGCGATAGTCGTAGAAGCAATAGATGGCGTGGCGACAACGATGCTACGATGGAGATCAAGGTGTCGGCGCGGTGGCGATGGTGATCATGACGGTGCTTGAGATAGAGATCACAAGCACAAGATGATGATGGCCATATCATATCACTTATATTGATTGCATGTGATGTTTATCCTTTATGCATCTTATTTTGCTTTGATTGACGGTAGCATTTTAAGATGATCTCTCATTAAAATTATCAAGTAGTGTTCTCCACGAGTATGCACCGTTGCCAAAGTTAAATGCGTGCGAGACACCACGTGATGATCGGGTGTGATAAGCTCTCGTCCATCTACAACGGGTGCAAGCCAGTTTTGCACACGCAGAATACTCAGGTTATACTTGACGAGCCTAGCATATGCAGATATGGCCTCGGAACACGGAGACCGAAAGGTCGGCGTGAATCATATAGAAGATATGATCAACATAAGATGTTCACCATTGAAAACTACTCCATCTCACGTGATGATCGGTTATGGTTTAGTTGATTTGTATCACGTGATCACTTAGATGACTAGAGAGATGTATGTCTAAGTGGGAGATCTTTAGTAATATGATTAATTAAAAACTTAAATTTATCATGAACTTAGTACTGATAGTATTTTGCTTGTCTATGTTTCTTTGTAGATAGATGGCTCGTCTTTGTTGTTCCGTTGAATTTTAATGCGTTCCTTGAGAAAGCAAAGTTGAAAGATGATGGTAGAAATTACACGGACTGGGTCCGTAACTTGAGGATTATCCTCATTTCTGCACGGAAGAATTACGTCCTGGAAGCACCGCTGGGTGCGAACTGCTTTGCAGAACAACGCCGGAAGTTGTGAACATCTGGCGAGCAAAGCTGATGACTACTCTATAGTTCGGTGTGCCATGCTTTACGGCTTAGAACCGGGTCTTCAACGGCGTTTTGAGCGTCATGGAGCATATGAGATGTTCCAAGAGTTGAAGTTAATATTTCAAGCAAATGCCCGGATTGAGAGATATGAAGTCTCCAATAAGTTCTATAGCTGCAAGATGGAGGAGAAACAGTTCTGTCGGTGAGCACATACTCAAAATGTGCAGGTATAATAATCACTTAATTCAATTTGGGAGTTAATCTTACGGATGATAGTGTCATTGATGAGAATTCTCCAATCACGCCACCAAGCTACAAGAGCTTCGTGATGAACTATAATATGCAAGGGATGACTAAGACAATTCTGAGCTCTTCGCAATGCTAAAAAGCAGCGGAGGTAGAAATCAAGAAAGAGCATCAAGTGTTGATGGTCAACAAGACCACTAGTTTCAAGAAAAAGGGCAAAGGGAAGAAGAAGGGGAACTTCAAGAAGAACAACAAACAAGTTGCTGCTCAAGGGAAGAAACCCAAGTCTGGACCTAAACCTGAAATCGAAGTGCTTCTCTGCAAGCGGTAGTCCTTTGGAAGCGGAACTGCCCCAAGTATTTGGCGGATAAGAAGGATGGCAAGGTGAACAAAGGTATATGTGATATACATGTTATTGATGTGTACCTTACTAGAGCTCGCAGTAGCACTGGGTATTTGAATCTGGTTACATGTTGCTAATATTTGCAACTTCGAAAGCAGGGACTACAGATTAGCGAACAACGGCAAAGGGCGAGGTGGCGATGCGTGGGAAATGGTTCCAAAGTCGATGTGATCGCGGTCGGCACGCTACCTCTACATCTACCTTCGGGATTAGTTTTAGACCTAAATAATTGTTATTTGGTGCGGCGTTAAGCATGAACATTATATCTGGATCTTGTTTGATGCGAGGCGGTTATTCATTTAAATCGAGAGAATAAACGTTGTTCTATTTATATGAATAATATCTTTTATGGTCATGCACCCTTGAAGAGTGGTCTATTTTAATGAATCTCGATAGTAGTGATACACATATTCATAATGTTGAAACCAAAAGATGCAGAGTTGATAATGATAGTGCGACTTATTTGTGGCATTGCCGTTTAGGTCATATCGGTATAAAGCGCATGAAGAAACTCCATACCGATGGACTTTTGGAGTCACCTGATTATGAATCACTTGGCACTTGCAAATCGTGCCTCATGGGCAAGATGACTAAAACCCCGTTCTCCGGTACTATGGAGAGAGCAACAGATTTGTTGGAAATCATACATACAGATGTATGTGGTCCAATGAATGTTGAGGCTCGTGGCGGATATCGTTATTTTCTCACCTTCACAGATGATTTAAGCGAGATATGGGTATATCTTCTTAATGAAACATAAGTCTGAAACATTTGAAAAGTTCAAAGAATTTCAGAGTGAAGTTGAAAATCATCGTAATAAGAAAATAAAGTTTCTACGATCTGATCGTGGAGGCGAATATTTGAGTCACGAGTTTGGTCTACATTTGAAACAATGCGGAATAGTTTACGCAACTCACGCCACCCGGAACACCACAGCGCAATGGTGTGTCGAACGTCATGTCGCACTTTACTAGATATGGTGCGATCTATGATGTCTCTTACAGATTTACCGCTATCGTTTTGGGGTTATGCTCTTGAGACGGCCGCATTCACGCTGAATAGAACACCGGCAAAATCCATTGAGACGACACCTTATGAACTGTGGTTTAGCAAGAAACCAAAGTTGTCGTTTCTTAAAGTTTGGGGATGCGATGCTTATGTGAAAAAGCTTCAACCTGATAAGCTCGAACCTAAATCGGAGAAATGTATCTTCATAGGATACCCAAAGGAGACGAGTTGGGTACACCTTCTATCACAGATCCGAAGGCAAAACATTTGTTGCTAAGAATGGATCCTTTCTAGAGAAGGAGTTTCTCTCGAAAGAAGTGAGTGGGAGGAAAGTAGAACTTGATGAGGTAATCTGTACCTTCTCCCTTATTTGAAAGTAGTTTAGCACGTAAACCAGTTTCTGCGATATCTACACCAAATAGTGAGGAAGTTGATGATGTTGATCATGAAACTTCAGATCAAGTTACTCTGAGAACCTCGTAGATCAACCAGAATAAAATCCGCACTGCAGTGGTACGGCAATCCTGTTACGGAAGTCATGCTACTAGATCATGATGAACCTCACGAACTATGAAGAAGCGATGGTGAGCCCAGATTCCATAAAATGGCTTGAGGCCATGAAATCTGAGATGGGATCCATGTATGAAAACAAAGTGTGGACTTTGGTTGACTTGCCCGAGAATCGGCAAGCAATAGAAAACAAGTGGATCTTCAAGAAGAAGACTGACGCTGATGGTAATATTGTTGTCTACAAAGCTCGACTTGTCGCAAAGGGGTTTCGACAAGTTCAAGGGATTGACTACGATGAGACCTTCTCACCCGTAGCGATGCTTAAGTCTGTCCGAATCATGTTAGCAATTGCGCATTTTATGATTATGAAATTTGGCAAATGGATGTAAAGACCGCATTCCTGAATGGGTTTACGGAAGAAGAGTTGTATATGATGCAACGAGAAGGTTTTATCGATCCAAAGGGAGCTAACAAAGTGTGCAAGCTCCAGCGATCCATTTATGGACTGGTGCAAGCATCTCGGAGTTGGAATAAACGCTTTGATAGTGTGATCAAAGTATTTGGGTTTATCTGAGACTTTTGGAGAAGCTTTGTATTTACAAGAAAGTGAGTGGGAGCTCTGTAGCATTTACGATATTATATGTAGATGACATATTACTAATCGGAAATGATATAGAATTTCTGGATAGCATAAAGGGATACTTAAACAAGAGTTTTTTGATGAAAGACCTTGGTGAAGCTGCTTACATATTGGGCATCAAGATCTATAGAGATAGATCAAGACGCTTAATTGGACTTTCACAAAGCACATACCTTGATAAAGTTTTGAAGAAGTTCAAAATGGATCGAGCAAAGAAAGGTTTTTACCTGTATTACAAGGTGTGAGATTGAGTCGGACTCAATGCCCGACCACATGAGGAAGATAGAGAGAAAATGAAAGATGTTCCCTATGCTTCAGCCATAGGCTCTATCATGTATGCAATCTTTGTGTACCAGACACTGGCGTATGCTTAGCTGTAAGCTTGGCGGGAAGGTACCAAAGTAATCCAGGAGTGGATCCTTTGGACAACGGTCAAGAACATCTGAAATACGAAAAGGACTAAGGATATGTTTCTCGTATATGGAGGTGACAAAGAGCTAGTCGTAAATGGTTACGTCGATCGAGCTTTGACACTGATCCGGACGATTCTAAATCGCAAACCCGGATCGTGTTTTTGTTAAACGGTGGAGCTGTCGGTTGGTGCAGTTCTAAACAAAGCGTCGTGGCGGGATCTACGTGTGAAGCGGAGTACATAGCTGCTTGAGCAGCGAATGAAGGAATGCGGATGAAAGAGTTCATTTCCGATCTAGATGTTATATCTAGTGCATCGGGACCAATAAAGATCTTCTGTGACAATCTCTGGTGCAATTGCCTTGGCAAAGGAATCCAGATTTCACAAGAGGACCAAGCATATCAAGAGGCGCTTCAATTCCATTCGGGACCAAGTCCAAGTGGGAGACATAGAGATTTGCAAAATACATACGGATCTGAGCGTTGCGGACCCGTTGACTAAGCGTCTTCCACGAGCAAAACATGATCGACACCAAGACTCCATGGGTGTTAGAATCATTCTTGAGTAATCTAGATTATTGACTCTAGTGCAAGTGGGAGACTGAAGGAAATATGCCCTAGAGGCAATAATAAAGTTATTATTTATTTCCTTATATCATGATAAATGTTTATTATTCATGCTAGAATTGTATTAACCGGAAAACATAATACATGTGTGAATACATAGACAAACAGATACGTCACTAGTAAGCCTCTACTAGACTAGCTCATTAATCAAAGATGGTTATGTTTCCTAACCATAGACATGTGTTGTCATTTGATTAATGGGATCACCTCATTAGAAGAATGATGTGATTGACATGACCCATTCCGTTAGCTTAGCACTTGATCGTTTTATATATTGCTATTGCTTTCTTCATGACTTATACATGTTCCTATAACTATGAGATTATGCAACTCCCGTTTACGGAGGAACACTTTAGGTACTACCAAAGCGTCACAACGTGGCTGGGTGATCATAAAGGAGTACTACAGGTGTCTCCAAAGGTACTTGTTGGGTTGGCGTATTTCGAGATTAGGTTTTGTCACTCCGATTGCTCGGAGAGGTATCTCTGGCCTTCTCGGTAATACACATCACATAAGCCTTGCAAGCATTGCAACTAATGAGTTAGTTGTGAGATGATGTATTACGGAGCGAGTAAAGAGACTTGCCGATGCTTGAGATTGAACTAGGTATTGGATACCGGCGATCGAATCTCGGGCAAGTAACATCTTGATGACAAAAGGAACAACGTATGTTGTTATGCGGTCTGACCGATAAAGATCTTCGTAGAAAATGTAGGAACCAATATGGGCATCCAGGTCCCGCTATTGGTTATTGACCGGAGATGTGTCTCGGTCATGTCTACATTGTTCTCGAACCGTAGGGTCCGCACGCTTAAGGTTTCGATGGACGGTTATATTATGAGTTTGTGTATTTTGATGTACGAAGGTTGTTCGGAGTCCGGATATGATCACGGACATGACGAGGAGTCTCGAATTGGTCGAGACATAAAGATTAATATATTGGACGGATATATTTGGACACGGAAAGGTTCGGAGAAGTTTGGAGCTCGGGAGGTTACTGGAACCCCGGGAGGTATATGGGCCTTATTGGGCCCATGTAGGAAGGAAGGAGAAGGAACAAGGGAGGCGCGCCCCCAAGCCCAATCCGAATTGGGGAGGGGGCCCCTTTCCTTTCTCCTTCCCCTCTTCCTATTCCTACTACTAGTACTACTTCCTAATACTAGTACTCCTTCCTTCCCCCTCCAAATAAGATAAGGAAAGAGAGGAAACCTACTTGGAGTAGGTTTCCCCCTCTATGGCGCCCCCCTTGTGGCCGGCCACCTCCTCCCTCCCTCCTTTATATACGGGGTGGGGGCACCCTAGGACACTGAAGTTGATCCTTCAGATCGTTCCTTAGCCGTGTCTGGTGCCCCCTCCACCATATTCCACCTCGGTCATATCGTGGCGGTGCTTAGGCGAAGCCCTGCGTCGGTGAAACATCAAGATCGTCACCACGCCGTCGTCTTGTGGAACTCCCTCTCCCGGAGCTTTGCTTTGGATCGGAGCCCGAGGAGCGTCATCGAGCTGAGCGTGTGCCAAGAACTCGGGCGCCGGAATGCTTGGCGCTGGGATCGGCTGGATCGCAAGGAGAACGTCGACTACTTCCTCTACGTCATCATCGACTCGGAGGTGCCGGAGTAACTTGACCTTTGGGATCGGCAGGATCGCGAGGAGAACGTCGACTACTTCCTCTATGTTGTGATCGCTTCCGCTTTGGTCTCTGAATGCGTAGACAACACTCTCCCTTCTCGTTGCTATGCCATCACCATGGTCCTGTGTGTGCGTAGGAAAATTTTGAAATTAGTACGTTCCCCAACAGATACAAGATTGAAGACTTCGTCCCGTGTCCGGATGGGACTTTCCTTGGCGTGGAAGGCAACTTTGGCGATACGGATATGCAGATCTCCTACCATTGTAATCGACTCTGTGTAACCCTAACCTATCTGGTGTCTATATAAACCAGAGGGTTTTAGTCCGTAGGACGAACAACAATCATACCATAGGCTAGCTTCTAGGGTTTAGCCTCCTTGATCTCGTGGTAGATCTACTCTTGTACTACCCATATCATCAATATTAATCAAGCAGGAGTAGGGTATTACCTCCATCGAGAGGGCGAACACAGGTAAAAACATCGTGTCCCTTGTCTCCTGTTACCATCCGCCTAGACGCACAGTTCGGGACCCCCTACCCGAGATCCGCCGGTTTTGACAACGACATTGGTGCTTTCATTGAGAGTTCCTCTGTGTCGTCGCCGATAGGCCCGATGGCTCCTTCGATCATCAACAACGACGTGGTCCAGGGTGAGACTTTTCTCCCCGAACAGATCTTCGTGTTCGGCGGCTTTGCACTGCGGGCCAATTCGCTTGGCCATCTGGAGCAGATCGAAAGCTACGCCCCTGGCCATCAGGTCAGATTTGGAAGTTTGAACTATACGGACGATATCCGCGGAGACTTGATCTTCGACGGATTCGAGCCGCGGCCAAGCGTGCCGCACTGTCTCGATGGGCATGATCTAGCTCTGGCAGCGAACAGTGCCACGAGGCCGCACCAAAGATTCGCTCCGACCCTTAATCCGGAGCGGATTCCCCGATCAGGGACGAGTGGTTGGACACCGCCTCGGGGCTACAATCTCTCTGGCGATTGAGCGAACTCCATCCTGTCGCTGCGAAGACCTTGACTCCAGGGTGTCGGACTCCTCTCCGGACTCCGAACCCTCCGCGCCCTTGCCAATCGAATCTGATTGGGCGCCCGTTATGGAGTTCACGGCCGCGGACATCTTTCAGCACTCGCCCTTTGGCGACATTCTGAATTCGCTAAAGTCTCTCTCTTTATCCGGAGAGCCCTGACCGGACTGCGGAAAGGAAGGTTGGGATACGGACGACGAAATTCAACACCCACCCACAACCCACTTTGTAGCCACTGTCGATGATTTAACCGACATGCTCGACTTCGACTCCCAAGACGTCGACGGTATGGACGACGACGCCGGAGATGACCAAGACCCAGCGCCTCTGAGGGCCTTTGGAAGGCCACCTCGTCATATGACATATACATGGTGGACATCCCAAAAGATGGGAACGGCGATGGAACAATGGAGGATGACCCCTCCAAGAAACAGCCGAAGCGCCGATGTCAGCGGCGCCGCTCTAAATCCCGCCACAATAAAAACGGTGATTCCGGCATTGGAGATAATAACAACCCGGAAAGTGCCAAAGAGAACCCCTCCGGCGGGACTCGGTAGCGGGAGGAGGGAGAAGCAAGTCCGCACGACGGTGGCAGAAAAAGAGGTCGAGGGCGATAATTATGCGCCTCCCTCCGCAGATGAGGCAAGCCTCGACAACGCATTTAATTTGTCGTGCTGAGCATCCCTTGAACAGGAGCGTTTCAAACGCAGGCTTATAGCCACGACAAGCAGCCTCAAGAAAAAGCAGCAACAGCTTAGAGCTGACCAGGATCTGCTAGCTGACAGATGGACCGAAGTCCTTGCAACCGAAGAGTGTGAACTCAAACTCCCCTCCAAAAGCTACCCCAAACACAGGCCGTTGCCTCGATCAGAGAAGGAAGCACCCAAGTCACCAGCGCACGACATGGCAGACCGGCCACCCTGCGTGCTTGACGGAGAGAAGCCTCTCGGCCCTCCGCTCAAGCCACACCCCGACGCCGCTCAAAAAGTACCAAGGCGCGGGAAAACGCGCCGGACTTGTGAGATATATTGGAGGATAAGGCAAAACATACAAGATCGATCTACGGATCGCGTGGGCGCCCAACCATGCTGGATGATTACCGTTGCGCCGGATACAGCAAACCCGGCCGTGCCGAACACAATAGACAAAGCTCATATCACCTACGTCGTGATATAGCCCAATACAGTGGCGCCGCACACCCACTATGCTTCATAGATGAAGTAATGGATCATCCAATCCCCGAGGGCTTCAAACCCGTAAACATCGAATCATACGATGGTACCACAGATCCTGCGGTCTGGATCAAGGACTATCTCCTCCATATGCACATGGCCCGCGGTGATGATCTACATGCCATCAAAGACCTCCCACTCAAGCTTAAAGGACCAGCTCGGCATTGGCTCAACAGCTTGCCAGCAGACTCAATTGGTTGTTGGGAGGACACGGAAGCCGCATTCCTCGATAACTTCCGGGCACATATGCGACCACCAGACGCCGATGAACTTAGCCACATAATCCAGCAGCGGAAGAATCGGCGAGACAATTACGGACACGGTTCCTAACAAAGAAAAATCAAATCGTTGTTTGTCCGGATGCAGAGGCCCTTGCAGCCTTCAAACATAACATCCGCGATGAGTGGCTTGCCCGGCACCTAGGACAGGAAAAGCCAAAATCCATGGCAGCCCTCACAACACTCATGACCCGCTTTTGTGCGGGAGAGGACAGCTGGCTAGCTCGAAGCAACAACTTGGCCAAACATCCTGATAGTTCGGATACCAAGGACAACAATGGCAGGTCGCGTCGCAATAAGAACAAGCGCCGCATTAATGGTGATAACACTGAAGATACGACCGTCAATGCCGGATCCAGAGGCTCTAAACCCGGTCAGCGGAAGAAGCCATTCAAAAGAAATACCTAGGGCCCGTCCAACTTGGACCGAATACTCGATCGCTTGTGCCAGATACATGGCAACCCCGAAAAACCAGCCAATCACACCAACAGGGATTGTTGGGTGTTCAAGCAAGCGAGCAAGTTAAGTGCGAACTCAATGACAAGGGGCTGCATAGCGATGACGAGGAAGAACCCGCCGGCGAACAATAGAGGATGAAGGGTTTTCCCACGCAAGTGCGGACGGTGAACATGATATACGCAACCCACATACCCAAAAGGGAGCGGAAGCGTGCACTAAGGGGCGATATATGCGATGGAGCCAGTCGCCCTGAAGTTCAACCCATGGTCTTCCTGCCTGTTAACCTTCGATCGAAGGGACCACTACACTAGCTTCCGTCAGGGCGGTTTCGCCGCATTGGTTCTTGACCCAATTATCGACGGATTTCACCTAACCAGTAGTCACGATGGACGGCGGCAGCTGAACCTTCTTTATCGGGATACAATGCGCAAAATGGGCATAGACCCTCAAGGATTAAACCTACAAAGGCGACCTTTAAAGGCGTCATACCGGGTGTAGAGGCCAGTTATGCGGGCTCGGTTACACTCGAAGTGGTCTTCGGATCCCGGATAACTTCCGGCGAAGAGTTAATCTTCGACATCGTCTCATTCCGCAGCGGCTATCATACCTTTGCTTTCGGACGAACCGCATTGCAAAGTTCAATGCGGTGCCACACTACGCATACCTCAAGCTCAAGATGCCAGGCCCTCGAGGAGTAATCACGGTCAATGGAAACACCGAACGCTCTCTTGAGCGGAGGAGCACACGGCGGCCCTCGCGGGCGGAGGTACAAAGCAGCATCTCACAGCAACTCTCGAGTCCGGCCATTAAGCGTCCGGACAACATCAGCAGCGCCCAGAGTAACCTACAACAACAAGACCGCCTGCACGATTCAAGCATCGCGTAGCAATCCGGCCCCAACCCCAGCCCTCGCGAAATTGCGAAGCTAGTATTACGCGTACATAATTACGCTCTGGAGATACCATGGGCATATGGGGAGGGGCAAGACCACGACACGCCAAGAATGCGGCTCGACCGCACCAGGGGCTCCCGATTGTGTCATTCTTTTCCTTTTTTCCTTTTTCTTCATTTTTCATACTTTCAGGACTCCGTCTTTCAGAACTCACGATGCAACAGCCTGGGAAACAGTAAGCCACGTCGAAGTGTTCAGGTGGTCTCTATTACGAGCATTATACCTGTTTTACATACCATCCCACAGCTTACCCCTGGAGGGGGACATGTTAGATAGTCCCATCCCTTGCTTACCGCACTATTTGTATCGTTCTTCTTTCATTGCAGTGCCTTTTTGAATAAACAATACATAGCTTTTGCTTATTATTGCTCTACTTCCTTTATCTATACATATGTCCATTTCACGACATGTTGCAACCGTACACTTTGGTACGGCCAATACACCAGGGGCTTAAGTATCCCAAAATTATGGTGTGATAAGTCCAAACACTTTCACAAGTGCGGCACCCCGAACTTATAGCATTATATGAATCGGCTCCGAATCATGTCTTGGGTCAATAGTTGGGTTTGCCCGGCTCCCGTGTTTTGGTACCTTACGTTCCGCTATATCGGCTAAGGTAGCACCGGGAGAACCATTGCGATTGTGCCCCAGTTGAGCTGGCCCGAGCACCTCAATGGAGAAAGCTAAAACTGACCGTCATGATAGGGCGAGAGCCGGTCGCTGTTCGAGAGGTTTTTTCGGGTCCCTAAAGACTTATGCCGCTTATAGCGAGGAACCGGAATTGTCCGCTAAGGCGTGGATAGCGCCCCGAACTCGGTCTTCCGAATACTAGGGGCTTCTCCGAAATTTAAAATTATAGAATTCTATGGCTAAGTGAGAGTGTTCAAGCATTATATGTCCGGTTGCCTTGTTCGTTGTGTTGAGTGCCTCCTAGATGGACCCAAGAATGGGAACAAGAGTGCTCAAGTTTATCCCGAACACCCCAAAGACTCGTGGCATGGGGGCTGAAGCCAACGACTTGCCATCTCTCAAATTTGATAAACGACCGCCTGAAGGTAATATTTTAAATTAATAAGCGTTGCTTAGCGCATATGAACAAGTTTTCAGCGTCAGGATAACAAATGCGAGTTTATTCAAAAATTAAATCTTTGGAGCACTCATCCGCTATTCGGCGGGCACCCTTCAGGAGGCCCTCATAGTACATTTCGGGCGTGCGATGCTCATGGCCCTTCGGTGGCCCGTCCGTCACAAGCCTCTCCACATCTAGCTTGCCCCAGTACACTTTACCACGGGCGAGGGCCCGACGGACACCTTCAATGCAGACGGAGCGCTTGATGACTTCAAGCCGTGGACAGGCATCCACCAGCCGCTGCACCAAGCCAAAGTAGCTCCCGGGCATGGCCTCCAATGGCCACCCGGCGCTTATAAGGCCCTTCATGGCCTGTTCGGCGACCTTGTGGAGCTCGACCAGCTGCTTCAGCTGGTCGCTCAGGGGCACCGAATGTTCGGCCTCAGCATGCTGAGACCAGAACACCTTTTCCGTCGAGCTCCCCTCCTTGGCGCGATAGAATGCGGCAGCATCAGATACACTACGGGGCAAATCTGCGAATGCTCCTGGAGAGCTTCGAATCCGGGTAAGTAATAGGTAATTCACTTTCACATGCTTGCTTTTCATAAAGAATTCCTTACCCGCCGCTATATTCTTTAAAGACTCAATTTCTTGGAGGGCTTTTTGGGCCTCGGCCTTAGCAGCTTTGGCACTCTCAAGAGCCGAGGCGAGCTCGGACTCTCGAGTCTTCGAGTCACGCTCCAAACTCTCGTGTTTTTCCACGAGAGCTTGGAGCTCTTTCACCTCTGTAGCCAGCTGCGCCTCCCCCTTCTCTCGCTCGGTGCGTTCCATGGCCGCTTTGTCTTCGACCATGGACACCGCTTCCTTCAGGGTCGCCACCTCGTTCGTGGCCCCTGCAGTACCCAAGTTATTCCTGTTATTTTTTGCAACCAAAACCTTTTCTATAAGGTATTTCTTTAATAAGGTATTACTTACCTTCCTTGTCCTCAAGCTGCTTCTTGCCTTGTCCGAGCTTGTTCTCGGACCGCTCGAGGTTCTGCTTCAATGCATTGACCTCCGCAGTCAGTGCGGAAGAGGTCAGCAGCGTAGCCTGCATTCCCATATTGACATACTTATGTTAGACTCCTGCATATATCTTTTTAGATCCTTAGTCCGGCTTTTCTTTCCGAACACCGAACTAAGCATCAGAGGCTACTGTCTATGCGGTAATATTTTTAAATATTCTAAACTTACCTCAAAGCTCGTTAGAAGGATGGTACAGGCTTCGTCAAGACGCTCTTGGCGGATCGAACTGTCCGGATCACCGCACTCATCACGGGCGGTGCTCCTCCTCGATGGAAGCGGCTGTTAAGCGCCTCGATGCTATCTGGTGCCTCCGGTTGGGCGGAGGACACCGGCGTCTTACCCTTCTTGCGAAGGATCCGCTGGCCGGACTTCGGAACCGCTGATGGTTCCGGCATGGAGTCCGGATGAGGGTCGGGACTTGTGGCACCTCCTGCGCCACCTCCTCTTGACCAAGCCCCTCTTGGATCCCCACCGCGGCGTCGTCCACAGCGTGAGGCGAGGAGGCGGTTGGAAGCGAGGTACTCTCCATTTCCGACGAGCCCAGGGACCCGCTCGATGAATCGGCGAACTCGCCCTTGGGCGGGCTGCACAATTGTTCGACATTAGAGAACATTCTGCAATAATAAAAAAGTTATGGGTATTCGGACACTTATGATCTCGCCAGGGGCTTAGCCCTCGTAGGCCAATCCTCCTCGTCGTCGTCGACGTTGGTGGAGAAGTCCGGAGGAAGGGTTCTTCCCTTCTTGGACCATCCGGCCTCCCCAGTTGGGGCGGCCTTCCTTTTCTTCTCCTCTCCCGCTGGGGGTGGAGCTTCTTCTTCTTCCTCCTCGTCCTCAGGAGAAGATTCTGCATCAGAATCTGACAGCACCTGGCGTCGGGAGCTCCTTCGAGTTCCCGTGGCCTCCTTCTTGGCCTTCTTCTCCGGCACCACATGCGGCGCCGGGGCCAGCAGCCCCGTCAATCGGGCGTCCTCCGGGTCTTCCGGCAAAGGAGCCGGAGAGTTAATCTGTCCGGACGTCTTCAGCCAGTCCTGTCAAAGATTAGGGAGTTTTAGATCCCACCTAGAGTCAATCTATGAAAAAAGAGTCCTGTAAAGGGTAAAATAACTTACCTCGCCGGCTTGATGCCGCGAGCTGTATCCGCGATCTTTGTTAGCGGATGTTGGGGCTTTGGCGCCCTTGAACAGCACCTTCCAGGCATCTTCGTACGTAGTGTCGAAGAGCCGGCTCAAGGTTCGGTGTTGTGCCAGACCGAACTCCCACAAATTGAAGGCCCGTTGTTGGCAGGGGAGAATCCGGCGGATGAGCATCACCTGGATTACGTCGACAAGCCTGAGATTCTTGTCCATCAGGTTTCGGACGCATGTTTGGAGTCCGGATAGCTCTTCCGAATTCCCCACGTCAGGCCCGTCTCTTTCCATGACGAGAGCCGTGTGGGGAAGCCAGATCTAAATTGAGGGCCGCCACCCATTAAAATTCGCGTGGCTCGGTGATGTAGAACCACCCCGATTGCCACCCCTTTATAGTCTCCACGAAGGCACCCTCGAGCCATGGGACTTTGGCCATCTTACCAATTATGGCGCCTCCGCACTCCACTTGACGGCCGCCCACTACCTTCAGCCGGACGTTGAAGATCTTCAGCCATAAGCCGAAGTGGGGTTGGATGCAGAGGAAGGCCTCGCACACGACGATAAACGCCGAGATGTTGAGGACGAAATTCGGAGCTAGGTCGTGGAAGTCCAGGCCGTAGTAGAACATGAGCCCCGGGACAAATGGGTGAAGTGGAAAACCTAGTCCGCGGAGGAAGTGGGGGAGAAACACCACCCTCTCATGGGGCCTGGGGGTTGGAATGAGCTGCCCCGCGGGGCAGCCTGTGCGCGATGTCGCCGGATAAGTATCCAGCCTCCCGCAGTCTTGTGATGTGTCCCTCCGTGACGGAGGAGGCCATCCACCTGCCTCCCGCTCATGACATGGTTGGAGAAGGTTGAGGTGGGATGTGCGGACCTGGGCGCTGGAGCTCGAGTGCGCGGAAATGGATAAGCAAAGGAGCAAGAAGGCGTAGGTGAAAAGGTGGATCCTTATCCCCTAATATGGACGGACGGAGCCATGCGTCCCCAACCAGCCTGGTAAAACTCGCTTATCTCCCAAGCGCCGTAATCAATGGCGCGGATGGGTTACCCACGTCCGTATTGATGAGAATCCCAGAATAAGGGGGCACGATCTATGCTTTGATAAGACGTGCCAAGGAAACCGCCTCGCTAAATGCGCTAAGGTGGAGCAGTAAAAACGATTCATATAAAGGTCTGGCGTGGTGTGATGTCACGCCGCTGAATACGTCAGCAGATCTGTGCAAAAATTATTCTCTCTACGGTGTTATGTGGAACTTGTTTTGCAGAGCCGGACACTATCCTTGTGTTCAAAACCTTCTATGAAGTATTCGGAGGAGGAACCCGCCTCGCAATGCTGAAGACAATCAACGTGCCGGACTCATCGTCATTGAAGCCTGGTTCAGGGGCAACTGAGGGAGTCCCGGTCTAGGGGGTGTCCGGATAGCCGAACTATCGTCACGGCCGAACTCCAAGACTATGAAGATACAAGATTGAAGACTTCGTCCCGTGTCCGGATGGGACTTTCCTTGGCGTGGAAGGCAAGCTTGGCGATCTTGACACGTAGTTCTCCTACCATTGTAACCGACTGTGTAACCCTATCCTATCCGGTGTCTATATAAACCGGAGGGTTTTAGCCCGTAGGACGAACAACAATCATACCATAGGCTAGCTTCTAGGGTTTAGCCTCCTTGATCTCGTGGTAGATCTACTCTTGTACTACCCATATCATTAATATTAATCAAGCGGAGTAGGGTATTACCTCCATCGAGAGGGCCCGAACCTGGGTAAAAACATCGTGTCCCTTGTCTCCTGTTACCATCCGCCTAGACGCACAGTTCGGGACCCCCTACCCGAGATCCGCCGGTTTTGACACCGACACTTAGCCATGCTCGTAGACGGGTATTGGATCGTGATTTACACATGGAAGTTTGAGAGTTATGAATCATGGATAACATTAAGGTGGCATCTTTAATATACATTTGGGTGGATTGGTTGAGGCACCTAGGGAACCCAGTGTTGCCTATTTAAGGAAATCCTGGAGTACTCGTGTGATTTTTTCACGGTTCGCCACCCAAGCTCAAAGGGATCATAGAATTATTCATTCTAGAAACCTTCGTGTGCAGCCACAAGCCATTATGGGCTCTGGCATAGTTGAGTAAGTTGTGTGAGCTCTTGAAGAGGTGGACTAGCAGATGTAGGGGAAAGTAGGTGTACAGGTCCGCCCAGAGTAGAGAGTTAATGCTTCAAAAAGACTATGTCTCGATATCATGGATGCGGTCGAGTCTTATGGGGAAAAGTGCACAACCTCTGCAGAGTATATAAACTAATCATGGTTAGCCGTGTCCCCGGTTATGGACATCTTGAGTATCTGGTACTTGAATTATTGATTTGATCTCATCATTCCTTAATTAATTGAATTGGGTTTAATGATGATACTTTTAATTGGGATTTGAGTTGGGGTTACCTTCTCAAATATTGGGCAACTTGGGAGTAGTTAAGTAAATTTATTCCTTTGTTGTAGGCAAAAACTAGCTTTACGCAAAATTATAAACTTAGAGCCTCCACCAGCCAAATACTGCATGTAGATATAGTTCTTGCATTTGATTGCTTTACAGTATAATTCTGCAAGCATATTCAATGTGCTGACCTACACGGCTGCAACGTCTCATGTTGCAGACTACTGAGACGATGAATAAGGTGCGATAGGTCGTTGTTTTGCACTCAGCTATGCTGTTGGAGTTGATGGACTCATTTACCTTCGAAGATTCCGGAGTTATTTAGTTTAGATGGCCTTCGGCCATGATATTTTTGTGTAATCATACTCTTTATGAGGACTCGATGTAATAAGTGTGTGATTGAACTCTGTTATACTTCCGCGAGTACTGTGCGTGTCAGCATTACCGATCCAGGGATGAAACTGATGCACAGAGACTTCGGTCTATTTGGATCGTGGTCTACAAGATGGTATCAGAGCACACATTGACTGTAGAACGCGACCACTAGAATAAGCCACATGATTCCTCTTCTCTGCTCATTTCTAATTCGCCTCTATTTCTACTCTATAGATGGAGGATCCTAGGAACAAGTTCACTCAACCGGATGACGACGCCCCTTTAGGACGACACTTGAAGGAAGTCACTAAGTACCTTGATACCTCTCCAACGTATCTATAATTTTTGTTTGCTCCATGCTATATTATCTACTGTTTTGGGCAATATTAGGCTTTATTATCCACTTTTATATTATTTTTTGGACTAACCTATTAACCGGAGGCCCAGCCCAGATTTGCTGTTTTTTGCCTATTTCAGTTTCGAAGAAAAGGAATATCAAACGGAGTCAAAACGGAACGAAATCAACTGGAGAAGTTATTTTTGGAAGAAAAGCTACCGGATGGACTTGGACCCCACGTCAAGGAAGGAACGAGGAAGCCACGAGGGTGGGGGGCGCGCCCCCTGCCTCATGGGCCCTCGTGGCTCCCCTGACGTGCTTCTTCCGCCTATATAAGTACACGTACTCTAACACTTCCAGAACAGAGAATAGATTGGGAGTTCCGCCGCCGCAAGCCTCCAGAGCCATGAAAAACCAATCGGGACCCTGTTCCGGCACCCTGCCGGAGGGGGGAACCATCACCTGTGGCCATCTTCATCATCCCGGCGCTCTCCATGATGAGGAGGGAGTAGTTCACCCTCGGGGCTGAGGGTATGTACCAGTAGCTATGTGTTTGATCTCTTTCTCGTGTTCTTGATTTGGCACGATTTTGATGTATCGCGAGCTTTGCTATTATAGTTGGATCTTATGTTTCTTCTCCCCCTCTACTCTCTTGTAATGAATTAAGTTTTCCCCTTGAAGTAATATTATCGTATTGAGTCTTTAAAGATTTGCGAACACTTGATGTATGTCTTGCTGTGCATATCTGTGGTGACAATGGGATATCACGTGATTCACTAGATGTATGTTTTGGTGATCAACTTGCGGGTTCCGCCCATGAACCTATGCATAGGGGTTGGCACACGTTTTCGTCGTGATTCTCCGATAAAAACTTTGGGGCACTCTTTGAGGTTCTATGTGATGGTGTGAATAGATGAATTGAGATTGTGTGATGCATATCGTATAATCATACCCACGGATACTTGAGGTGATAATGGAGTATCTAGGTGACATTAGGGTTTTGATTGATTTGTGTCTTAAGGTGTTATTCTAGTACGAACTCTAGGGCTGTTTGTGACACTTATAGGAATAGCCCAACGGATTGATTGGAAAGAATAACTTTGAGGTGGTTTCGTACCCTACCATAATCTCTTCGTTCGTTCTCCACTATTAGTGACTTTGGAGTGACTCTTTGTTGCATGTTGAGGGCTTGTTATATGATCTATCTATGTTATTATTGTTGAGAAAACTTGCACTAGTGAAAGTATGAACCCTAGGCCTTGTTTCCTATCATTGCAATACCGTTTACGCTCACTTTTATCATTAGTTACCTCGTTGTTTTTATTATTTCAGATTACAAATACCTTTATCTACTATCCATATTGCACTTGTATCACCATCTCTTCGCCGAACTAGTGCACCTATACAATTTACCGTTGTATTGGGTGTGTTGGGGACACAAGAGACTCTTTGTTATTTGGTTGCAGGGTTGTTTGAGAGAGACCATCTTCATCCTACGCCTCCTACCGATTGATAAACCTTAGGTCATCCACTTGAGGGAAATTTGCTACTGTCCTACAAACATTTGCACTTGCAGGCCCAACAACGTCTACAAGGAGAAGGTTACGTAGTAGACATCAAGCTCTTTTCTGGCGCCGTTGCTGGGGAGGTGAGTGCTTGAAGGTATATCTTTAGATCTTGCAATTGAATCTTTTAGTTTTTTGTTTTATCACTAGTTTCGTCTATAAAAGAAAATTACAAAAAATGGAATTGAGTTTGTCTCATACACTTCATCTTTTTTATATATTTCGTGAGTATGATGGAAAGGAAAATTGTGCCAAAGTACTAGAAAAAGAATTACATAGAATGATTGGCATAAAATATGTGAATGATAAGCATGATTGCAATGTTGTTAGTATGAATTCTTTGAATATCCATGATGCTAATGATATGCAAGGCCACAAGCTTGGGGAAGCTATGTTTGATGAAGATGATATTTTTTGTCCCCCATGCTTTGATGAGCAAATTTACTATGATGAAAGCATGCCTCCTATCTATGATGATTATTGTGATGACACGTATGCTTTAAAGAATAATGATAACAATGAAACTTGTCATCTTGATCTTAATTTTCAATCACATGATAGTTATTTTGTTGAGTTTGCTCCCACTATTATTCATGAGAAGCATTTTGCTTATGTGGAGAGTAGTAAATTTTCTATGCTTGTAGATCATGAAAAGAATGCTTTAGGTTCTGGTTATATTGTTGAATTCATTCATTATGCTACTGAAAATTATTATGAGGGACGAATATATGCTTGTAGGAATTTCAATAATATCAAGTTTCCTCTCTAGGTGCTTAAAGTTTTGAAGTTATTCTTGTTTTGCCTTCCTATGCTAGTTGATTATTGTTCCCATAAGTTGTTTGCTCACAAAATCCCTATGCATAGGAAGTGTGTTAGACTTAAATGTGCTAGTCATATTCTTAATGATGCTCTTTTTATGTTTCTATTCTTATCTTTTATGTGAGCACCATTGAAATCATCATGCCTAGCTAGGGGCGTTAAACGTTAGCGCTTGTTGGGAGGCAACCCAATTTTATTTTAGTTTCTTGATTTTTGGTTATTTTTAGGAATAAATAATCCATATAGCTTCTGTTTGTATGTGGTTTTATGTTTTAATTAGTGTTTGTGCCAAGTGGAACCTTTGGGAAGACTTGGGTGAAGTCTTTATGATCATGCTGTAAAAAACAGAAACTTTAGCGCTCACAAGATTAGCTAGAACTTTTTACAGGAAAGTGCTAATTAGTTTATTATTTTTGCAGATTATTACTAGACAAATCCCTCAGGTCCACCAATTTATTTTATAATTTTTGGAGTTCCATAAGTTTGCGTTAGTTACAGATTACTACAGACTGTTCTGTTTTTGACAGATTCTGTTTTTCGTGTGTTGTTTGCTTATTTTGATGACTCTATGGCTAGTAAAATAGTTTACAAACCATATATAAGTTGTAATAAATTAGGTTTAACACCAATATAATAAATAATGAGTTCATTACAATACCTTGAAGTGGTGTTTTGTTTTCTTTCGCTAACGGAGCTAACGAGTTTTCTGTTAAGTTTTGTGTTGTGAAGTTTTCAAGTTTTGGGTAAAGATTCGATGGACTATGGAATAAGGAGTGGCAAGAGACTAAGCTTGGGGATGCCCAAGGAACCCCAAGTGAATATTCAAGGATAACCAAGCGTCTAAGCTTGGGGATGCCCCGGAAGGCATCCCCACTTTCGTCTTCGTTTCATCGGTAACTTTACTTGGAGCTATATTTTTATTCACCACATGATATGTGTTTTGCTTGGAGCGTCATTTTATTTTCTTTAGCTTTGCTTGCTGTTTGAATAAAATACCAAGATCTGAAATTATTAAATGGGAGAATCTTCACATAGTTACATAATTAACCGACTACTCATTGATCTTCACTTATATCTTTCGGAGTAGTTTGTCATTTGTTCTAGTGCTTCACTTATATCTTTTAGAGCACAATGGTGGTTTTATTTTGAAGAAATAGATGAACTCTCGTTCTTCACTTAGATTATTTTGAGAGTCTTAAATAGCATGGTAATGTGCTGTATCCTAATATGCTAGGTATTCAAGACTAGAAAAAACTTTCTTATGAGTGTGTTGAATACTAAGAGAAGTTTGATGCTTGATAATTGTTTTGAGATATGGACATGATAATATCAAAGCCGTGCTAGTTGAGTAGTTGTGAATTTGAGAAATTCTTGTGTTGAAGTTTGCAAGTCCCGTAGCATGCACGTATGGTAAACGTTATGTAACAAATTTGAAACATGAGGTGTTATTTGATTGTCCTCCTTATGAGTGGCGGTCGGAGATGAGCGATGGTCTTTTCCTACCAATCTATCCCCCTAGGAGCATGCGCGTAGTGCTTTGGTTTTTGATGGCTTGTAGATTTTTGCAATAAGTATGTGAGTTCTTTATGACTAATGTTGAGTCCATGGATTATACGCACTCTCACCCTTCCATCATTGCTAGCCTCTTCGGTACCATGCATTGCCCTTTCTCCCCTCAAGAGTTGGTGCAAACTTTGCCGGTGCATCCAAACCCCGTGATATGATACGCTCTTTCACACATAAACCTCCTTATATCTTCCTCAAAACAGCCACGATACCTACCTATTATGGCATTTCCATAGCCATTCCGAGATATATTACCATGCAACTTTCCACCATTCCGTTTATTATGACATGCTTCATCATTGTCATATTGCTTAGCATGATCATGTAGTGGACATAGTATTTGTGGCAAAGCCACCATTCATAATTCTTTCATACATGTCACTCTTGATTCATTGCATATCCTGCACATCACGGAGGCATTCATATAGAGTCATACTATGTTCTAGTATCGAGTTGTAATCATTGAGTTGTAAATAAATAGAAGTGTGACGATCATCATTTAATAGAGCATTGTCCCCAAAAAAGAGAAAGTCCAAAGAAAAAAAAGAACCCAAAAAAATATATAAAAATATAAAATAATAATAAAAGGGACAATGCTACTATACTTTTTTTCCACACTTGTGCTTCAAAGTAGCACCATGTTCTTCATATAGCGAGTCTCATATATTGTGCTTCAAAGTAGCACCATGTTTTTCATATAGAGAGTTTCATATGTTGTCACTTTCGTATACTAGTGGGAATTTTTCATTATATAAATTGGCTTGTCCATTCCAACGATGGGCTTCCTCAAATGCCCTAGGTCTTCGTGAGCAAGCAAGTTGGATGCACACCCACTTAGTTTCTTTTGTTGAGCTTTCATACATTTATAGCTCTAGTGCATCCGTTGCATGGCAATCCCTACTCCTCGCATTAACATCAATCGATGGGCATCTCCATAGCTCATTGATTAGCCTCGTTGATGTGAGACTTTCTCCTTTCTTGTCTTCTCCACATAACCCCATCATCATATTCTATTCCGCCCATAGTGCAATATCCATGGCTCGCGCTCATGTATTGCGTGAAGGTTTATAAGTTTGAGATTACTAGAGTATGAAACAATTGCTTGGCTTGTCATTGGGGTTGTGCATGATGAGAGCATTCTTGTGTGACGAAAATGGAGCATGACTAAACTATATGATTTTGTCGGGATGAACTTTCTTTGTCCATGTTATTTTGAGAAGACATAATTGCTTAGATTGTATGCTTGAAGTATTATTATTTTATGTCAATATGAACTTTTGTCTTGAATCTTTCGAATCTGAATATTCATACCACAAGTAAGAAGAATTACATTGAAATTATGCCAACTAGCATTCCACATCAAAAATTATCTTTTTTATCATTTACCTACTCGAGGACGAGCAGGAATTAAGCTTGGGGATGCTTGATACGTCTCCAACGTATCTATAATTTTTTATTGCTCTATGCTATATTATCTACTGTTTTGGGCAATATTGGGCTTTATTATCCACATTTATATTATTTTTCGGACTAACATATTAACCGGAGGCCCAGCCCAGATTTGCTGTTTTTTGCCTATTTCAGTATTTCAAAGAAAAGGAATATCAAACGGAGTCAAAACGGAACGAAATCAACTTGAGAAGTTATTTTTGGAAGGAAAGCTACCGGATGGACTTGGACCCCATGTCAAGGAAGGAACGAGGAAGCAACGAGGGTGGGGGCGCGCCCCCTGCCTCGTGGGGCCCTCATGGCTCCCCTGACGTGCTTCTTCCGCCTATATAAGTCCACATAATCTAAAACTTCCAGAACAGAGAATAGATCGGGACTTCCGCCGCCGCAAGCCTCCAGAGCCACGAAAAACCAATCGGGACCCTATTTCGGAACCCTGCAGCAGGGGGGAACCCTCACCTGTGGCCATCTTCATCATCCCGGCGCTCTCCATGACGAGTAGGGAGTAGTTCACCCTCGGGGCTGAGGGTATGTACCAGTAGCTATGTGTTTGATCTCTCTCTCGTGTTCATGATTTGGCACGATCTTGATGTATCGCGAGCTTTGCTATTATAGTTGGATCTTATGTTTCTTCTCCCCCTCTACTCTCTTGTAATGAATTAAGTTTTCCCCTTCAAGTAATCTTATCGGATTAAGTCTTTAAAGATTTGAGGACACTTGATGTATGTCTTGCCGTGCATATCTGTGGTGACAATGGGATATCACGTGATTCACTAGATGTATGTTTTGGTGATCAACTTGCGGGTTCCGCCCATGAACCTATGCATAGGGGTTGGCACACGTTTTTGTCCTGATTCTCCAGTAGAAACTTTGGGGCACTCTTTGAGGTTCTATGTGTTGGTTTGAATAGATGAATTGAGATTGTGTGATGCATATCGTGTAATCATACCCATGGATACTTGAGGTGACAATGGAGTATCTAGGTGACATTAGGGTTTTGGTTGATTTGTGTCTTAAGGTGTTATTCTAGTACGAACTCTAGGGCTGTTTGTGACACTTATAGGAATAGCCCAACAGATTGATTGGAAAGAATAACTTTGAGGTGGTTTCGTACCCTACCATAATCTCTTCGTTCGTTCTCCACTATTAGTGACTTTGGAGTGACTCTTTGTTGCATGTTGAGGGCTTGTTATATGATCTATCTATGTTATTATTGTTGAGAGAACTTGCACTAGTGAAAGTATGAACCCTAGGCCTTGTTTCCTATCATTGCAATACCGTTTACGCTCACTTTTATCATTAGTTACCTTGTTGTTTTTATTATTTCATATTACAAATACCTTTATCTACTATCCATATTGCACTTGTATCACCATCTCTTCGCCGAACTAGTGCACCTATACAATCCACCGTTGTATTGGGTGTGTTGGGGAGACAAGAGACTCTTTGTTATTTGGTTGCAGGGTTGTTTGAGAGAGACCATCTTCATCCTACGCCTCCTACGGATTGATAAACCTTAGGTCATTCACTTGAGGGAAATTTGCTACTGTCCTACAAACGTGTGCACTTGCAGGCCCAACAACGTCTACAAGGAGAAGGTTGCGTAGTAGACATCATACCTGAACATCGGACTACCAAGCTTCACGGGGACTTTCTCTACAATTGTACCGGAAGAGGAGCGCTGGAAGATCAAAGTCTGGGTACCTGGGAGGTCTTTTGCGCCAACAACGGAGCCTATTGATTTCTACCTGGATGCACCAAGCTGGAGTTTAGGAAAGAGCGTGGCGGCCCATATCACCTTTGGACGCATATGTGAGGTGTATCACAAGGAGCTGGAGAACACCATTTATCAAATATGTAGCCGTCGAGATGAAGAATATGGGAGATGATTCGTACTAGGAGGTATGGATCAATTGCAGCCTACATTCAAGAGATGGGAGATCATATTCGTCGACAAGAGAATCAACAAATTATCCACATGAAGAAGATGAAGAAGCTGATGAAGAGAAACAACGAGCTAGAAGAGGAACTCAAGTCTACACGGGATGGATATGAGGAATAGATTGCCATACTACTTGAGAAGCATGAAGACCTGAATAGGAAGGTAGGACTACCAGTGGAGAATCCCAAGCAAGAACTAGCCAAGGAGATCCGTTCGGAGGACTACATCATCCTGGATGACACCGACACAGATAGTGATGCAAATGATGACAGCGATGACGACTACGTTGATGAAGCTGGAGCAGATATTATGGAGTCTTCCTCTGATGAAAATTTCTAGATGACCACCATGTAACTAGTAGTATTCCTCCAAGTAGTTGACAATGATCGAGTTTGTAGTGAAATTGATTGTGTTTGTGTCATGATCATATGGGTAGTGAATCTCTCTTAGACCTCAATTCTATTATGTTTTCTCACCCCTTCTAACCCATCAGATGCCTCGGAGACGTGACAATGGATTTGCATTCCCACCGGAGCTCACTCAGTTGATCCAGCAGCAGAATGCCTTGATGCAGATACTAGTTCAGAACCAGAACCAAGGCAACAACAACAACAACCCACCTCCACCACCTCCTGTTGATCACCTAGCCCGTTTTCTAAGGTTGAATCCGCCGGTGTTCTCTAGTAGCACCGAGCCAATAGTCGCAGATGATTGGCTCCGCAAGATTGGAAGAGAGTTGACCACTACAAGATGCACAGATTCGGAGAGAGTGCGCTTTGCCGCACACCAACCTGATGGACCCACAACATATTGGTGGGAGAATTTCACCGCCACTTACCCCATAGATTCAATTACATGGGATCAGTTTCAGCAGGCTTTCCGCACTGCCCATGTTTCAGCAGGAGCTATGAGCATGAAGAAGCGCGAGTTTCGCAACTTGCGCCAAGGAGGGCGTACAGTGGGCTGCTACGTCTTGAGCTTGCGTTGGTTTTCCTTGAAGAGGAAAGGGTGATGCAGCAATAGTAGCGTAAGTATTTCCCTCAGTTTTTTAGAACCAAGGTATCAATCCAGTTGGAGGCTCCTCACCTACACAAACAAACAAGAACTTGCAACCAACGCAATAAAGGGCTTGTCAATCCCTTCACGGCTCCTTGCGAAAGTGAGATCTGATAGAGATAATATGATAAGATAAATATATTTTTGGTATTTTATGATATAGATTGGAAAAGTAAAGATGCAAATAAAAGTAGATTGAAAGCTTTATGATAAGAGATAGACCCGGGGGCCATAGGGTTCACTAGTTGCTTCTCTCAAGATAACATAAGTATTACGGTGGGTGAACAAATTACTGTCGAGCAATTGATAGAAAAGCGAATAATTATGAGATTATCTAGGCATGATCATGTATATAAGCATCACGTCCGTGTCAAGTAGACCGGCTCCTGCATGCATCTACTACTATTACTCCACACATCGACCGCTATCCAGCATGCATCTAGAGTATTAAGTTCATAAAGAACAGAGTAACGCATTAAGAAAGATGACATGATGTAGAGGGATAAACTCATGCAATATGATATAAACCCCATCTTTTTATCCTCGATGGCAACAATACAATACGTGCCTTGCTGCCCCTCATCACTTTGGGAAAGGACACCGCAAGATTGAACCCAAAGCTAAGCACTTCTCCCATTTCAAGAAAGATCAATCTAGTAGGCCAAACCAAACTGATAATTCGAAGAGACTTGCAAAGATAAATTAATCACACATAAAAAAATTCAGAGGAGATTTAAATATTTCTCATAGATAAACTTGATCATAAACCCACAATTCATTGGATCTCGACAAACACATCGCAAAAAGAGTTACATCGAATAGATCTCCAAGAAGATCGAGGAGAACTTTGTATTGAGATTCAAAGAGAACGAAGAAGTCATCTAGCTAATAATTATGGACCCGAAGGTCTGTGGTAAACTACTCACAACTCATCGGAGAGGCCTTGGAGATGATGTAGAGGCCCTCCATGGTCAATTCCCCCTCCGTCGGAGCGCCGGCGAAGGCTCCAAGATGGGATCTCGCGGATACAGAAGGTTATGGCGGTGGAAATAGTTTTTAGTGGTCCCTTCTGATGTTTTCGGGGTACGTGGGTATATGTAGTAGGAAGAAGTAGGTCTGTGGGCGCTCGAGGGGCCCACGAGGGTGGGGGGCGCGCCCACCTGTAGGGGGCGCGCCGGGCACCCTCGTGGCCGCCTCGCTTGTTCCTTGACTTCCACTCCTAGTCCTCTGGATCATGTTTGTTCCAAATAGATCGCTCCCGAAGGTTTCATTCCGTTTGGACTCCGTTTGATATTCCTTTTCTTCGAAACGCTGAAATAGGAAAAAAACAGCAATTCGGGCTGGGCCTCCGGTTAGTAGGTTAGTCCCAAAAATGATATAAAAGTGTAAAGTAAATCCCATAAACATCCAAAACGGGTAATAGAATAGCATGGAACAATCAATAATTATAGATACGTTGGAGATGTATCATGGGCCAGTATGTGGATGAGTTTGGCAAGTTAGCATGCTATGCCCTAGATAATGTAGCCACGGATGCCGCTAAGCAGGAGAAGTTTCTTGAGGGACTCAATGATGAGTTGAGCATGTAGTTGATGGTGGAAAATTTCAACAACTACCAGGAGTTGGTAGACGGGGCCCTCATGATTGAAGGCAAGCAACAACAGATTGATAATCGTGAGAGGAAGTATGGACATGGGAGGTACACTTCTGGAGCTCAGCAGAAGCCCCGCTATTCCCCGTACTCGGGAGGACATACCCACAACCATGGAGGCCATAAAAATGGAGGGCATACGCACAATGGAGCAAGTTCGCACAACCACAGTGGCCCCAAGAATGGCAATGGGAAAGGAGGAAGCAGCAGCCAGAACCGTTCCAACCCCGCAATGCCAGCCAAGAGCGATCTGAGCCACATTATGCCACTGAATGTCCTGAAGCAAAGAATGGAAATGGCAATGGAGGTTCCGCGAAGAAGCCCAACCCCTTCACCAAAGGTCGGGTGAACCACGTCAGTGTGGAGGAGCTTGAGGATCAACCCGACGCAGTTGTCGGCAAGTTTTTGATTAATGCATTTAACGCACTTGTTCTTTTCGATAAGAATAAATTTCCAACCGTAGCTCTTAAGTCACCTATGTTAGTAAGTTCCCCAGGAGCGGAAATATGGATAGTAGGGGATGCTATGAGTTGCCAGTAACCATAGGTAGACATGTTTTCCCCACCGATCTGATTGTTTTGGAGTCACAAGGATTGGATGTGATACTACGCATGGACTGGCTATCCAAGTTCGAAGGAAACATTGATTGCGCCAGTAAATCAATTCTTATCACCACCCCAGAAGGAAAGAGGATGAAGTATGTATCCCGACATGCGCCGAGGAGAACTCAAGTGAATTCCTTATCAGGAGTTGTTCAAGAGGAAGTACCAGTGGTGAAGGATTATCCAGACGTATTTCCGGAAGAGTTAATGGGCATGCCACCAGATCGAGACATTGAGTTTTTCATTGAGTTATTGGCAGGCACCGGACCAATATCAAAGTGACCGTACCGGATGCCCGCACAAGATCTGGAGGAAATTAAGAAGCGGATTAAGGAGTTACCGGAGAAAGGTTACATTCGACCAAGTTCATCACCTTGGGGAGCCCCAGTGCTTCTAGCGGAGAAGAAGGATGGATCTTTGAGGATGGTTGTTGATTATCGTGTGCTGAATGAGGTGACAATCAAGAACGAATACCCTCTGCCGATGATCAATGATTTGTTTGATCAGTTGCAAGGAGCTAAAGTTTTCTCCAAGATCGATCTTCGATCAGGTTATCATCAGTTGAAGATCCGAGGGCAAGATAGACCTAAGATAGCCTTTACCACAAGGTATGGGCTATATGAGTATAGTGTTATGTCATTTGGTTTGACTAACGCACCTGCCTATTTCATGAGCATGATGAACAAAGTGTTTATGGAGTTTTTGGATAAGTTCGCTGTGGTGTTCATTGATGATATATTGATATACTCGAGGAATCAAGAAGAACATAAGGAGCATTTGCGTTTGGTTCTTGAGAAGCTCAGAGAACACCAGTTGTATGCCAAGTTCAGCAAATGTGAGTTTTTGTTAAAGGAAGTTGGATTTCTTGGACATGTTATATCAGGAGAAGAAAAAGCAGTAGACCCTACCAAAGTTGCTTCTGTCACGAAACGGTTGGCACCCACCTCAGTTGGAGAGATCAGAAGTTTTCTTGGACTCGCAGGTTATTACCGGAGGTTTATCGAGAATTTCTCCAAGATTGCAAAGCCCATGATGGAGTTATTGAAGAAGGACACCTAGTTTAAATGGATTGAGGATTGTGAGGCCAGTTTTCAGGAGTTGAAGAAACGTTTGGTTACAGCCCCAGTATTGATTCTCCCAGACCAACGCAAGGATATCCAAGTGTATTGCGACGCTTCATGTCGAGGACTTGGAGGTGTGCTTATGCAGGAAGGAAGAGTTGTTTCATATGCCTCACGACAGTTTCGACCTCATGAGTTGAATTATGCTACGCATGATTTGGAGTTAGCAGCCGTAGTGCATGCGCTGAAGACATGGAGACATTTTCTCATTGGAAACCATTGTGATGTATACACAGATCATAAGAGTTTGAAATACATCTTCACGCAGAAGGAGTTAAATCTCAGGTAAAGAAGATGGTTGAAGCTCATAAAGGATTACGACATGAGATTGCATTATCATCCAGGAAAGGCAAATGTCGTAGCAGATGCGTTGAGCCGCAAGAGTTATGTTAACACGCTCATAACCGGAGGATTACCAAAGGAGTTAGTAGATGACCTTCGAGAGTTATGCTTGGAGATAGTTTCGAGAGGTTACGTTGCAACATTGGTAATTCATTCCACTTTGTTGGGTAAGATCAGAGAAGCCCAAAAGACTGACAAGGAGATTGCCGAGATAAAGGAAAGGATGAGTAAAGGAAATGCTAAAGGATTTCGTGAGGATGAGCACGACACCTTATGGTTTGAAGATCACATATATGTGCCTAATGACCCCGAGATCAGGAAGTTGATTCTGCAAAAGGTCCATGATTCGCCGTACTTGATTCACCCAGTCAACACTAAGATGTATCTGGATTTGAAGGAAAGTTTCTGGTGGACAGGAATGGAGAAGGATATTGCCGAGTATGTAGCAGTATGTGATGTATGTCAGAGAGTCAAGGCAGAGCATCAGAAGCCAGCAGGATTGCTACAGCCATTGCCAATACCCGAATGGAAGTGGGATAAACTTGGCATGGATTTTATCACTGGATTACCCAGGACTCGTTCAGGCTATGACTCTATCTGGGTTGTAGTTGTTCGCTTGATGAAAGTAGCTCACTTCATCCCGGTGAAGACAACTTATACGAGTGCTAAGTTGGCCAAGATATACATGACCAGGATCGTATGTCTGCATGGAGTTCCGAGGACCATTGTATCAGATAGAGGAACCCAGTTTACTTCAAAGTTTTGGAATCGGTTGCATGAAACTTTGGGTACCAGGCTAGAGTTCAGTATGGCCTTTCATCCACAAACGGATGGACAGACCCAGAAAGTCAATCATATTCTGGAGGACATGTTCAGAGCTTGTGCGCTAGATTATGGATCTAGTTGGGATGAAATTTTTCCATATGCAGAGTTCTCTTATAACAATAGTTATCAAGCCAGTTTGAAGATGGCCCCTTTCGAAGCTTTGTACGGAAGGAGATGCAGGACACCATTATCGTGGGATGGTGTTGGGGATCGACAGTTGTTCGGACCAGACTTAATCAAAGACTATGAAGAAAAGGTTAAGTTGATTCACGACAGACTCAAGGTAGCCCAGTCCAGGCAGAAGAGTTATGCGGATACTAAACGCAAGGAGATAGTTTACGAACTCGGAGACAGAGCATATCTTCGTGTGTCCCCACTTCGGGGAGTTAAATGTTTTGGAGTCAAGGGAAAGCTAGCACCATGTTTTGTGGGACCATACAGAGTTTTGGAACGCATGGGAGAAGTTGCATACAAGCTGGAATTGCCAGAAGGATTGTCAAGAGTTCATGATGTGTTTCACGTTGCCCAGTTGAAGAAGTGCCACGCAGAGATGGCCGATATTCCTCTAAGAGATACAGTGCAACTGGAAGCAATTTATTTAGATAGTGATTTGACCTATGAAGAGAAGCCAGTCAAGATTCTCGAGTTTTCCAGTCGAGTTAGTCGCAGCAAGGTTATCAAGTTTTGCAAAGTTCAGTGGAGCCACCATACCGAGGAGGAAGTCCCTTGAGAGCGAGAAGAAGATCTCCGCAAGGACCACCCAAACCTTTTTGCTGACCAACCCGAATCTCGAGGGCGAGATTCTTCTTAAGGGGGGTAGGTTTGTAACATCCCAATTTTCAATTTGGATGTTATACATAGATCATCATATGCATATCATATTTATTCTTGCATTTTGTTGTGATCCTAGAAACCTTAAGAAACTCAAGGACCCAAGGAGAGAGTTGGAGGTTCCACAAAATTCATATTTGAATTTGAAGAAATGATCAATTTGATTTTATTAATTTTTCTCTCCAATTATCTCCAATATTAAAAATAAATGAGAGAAGATAATATGACTTCTTCAACCTAAGAGAAATATTGGAGAAAGAATTTTAAAATCAAATTATTTTATTTGCTATTTTATTTGAATTAGAAAAATATTGCATTTTTGAATATTAGGTTTGGACGGTGAAAATTGTTTCTAGAATTTTTAGATTTTTTTATATTTATTTTGGATTTTTCCTTCGCGACGAAATTGTTTAAGAAAAAGTTCGGACTGACTGGGCCGAAGCCCAGACGGCCCACGTCGCGCCGCCGTCTACCGCTCAGGACTCCGGACGGCCGCCGCCTCGGAGTCCGGCTAGGACTCCGCATCACCGCTGCCCCCTCCCGCAAGCAAGCAGCCGCCCCAGAGTCCTTTATAAGGAGCACCCCCAGTCTCCTCTCCTCCTCATCACTGCCAGCGCCGCCGCTGCACCGCACCGCTGCCCCGCCTCGCCGTCGCCCGCGCCGTTGCCGGATCTCGCCCCGTCGTTGACCGCACCTAAAACCACACTGACCGGTTCTGACCGGTAAGAACCGCCTGGTTCTTTTTGGTTTTTTGTTTTTCGGTTTTTAGGGTTAGATCGTTTAGTTTTCGTTTTGTTTTAATTAGTAAACGTTCATTTGTTTTAACAAAGGGTTTTCATTCGATTAGTTCTGTTACCGAACGTTCGCGCAGTAGTCTTCTTCATTATAGTCATTTTCGGCCAGGGACTTATCCGCGAATAGTTTTCTCGCATTTTAGCCCTTGATCTTAAAACTAGCGTAACTTTTTACTCGTTTATCCAAATTAGATGAAACCAGCGCCTAAATCTTCATATCATTCTGTTATTTCCATTTAACCAACTTGAACATGATTTTGACACTGTAAAATTTGAGTTTAGTTCAGATTAGTAAACGATCTTGTTTCGTTCATATTTTGAGTTTCGTTTCTCCGTTTGAGTTGTTTCTTTTTGCCAATCGTAGCTAATCACTCGTACCTAATGTTATTATCTAATCCACATGATAATAATGATGTTAGGTTTTAATTTTGGTAGTTCAAGCCGTTTGTTTGCTTCGTGTTTGATTTGGATCTTTTCTCGGATTTCTCGTTGTTTCGTTTGTCTATGCTAGATTACCCGGAGTGTGAAGCTTGTTACTACGAATCTCTAGAGTTTGCAGATCATCAGCAAGGCAAGTTACACTTTGATCATACTCTTTCATACCCAGTTTTTTACTATGCATTAGTATTACCCCTCAAATATTTGCATGAGTAGCATTTGGGAACATGTGGTTTGGCTGTAGAAACTGAGGTAGGAAATTAATACCTTTTGAACACCCCGGAAATATAAGTTATGCTTATTTATTGCTTAGCCATTCTCGTAGATGGGGATTGGATCGTGATTTACACATGGAAGTTTGAGAGTTATTAATCATGGATAACATTAAGGTGGCAACTTTAATATACATCTGGGTGGACTAGTTGAGGCACCTGGGGAACCCTGTGTTGCCTATTTAAGTAAATCCCGGAGTACCTGTGTGATTTTTCCTTCGCTTCGCCATCGGGCTCAAAGGGATAATAAGATTATTCATGCTAGAAACTTTCGTGTGCAACCACAATCCATTATGGGCTCTGGCATAGTTGAGTATGTTGCGTGAGCGCTTGAAGAGGTGGACTAGCAGATGTAGGGGAGAGTAGGTGTCCCGGTCCGCCCGGAGTAGAGAGTTAATGCTTCGGAAAGACTATGTCTCGATCATCCAATCATGGATGGGGTCGAGCCTTGTGGGGAAAAGTGTGCAACCTCTGCAGAGTGTATAAACTAATCATGGTTAGCCGTGTCCCTTGTTATGGACATCTTGAGTATTTGGTACTTGAATTATTGATTTGATCTCATCACTCTTAATTAATTGAATTGGGTTTGATGATGATACTTTTAATTGGGATTTGAGTTGGGGTTACCTTCTCAAATATTGGGCAACTTGGGAGTAGTTAAATAAATTTATTCCTTTGTTGTAGGGAAAAACTAGCTTTATGCAAAATCAAAAACTTAGAGCCTCCACCAGCCAAATACTGCATGTAGATATAGATCTTGCATTTCATTGCTTTACAGTGTAACTCTGCCAGCATATTCAATGTGCTGACCTACTCGGCTGTAACATCTCATGTTGCAGATTAATCAGACGACGAATAAGGTGCGATAGGTCGTTGTTTTGCACTCAGGTATGCCGTTGGAGTTGATGGACTCATTTACCTTTGAAGCATCCGGAGTTATTTAGTTTAGATGGCCTTGAGCCATGATATTTTTGTGTAATCATACTCTTTATGAGGACTCAATGTAATAAGTGTGTGATTGAACTCTGTTATAATTCCTCGAGTACTGTGCGTGTCAGCATTACCGATCCAGGGATGACACTGATGCACACAGACTTCGGTTCATTCGGATCGTGGTCGCTACAGAAGATGAGCCCAGATTCCGCGAAATGGCTTGAGGACATGAAATCTGAGATGGGACCCATTTATGAGAACAAAGTGTGGACTTTGGTGGACTTGCCCGATGATCGGCAAGCCATAGAATATAAATGGATCTTCAAGAGGAAGACGGGCGCTGATAGTAGTGTTACTATCTACAAAGCTCGATTTGTCGCAAAAGGTTTTCGACAAGTTCAAGGTGTTGACTACAATGAGATTTTCTCAACTGTAGCGATGCTTAAATCCGTCCAAATTATGTTATCAATTGCCATATTTTATGAAATCTGGCAAATGGATATAAAAACAGCATTCCTTAAATGGATATTTCTTAAAGATGAGTTGTATATGATGCAACCAGAAGGTTTTGTCGATCCAAAGGGTGCTAACAAAGTGTGCAAGCTCCAGCGATCCATTTATGGACTGGTGCAAGCCTCTCGGAGTTGGAATAAACGCTTTGATAGTGTGATCAAAGCATATGGTTTTATACAGACTTTTGGAGAAGCCTGGATTTACAAAAAGGTGAGTGGGAGCTCTGTAGCATTTCTAATATTATATGTAGATGACATATCGTTGATTGGAAATGATATATAATTTCTGGATAGCATAAAGGGATAATTGAATAAGAGTTCTTCATTGAAAGACCTTGGTGAAGCTGCTTACAAATTAGGCATCAAGATCTACAGAGATAGATCAAGACGCTTGATAAGATTTTTCAATGAGTAAATACCTTGACAAGTTTTTGAAAGAGTTCAAAATGGACCAGTCAAAGAAGGAATTATTGTCTGTATTACAAGGTGTAAAGTTGAGTAAGACTCAAAGCCCGACCACAGTAGAAGATAGAAAGAGAATGAAAGCCATTCCCTATGCCACAGTCATAGGATCTATAAAGTATGTTGTGCTGTGTACCAGACCTATTGTGCAACTTGCCATGAGTTTGGCAAGGGGGTACAATAGTGATCTAAGAGTAGATCACTAGACAGCGATCAAAATTATCCTTAGTGAGGACTAAGAAAATTTTTCTCAGTTATGGAGGTGATAAAGAGTTCGTCGTAAAGAGTTACGTCGATGCAAACTTTTACACCGATCCCGATGACTCTAAGTCTCAATCTAGATACATATTGACAGTGGGAGCAATTAGCTACAATAGCTACATGCAGAGCATTGTAGACATAGAATATTTGCAAAATACATACGGCTCTGATTGTGACAAGACCCGTTGACTAAACTTCTCTCACGAGCAAAACATGATCACACCTTAGAACTCTTTGGGTGCTAATCACATAGCAATGTGAACTAGATTATTGACTCTAGTAAACCCTTTGGGTGTTGGTCACATGCGATGTGAACTATTGATGTTAAATCACATGGCGATGTGAACTAGATTATTGACTCTAGTGCAAGTAGGAGACTGAAGGAAATATGCCCTAGAGGCAATAATAAAGTTATTATTTATTTCCTTAATTCATGATAAATGTTTATTGTTCATGCTAGAATTGTATTAACCGGAAACTTAGTACATGTGTAAATACATTGACAAAACATATAGTCCCTAGTATGCCTCTACTTGACTAGCTCGTTAATCAAAGATGGTTATGTTTCATAATCATAGACATGTGTTGTCATTTGATGAACGGGATCACATCATTAGAAGAATGATGTGATGGACATGACCCATCCGTTAACTTAGCATTATGATCATGTTAGTTTCATTGCTACTGCTTTCTTCATGACTTATACAAGTTCCTCAGACTATGAGATTATGCAACTCCCGAATACCGGAGGAGCACTTTGTGTGCTACCAAACGTCACAACGTAAATGGGTGATTATAAAGGTGCTCTACAGGTGTCTCCGAAGATGTTTGTTGGGTTGGAATAGATTGAGATTAGGATTTGTCACTCCTTGTTTTGGAGAGGTATCTTTGGGCCCTCTCGGTAATACTCATCACTATAAGCCTTGCAAGCATTGTGACTAATGACTTAGTTGTGGTATGAAGTATTAAGGAACGAGTAAAGAGACTTGCTGGTAATGATATTGAACTAGGTATTGAGATATGATGATCGAAATCTTGGGCAAGTAACATACCGATGACAAAGGGAACAACGTATGTTGTTATGCGGTTTGACCGATAAAGATCTTCGCAGAATATGTAGGAACTAATATGAGCATCAAGGTTCCGCTATTGGTTATTGACCGGAGACGTGTCTCGGTCATGTCTACATAGTTCTTGAACCCGTAGGGTCCGCAAGCTTAATGTTCGATGACGATTGGTATTATGAGTTTATGTGTTTTGACGTACCGAAGGTTGTTAGGAGTCCTGGATGTGATCACAGACATGACGATGAGTCTTGAAATGGTCGAGACATAAAGATCGATATATTGGAAGGCTATGTTTGGACATCGGAAAGGTTTTGAGAGGTTCGGGCATTTTTCCGGAGTACCGGGAGGTTACCGGAACACCTCGGGGGGTCAATGGGCCTTAATGGGCCATGGTGGAAGAGGGGAGGAGGCTGCCTAGGTGGGGGCGCCCCCTCCCCCCAAGCCCAATCCTAATTGGGAAGGGGGCCTGTTGTGGTGGGTGCACGGCAGATGCCATGGGATGGCTAAAGAGAGGAGGAGGCTCGAGGGCACTGGTAGGCTCCAGAGGCCGGGTTGGCATGAGCGAGCGCGGGACGCAAGACATACCCAGGTTCGGGGCTCTCCGGAGAGATAATACCGCTAGTCCTTCTGAGTGTGGTTCATATGCAATGGTACAAGGTTGCTCCTGGAGCTGTATGGAGGAAGAAGGAAGGCTGGCCAAGGCTTAGGCTGCTCCTTCTCCCTAGGTGTGTTCTACTGATCGGTGACTAGTTCATGTGTGCTTACTGCTTCTCTAAGCTTGCTCGTTGTTTCGCTTGCCCGTATACGCGAGGGCTCCTCGGGGTTTTATACACCAACCCCCGAGGGGTACAATTGTAATGTTACAATACTGTGGGGCCGGGTCTTCAGCGTCTGGGGACCCAGGCTGGGACCCGCCGGGGCCTGTGGTTCGCCGGGTACCCCTAGGTGCGGGCACCGCGTGCCTAGGGGGACTGTGCGTCGTCTTGTTGATCGTCAGGGAGTGGCCGAGTAGAGTCGGTCTGCAGGCGCTCCGTCGGTCGCCGCTTCTTTGGCGTCGTGATGACGATAGAACCTTTGTTGCCATGCCGGCCTGGCGGTGGGCGGTAAGAACCTGTTACCACGTTGCGGCTAACCAAAGGCATGGGCAGGGCACTGTTGCCTTAGTCATCTGGTGGGAGAAGACTCGTCCCATCGTATGGCCTGGATGGGATGGGAGCTGACCCGTGGCTGGGTTGAGGAACACGCCAGGGGCGAACCTGGCTTGTTGGGGAAGCCTTGGTCGTGCCGGGTTCGGCTGTCTTGTGCTGGTTGTCGAGGCCGAGTCGAGGTGCCTGGCGGGGTCGGAGAGTTCGGCCGGGTCATGGGACCTGGCCGGGTCGAGCGACCCGGCTGGGCACGCCTCGGCTTGAGGCGCGATGCCAGCCCCGTTGTTTTTGAAAAGGATCCGGGTTCCGTTGCCTGCCCGGGGTTCATCCCCCCGACAGTAGTCCTTGAAGCTGTGAAGGTCCGCCGTCTTCGGATGGGAGGGCCTTCGTAGTTTCCCCCTTATAAAAAGCAAATTATGCGAGCGCCGGATCCGGCAACAACCACTGTGTGCTGGTTTTTGGAAACCGGATCGCAGCATCCCAGCGGTGGCGGGAACCGAGGAGTCCATCGAATCTTGGGGCAATCCCTCGGGCTTTGCACGGGCGCCACGTGGTGCCCGGAAGTCGGAAGGGCCTGACAGGCCACGCGCGTGAGGGGACTGGGCGACGTGTTGGGGCCCGCCGCGCGTGCCCTCGGCCCATGCGCGCGGATTTATTGCGCCGTGCGGGGGTCGGTTGCTCTTCCCTGTGCAGTTATTGTGTGTGTACGTGCGCACTTATTGCGGGGTGGTGGGAAAGGCGAGCACAGATGATCCCACTCCCCCATGTTCAAACCGAGGCTTATAAATTGGGGCAGGGGGGCGGCGGACATCAATCTAGCCCACGCTACCCTGCTTCTTCATCCTTGCTCTGCTTCTTGCGACCGCCACGCTGCGACGCCCGCTGCTTCGAGCAGAGCTCCTCCGTCGTCCATCTCCCTTCCTTTCTTTCTTCTCTGCTAACGATGGTGCTGCCGTCGGGCTCCTAGATGGGCTCGACTATCACCGCCGACGACATCTCCTGCCTCCACTCCTCCCGGCGCTTGCCGAGGGAAACGAAGGTCGCCGCACGCCTGCCGCGGGGGGAGCAGAGGCCGCAGCCCCAGGGCACGGAGCGCGTGGTCTTCCTCCCGCACTTCGTGCGCGGGTTCGGGCATCCAACGAGTGCCTTCTTCCGCACGTTCCTGGAGTTCTTCGGGCTCCAGCCCCATCATCTTGGCGCCGGTGCCATTGTCCAGCTGTCGGGCTTCGTCACCCTCTGCGAGGGTACCTGGGGGTCGAGCCCACGATCGACCTCTGGGCGCGCTTCTTCTCCTTGAAGCAGCAGGGGCCGACCGCCGACGAGTTCTCCGACTGTGTTGCTGCCGTCATCTCGAAGCGGTCGAGGGCTGACTGCCCCAAGATTCCGCTGGAGGATTCTGCCAAGAAGTGGCAGAATTCCTGCTTCTACGTCTGCAACCTCTTCGCGGACCGCATCAACTTGCAGGCCTTCTACATCGCGCCTCCGCGGGCGAAGATGAACTAGGGTTATTACCCCAGGAACCAGTCGCAGGAGATTCTCAATCGCTGCGAGCGGGTAGCGGTGATGAAGACGCGGGAGGGGCTCACCGGCACCGACCTCCTCGCCACCTTCATCACACGTTGGGTCCTTCCACTGCAGCGGTGCACCTTCCTCATCGGCGAGATGACCGGCCTTCAGGACCCCAACCGCCTGGGGGTGGCGCGTCTAGCGGCGGACCAGATCATGCTCCGGGTCAACGACATCTCCAAGGCCAATGTAACGCCCCGGATGTAACCTTCCGTATTTGTAACTCCAACTCTTGCCATTTCCGGCTATGCGATATGTTATTTTCTCCGTGGTTGGGTTTTGTCTGTTGTTTTGCATTGTGTTCATGTCATGCATCTCATCTCATAGCATCATGCGCATTGCATCTGCATGTTTTCATAAAACTCATAGTCGTTCACAGTTGCCCTTTCTCTCTTTGCCTCCGTTGTCACTTTGTCAGGCCCTTTTCCTCGTTGACTTCTCTCAGACCCCTCGTGTGCGTGTCCGAAACTTACTCGAACCCGAACCAGTCTGTCGTTACCGATGGATCCGGATCATCCCCAAATATCTACAAAACATCTCCGTTTTCTTTGTTTGGTCTCCCTAGCCTATTTATCCAGAACCGTCCGATTTAATCGGAGGGACCAAATACCCCTAATCTAAACCACTTGTTGTATATATAGGTCCAACCCTAGGATCTAGGGGCTTGTCCCATCCATTCCCCTCCTTGCGCCGCCACCCACTCCCTCGGGATCCATCCCCGACCAGCCTCCATCTTCCTCGGGATCCATCCCGATCCAAAAATCCATCGGACCAATCCCGCGGCCTCTCTTCGATCCACAGCAGCCGAACCCCTCGCGCGCCTCCTCCCTGCCTTCTTCGGGGCCACCGCGTGCGAGCCCGCAGGAGCTCGGGCTCGAGCAGATCTAGCCAGCCGCCCATCGATGACCGCAGCAGCAGCGCTGCCTTGCTCCTTCTCCCCTGCCTCTCCTCCCGTGTGCCTCGTCGGACCGGCCGCTGTCGGTGACTCGATCCCAGGGGCAGCCACCGCCTCGCCGTTCCCCTGCCTCGTCCTTGCGGCCCCGCGCCTCCCTCCTGCAGCCCGTGCAAGCCACCAGCAGGCGGGCACCCATGCTGCACAGGAGCTCCTCGCCGCCCGAATCCGTTCCCAGTGTCGTTGGACCTCCCTCAAGCTGCTGGCCACGGCGGCCTGTGTCTAGCGCCATGCCCTCTCCTTCCCCGGTTTCCTCCTCTCCAGATCTCATCTCTCTCTCCCGTTCTCTACATGCAGATCCAGCCGCCGCCCTCCTGGAAGGACCTCGCCGTCCCGCGCTCAAGCTCTCCTCGTGCCCCAAGCCATGGCGTCCGAGGCCTCCCGTGCCTCGCCTCATCGGAGCCCTTTCAGCCCAGACGCTGCCAAGGCCGAGCGCCCGAGCCCAGTGTCTCGAGGACCTTGCCAATCTGGCCTCCTCCTCCAAGGCCCGTGAAGCGACTCCGGCAGCCATGGGTCCAGCACCATGCCCTGCCTCCTTCCCTCCTTCCTCTATGTTTTTCTCTGACTTCTCCCCGTCATGGCCTTGCAGCTCCCGCCGCCGCCCTGCTCCGTTCGTCGCCATCTCCACCAGATCCGGCAAGGCACCGCGTCCCCGCCGCCGGATCAGGTCGCCTTCGCCCCGTCCTCGCCTTGCCGGAGAGGCTCCTCCTTCGTCAAGTCCCAGCGTCGCCAGCCTCTTCTTGCTCTGAATCGAGCAGAGGGGCTTCGCTTGTCCCGCTCGCCCGCCCGTTGACTGCGCCCCTGCCTTCAGATCGTCAAGGCCCAGCCTGACTTCGACCCAGCTCCGCGCCAGCGCTCGCCTGGGCCGCACCACCGAGCCGGCCCAAGTGCCGTGGTGAGCAGCCCCCTCTGTTGGCCCAGCCTGTGTAGATTCGGCCCATGCATGTTTTTTTTCCTTGCTGCGAATTTATCTATTTATCCAGTAAACTGCATGTTTACAGATTGCACCCTCATATTCATGCATTTAATAAATCACCAACCGTGCATCGGATTAAAATGATTTTAACATGTAAAATGCTTAGAATTTTGTCTAGTTTCATAATATGCCACTTTCATCCATGTTTGAAATGTTTAAAATGTTGTTTGATTAAATTTGCATAAATGCCATGTTAAAATGATTTATTTCATAACTAAATAACCGTAGCTCCAATTTTAATAAACTTTATATGTAAATGGGGTGGAAAAATGCCTAGTTTAACATGGTGCAGTTTATTTTCCTGTTTAACAACAATAAAATATGTTTTAGGGCAGAACAGTACCGAATCTAAAATATGCATATGGGGATTTTCCGGAATGGTTGTTCGTTGTTTCCGGCCTCATTTAAACTTGCCTAGATGTGTAGTTTACTGTTGCTTCACCTCTTGCCATGTTTAACAACATTTAATATTGTTGTGTTCCTAAACGAGATTAAACTAAATATGTCAATGTGGTGTTTTGTCAATATGCAACTCGTTGCATATTGAGCTCCACTTAACTTGTAGCATTGTTTGTTGCACTTTGCCATGCCATGCCTCATTAAACCGGACATGCATCATACTTGATTGTGCATCGTGCCATGTTTATGCTTGTGCATTTACCATGTTGTTTGTTTCTTTCCGGTTGCTTCTCTCGTTAGCTTCGGTTTCATTCGGAGTTGTGAGGATTCGTTCGACTACTCCCGTTCATCTTCTTCATGGACTCGTTCTTCTTCCTAGCGGGATTTCGTGCAAGATGACCGCTACCCTGGATCTCACTACTATCATTGCTATGCTAGTTGCTTCGTTCTATCGCTATGCTGCGCTGCCTATTACCTGTTTATCAAGCCATCCCAAATTGCCATGTCAGCCTCTAACCTTTTGCACACTTCCTAGCAAACCGTTGTTTGGCTATGTTACCGCTTTGCTCAGCCCCTCTTATAGCGTTGCTAGTTGCAGGTGAAGATGAAGTTTGTTCCTTGTTGGAACATGGAGATGTTGTTCCTTGTTGGAACATGTTTACTTGTTGGGATATCACAATATATCTTATATTATTAATGCATCGATATACTTGGTAAAGGGTGGAAGGCTCGGCCTTATGCCTGGTGTTTTGTTCCACTCTTGCCGCCCTAGTTTCCATCATATCGGTGTTATGTTCCCGGATTTTGCGTCCCTAACGCGGTCGGGTGATTTATGGGACCCCATTGACAGTTCGCTTTGAATAAGACTCCTCCAACAAGGCCCAACATTGGTTTTACCATTTGCCTCACCCAGCCTTTTTTTCCCTTGGGTTACCGGAGCCCAAGGGTCATCTTTATTTTAGTCCCCCCGGGCCAGTGCTTCTCTAAGTGCTGGCCTGAACCGAAGCTGCGGGGCCCCTCGAGCAACTCGAGGTCTGGTTTTACTCGTAGCTAGTCTCATCCGGTGTTGCCACGAGAACGAGATATGTGCAGCTCCTATCGGGATTGTCGGCGCATCGGGCGGCTTTGCTGGTCTTGTTTTATTCTTTGTCGAAATGTCTTGTAACCGGGATTCCGAGACTGATCGGGTCTTCCCGAGAGAAGGAATATCCTTCATTGATTGCGAGAGCTTATCATGGGCTAAGTTGGGACACTCCTGCAGGGTTTTAAACTTTCGAGAGCCGTGCCCGCAGTTATGCGGCAGATGGGAATTTGTTAATATCCGGTTGTAGTAAACTTGAAGTAAACTCTTCTAAAATACACCAACCGTGTGCGAATCGTGAGTGTCTCTTTTCGGGTTGATCGAGAGGAGAACACGGTTTCTGGGTTATGTCTGACGTAAGTAGGAGTTCAGGATCACTTCTTGATCATTACTAGTTGACAACCGTTCCTTTGTTTCTCTTCTCGCTCTCTTTTGCGTATGTTAGCCACCATATGTGCTTAGTCGCTGCAACCTCACCACTTTACCCCTTCCTTTCCCTTTAAGCTTTGCTAGTCTTGATACCCATGGTAATGGGATTGCTGAGTCCTCGTGGCTCACAGATTACTACACCAACAGTTGCAGGTGCAGGTTTCGCGATGATCTTGACGCGAGAGCGATGTTTGCTTGTTTGGAGTTCTTCTTCTTCTGCTTCTTCTTCGATCAGGGGATAGGTTCCAGGTCGGCAGCCTGGGCTAGCAGGGTGTATGTCGTTGAGTTTCTGTTTATGTTTCATCCATAGTCGGATGTTGATCTTGTATATGATGTTGTTGTATTCTTGTGGCATTTGTGCCTTATGTATGTATCCCCATCTATTATGTAATGTTGATGTAATGATATCCACCTTGCAAAAGCGTCTTCAAGATGCGCTTCTATCCTTGGTGGGACCTTCGAGTTTCTTTTGGATAGGGTCGCATCTTGGGCGTGACAAGTTGGTATCAGAGCCTCGACCGACCCTAGGAGCCCCCTTGATTGATCGTATAGTTTGGCCGTTATTGAGTCTAGAAGAAAACTGTTTTCGGAGTCTAGTTATATCGAAGAGTAGGAATTCTTTTTACTCCTCAGTCCCTTCGTTGCTCTGGTGAGGAATCTGGACGTAGGTGTTTTGAATCACTCCTCTTCCCCTTCAATTTTTTCTTTAGGTTCACGTAGTTGGTTTTCCGATCGTTGGTTCTCATCTCTTTTCATCCGGTGCATTTCTCGTCAAGTCGACTCGAACCTCTTCATCTTTGCCAAGTTCAATCCTCAGTTGTCTTCTTTTCCCACCCGCCCTCCCTGTTCTTCTTCTCGGAAGCGGAGTCCGTAATTGAGTATCGATCCTACTCGTGCGAAGTCTTTGCTTTCTTTCCTCAATGATTTCAACCGGTGTTTTTTCTCTTCAAGTTATTCATCGGTTTTTCCCCTTCCAGTTGATTTTGTTTTCCCGCCGCCCCACCCTCTTATTCCCGGAGCCTGAGTCTGTTTCGACCATCAATTTCATTCGTACGGAGTTTCTTCAGTCTTCCCTCAATTATTTCAACCCGTGAATTCTCGTATCGTTCGTCATTCTTCATCTCTTTTCCGGTGGATTCAATTCAAGTTTTTCGGTTGATCATATTCTTTTCCCTCGGCTCAAGTGTTTTCCTTGCTCGTTTGCATCTCGCTATTCAATCATCCCGGAGTTCGTAGGATATCTCAGGAGATTCGTCTGTCTTCGACTTAATTCGAGGTTGTCACCTCAGTCAGATATTCCAGTTGTTCCGGTGCATCATCTATCTGTTCAAGAATCCTTTTCCAACGGTGTTGTCTTTTAGTGGGCCCTAACCCACAGGTCTTTTCCCAGGATCTTACCTAACTCTTCTAATTTCCTCGGAGTTATTCTCAATTCTTTTCGGAGTTTGACGTAAGAATGAATTTCATCAGTCAGATGCCTTTTTCAAGATCGATTTCAAACCATTTCATTGTTGACTCAACCTCTTTGCTTTCCATTCTCCCGGAGCGTCCCAACAATTATGCATGGTGGTTCTCGTCGTCACTCTCAACATTTGAAGACCGTCGTAGATTTTTTTCTCTTAAATCTTGTCCGTTCCCCCGGAGATTCGCGGTCCTAGCTCGATGTTATCCTATCTAATTGTTTCTAGTCGTGCAATTCTTTTCATCAATCCAGAGTATTTCAGGTGTTGCTTTCCCTCTCGATCATCCGGAGGCCATCTTTTCGGAAGATTTATTCATTCCAAGTTTTCTAATTCGTTCTCCAATTATTCTATATCCGTGCCCCTTCGTTCGTCTCAATATTATCCCGGTGCCTCGTTCAAGTGTTCTTTAATCAGCTCATGATCTCTTTGTTCTTTTGTATCTAAATCCCCTCGAGTAGTTATGTTCTTCTAATTCTTCCCGGTGATTCATTCTCTTTCGTCAGTCATTTCCAAATTCTTACGGTGGTTCGCTCAAGATTCTTTTTCCTTGATTATCATTTTAATTCATTCGTTCTTTCCAATCCTACCGGTGGTTCATGAGGACTCTCTCCAGTTTTGTGCTATCCCTTCTCAAGTTTGCGACATGTCACTTCTCAATAATTTTTCAAGAAGAATAAGTATTATGAAAAATCCATTGCTTGTCATCAATTTAATTTGATGAAGGATAAGCATGCAATAAATCTTATTCTTATTTCATCCAAGTGATTAATCCCTTCCTTCGGAGTTTGTTCTTGAGGAATAAATTCTACTTCCAAGTGTTTTCATCTTTTCTTTTCCGGAGTTCCAAGTTTCCGCATTATCGTCGCGAAGCTCCATCTAAATCACCGCAAAGCTTTAATCTTATTCTTTCTTCCTTCATTCTATCTCGCCATCCTTTTGTTACCGGAGTTCTTCACGGTGGTTCTTCATGATTTAATTCATTCATCAAGTGTTCATCAAGATTTTGTTGGTGGAGCTCAAGTATCTTTCTTCTTGCATCTCGAAGTGCAATTAATTCTCCGTATTCTTTTGAAGTGGAGTTTTGCATTTCTTCGTTATTCTCAGCTATCAAATCATTTCAGTTTGTGGCCGGTTATCACCTTATGATCTTGAGAGGTTACCTATAAGTCCACAACAAGCTTATTCTTTTCATTGTTGATTCTCTCAACAACTCTGTTCAATCCTTCCTTCTAAGTTCTTTTCATTCAACTCTTTCAATTCTTCCGGAGGCATTGTGTTGTTCCTCTCGTCAACTATCGTTCCATTTTGTCAAACTCAGTTCCAACTCCTTCCATCTTCAGCAGGAGCGCTGCCTAAATCATTTCAGTCTTATCCGTTTCTTTTCTCATTCTAGCCACTCCGGTTAGAACGAGTGCTTTCATAGTCTATCTGATTCCGTGAGCTTTCGATTCTCGTCATTCTCGTCGTTCCTCTCTTTTTCTTGAGTGCTCTCGATTCTTTGCTTCTTACCTTGAGTTCTTGTTTCGCCTCTTCCTCTTTCCCTTCCGTCTCGGTCCTAAGATCTCGGGACGAGATCTCTTGTTAGTGGAGGAGTGTTGTAACGCCCCGGATGTAACCTTCCGTATTTGTAACTCCAACTCTTGCCATTTCCGGCTATGCGATATGTTATTTTCTCCGTGGTTGGGTTTTGTCTGTTGTTTTGCATTGTGTTCATGTCATGCATCTCATCTCATAGCATCATGCGCATTGCATCTGCATGTTTTCATAAAACTCATAGTCGTTCACAGTTGCCCTTTCTCTCTTTGCCTCCGTTGTCACTTTGTCAGGCCCTTTTCCTCGTTGACTTCTCTCAGACCCCTCGTGTGCGTGTCCGAAACTTACTCGAACCCGAACCGGTCTGTCGTTACCGATGGATCCGGATCATCCCCAAATATCTACAAAACATCTCCGTTTTCTTTGTTTGGTCTCCCTAGCCTATTAATCCAGAACCGTCCAATTTAATCGGAGGGACCAAATACCCCTAATCTAAACCACTTGTTGTATATATAGGTCCAACCCTAGGATCTAGGGGCTTGTCCCATCCATTCCCCTCCTTGCGCCGCCACCCACTCCCTCGGGATCCATCCCGACCAGCCTCCATCTTTCTCGGATCCATCCCGATCCAAAAATCCATCGGACCAATCCCGCGGCCTCTCTTGATCCACAAAGCAGCCGAACCCCTCGCGCCTCCTCCCTGCCTTCTTGGGGCCACACTGCGTGGCGAGCCCACAGGAGCTCGGGCTCGAGCAGATCGAGCCAAGCTGGCCGATGACCGCAGCAAGAGCGCTGCCTTGCTCCTTCTCCCCGCCTCTCCTCCCGTGCGCCTCGTCGGACCCGGCCGCTGCAGCGACTCGATCGAGGCAGCCCCGCCTCGCCCGTTCCCCTGCCTCGGCCTTGCGGCCCCGCGCCTCCCTCCTGCAGCCTGCAAGCCACTCAGAGGCGGGCACCCATGCTGCACAGAGCTCCTCGCCGCCCGAATCCGTTCCCCAGGTCGTCGGACCTCCCTGCAAGCATCGCTGCCGGCGGCCACAGGTCCAGCGCCATGCCCTCTCCTTCCCCCGGTTTCCTCCTCTCTGTATCTCATCTCTCTCTCCCGTTCTCTCTGTACCAGGATCTAGCCGCCGCCCCTCCTGGCAGGACCTCGCCGTCCCGCGCTCAAGCTCTCCTCGTGCCCCAAGCCATGGCGTCCGAGGCCTCCCGTGCCTCGCCTCATCGGAGCCCTTTCAGCCCAGACGCTCCCAAGGCCGAGCGCCCGAGCCCAGTGTCTCGAGGACCTTGCCAATCTGGCCTCCTCCTCCGCGCCGGCGAGCGCGACTCCGGCAGCCATGGGTCCAGCACCATGCCCCGCCTCCTTCCCTCCTTCCTCTCTGTTTTTCTCTGACTTCTCTCCGTCATGGCCTTGCAGCTCCCGCCGCCGCCCTGCTCCGTTCGTCGCCATCTCCGCCAGATCCGGCAAGGCACGCGTCCCGCCGCGGATCAGTCGCCTTCGCCCGTCCTCGCCTTGCGGAGAGGCTCCGCCTTCGCCAAGTCCTAAGCGTCGCCACCTCTCGCTCTGAATTGAGCGAGAGGCTTCGCTTGTCCCTTCGCCGCTTGGCTGCGCCCCTGCCTTCAGATCGTCAAGGCCCGGCTGACTTGACCAGCTCGCGCCGGCTCGCTGGGCCGCACCACCGAGCGGCCCAAGTGCCGTGGTGAGCAGCCCCTCTGTTGGCCCAGCCTGTAGATTCGGCCCATGCATGTTTTTTTCCTTGCTGCGAATTTATCTATTTATCCAAGAACTGCATGTTTACTGATTGCACCCTCATATTCATGCATTTAATAAATCACCAACCGTGCATCGGATTAAAATGATTTTAACATGTAAAATGCTTAGAATTTTGTCTAGTTTCATAATATGCCACTTTCATCCATGTTTGAAATGTTTAAAATGTTGTTTGATTAAATTTGCATAAATGCCATGTTAAAATGATTTATTTCATAACTAAATAACCGTAGCTCCAATTTTAATAAACTTTATATGTAAATGGGGTGGAAAAATGCCTAGTTTAACATGGTGCAGTTTATTTTCCTGTTTAACAACAATAAAATATGTTTTAGGGCAGAACAGTACCGAATCTAAAATATGCATATGGGGATTTTCCGGAATGGTTGTTCGTTGTTTCCGGCCTCATTTAAACTTGCCTAGATGTGTAGTCTACTGTTGCTTCACCTCTTGTCATGTTTAACAACATTTAATATTGTTGTGTTCCTAAACGAGATTAAACTAAATATGTCAATGTGGTGTTTTGTCAATATGCAACTCGTTGCATATTGAGCTCCACTTAACTTGTAGCATTGTTTGTTGCACTTTGCCATGCCATGCCTCATTAAACCGGACATGCATCATACTTGATTGTGCATCGTGCCATGTTTATGCTTGTGCATTTACCATGTTGTTTGTTTCTTTCCGGGTTGCTTCTCTCGTTAGCTTCAGTTTCATTCCGGAGTTGTGAGGATTCGTTCGACTACTCCCGTTCATCTTCTTCATGGACTCGTTCTTCTTCCTAGCGGGATTTCAGGCAAGATGACCGCTACGGGATCTCACTACTATCATTGCTATGCTAGTTGCTTAGTTCTATCGCTATGCTGCGCTACCTATTACCTGTTTATCAAGCCATCCCAAATTGCCATGTCAGCCTCTAACCTTTTGCACCCTTCCTAGCAAACCGTTGTTTGGCTATGTTACCGCTTTGCTCAGCCCCTCTTATAGCGTTGCTAGTTGCAGGTGAAGATGAAGTTTGTTCCTTGTTGGAACATGGAGATGTTGTTCCTTGTTGGAACATGTTTACTTGTTGGGATATCACAATATATCTTATATTATTAATGCATCTATATACTTGGTAAAGGGTGGAAGGCTCGGCCTTATGCCTGGTGTTTTGTTCCACTCTTGCCGCCCTAGTTTCCGTCATATCGGTGCTATGTTCCCGGATTTTGCGTCCCTGACGCGGTCGGGTGATTTATGGGACCCCCTTGACAGTTTGCTTTGAATAAGACTCCTCCAACAAGGCCCAACATTGGTTTTACCATTTGCCTCACCCAGCCTTTTTTCCCTTGGGTTACCGGAGCCCAAGGGTCATCTTCATTTTAGCCCCCCCGGACCAGTGCTTCTCTAAGTGCTGGCCTGAACCGAGCTGCCTGCGGGGCCCCCTCGGAGCAACTCGAGGTCAGGTTTTACTCGTAGCTAGTCTCATCCGGTGTTGCCTTGAGAACGAGATATGTGCAGCTCCTATCGGGATTGTCGGCGCATCGGGCGGCTTTGCTGGTCTTGTTTTATTCTTTGTCGAAATGTCTTGTAGCCGGGATTACGAGACTGATCGGGTCTTCCCGGGAGAAGGAATATCCTTCGTTGATCGCGAGAGCTTATCATGGGCTAAGTTGGGACACCCTGCTGGGTATAAACTTTCGAGAGCCGTGCCTGCGGTTATGTGGCGAGATGGGAATTTGTTAATATCCGGTTGTAGTTAACTTGAAGCAAACTCTTCTAAAATACACCAACCGTGTGCGTAATCCGTGAGTGTCTCTTTTCGGGTTGATCGAGAGGAGAACACGGTTTTTGGGTTATGTCTGACGTAAGTAGGAGTTTAGGATCACTTCTTGATCATTACTAGTTGACGACCGTTCCTTTGTTTCTCTTCTCGCTCTCTTTTGCGTATGTTAGCCACCATATGTGCTTAGTCGCTGCTGCAACCTCACCACTTTACCCCTTCCTTTCCCATTAAGCTTTGCTAGTCTTGATACCCATGGTAATGGGATTGCTGAGTCCTCGTGGCTCACAGAATACTACACCAACAGTTGCAGGTGCAGGTTTCGCGATGATCTTGACGCGAGAGCGATGTTTGCTTGTTTGGAGTTCTTCTTCTGCTTCTTCTTCGATCAGGGGATAGGTTCCAGGTCGGCAGCCTGGGCTAGCAGGGTGTATGTCGTTGAGTTTCTGTTTATGTTTCATCCATAGTCGGATGTTGATCTTGTATATGATGTTGTTGTATTCTTGTGGCATTTGTGCCTTATGTATGTATCCCCATCTATTATGTAATGTTGATGTAATGATATCCACCTTGCAAAAGCGTCTTCAAGATGCGCTTCTATCCTTTGTGGGACCTTCGAGTTTCTTTTGGATATGGTCGCATCTTGGGCGTGACAGCCAACTTGTGGGATGACTGGTGGTTCGGCAAGCCGCCATATAGCCACTCGAATCTGGCACCCGTGGTGAGTCTCTAGTCTTCGTATTTCGCTGTTGCGCATCTTATCATCCGTCCCGATGCGACGCGGTAGGAGCTTCTGAATGCCATCCGGCACCCTTACGCCCGGGCTCCGTCGCAGGTGGTGCGGGCAGCATCGGAGGAGCCCGCGGCCCACGGCGGAGAGGAGGAGGATGAGGTCGACGTGAGCGTTGGGTGCCGTGTGGGTAAGTCCTGCCTTTTTGCCTTCCTTTTCATGCTTCTTGAGTCGCTGGGCGCGACACGACGCGGATGATGTTGACAGAGATTGTTGAAGCAGTGGCATTGGGCGGAGGAGGCGGCGACGCGGGCGATGCCGGGTCATCGCGGGTGGCGACGCCAAGCCGGCCGCACGAGAAGGAAACCATCGCGCCGCAGCCTCGGGCTATGAAGCGCGCGGCGGACCCGGCCGGGAGCGCGAGGCCAGCCACCAAGAGGAGGCGCTGCGCGGCGCAGGAGAGGCCGGCGAGGGCCACTGTCCCGGTCTTGTCGGGGTAAGTTTTTTTTCTTCTGCCTGCATCCGAATAGCCGAGTCGGCCTTGCTTGTTTATTCATTTCGTCTTGGGCTTCAGGTCGATGGTCGCGCTGGCGAGGGCGGCGGCCGATGTCGTGGCCACTGAGGACGCCGTGTTCCGGAGGAGCTGGTCCATCGCGCCGACCGGGACGAGGAGGCGGAGCCGGCAGATCCGGACCTCAGCCTGAAACCGGCCGATGCCGAAGGCTTGGCCTGGCGGGATCGAAACTGGGCCGAGGCGGAGCTGGAGGCGGCATCGGTCCGGTCTTGGACCGATGCTGCGGCGGCGTGGCGCGAGATGCTGGAGGGCACGGTGGTGGCAGCGACGGTCTTTGAGCCGTCGTCCGTGAGGGCGCGGCCAAAGAGGAGGCCGTGGTGGTGGACCTCGACCTGGAGGTCGTAGAGGTGGAGGACGACACCCCGTCGTGGGCGGACGTTGTCGAGCGGGTGGCGGTCGACGGAGGGGGTGGCGACGCTGTCTTGGAGGAGGTGCCAAGGATGGCGCTGCGAGGGACGCCGAAGGCGTCGGAGGAGGCGCCGCAGGTGGTGGCGCCACCGGCCACCCTAGCTCTCGAGCCGGTGGTGGTGCCACAAGCCGTCCTGGAGACTGGGTCGTCGGCGGCGCCGGAGAGGGCTTCGGATCGAAAAAGGCGCCGTTCGTCGCGGGAGCGGGCGGCGGGGAACATGCCCTGGTGCCCCAGCAAGGGGGGCGTCGGGCCTCCGAGTCGCAGCCGACGCGAGGTGGGGGCGCCGTGGTCTTCGGATCCCAGACCCAGGAGGAGGTGGCGATGGACGACGTCAGTCGCTGTTTGCACGGGCGGACGGATCGGATCGAGGCCTTCGCGCAGGCCGAGGTGGAGCGGACGCGGGATGTGGAGCGCGTCGGGCTGGTAAGTTTCCTTTGTAGCTTCTTCTTTGTGGGGGCGCACTAGCACACCCACTGGGTGAAGACCCCGAGGTTCAGGCCAACTGTGTAGCAGTTGGGTCGAATCTTTTAGAATGATGTCTTTCTGTTGATCGCTTCCTTCATCAGCAACTCGACGCCTGCCGAGTCAGCGCCTTCAACCGCCTCATGGGCAAGTACCGGGAGCTCAAGGAGCAGCTCACCTACAAGGAGGAGGAGCTCCGTGTCGCCGCAGGTATCTTCGTGCTCTTTTCTAGTGGGGGCTCGCTAGCGCACCCACTGGGTGTAGCCCCCGAGATTTGGGCCAACTGTGTAACAGTTGGGCCAAATCTTAAGTCTTGCTCTTCTTTCTGAATCTTCTTTTTGCAGCCGAGGTGTTGTCCCGGCAGACCCGTCTACTTCGGGCCGGCCACCACTACGACCGGCTTGTCGCTGATACCGGCCGTCTTGGGGCCGAGGTGGCGCAGACGAAGGCGGAGGCGACGGTGGCCTGACGGTCGCTCGACGAAGCCAACCAGCTGTGGGAGCAGTTGGCGGGCCACAAGAGCTGCCTCGAGGCCGAGGTGGAGCTCCTTAAGGCGGAGGCCGCCAAGGTGGTGGAGGCGCAGCGGGCCCTGGCCGAGGCGGACCAGCAACACGACATACTGGCCGACGACAAGGACCAGCTTCAAGCCGAGGTGGAGCGCCTGAAGGGGCAGGTGACCGCGACGGAGGGAGCCCGTCAGGACGAGGCCCGCCATCGCGAGGCGCCCGAGAAGGCGGCCGAGGACAAGTACGCCAAGCTGAAGGCGGCCCTTGCCAAGGTGGCCTACTTGGAGAAGGCGCTCCAGGAGCGTGACCGCACCATTGATCGGGGGCGGCGCGGTACGTTGCTCGAAGCGCAGCACCTGGAAGAATCCTTCTCCAGTAAGTGCTTTTCTTGAGTTTCGCCGGGTTGGGATCCGGCTTTTTGTCCTTGTTGTCCTTTTCTGACTTGCTTTGTTTTCTGACAGGGGCCTTCCTGGAGACCCATCGCTGGCGGAGGAGGCCGTTCGCTTCCAGCATGACCCGCTGGGGGCTGTTGGCTCCGGGACCGACCGGCTGGTGAAGACGACGTAGGCCGCATTCTGGTCCGGGTAGGCATTGTCACGCATCGCGCCGCCGGCTGGAGGCGGTGGCGGAGGCGGAGGCAGGTGTCCCACGCCTGGAGCCGGAGGAGGCGGGATGTCGCCCCTCATGATGTGCTTGGTGATGCCGCAATCCCGAACCGTGTGTGTGGACGGCCTTGCGCCGCTGTGGTGCTTGCAGGAGGCGTCGAGTATCTCTTCGAAGCTCATGGAGGGCTGCCACGCCGTCTTGTCGGTCTGTCGGCGCTTGGCTGCCGGGTCCGCCGCGGGCTCGGTGGCCGCGACGAGCCGTTTGTCGTAGCGATGGGCCGGCTTGTCGGCCTTGCGCTTATTGTTCTGCTGGTGCTGCTGTCGGCTGCTCTCGACGGTCGGCTTCGGAGGGGGAACCGGCTTTGCTTTGTCGGCTTCATCCAGCGCCACCTGGATCTTCATGGCGGAACCGGCGTTGGCGTACTTGTCTGCCGTCACCATGAGCGCGGCCATGGTGGCCGGCTCGGAGCGCAAGAGCTTGTGCTTGAGAAGGGTCCCGTTGACGAAGTTTTGGATTGCTTGAACCTCGTGGATGCCCTCGCAGCTGTTCCGGAGCTCGGTCCAGCATGCGAGGTATTCGCGGCCATCTCCGTCGGACCCTGCACGCACATGGCGAGCTGTCTGGGGCGGCCGGGTCGCTTGCAGGTCCCCGTGAACTTGCGGACCAAGGCCTGCTCGAAGTCGACCCACGTGTTGACGCTGCCCATCGGTAGACTGTTCAACCAGGTGCGGGCCGACCCTTGGAGCATGAGCGGTGCGTAGCGCACGGCAAGTCGGCGATTGGCGCCGGTGATGCCGATGGCGGTGATGTAGTCGGTGTGCCAATCCTCCGGCTTCACGGTTCCGTTGTACTTGGGGTTGTCGAGGGGGAGCATGAACCCTTTTGGAAAGGGCTCCTCCCGTATGCGTGGGCCAAAATACACCAGCCCAATGGCGCCGCTTTCCTCCACCTCCAGGGAGTGAGCGAGCTGGTCAAGGCGGTGGCGAGCGTCGGTGTTGTCGATGGCGCGTGCGCTGAGTCGACTGGCGACCGAGCCATGGAGGTCTGGGTCGGTTGGAGCCGGACGCCGATCAGGCGGGCCAGGTCCGCGTCGGTTCTCCAGGGCGGGCTTGTCGTCTAAGCCGTTGGCGGCCGTTGGGACCGGGTCGCGCCGAGTCCGGGTTTGGCCGGAGTGCGCCTCGCTTTGTGGCGAGGACGCCGTGTGCTGATGATCGTCGGGTCCGACAACGCGGGCGGATCCGGATCCCGCCGGCTTGGCGAGCTGGTTGAGGCGGTCTTGTTGTGCGTTGGCCGCGTTGAGGAGGTCGCGCATCCGCTTGATGCGCTCCTTCAGCTCCTCGCCCGTGAGCTAATCCAGGCCGACCGTGGCCACCTGGGCAGCATGCATGTTCTTCACTGGAGTCTCGTAGACGGTCGGGATGGAGCCGAGAGCGCGGCCGATCGCTCCTTCCCGGGCTCGCACGTCGGCCACCCGGCTTCGCTCGGCCGCGGTAGGCGTGAAGCCGTAGGCGGCGTTGTGCTCCAGCTGAGCGGAGTCCAGGCGATGCTGCATGGCGACGAGCGTCTCGGTCAGGTCCAGCATCTGCTGGCGCCTTTCCTCGAGCTGGGCTCGGGCCTCGGCGACGTTGGAGGCATCGATGTCAGAGGCGATGGGGACGCGGAAGCTCTGCATCGCGGCGCGCAACGGGTTGGACGTGTCAGCCCGTTCCGTTGCGGCCGTGGCTTCGGAGGCCTTCCTCGTATTGCTCGACGAAGAGGAGGCGTCGGTGCCAGTGACGAAGCGCTCCACATGGACGCCCATTGCCCCGGCGGCAATGCCGCCGCCGAGGGAGAGGGGAGAGTCGGAGTAGCTGAGTACCTCGCTGGGGTACTCATCGGCCGCGGGCGCATGGAAGATGCGCAGTGCGGCGAAGGAGGCGGCGAGCGCGTCGACCACGTTGTCCGCCAGCATGAAGGGCTCGTCGGAGTCGGAGAGAAGCCCCGTCTGAAGCATGCTCCCGGCCAGCTCCTCGAGCTGCCCCACGGTGGGCGCCAACTATCGTGGTGGGCACACGGCATATGCCATGGGATGGCTAAAGAGAGAAGGAGGCTCGAGGGCACTGGTGGGCTCCAGAGACGGGGTTGGCATGAGCGAGCGTGGGATGCAAGACATACCCAGGTTCGGGGCTCTCCGGAGAGATAATACCCCTAGTCCTGCCGAGTGTGGTTGATACGCAATGGTACAAGGTTGCTCCTGGAGCTGTATGGAGGACGAAGGAAGGCCGGCCAAGGCTTAGGCTGCAACTTCTCCCTAGGTGTGTTCTACTGATCGGTGGCTAGTTGCTGTGTGCTTACTGCTTCTCTATGCTTGCTCATTGTTTCGCTTGCCCGTATACGCGAGAGCTCCTGGGGGGTTTTATAGACCAACCCCCCAGGGGTACAATGGTAATGTTACAAGACTGTGGGGCCAGGTCGACAGCGTCTGGGGACACGGGCTGGGACCCGCTAGGGGCCTGTGGTTCGCCGGTTTCCCCTAGGTGCGGGCCCCGCATGCCTAGGGGGACTGTGCGCCGTCTTGTCGATCGTCAGGGAGTGGCCGAGTCGAGTCGGGTACAGTGGCGCTCCGTCAGGTCGCCGCTTCTTTGGCGTCGGCGATGACGATAGAACCTTGTTGCCACGCCCGGCCTTGGCTGGGCAGTGAGAACACTGTTGCCACGCTCCGGCTGACCAGATGCATGGGCAGGGCACTGTTGCCTTAGTCATCTGGTGGATGAAGACTCGTCCCATCGTATGGCCTGGATGGGACGGGAGCGGACCCGTGACTGGGTTGAGGAACACGCCTAGGGCGGAGCTGGCTTGTTGGGGAAGCCTTGGTCGTGCCGGGTTCGGCTGTCTTGTGCTGGTTGTCGAGGCCGAGTCGAGGTGCCTGGTCGGGTCGGAGAGTTCAGCCGGGTCACGGGTCCTGGCCGGGTCGAGCGACCCGGCTAGGCGCACGCCGGCTTGAGGGGCGATGCCGACCCCATTTTTTTTAAACGGATCCGGGTTCCGTTGCCTGCCCGGGGTTCATCCCCCCGATAGGGCCGGCCCCCCTTTCCTTCTCTCGCTCTCCCTCTTCCTTCCTCTCCTACTCCAACTAGAGAAAGGGGAGACCTACTCCTACTGGGAGTAGGACTCCCCCCTTTGGCCGCGCCATAGAGGGCCGGCTCTACCCCTCCTCCACTCCTTTATATACGGGGGAGGGGGCACCCCATAGACACACAAGTTGATTGTTTAGCCGTGTGCGGTGCCCCCCTCCACAGATTTCCACCTCGGTCATATCGTCGTACTGCTTAGGCGAAGTCCTGCGCCGGTAACTTCATCATCACCGTCACCACGCCGTCGTGCTGACGAAACTCTCCCTCGACCTCGGCTAGATCTAGAGTTCGTGTGACGTCATCGAGATGAACGTGTGCAGATCGCGGAGGTGACGTACCTTCAGTGCTAGGATGGGTCGGATCGTGAAGACGACAACTACATCAACCGCGTTGTCATAACGCTTCCGCTTTCGGTCTACGAGGGTACGTAGATAACACTCTCCCCTTTTGTTGCTATGCATCACCTAAAGATAGATCTTGCGTGATCGTAGGAATTTTTTTGAAATTACTGCATTCCCCAACAGCCAGCAGGGGCCTAGCCCTCCCCAACATCTTGATTTTCCCGCTATCATGCATATGAACGGTGGACTATTGCCGCCTCTGAGCGAGTGCCGCTTCGAGCCACCAAAATCAATCAAGGTGAGCTCATGAGAGGTTGAACCCTACGAAATAGAAAGGGTTGGCGGTACACGAAAATTAGTGAAGCTATAATAGATGGGTGCTTGTTGGCTCATTCATATCTTCTATATCTAAGCTAGCCCCTGTTAACATATTTCTCTCAACCAGCAAGCACACCACTTCATCATGCAACATACATGGAAAAAGCTCCACCTCAACATGCAAACATGCATGTCCTCATGCAAACATATATGAGAAGTTCCAATCTATTATATTATTTGAATTTAATTAGTATTTTACAAGTATGCAATAATCAAACACAATAAATCATATGCAAGCATGGAAAAGATTGGAAGTGACGAGATGGTATTCGTTTGGAAGAAAAAGTTCGTCAGCGAGTGGTGGGATGGAAAACCGTGGAAGTGATGACATGGCATCATCAGAATGTAAGAAAATTCCAGAATGGGATGCTACTTTTTAGGAATAGCGATACTATATATAGAGGCTAACGGACGCTTTGGCCGTGTCGTTTTCACTCATGGGATTAACTCTCATTTTCTTTAGCAGATTACTGCGGTTGTTTTTTTTGTTTTTTTTTGCGCTAGCTTGGGTTTTAATGATCTAGTGATGTTTTTTTATACATATATCATGTTGGGACATCGGTGTTGGAGACGATATTTATTCTGAGAGGAGAGTGCAGTTGTTCGTTGCATGATTGTGGTGTCCTTTACACGTTTTGACTGTTCGTGGTGGTTGTGTGAACCCACTCAGAGCTCCTATTCCACACTGGAACCTTGAAATTGCTTCTATGTTGGGCGGCCCACGAAGCTATCGCTCGCTCAGCTCGGCTTCCTGCCCCACTCGCTCTCTTATTTTTCTTCACTTGCTCCAGTACAAGCTCAAGAAAAAACAAGCTATAATTTTCTTATATACGAATTTTTTAATCAAAAGATGTTAATGGATTTTTACAAATGTCCGTGAATTTTTAAAATATTTGTGGATCTCAAACATTGTTTATGAACTTAAAAAAAAGCTTTGCAGTTTAACACAGACTTTAAAAATGTTCATATATCTTTAAAATATTAAAATAAATAGAAAATATTGAAGTTAATGATTAAAATGAGAAAAAAAATTAAAATGTTTCTGTAAAAAATAAAAAGGAATAATTGTGATTAGGAAATATAGGAAAAATAATAAAAATATCCAAAACCTGAAAAATTTCCAGAATTTTAAAAAACGTCACAAATTCGAAAAAGTTCAAATTTTGAAAAAGTCATAAATTTCGAAAATAAATCATTGAATTTGAATAAAAGTTCGTCATAAAGTTGCAAATTTAAAAAACGTTCATGGTTTTTGAAATAAAAATTCTTCAATATTGAAATCTCATGAATTTGAGAAAAAGGTTCATCAATTTTAAAAATGCTCATCTATTTGAAAAAAAAGTCACAAATTAAAGAAAAAATCACAAAATTTTAAAAGGAGAAGTGAAAGTAAAAAAGAAAGATAAGTGGGAAAATAAAAATTAGAAGAGAGCCGGCCAAACAAAAAGAACGAAATTAAAACGAAAATCAAAAAGGAAACCGCTCAGTATTTTTAGTGTTGGAAAGAAGAAAAAAAGCAACCTGGGCACAAGAGGTTGGGTGTCTTAGTTGGTTATCCGTTTGGTACTAAAACCAGGAGGAAAGTTTGAATCATGTCGATCGCTCATTTTTTGGAGTTTAAAACAAACAAAAAAAGATTTACGAGCTGGCCCGAATAGGAGGGGGAGCGGTGCGCTGATTTACTGAGAGAACTGTAACCGGCAATTAAGGCGCCATAAAGGGTTTGGGGGAGGGAAAGGCGCCTGCATGTACCACAGACGGGCAAGCCAAGGGACGATAGTGCGGGCGTTCGTTACGTGTCCGACGCAAACCGGGACCAAATTTGGGTCAAAGTGGATCAAACAGGGCAAGAACACGGACAGCCATCTGTTTGCGTTTTCTATCCGCTTGGACCCAAACGGATATGGACGGACGAAATGCCTCAGAGCCTTGGAGTTGGGCTAATCTCACCGGGTAGCCCCGGCCCATTTCCTCCCCGGATGAAGTTCCTGTGAAATAAAGCCCGTAGCTGGACCATTTTTCACTGAAAAACAAATCAGTTCCCACCTCCGACCGATCTGTAGGAGTACGTGGCAATGGGCAGAAGCAAGGGCGCCGCCGCCAGGCGAAAGAAGGCCGCCGCCGCTAGGAAAGCGATCGCCCCCAAGGTTGATGCCGACGTTCCCAGACACTGGCCCAGCCTCCTGCCGGAGCTGCTGGCGGACATCCACGACCGCCTGGGATTCTCGACCGCATTGCCTTCGCCGCGGTCTTCGCCGCATCCCGACGGCGACGACTATTTTCGGTAGGCCCCGTGGCTCCTCCTCCCCGGCAAGAACGAGGAGAACCCGGCGGCCGCTACGGTATTCTCCTTCGCCGATCGGTGCGTGCACCGTACCCGCGCGACCACCTCGTCCTCGGCTCCTCCCGCGGATGGCTCGCCACGGCCGACGAGTGAGGCCAGATCTACCTCGTCAACCCCGCCACTGGCGAGCAGCACGCGCTCCTGGACATCATCACCATGGGCGTCTTCCTCCGCACGCCCTACGACTACGAGGGGTTCATCGTGGACATATGGCGCTTCATGGCCATCCGATTCGGCTTAGGGCCGTCGTTCATTAGTGATTCCTCGAGGCGTCTGGTGTACAGGGCGCAGGTGTTGACCGCCGACGAAATGCGTACGTCGTTCTACCGGAAAGTTGTCCTCTCGCCGGCCTCCCCGCGTCGCCCCGGCAGCTATGGTACGGCCATGCTGATCCTGGGCCCGAATTTCGGCGCCCCGGCCTTCGCCACGGTGGCGGACGCTGCGTGGATGCTGGCGCCGTCGCTTGACGGCGTGGAGGATGCTATCCACCACAACGGCTGGTTCCTCTCCGTCTCCTACTCCGGCGTCGTGGAGGCGTGGCAACGTGACACTGAGTCCGGCGGTTACACGAGCGAGGCTGTCAGGCTAAGGCTGGCCATTGAGGAAGGCGGCTCGCCATGCCATCGCAAGTACCTGGCGATGGTGCCGGGTGGGCGGTTGATGGTGGTGCTCAAGTACGCCCAGGTGACCAAGGGCAAGGATCTGTACGGCCGGTATAGGTGGACGTGCTCCTTCAAGGTACATGTCATCATCGACGACGGGCAGTGGAAGGAGATGAGGGACATTGGCTACCTCGCGCTATTCGTTGGGGTGAACAACTTGTTGTGCGTGCCAACAAGTGGGCGCTCAGATATCAAGGCTGGCTGCATCTACTTCACTGACGACGAACCGAGGGTCGCCGCGCTTGGCAAGCCCATGGATATGGGCTGACGAGTCCGACGCTCGGGCCGTCGGGGTGTACCGCCTCAAGGATGGCACAGTAAAGAAGATGGAGGCGCTCGGGCACCACTACCATACGTTGTCGGCACCACCCGTGTGGATCACGCCTTCTATTTCATGATATAGCAAGGTCGATCTGTTTCGAATTAGCTAAGTTTTTGCGCATGATCGCTAGCAGGGTACAATTTTACAAACGTCGCAGATGCGCGTGTGCGCCGGTTTTTTAGCTATTCATGTGCAAAATCATTTTGCCAAAATGCTACAGTAAAACTGAGCTACCTCCAGCAATGTTTGCATTGATTTACCACCGAAGTAAAAGAGAAACTCCCTGTTAAGGATCTTCCTAGCAACAGGTAGAAAGGCTGAGAAGTATACAATGTGTTCTCTCTTTTTCTCTCTGGGATATGCTGTTCTTAGGTTCAAAATGGGGGGAAAGAAATATGGAGGTTTGAAGTGGAAGGAACACGGATCAACATCCATTATTTTCATATAAAATTGTATATGGCTGTTTCTGATCTTGGTTTTGTTTCCTGATTATATTATGGCAGTAATTTTTGGATATGATATATGCCAATTTTATGTTGTGGTGGTGGGGTTGGGCGGGTGGCAGTGAAATGAATGATGCTGGGCCATCTCCTTGTTGATTGTTAATTCATTGGGAAACGCTTCTTATCTATAATCTGATACACACCCAGCGTCAGACCAGACCAACACCGTCGATGCAATTGAAATGTGACGGCTAACAAATTGTGCTTCTTATGAAAAAAATCGGCAGGGAAGTAATCACCGGTAGCCCCGTGGGTAACACTCCCCTAATCTCTCCCTGAAAAAACTCCGCTAATCTCTCCTGATTGCAAACGCAGCCGCACCGGCCCCTAGATCTCCTTCTCCTCCCCGCCTTGCAAGCAGCTCCTCCTGCTCTCCTCCCTGCCGAGTAGCACGGCCACCCCACTAGCTAGCTGCGCCCCTGCTTCTCCAAACCACATACCCAAAAAAAGTTTCCCCCGTTTTATATTATAAAGCACCAGACACCAATCACAGGGTAACTGCCGGGGCGAACGGCACAAAAAGCCTAAAAGGGAAAAAGAAGAAGAAATAAAAGCCAACAACGACAGCTCGGCAAGCACAGATGATCCGCCACCGCTGCACCCTCCATCTGCGTCCCACCACACGCCATGGCACCGGACCGCCGCATACCAAGCAGCACCTCCAAGAAGGAATGCGACGCCAACGACGCTGCTGCCCGGACATGTCCTAGGGTTTCCCCCGGCATACGGAGGGGAGCGGGGGATGGGTAGCACCGACGCATTCAGGAGGGAATGATGGCACCCTCAAGTGTCACCGCGTCGGAGCCGGAAGAACCGGCAGAGATTGCTCCCGCATCCCCAAGCACCGCTACCCACTCGACCCGGGGCCATCCAACCATCTTGCCACCCACAAGCACGCGCCACCACGGTCTTGGACACATCCACACCACCCCGCTGCGAACACCACCACGAGGCCAAGGAGATCGGAAAGAAGCGCCAAGCGACGGGATGAGCCACACCGAAGCCAAGCGGGAGGGAACCACCTCCCCCGCCGATGTGCGGGAGGCCCGAGCCCCCGGCGACGTCGCGGTCGCCGTCCGGACGTGGCAGCAGGGCACACTAGGCCACCCCTGGCCTAGCCAGGCCCGCAACTGGCCCGCAAAGCCCAGCCGGCCATGCTGCAGCAACCCGACACCAGCGCCGCCCGCTCCCAGCCGTCAACGCCGCTCTCCCGCCTCCTGGAGGCCACGCCGCCGTCGCCGCTTATCCCGCCCAAACCCAGATGGGACCCGGCGGCTCAGACCGGGCCGAAGGGTTGGTTCATGCCGGGCCGCTGGCCACCTCGCCGCTTAACGGCGACGCTGCCGCCTGCCCACCCACGCCAAGGCCGAGATCCCGCCGCCACGCCGGACCGCCGCGCCGAAGAGCACCTCCCGACGACACCGCTCGCCCGGGGAGCACCGAGAGGGGACGGGCTGAGGAGGCCGCCGCCAGCGACCCAGGGGCAAGGCCCGGCCGCGGGTGCCGGCGACGGAGGCGGGGAGGGACGGAAGGGGGGGCTCTAGAGGAGGGGGCGCCGGAGCGCGGCCGGTCGCCCGCGGGGACGACGCGGTCGCGCGAGAGGAGCCTTCTTCCCTCCAAACCACATAGCCTAATCCACTTATGCAACCCCGGGGCGACAGCGCTGGTGCGGCCTCTTGGCATTAAGGCTCGAGCCCCCCATCCTCATCTACGGTTCGTGCTTCGCCAGGTCAAATCAGGTGCGCCATCGGCTGCATCTACTGTTCCGGATTTGGTTATTTCCTTCGTAATTTCTGCAGTGCAAGTTTATTTGTATTTCATCCAACAACAATACTCATTGGTTTGTACTTCCTCCGTCCGGAAATACTTGTCATCAAAATTGATAAAAGGGGATGCATCTAGACGTATTTTAGTTCTAGATACATCACTTTTTATCCATTTTGATGACAAGTATTTTCGGACGGAGGGAGTATGTTCAGTGGCTGCCTAGTATTGTTCTGGTTTGTGTTAGGTCATTTATCATCAAACTTTTTGTAGGTCATGCTTTGTAGACAATTCGATAACCCATAGCTTAAGCAGACAATCGTGGCTATTCCTTGGTGTCCATATTCAGTGCTTTGAATGAGGTGACAAATGCTAAGAAAAGATTGCTTCATTGCTTCCTGTATAAAGAGCTTCTGAATATATGCGTCCGTAGTTGGCGGCAAAGTTTTTGGTTTCATTTTCAAAATTTCATGCTGCCACCCAACACTAATAATGCACCATTTCATAAATTTCCAGCTTCATACCTCTATAATGCAACCAGTTTTTAGGTGAATTTTGTATGTAGGTGACACAAACATGCATTTCCATGTTCAATTCTCTATGCTTAAAAGTAAGATGTGTTATATTGGGATAGCACATCTTCATGCTTCATACTGATCGGGCTTCCAAATTATACTCCATATGCTTCTCTGGTCTATAAAGAATGCTTTCTTCTTCAAAAAAAAAAAGTTGTCATTGTTATCATTGTTGTAATATGACATTCCCCGTATTATATTATGTATTTTTCTTTGGCGTAGGTAGTTTTCTTCCATGCTCGTTGTTTCTATTATATTAATTAATAAATTTTGTGTTTCTATTATTCTTTTTTCAACACCATTTTGATTAAAATACAAAGCGGTGTATGTTGTGACAGACCAATTCGTTGCTTCCTGTAAGCCATGTTTTGTACTACTTTTGTGCCGCATATGTTTTCTATGTATTGATTATTTTTTCTCCGTCTCAATTGTATATGCTTCCGTTGTCTATCATATATGTTTTGATCGCTGAAATAGCTAGTCCATGCACGAAAATCCGCATCTGAGCCCAGGCTCAGATGCTCCCGCTCAGAAAAAAATTCAAAACAAATACTAGAAAAATTCAAAAAAATTGAATTTTTTTGTGTAGTAGATAATTTGTTGCGTGAGGTCCGCTGTAAATTGCAACTCATTTGGACATTTGAGCAGCTCTCGGCAAAAAAGACAAATCGGGTCAAAACAGTTCGTGAATAGTAAACTTTTTTACAGACCCTGATCTTGTCTTTTTTGCCGAGAGATGCTCAAATGTCCAAAAGAGTTGAATTTTGCAGCGATCCTCACGCATCAAATTATCTACCACACAAAAAATTAATTTTTTTTGAATTTTTCTAGTATTTGTTTTGATTTTTTTCGTCGGCGCGGGTGCAGCTGAGCCCGGGAGCCAAATTGGCCTTCTCGTCCATGCAAGCTATGGTTCCTACTTTAACATTTCATATATGTTTCTATAGCAATCTTTTCTTTCATCCTAGTTTTCTATGCTTCTAGTACCTATCATGTATATTTTGATAGATCAAGTTGTTGCTTCGTGTAATCAAAGCTTATTTCATTTCTTGTGTTTCCACTGCATATTATTTATGTTTTGGTATTCTTATTTTCTAATGGTTCTTCTGTTCTACAGAAGTTTTGTGCCAACCATGCATCCTTAGATTCTCAAATGCCTTGTCACAGCCCCAGATCAGCCCTTGCTTGACTTTGCTTGCATCATGTCTAATTTATTTGAAAGTTGAAATGGGGATTGCCTAAACCCTAGCATTAAAGGAATTCACTAGGTTCAACCAAAATATTTCCAGTAAATCCAAATGACTTCCAAAAATGTTCATCATTCTTGGAAAATGCTGGAAACAGTAACCAGAGGTGATGCACATTTTTCCATGACATATTGGGCTCTGGATTTAAATCATACCTTATTTGCATTTGGGCATTTAAATTTTATATATTATATTAAATGTCCAAATATTCATGAACTGAAATTTGGGTTATTGGAAATAATCCAAATAGTGGCCACAAGCAGTCTCATGATTTTTGAAAGTGCATAGGTATTTTTGATAAAGCCCTAAAATTTACAGAATAATAGAAAACTGAAATAATTAGAAAAAGGAGAGAGAGAAAGGATCCAGCCACTTACCTGGCGCAGCCCACCTGGCAGCCCACTGGCCGGCCCAGCACTGTGCTGGCCCGTGCCAGTCATCGCCTACCTCTGCCAGTAGGCAGAGGAGGGACACGGCGCACGCGCCCGAGCTCGCTACGCCACCACCCTGCTCGTCTGCATCGCCGCGGTCACCGCTTCGACGCCTTGACGCCTCCCGGTGTCGCCCGGTCCACCCGACACCTCACTCTCCCCTGCTCTCTCCCTCGCTTCCTCGACGCCATGGCCGACGGCGTTGCCAAGGCCGACGAAAGCACCACCGCGGCCATCGTCCACCCCTCACATCCTCGACGCGGCCCCGAGCCCCGCCGTGCCTCCCTCGTCCTCCTCGACGGCTCACGCGACCCGAGAAGCCCCGAAGCGCCGTCCCGACGCTTTTCCCCTCCTCGGCCGCCGGAGATCGGCCTCGCCGCCTCGCTCGGCTCCGAGCTTCCTGAAACCCGCTTCTACGGCCCCTCGCAACGGCTGTGGAGGCCACGATCCTTTTCCCCTAACCCGTGCTCGATTGCCTCCCTAACCGCCCTAACCATCTTGCCGAAGCGCTCCTCGCCGCCCGGCTATGGCGCCGCCATGCCACAGCTTTGTAGCTCGCGTCCGAGCCCATAAGCACGCCAACACACTCCCAGGAGCACGTAGCACTCTTCGTCTTCCCCTCTTGTGCACCATAGCATCGACACCGTCCGCGCCCGAACTCCGGCCGCCGCCGAGGTCGATGCCGCGCTCGACTCCGGCCACCCCTGCCGCTAACTCCGGTCAAGTTGGATGCGGAAGAGCACCAAAGAACGTAGAGCCCCTCAGTCGCCGATTTGGTCGCCGGAGGAGCGTTTCGCCCTCCGCCGTCGCTGGCGTCGCCGGCGACAAGCCGCGGGTCAACTCCGGCGAGTTTGACCCGGGTTTGACCTCAGTTTGACTTCCCCGACTCATCGGCGTGTGGACCCGGCCACTAACTAAACTGGGTTAACACTAACTAATATTAGTTAGTTAAACTAACTACTGACACGCAGGGCCCACAGGTCAGTTTGACCTGGACCGTGCCCCGTTGACTCGCTTACGTCATGCTGACGTTATGCTGACGCGTTAAATCATTTACTGGATTTTGTTTAATTCTAGATAATCCAGGAAAATCCAGAAAATGATTTAAACTTCTAAAATTCATAGAAATTCAACCGTAGCTCAGATTGAAATAATTTATATATGAAAAATTATCAGAAAAATTCAAAGAATCCATCTGCACCATTTTCATGCATGTTTGAACAATGTTTGTCCTCTGTTTTGGACAAAACAAATAAAGGGCATTTAAATAATCATATATGGAGTTGGAATTTGAATCATGTATTCAAACCAACTTCATTTAAATCATAGCTAGATGCATTAGCTCAAATCACAGCATTCTGACATGTCATGATCATGCATCATATTGTGCATTGCATTGATTGTGTTCTTCCTTGTTTGCCGGTATTTGTCCCCTCTCAGTAGACGACGTACCGACGATGAGTTCGATGACACCGATGAAGAGCTATAACATCTTCAGGAGTGCCAGGAAAGCGAAACCCCCTTGTTCATTCCGATACAATCCCACTCTCTCGCTCCTGCTCTCTTTTACTGCATTAGGGCAACAACGATTCATCTGTTACTTGCTGCGGTAGCTGAACCCCTTTATCCTCTCGTGATGACCTGTCATTCCACAAGAATTAGATGAAACCCACTAGCATGAGTAGGAGTTGTTTGAGCCCTGTTGTGCCTACTCATTCATGCTTGTTTTTCATGCCTGCTTTGCTTAGAGTTGAGTCAGGTCTGATTCATCGGGAATGAATTGGAATGGTGTGTGAACATGTCCTCTGTGTGTGAGCTAAGTGTGTGAACACGATTTGGTAAAGGTAGCGGTGAGAGGCCATGTAGGAGTACATGGTGGGTTGTCTCATTGCAGCCGTCCTCAGGAACTGAGTTCTGTGTTTGTGATCCATGAAACAGTTACTACCACGCATTGGGCCCGAAACCAATGGACCCTCTCTGCTTCTTAACCACCCTTGTTCCCTGTCCAGAAGTTGCTACTAGTTTCTGGTGTTTGTAGGATATGTGTTGGAGGCCGTGCGTAGCGCTGACCCTAGGGGTGGGCTATGATGCGGTAGATACACCGTGGCCCGGTGTACCGAATGCCCATTTGGTATCTCGGGAACCCTGCACACATCGTTCGGGGCCGTTAGTGGAAACCTTGTCCGGACTCCCTGCGGATGGAACCCGAATAGGCGATAAACCTGGACTAGGGACTTGAGTGTTTAGGTAGGCCGTGGCCGACACCCACGTTGGGCTTCCGCTTGAAGGTTGCCGAGTACATGTCGTGTAAACGGCGGTAAGTGGTGAGAGCGTGAGTGAAGAAGTACACCCCTGCAGGATTAATATGATCTATTCGAATAGCCGTGTCCGCGGAAAAGGACTTCGGTTGCCTATATGAGTTCATAGAAAAGTGAAAGTGGATACTCCAAAATGCGCAAGTTAAGCGTGAGTGCTATGGATGGCTTTCTCGTAGGGAGACGGGAGCGGATCCATAGTGGTGTATTGATATGGTGAATATGTGGACTCGTAGCGCCACCTCAAAAGAGTTACTTGCAGTTGTAGTTCAGGATAGCCACCGAGTCAAAGCTGGCTTGCTGCAGTCAAACTCCACCACCCCCTTTGTTGATAATGATGCATATGTAGTTAGTTCTGATGTAAGTCTTGCTGAGTACGTTTGTACTCACGTTTGCTTATTTTATGTTTTGCAGAGAGACGTCAGTCTCGCTAGTAGTTCCGCTTGGACTTCGACGTTTAGCTTGTTACCTCAGCTACGATCTTGTGCCCTCGGCAGGATCTGGTAGATAGTCAGGCTTCTCAGCCTTTTTCATTTGTAGATGTCTGTACTCAGACATGTTAAGCTTCCGCTTGTGCTTTGACTTGTATGCTCTGAGTGTTGGGTCATGAGACTCATGTTTGTAATATCTCGCTCCTCGGAGCCTAATGAATAAATATTTGAGTCGTACAGTTATGTTGTGATGCCATGTTGTATTTACACATATTGAGCATATTGTGTGTATGTTTGAAATGCTTTGGTATGTGTGGGATCCGACAATCTAGTTGTTTATCCTTGGCAGCGTCTCATATGGGGAAATGTAGTCTAGTGCTTCCTGAGCGATAGTAGTCCGCTACAGCCCCGTTCACCGGAGTCCTGCTAGCCCAACACTATTGCTCTGGACACTTGACTGGTCGGCATGTGTTTCACCTCGTTCCTGTGTCTGTCCCTTCGGGGAAATGTCACACGGTGACATCCGGAGTCCTGCCTAGCCTGCTACAGCCCGGGTTACCGGAGTCCTGTTAGCCCAGTGCTACAGCCCGGATTCACACGTTGATGACCGACATGCTCGATGTGATTCATGTATGCCTGTCCCCATGGGTTAGCGCCGCTTTGGGTTCACGACTAGCCATGTCGGCCCGGGTTCTCTGTCATATGGATGCTAGCGACACTATCATATACGTGAGCCAAAAGTCGCAAACGGTCCCGGGCCATGGTAAGGCGACACCCGTGGGAATACCGTGCGTGAGGCAGCAAAGTGATATGAGGTGTTACCGGCTAGATCGATGTGACTTGGAATCGGGGTCCTGACACGCCTTGCATTGATGTGTCCCCACAATGTTGGTGGCGTCAATCTGAAGGCGGCAGAGGAGGTCGTGGAGACATGGGCAGAGATAGCGACCGAGGCCCTCCCTAAGGATGTGCTTGTCGGCGTAGGGTGTGAGCGACCAGGATATCGAGATGTTGTGGTTAATAGCTGGCCGGCGACAACGTCCCTGCTGCTTGCTACCATCATGCCTATTTTCCTTTGGGAATATTTTGCCTAAGTGTTCCCTGTTGTGCCGCCGCAACCCAAGACAATACCCTTGCTTCCCAGCATTCTTTGGTGTGGACCTTGTAACGGTTTTTGCTATAATGTAATTATTTTTTGTTATCATAATTGCATTAAGCTTTTGTTGCAAGGAAAACTATCATTTGTTAGGAAACAATGTACAATTTATGTTTCGGTGAAAATAAATATAAATGCTATCATTAGAAGCAAAATCGCATTGCAATGGAAACAAAAATTTGAGTCGACAGAAACAAATTACTAATTAACCGATTGGTGGGAAATAAACATTTATAATGGACCAAATGTATGTAGATCTAATACAAATTTCTATTAGATTTGGTTGTGGTTGAAGCAAATTAGTGAGTCGCTGGAAGGAAGACATTGAGTCGCCGGAAGCAATGTACAAAGTCTTGTTAGGAAACACACAATCAAAGGTGGGATGCACGTTCGACACAAAAAAAGGGGTGTGATGCACGTTCAGGATGAATCTACAGCACACGAGTCTGCTTGGCTTCACCTTGCTGGTCTGCTCTTTTCCCTTTTGCCTCTGTTGAGCACCTTACCGCGGCAAAGTCTGACCACTGCCCGATTCTCCTGGAGACTGATGATCTAATTGATACAAGTGTGCGGGCAAGGCAAAAGCAATTCCGCTATGATTGTATGTGGGAGCGGGACACACGGTTTGGAGACATGCTTACTGGAGCATGGAATTCAACAGGAAGAGCCCACACCGTTACAGAATTGTCAGACAAGCTGGCCTCGGTTGCTGGCAGGTTGCAAAGCTGGGGACAAACCACTTTTGGCGCTGTCCGGTCTGAACCACGCCGTCTACGCAAGCAACTAGAGGAGTTGTGTTCGATTCCCAACCGCACGGGACCATCGGATGAGGAGGAGAGGGTGGAAGCCCGCATGATAGAACTATGTCTAAGGGAAGAGATCATGTGGCGCCAGAGGGCGCGAATTCAGTGGCTTGCGGAAGGGGACAACAAAACCAAAATTTTCCACCGCAAAGCTAGTGCTCGTAAAGCCAAGAACCGTATTTTCGAGCTGCAACGGCCAGATGGTACTACCTGCACGGGCGAGCACGAGATGACGGACATGGCTACATCCTTCTACAGTAACTTGTATGCCTCAGAAGATACGGTGGGTATCGAGGAAGTCCTTTCTCATATACCCCCAAGGGTAGACGCTTCTATGAACGCCTCACTTAATGCACAATACAGCAATGCCGAGGTGAAAGTGCCTTTGTTTCAGATGTTTCGGACTAAGGCTCCAGGGCCTGACAGTTTCCCTGCACACATTTTCCAACGGCACTGGGAGTTGTGTGGTGATGAGGTTACTGCTATGGTGCTCCAAGTTCTTAATGGAGAGGATTCCCCGGAGGAGATCAACAAAACATTCATTGTTTTAATTCCCAGGATTGCTAGTCCAAACAATTTAGCACAGTTTCGACCGATAAGCCTCTGCAATGTGATCTACAAGATTGCATCCAAGGCGTTGGCAAATCGGCTCAAGCTTATTCTCCCCCATATCATCTCCCAAGAACAGTCAGAATTTGTACCAGGATGTCTTATTACGGACAACTTCATATCAGCCTATGAATGTCTCCACTATATGAAAACAAGGAAACTGAAGGGTAACAGGTATTGTGCCTTAAAACTTGATATGATGAAGGCCTATGACAGGCTTGAATGGAATTATCTGGAGAGAGTTATGCTCAAACTGGGGATCAGCCCACATTTTACACAAACAGTGATTAGGTGTGTTACATCTGTCTCCTTTTCAGTCATCTTTAACGGAGGCAAGCAAGAGGAGTTCAGACCCTCTCGAGGACTCAGGCAAGGCTGCCCTATACCTCCATACTTATTTTTATTAGCCGCTGAAGGGCTTTCCTGCCTCCTGAAATCCACAAGACCAGATGAGATTGCCAATGGTATCACGGTGGCAGCTGGCGCACCCCAGGTAAATCACTTACTTTTTGCGGATGATAGCCTTTTATTCTTTAATGCTACACCAGAGATGGCAAACAGAGTGGATACCCTTCTTCAAAGATATTGTGCGGCTTCAGGGCAACGTATCAACAAGGAGAAATTCTCCATATTCTTTAGTAAAGGTTGTTCTGAATCCTCGAGGCAAGAGATCAATACTTCAAGTTCAAATGAGAAACTGTTCGAAAAATACCTTGGCCTTCCTGCCGATGTGGGAAGAGCCAAGGAGGGGTCCTTTAAGTAACTTAAGGACAGGATTTGGAAGCAAGTGCAAGGCTGGATGGAGAAGGCACTTTCTGTTGGAGGAAAGGAGGTGCTCATCAAGTCCGTTGCTCAAGCAATCCCTACATACTCTATGGCTTGTTTCAAGCTTCCTAGAGGCATGCGTCAACACATCAATGGTATCTTGAGGAAGTTTTGGTGGGGATCAAAAAATGGTGAGCGGAAGACTGCTTGGGTCTCCTGGGAAATCATGACACAGCCAAAATTCGTGGGAGGTATGGGGTTTCGCGACATCGAGCTCTTCAATCTAGCCCTGCTTGCGCGGCAAGCTTGGCGTCTCCTCTAGCTAGAAACCAAACTCCCTGAGCATCCGTATTCTCAAGGCTGTTTACTACCCTACTTCCTAGATCCTTGAAGTAGAGCTGGGCAGGAACCTGTCTCAAGTCTGGCGTTCTCTGATAGAAGGTAGAGACACATTACAGCTCGGGCTAGTGAAACGCATTGGATCCGGCGAAGACACCAATATCTGGGTGGATAACTGGATACCACGAGATTTTAAGCTTCGACCGGTGTGCCCCAAAACGTCAAATCCTCCACAGAAGGTCTCAGAACTCATCAACCCCATCACCTCGTCATGGGACTGTGACGTTCTTGAAACGCACTTCTATACGATGGACAAGGAAGCGATCCTCAATATTCCTCTCAGCTCTTGAGTACACGATGACTTCTGGGCGTGGCATTATGAACGCAAGGGAGTCTTTACGGTGAGGTCACCGTTAAAGCTCATGTCCTCCACTAAACAGCAGCGCACAGATTGGCTAGAACACAACGAGGGACACTCGCAGGTCGATTCAGACCACGGTCTTGGTCCAGACTCTGGGGCACTGCAGTTCCTTCGAAAGTCCAAGTTTTTTCCTGGAGATTGGCCAAGAGCTCAATCCCTACAGGAGATGTCCGTAAGCATCGAAGTATGGCTGATTCGGCGTAGTGGTCGATCTGTCACGCGCCAGTCGATACATGGCGCCATTCCCTCTTTGATTGCCGTATGGCTCGTTGTGTTTGGCTCTCACTGATGAGGATCTGACGGAAACAATCATCTCAAATAGGGAGAAAGATGCAAGGCTATGGATGTTATGGCTCGTTGACACTCTACCTTCGGCGGACCTAGCACGTGTTTTGGTTACAATGTGGACCATATGGTGGGCGAGACGCCGAGCCATACATGACAATCAGTTCTACAGCCCACTGAGTACCCATATTTTCATCGACAAGTTCCTAACAGAGCTCGAGATGATCCCGGACAGAAAATCACGCCCCAAGGACCTGCATGTAATTTCCAGGGACCTGCATGTGAATCCCAGGGACCTGCATGTGAATCCCAGGGACCTGCATGTGACAAGAGGTAGCCGCGCGGTTTCGACACCGACCGGTTGGCTTCCGCCTGAGCATCACGATGTCAAGATGAATGTTGACGGAGGCTTTTTGAAGATCAGAGACCGGGCAACTTCAGGAGTGATATGCAGGGACAAAAGAGGCAACTATCTGGGTGCCTCAGCTATTATTCATGAAGGTCGACTTGATCCAACAATACTTGAAGCGCATGCATGCAGTGAGGCCCTCTCACTTGCATCTGATCTACAGGTTCAATCTATGTGCGTGGCCTCAGATTGTTTGGAAGTAGTGACAAACATACAAGACGAAGTTCCCTGCCGATATTATTCCATCCTGCAAGATATCATGTACCAGAGGAGACTATTCGAGGATATCCAGTTTCTTCACGAAAATAGGAAGCATAATGGAGAGGCCCATGCCTTAGCAAAGGCAGCTACTTCTCTTAGCCCCGGGCGCCATGTGTGGCTTAGTGTTTTGCCCGACATCATCTGTATCACCATGTGTTTGAACGTTCAATAAAGGATGCAGTTGCTAAAAAAAGAGTCTAATTGGAGGAATAAACAGTAAGAGAGAGAGGTTAGCGGGGATAGCCAGCAAGATTAACGGGAGCAGTTATACGGTGGGAGGCAGTCAATTAACAAACCAAGGCAGCAAATCTAGGGCGGTCACTACTAGGAAAGGGCTAGATGATATGGACACTAATGGCACACCAGACATGTGGTGTGCCACTACTATATCTAATGGCGCACCATGTGTTGGTGCGCCATTAATAACAATTTTTTTTCAAAACTAGTAATGGCGCACCAGGGATAGTGCGCCATTACTAGTTAAAGTAGTAATGACGCACCAAATCCACGGTGCACCACTAGTAATTTTTTTTCAAAATTTTTTAAGATTATTTTTATTTTATTTTTCAAAACTAGTAATGGCGCACCAGTGGATAGTGCGCCATTACTAGTTACACTAGTTTTTCTTCAACATTAGTTTTGAATTTTTTTTTGGAATTTTTTTTCAAAAAATGATATGTAATATGACCGGGAAGTTTGAAATATTTTTCAAAATTTCATCATACTCATGAACATGAGCAAAGTCCTAGACATAAACAAGGTTTAATAGGATTGATATGATAGATATATCAAAAAGTGCATGTTAAGTGAGGTGGTGCTAGGGTTGGATAGAACTGCGAAGTTAAGCGTGCTCGGGCTGGAGTAGTGTGAGGTTGGGTGACCTTCCGAGAAGTTTGACCACTTAGTGCGATTTGACTTTAGATTAAGCATATTGACCCGAGATTAAGCATATTGACCAGAGATAAAGCCATAATGACCTGAGATTAATAAAAAAATTGAAAAAATATTGAAAAAAAGTTTTCAGAAAAAATATTAAAATAAATTGTTAGTAATGGCGCACTTCTATATGGTGCGTCATTACTAAGTAACATAATAATGGCCCACCATGTGATGTACTAATGACGCACCAGGGGTGCGCCATTAGTATTAAATTCTAATTGTGTGATGCTAGTGGCGCACATGTAGTGCGCCATTAGTAGCCAAAACAGGTGCGCCACTAGCAGGCCTTTTCCTAGTAGTGGGTCCTGGCTAGCAGATCCGACGATCGCCACACTTCTCATCGGCGGTCTTCAACTAGTCTGATAGATGCAAATTGTCTATAGTCTGATGTCTAGTGGTGCCCCTAATCTATCCATCGGAAGTCTGGTATTATGACATTTGTTCTCATGTGCCATCATATATATTCTTCACCACTGTTGCTGAATCACATGGGATGACCGCTGATTTGATTTTTTTAGAATCATCTCTAACTTTATTTATACCCATTACAATTACAAGTGCACTAATTTGGTTCTAAGATCCAAGAAAATGCAAAGTAACTCCTATGACTAAGAATTACAATGAAATCCTTGAAAATACCTTTTTTGCCGTATCAATCTCTGCTCAAAGAAATACTCCAAAGACTTTGGTAAAGAGGCTGCAATTGGACTGGAACAACAATGTTGTCACTTTTTCATCCGCACGAACATTACTAATAATGGTTTTTGAAAGCACCTTGTGTTGCTCATCCAAAAAGATGGGAACCCTTGATCGGTGAACGCACTTGGGCCGGGGATGATCTCCTGAAATGCAGGCCATCGAATCACTATATGGAGATCTTGCATTTCCCGGTCACTTTGGTGCTCGGCCTTCTCCTGCTGGGCTCACATGCACCATCTTCTTGGGCCTTGGGCTGTTTCTGGGCTTCAGGCCTGGCAGTAGTAGAGCTGCTAACAGCCATGCATCTAACCGGAGATGATTTGGGTAGTTACGTTTCAGCCACCGGATCATATGCCATCCAACGCCACTACGTGCGACCGACGCGACGCCAAATCAGTCGCCCGAATACAAGCGTTTTCCATACCATCTCCCTCAGCTTGACCGTCCTGCCCATCCGGCTAGCCCCCGCCCTACGCCGCCGCAATAGCCCTCCCACCCCATATGCCCCCGCCATGGCAGCCCTCAACAACCTACGCCGCCGGCACGGTTGTGGCACATCCCCCTGCCACTCCTCCTAATCGGCCAGATTTCACGCATCCCCTAATCCCGATCCCCTTTCTTCCCTCTCCGATGAGGAGAAGGCCATTGGAGATACTTCCACATCTGGCCCTCCTATCTCCCTCGATGATGAGTTCCCGAAGGCCACTGCTATGGGTAAGTAAGCCTACCGCAATCTGTCGCTCAACGATTAGAAAGATCGCACGGATTAATATACTCATCAAGATGAATTGTTTTTTTTTGAGAAATCACCGGGGGGAGAGGATCCTCACCTGTATATATTGCTCAAGTGGCCAAGAAGGGCCTGGCAGTTAACAGATTACAAGGACACGGCAAACCGTGCAACAAGGTAGCTAAGCCAGGACGTGGCAGCTACCTTATCAACTAGGCCCCGAAAGCGATGAGAGAATAGTTCTAATTCTGTTACAATATTTCGAATGGTGATATCAGGTGTGTGATCCAGCGAGCGGAAGACAGCGGCATTTCTAGAGTCCCAAATCCTCCAAAGGGTGATCAGGAGCATTTCTGGCCAAACACGATCGTCAAGCTAGTTAGGAGAGGGGACCAACCAAAGATCCTGGAATCTTGGTGTGGGCGTGAGCCCTAGCTTGGCCCAGATTCTTGCCGCGCGCGGGCAGGATATGAACAGGTGGGATGTGTCTTCAGAGGAGGCAACACATCTTGGGTAGGCTGCCGAATCAGACATGTGCTTATGCGCCAGATTAGCCTTGGTGTTGAGCCGGCCACGACACAGTAGCCAGGTGAAGAGCTTGATTTTTGTGGAGCCCGAGACCTCCAGATTAAGTCGGCGTGATCATCCTCCATTTCTTCATGCAACATGATCTTGTAGGCCACTTTGGGCGAGAACTGTTGACCAAGCAAGAGAAACCGCTCATCCGGGCCGTCCGTCAGCTGGAAATCCTGCAATAATAAACAGAGCGTCTAGCTCGCCCGAGGCGGCCGAAGTGAGCCTGTTCATTAGGTTTGCTTGTAGCCCATAACGCACCACAGGGATTTACTCATTGGTGGAGTGGGAGTATAGGCTCGGGAAGGTGGCAGCGATGGAGGTTTGGAGAAGCCAAGTATCTAGCCAGAAGAAGGTCTTCTGGCCATTATTTGTAAGTACAAAGGTCATTTGTAGCAGTGGTTGTAGTTGTGTTTGGATGATTTTGGTGAGGAAGGAGGGGTTTGGGCAGGCCGCAATGTGTGGCAGGCTACAGAGGTGTTGTTTATCTACCCAAGAGATCCATGGCAGAGGGTTAGAGGCATCATGGGTTAGGTATTTGTAGGCAAACTTCATAAGCAGACAATTATTCTGAGCCGCTAGATTTTTAATGCCTAGACCACCAAATTTTTTCGGTTTACAAACATTTTCCCAAGCAATCAAACATTTTGACCCTGTGCACGTCTCCTCGGCAGCCCAGAAGAAAGCCCGTCTAATCGCATCTAGAATTTTTAAGGTCTTTTTTGGCAACTAGAAGACTGACAGGAAATATGTCGCAAGAGAATCCAAAACGGAGGAGATGAGGACTAGTCTCGCAGCACGGTTGAGCAGCTTGACACACCAGCTTGGAAGCAATGATCTGTAGGAAGTAACAAGTGGTTGGAAAGCGGATGGTGGGAGCTTGTAGGGGGGAAGAGGCAGCCCAAGATACGTTTGGGGGAAGCTGGAGATGGCGCAGCCAAAGACATGAGAGATCGCTGAGGCACACGGCGTGTCCACGTGCAAGGGGACGAAGGTGGTTTTAGAGAAGTTGATGCACAGCCCCGTAGCAAGGCCAAAGTCATATAACATTTGCTTAAGTTTGCGGCCAGCTATGGTGGATGCATGGGCGATGATCAGCGTGTCGTCTGCGTACTGAAGGATGGTGGGTGGCAAGTCTTCGTAATAGGGTGGTGCAGATCATTGGTGTGGTCAGAGGCAGCCGACAGGATCAGTTGTTGCAAGATATCTGCAACAATGATGAATAGGTAAGGGGTAATGGGGTCGCCCTGGCGGAGACCATTTTTTGCATTGAATCTAGTTACCAGGAACCCCGTTAAGTAGGACTGCAGTCCTGCCCGTGGAGAGCAGATCGTCAATCCAGGAACAGAAGCGCTCAGGGAAGCCAGGGTGCCTAAGAATTTTCAGAAGCGAAGGCCAGGAAATATAATCAAAGGCTTTCCTGAAGTCGAGCTTGAGAACCATGGTGGCAGCCTTGCGTTTGTGACAACAGTTTAGGGAGTCGGCAGCGTAAATGAAGTTTTCGGCAATGCAACGTCCAATGATAAAGCTTGTTTGATCACCATGGACAAGGAGTGGAATGAGGGGTTTAAGTCGATTAGTAAGAAGTTTGGCCACTCCTTTAATTGGGCAATTTTGAAGTGAGATGGGCCCGAATGCATCTGCAGTGTTGGCACCGTCCTTTTTTGGAAGGAGGACAATGAGGGCTCTGTTGAAGCGTTCAGTTTGCGTCGTGAGATTGTAGAATTCATAGAAAAATGGGATGATATCCTATTTGACTGAGTTCCAGAAAGAGTGGTAAAAAGGGGGGCCAAACCCATCCGGGCCTGGGCTAGCGTTTGGATTCATATGGAGGAAGGCAAGTTTAATCTCGTCCGTAGTGAAGGGGGCATCGAGGTGGCGTAGTTGGGGAACAGGGACGGCGTAGAGGTCAGAAAGGTTAAAGTTCCAGGTGGTAGTAGCCAGGGTGCCTAACAGATTTTGGTAGAATTTTTTTAATATTGTTGCTTTTTGGTCATGAGAGGAGAAGTCCTGGTCCAGCACACGAAGAGAGGGGATCTGGTTTTTTCGGAACCGTTGAGAGGCAGAGACATGGAAAAACCTGGAGTTCTCGTCACCCAGATGGCACGTTTAATCTTAGCGCGCTGTCTGATGGATATCATACGATCACAGATCGCGCGGTGGAGGGCTTGCTTTACCACGTGTCGAAGGGTTGATTCTGGGGCAGAGAGAGGGCGCGATTCTTCCTTGGAGTCCAAAAGCGTGAGAACGGTTTTGCATCGTTTTTCTCTGATCGGAGGGGATCTAATGGTTTTGGCCCATTACTTTAGGCGGGAGCGGCATGTTTGAATTGTGTCGGCTAGAGAAGCGGAAGGAGTTTGGGTTGTTGGGTTGGGGCGAGCAGAGGCCTGGGTAACAATGCGTCGGCAAGAAGGATGCAAGGCCCAAGAGCGTTCAAACCAAAAAAGGCGGGAATGCGGCAGTGAGGCACTAGTAGAAAAGAGGGCTTTGGTCCAGGCCAGGTTAGCCCATCAGTCCCGGTTCAGTCCAGAACCGGGACCCATAGGGGCATTGGTCCCGGTTCGTGAGCCCAGGGGGCTGGCCGGGCCAAGTGGGCCATTTGCCCCGGTTCGTCTGGACCTTTTGGTCCCGGTTGGTGGGACGAACCGGGACCAATGGGCCTGGCTCCTGGCCCACCACCATTGGTCCCGGTTGGTGGCTTGAACCGGGACAACAGGCTTCCCTTTAGTCCCGGTTCATGCCACGAACCGGGACCATTGAGGTGCCTATATATACCCCTCGCCCGCGAGCACTCCACCGCCTGCTTTTTCTCTAGCCGGGGGAGGGCTTTGTGGTGCTCTAGCTCACCTCCTATGCACATGAGGTGTTCGATGAAATGCCCGAGCCACACTAGTTAAGGTTTCTCCTCTCGAAGCACGACCTCTGAACTCTATTTTTCCCGAGATTTGTCTAGGTTTCTATTAGCAGCCCGTCACGCCCCGTCCCCATCTTCACTATCGTCGATCCCCCGCGCCGATCTCGTCGCCGGCACCACCATGGTGAGCCTCTTGTTCTTATCTTCTTTTTGAAAGAAAAAAATTCTTGCTTTAGAGATATATACTTGTCTAATTTTCTTACTATTTTATTGCTTGTTATTATATAGTGCGATGGTTTTGGTATCCGCCCCCATCGGCCCTTGTCCTGTCTATGATTCAGATGTGGTATATATTATCTTTATAACTATTGCTTCATTTATTGTTTATGAAAATTATGCCGACCAACGTGACATAGATTTTATTTATCTAGGAGGTATGTGAACCGGAAATTCCAACCGACCCTATTGTCGAGAGTTTAAATTTAGTTGAAGAAGAAAACAATTTCTTGAAGGAAAAAATAAAAAAATTGAGGAGGAGAAGATGATATTGGAGTTGCATGTTGCGGATGTCGTCGATGATCACAAGATCAAGATGGATGCAATGCGCTTGAAGATTAGAAAGATTAGAAAATATGCCATTCATACCGAGGCTTGGTATCATTATGCCGTTGGATCAATTGTTAGCTTGGTTGCGATTATGATCGCATTTGTTTTCGCATTGAAATGTTTTACATAGTTTCAATGTATGGTTTAATTAATTTATATGCTCTGCAGAGCTTTATGTTGTTAGATGAGAACTATGTATGTACTTTGGTTTTAATATGATGATGAATTTCTATTAGTTTGGTCACTTAATTATCTATTCATGATGTTCTGTAATGGTTTTTGACACACTTAATTATATATAATGCACGCAGATGAACCGGCAATGGATGTACGGTGACAGACACACCTCAAAGTACATTAAGGCGTGCATGATTTTCTCGAAGTGGCTGAGGCAAACAAGCATAATGGTTTTATGTGTTGTCCATGCCCTATATGTGGGAATCTGAAGTCTTACTCTGACGGAAAAATCCTTCACACCCACCTGCTTTACAAGGGTTTCATGCCACACTATAATGTTTGGACGAGGCACGGAGAAATAAGGGTTATGATGGAAGACGGCGAAGAAGAAGAGTACGATGACAACTATGTGCCCCCTGAATACGGTGATGCTACTGAACATCAAGAGGAACTAGACGATGTGCACGATGATGCTGCAACGGGTGAAGCTGCTGAAGATCAAGATGAACCAGACGATGTGCCCGTTGATGATGATTTCCGCCGGGTCATTGTCGATGCAAGGACGCAATGCGAAAGTCAAAAGGAGAAGCTGAAGTTCGATTGCATGTTAGAGGATCACAAAAAAGGGTTGTACCCCAATTGAGAAGATGGGAACACAAAGCTTGGTACCGTACTGGAATTGCTCCAGTGGAAGGCAAAGAATGATGTGCCTGACAAAGGATTTGAGAAGCTACTGAAAATATTGAAGAAGAAGCTTCCAAAGGATATCGAATTGCCCGACAGTACATACGCAGCAAAGAAGGTCGTATGCCCTCTAGGATTGGAGGTGCAGAAGATACATGCATGCCCTAAAGACTGCATCCTCTACCGCGGTGCGTACAAGGACCTGAACGCATGCCCGGTATGCGGTGCATTATGGTATAAGATCGGGCAGAGATGACCACGGTGATGTTGTGGCGAGCCCCCAGGAAGAGGGTTCTGCGAGGTGATGTGGTATGCCCCTATAATACCACGGTTGAAACGTCTGTTCAAAAACAGAGAGCATGCCAAGTTGATGCGATGGCACAGTGAGGACCGTAAGAAAGACGGGAAGTTGAGAGCACCCGCTGACGGGTCGCAGTGGAGAAAAATCGAGAGAAAGTAATGGGATGAGTTTGGAAGTGACCCAAGGAACGTATGGTTTGCTTTAAGCGCGGACGGTATCAATCCTTTCGGGGAGTAGAGCAGCAATCACAGCACCTTGCCCGTGACTCTATGTATGTATAACCTTCCTCCTTGGATGTGCATGAAGCGTAAGTTCATTATGATGCCAGTTCTCATCCAAGGCCCTAAGCAACCCGGCAACGACATTGATGTGTACCTAAGGCCATTAGTTGAAGAACTTTTACGGCTGTGGAATGGAAACGGTGTACGTACATGGGATGAGCACAAACAGGAGGAATTTGACCTAAAGGCGTTACTGTTCGTGACCATCAAGGATTGGCCCATTCTCAGTAACCTTTCAGGACAGACAAATAAGGGATACCACGCATGCACACACTGTTTAGATGACACTGAAAGTATATACCTGGGAAGCTGCAGGAAGAATGTGTACACAGGCCATCGTCGATTTCTTCCGACCAACCATCAATGTCGAAAGAAAGGCAAGCATATCAAAGGCGAGGCAGATCACCGGAAGAAGCCCGCCATGCGTACCGGTGATCACGTACTTGCTATGGTCAATGATTTACACGTAATCTTTGGAAAGGGTCCCGACGGACTAGCTGTTCCGAATGACGCTGAGAAACACGCACCCATGTGGAAGAAGAAATCTATATTTTGGGACCTACCCTACTGGAAAGACCTAGAGGTCCGCTCTTCGATCGACGTGATGCATGTGACGAAGAACCTTTGCGTGAACCTGCTAGGCTTCTTGGGCATGTATTGAAAGACAAAAGATACACCTGAGGCACGGGAGGACCTGCAACGCTTGCATGAAAAAGACGGCATGCCTCCGAAGCACTATGAAGGTCCTGCCAGCTACGCTCTTACGAAAGAAGAGAAAGAAATCTTCTTTGAATGCCTGCTCAGTATGAAGGTCGGTGGCTTCTCGTCGAATATAAAGGGAATAATAAATATGCGGAGAAAAAGTTCCGAACCTAAAGTCTCATGACTGCCACGTGATTATGACGCAATCGCTTCCGGTTGCATTGAGAGGGCTTCTACCGGAAAAACGTCCGATTAGCCATTGTGAAGCTATGTGCATTCCTCAATGCAATATCTCAGAAGGTGATCGATCCAGAAATCATACCAACGCTAAGGAGTGATGTGGCGCAATGTCTTGTCGGTTTGAGCTGGTGTTCCCACCATCCTTCTTCAATATCATGACACACGTCCTAGTTCATCTAGTCGACGAGATTGTCATTCTGGGGTCCGTATTTCTACACAATATGTTCCCTTTGAGAGGTTCATGGAGTCCTATAGGAATATGTCCAGAATCGCGCTAGGCCAGAAGGAAGCATCTCCATGGGCCATCAAACAGAGGATGTCATCGGGTTTTGTGTTGACTTCATTCCTGGCCTGAAGAAGATAGGTCTCCTAAATCGCGGTATGAGGGGAGACTGACTGGAAAAGGAACGCTTGGAGGGACTCAATAATATGCAGGGGACGGATATTCTTGGTCTCAAGCACACTACACACAGTTCTCTGAGAACTCTACCTTGGTGACCCCGTATGTCGATGAACACAAGAAAAGACTGCGCTCCAAACACCCGGAGCAAAGGCGACGATCGGATTACATGTGAACACATCAGGACTTTCAGCAGTTGGTTGGAAACACGTCTCAGAGGTGACAAGACTGTTTGTGATGAAATGTACTTGTTGTCCAGGGGACCATCTTTGACTGTATTGACTTACAAAGGATACGAGATAAATGGGAATACATTTTACACGATTGAACAAGATCAAAAGAGCACCAACCAAAACAGCGGTGTCCGCTTTGATGCAGCAACCGAGAGGGCAAAGGACACATATTTTGGTTACATAGTGGACATATGGGAACTTGACTATGGACATGATTTTAAGGTCCCTTTGTTTAAGTGCAAATGGGTCAATCTGTCAGGAGGCGGGGTACAAGTAGACCCACAGTACGGAACGACAACAGTGGATCTGAAAAATCTTGCGTACACTGATAAACCGTTTGTCCTAGCCAATGATGTGGCACAGGTTATCTATATTAAGGACATGTCTATCAAACAAAGAAAACGAAAAGATAACGAAGCGAATACATCATACGATGAGCCAAAGAGCCACATAGTTCTTTCAGGAAAAAGGGACATCATGGGAGTGGAGGGCAAGACAGACATGTCTGAAGATTATGAAAAGTTTCATGAAATTCCTACCTTCAAAGTCAAGGTTGACCCAAGCATCCTGATAAATGATGAAGATTATCCATGGTTACGGTGCAATAAGCAAATGACACAAGCAAAGAAAAAGTGAAGACTTTCTCCCGCAACTATTATGATGATACCATGCCAACTTTGTAATGGACGAGTATGTTACCATTGTCCGTTTTGTACATGCATATGCTATGTGGGTGAAATTATGATACCATGCCAACTTTCAACTTTTTCAGAGTTCATTTGAAATGCTTTAGTTTAATGTCTTATGGTTCGGCCCTCATAATACCATTAATCCCGGTTCGCTCCTTGTCAACTACGTTCTCACCAAGAACACTCAAGAGGGCAGACACGTGGGCCATTGGTCCCGGTTCGTCTGGACCTTTTGGTCCCGGTTCCACGCACGAACCGGGACCTATGCGCCTCGGCCCATGACCATTAGTCCCGGTTTGTGCCACAAACCGGGACTAAAGGGTTGGTCCTCGTTGCGGTCAGAGTTTAGTCCCACCTTGCCAACCGAAGGGCGCTCACACCGGTTTATAAGCCCCTCCCTCTCTGCCTTGTTGAGCTCCTCTCAAAGTGAAAATAGATGCCTTTATACAGGGAATTTGACCTAAATTCATACTGAATTTCTCTGAAATTCATAGAAATTTATTATGAATTTAGGTTGAATTCTCTCTATAAGCGCATCTATGCTCATTTTTAGTAAAGTTAATCACAAACTTGTGATTCACACAAATTTCAAGAATTCAAATTTTAACTATTCAAATTTGAAAACTAATGCCACTAATGTAAAGTTTATAATTTTTCTAAAACTAATGGCACTAACAGAAAGTTTATAATTTTGCTGACCTAAAAGCAAAAAGAATTAAAAAATAAAACGAAAAAAAGAAAATAAATAATGCAAAAAACTAGAAAAAAACTATTTTTATAGTAAAGTTAATCACAAACTTGTGATTCACATAAATTTCAAAGAATTCAAATTTTAACTATTCTAATTTGAAAACTAATGGCACTAACAGAAAGTTTATAATTTTTCTGACCTAAAGGAAAAATAATTAAATAATAAAGCAAAAACAAAAGAAAATAAATAATGCAAAAAAACAAAACAAAAAAACCGGAAAAAAAATAAAAATAGCAACAATAAGTATTTTGTTGTAAGTAGAACCAAAATAAAATAAATAAAGCAACAAATAAAACAAAAAAAGTGCCACCTAGTGGGCCCCCACGACCTGAATACGACTAGAAACCCTACCATGGGCCAGGATTCAGGCCCGCAGGAGGCCCAAGAGGCCCACAGTGCACACACACAGCAGTTAGGCCCGAAGCCTACAATTGAGAGGAGCTCGAGAGGGTGGGGCGGCAGCTTATAAACCACTCTCGAGCTCTCTCAGCTAGCGAGGTGGTACTAAACTTTTGACGCGGGGCAGCGCAAGGCCTTTGGTCCCGGTTGGTGCCACCAACCGGGACTAAAGGGTTCATTGGTACCGGTTCGTGGCATCAACCGGGACCAATGCCTCCCTTTAGTCCCGGTTGGTGCTACCAACCGGGACCAAAGGCCGCCGCTTCCCGCCCTTTGGGCTGCTGAAAAGAGGCCTTTGGTCCCGGTTGGTGGCACCAACCGGGACTAAAGGGGGCATTGGTCCCGGTTGTTGCCACGAAACGGGACTAATGTTTGGACTATATAACAAACACTTGCGAAAATTTTCAGTTTTCATCACCAGTCCCCCCCCCCCCCCGCCGACGATGCCGAGCTCATCGACGCCATCAGGCTGCTCCACCTCGCCGTCTACGCCGCCACCGCCAACACCGTCACCTCCCTGGGCCCGCGCCGTCCTCGTCGCCGGCATCCCCGAGCCCGCCGTCCTTGTCGTCCCCATCGCCGCGTGCCTTCCCGAGCCCACCCCTCCTTGTCCCTGTCGCCGGCCGCGTGCCATCCCGAGACCGCCGTCCCCGTCACCGCGTGCCGCCCCGAGCCCGCCGTCCTCGTCGCCGGACTCCTACCATCGCCGCCCCCTCGAAGTGAGCCCCCCCTTTCCCATGGTCCCGCGCCGCTCTTGCGCCCGAGCGCCGGCCCCTTGCTCTCTGCCCCTGCTCTCCATGGTTGCCGCCGGCCTCGACGCATTGATGAGCAGAAGGAGAGGAGAAGGAGAGGAGAGGAGAAGGAGTGGAGCCGCGGTGTTTCTGAAATTTTTGAATTTTTTTACATATATGAAAGTGCATAGAAGGTGTTTGATCAAATGCTAGATGGCTTTGGGCATTTTTAGAATTTATGATATTTTTTGTGGTGAGGTACTGATGCAAGACAAAGGTGATGGCAAAATTTCAGAACTTTTGGATTGGTTTAGAATAGGTTTTCAGCAAGGAATTTGAATCCGGTTCAAATTTCATTTGAATGAAATTTGAAAATTTTGAACTATGGATCAGAAGGTTTTTGGTGACATGGTGTGTGGGTACTGTCCTGAAGTTGGAGTAATTTTTGTGGTTGTAAAAGAGTTAAGAAAATTTAGAATGTGATATAAATATGTCAAAAATGTTTTTTTGTTCATAGAATGTTTTTTGTTCATATACAGAAAGTTTTTATATATGACGATGGATATATGAGCAATGATGATCCATGGATGTATGCATTGATATATATGAGAAACGATGTTCATAGAATATTTACCAAGTATATATGTATTTTTATTCATAGCATTTTTTCCATTTATATATGTATGTGGCTATAGATGGATATATATGAGAAATGATGATCCATGGAAAAGTTTTATATATGCAAAAGTTACATTTTTGGAAAAGTTTTATATGTCTAGCTAGGAAAAAAGGAAGAAGAAGATGAAAACGAAGGAGAGGAAAAAGGAAAATAAGAAGAGGAAGAAAGGAGAAGAAGAGGAGAGGAAGAAGAGGAGAAATAAATAAGAAGAGGAAAAAAGAAGATATATTTTTTTTTTCTTCGATCTTCTCCTCTATTCCTTTCGTCTTCTCCTCTTTTATTTCTTCTTTGTTTTCTTATGTTTTATCGGGTCTGTCGTCGTCGATATACCCCTCCCGACAACTTCAACACAAGGGGGGGGGGGTCGATATACCCCCTCCCCGATAATATTATTTTCCCATGTACGTATGTCGTCGTTGTCGATATTATCCCCTCCCGTATAACTTCGACATGAGGTGCGGTCGATATATATAGAGCACCCCCCGACCCTCTCGCTCGACCAAAACTCTCTAAGACACCTAAACCCTAGAATAAACGATGTCGGTCTCCTAACCCCTCCCGCCGCGCCCCTACCCGACAAACTCTCTCGAGGCCACCCCAAACCCTTGAAGCGTTGTCGAGGCCACCCCAAACCCTAGAGAAGCAGCGTCGAGGCCACTAATTAATATGATTCCTTACTGTGATTAGCTAGCTAGTTCTACGTTTGCCACTAATATATCCATCTGTCATGTTTGAATAATAATTGCCATGTTGTAAATATTTGTAGAAACTATGGACACCCCCAAGACGAAGCAACACAAGCGGTGTTGGGGGACATAATCGCACAAGGAAGTGATGTCGTCTTCTCGTTTCTGAACGACACCGATGGTCTGGAAGGACAGGATGAAGAAGCAGGCTATGATTATGATGGCTCCTTTGACCCAATGCCGGTGCAAGAAGGAGACCATGAGGACGGCTCCGATGACCCAATGACGGTGCAAGAAGGAGACCATGATGACGGCTGCAGTGACCGAACCGAGTCTGGCCAGGTATATATATTAGTTAAGCCTGTGCTGACTAGCTAATTGATGCATTCATTGTTTTGGTATATGTACACGTATTAATTAACTCTCGTCTTTCTTCTTTTTTCTAGCCCTCCGGATCGAGCACAACTTCGGTAAGGAGACGAGGCCCGAAGAAAAAGTTGAGCTCAGATGAAAGGTTTGAGATCCACAGCAATCGCGTGACGGCGAACCGATTGAACCCATCCGGACAAAGAACGCATTTGCTGCTCAGTGCGGGCTTCTTGTTAGGGACAGGATCCCGATCAGCATCCACCAATGGTATAAGCCTAAGAACAAAGACCCTGAGGTGTCTTATGTCAATGATATGCAGAAAGATGATCTTTGGACTGAGCTAAAGGCAAATTTCACCCTACCGCCAGAGGAGGATCCGGAGAAGCCAGATATAGAGCAGTTAATCAAGTATTTTGCTCTTAAGAAGATGGCAGGCCTATTCAGGAGGTGGAGGAAAGAGCTGAAAAAGTTTCTCGACAAAGAAGAGACACCAGAATTCATCGGCAAATATGAGAAGATCATAGATCACTGGCCCGCATTTGTGGCCCACAAGACATCGGAAAAGAGTAAGAAGATGTCGGCAACAAACAAGCAAAATGCTGCGAAGAAGAAGTTTCACCATCGAACGGGGTCAGGTGGCTACCTCAAAGCCCAGCCTAAGTGGGCCAAGGCTGAGAATGATCTGCTTGATAAAGGGATCGAACCAGAGACAATGAACTGGCCAGACCGTTCCCGGACTTGGTTCTTTGGGGCTGACGGAACCTTGGACCCTGTATCAGGGAAGTGCCGTTGGACGGACGAGCAACTGAAAATACCAGTCAAGAGGCTTTGGCACTATATCGATGCAGCGCAGCAAGGGACGTTCGTTCCAGACAGGGAGAATGACGAGCTCACAATGGCCCTCGGGACTCCTGAGCACCCTGGACGGACACGAGGCACGCCAGGCTCCGTTCCGTGGAAGGTTGGTTTTCCGGACTCAGGCGGTTACAAATGCCAGGAAAGGAGGAAGAAAGTGCAGCAGACCGAACTGCAGCGTTGCACGCAAGGGTACAAGCGATAGAGGAACGAGAAGCAAATCGCAGCAAACGAACTGCCGAAGCTTCCCCCGAAGCTACCCCGCCATCTCAGTGGAGAAGCATCGTGGCTTCCACCGAGCTGCTTCAGCCGGAGCATCTCTTGACGGCTCCCGCTAGCTACCCCATGGATTTTATTACGGAGTCTCAAAATTGCCACCTTATGACGCAATGGCAGAACTTAAAAGTCAAGGCGGCTGTCGGCCAAGTTCGACCTTCTGAACCCGGCGCAACTTTTTCCTTTGTCGTCCGATTCGAGAAGGATATGCTAGGGTGACGGTGGGCGAAATAACGGAGGGATTTGAGGACCTCCAGCTTGACCACCCTCTTGGTGAAGGGGAGACTCGGCTGGTTCTCGCTCACGAAGACTCCATGCCTATGGCGGAAGGAGTTCATCAACCTTCCGAACTGGACGCCTCCTCCTCCTCCTCCGGCGAGTCAGGGCACTCCACCTCCTTCACCGCCTCCTCCTCCGACGAGTGACGATTAGGGCACTCAGCCTCCTTCTCCGGCGCGTGGCGGCACTCCGCCTCCTTCTCCGCTTTGGCCGGCTGGCGCCAACCAGCAGCCTCCTCCTTCTCCGCCTCGCCAGCAAGGGTGGAAGAGACCGGCCGCCGCCCCGGCTGCTCTGGCGCGTCGTAGTCCTTCACCTCCGCCTCGTAAGCAAGCACGAAAGAAGACAGCCGCAGCCGCTCCGTCTGCTCCGGCGTCTAGCAGTACAGCTAGAGGCGGGAGGCAATACAGATACGGTTCACCTCTCAAGCCTCTAGAGAAGTTGCCGTACGAGATGACCGTGGAGGAAAACAAGAAGATCTTGCGGACCGAAGTGAAGGACTTCTTTGAAGGGTTGAAAGCGCAGAGACATCCACCTCCGGAGGAGAAGGTAGATCCGGTGAAAGCAAAGCGCACTATCGATGCCCTGAGGAAACCACCAAAGTCTCTGCCGAAAACCAACTATGAGAGCATTACTGAAAAGGCATATCTCGGAGCGGAGCAGTCGGGAAGTACTGTCAGTGATCAAAGGTTAAAAGAACGAGCAGCTGGGAAAAAAATTGCCCAGCTCGGCGAACAAGCAAAGCAATCGTGCCCCCCGCTCAATGTGTCTAGTGACATCATCACTAATGCTCCGGGGACGGTGCCCGGTTATAGCAATCTTGGAGATTACCTGCCTGACGATGTAAATTTTGATTTCATGGAGGTGGTCGAACACAGATACGAGTACGGGAAGCCTCTTGTCAAAGATGAAAAATCTCTAACAACGATGATGCGAAGATTCCATAATTGGTACAAGAAAACCTGCAGAGAGTCTGGGGGACGAATACTTTGTATCTGAGAATTAAAGAGGAGCACGACCTCGTTGGAACTGATCTGTTGACTGTTCCATTTGAGGAGTTCTTCGAGTTCTTCAATCAAAAGGCCCTCGATAAATTAACGGTCTTTTGCTACTGTCTGTGAGTACTATTTCTGTCATTAAGTCTGTATATATAGCTCAGCTCTTTCATTGCATGTATTTATAATTAATTATCCTCACTATATTATGCAGATTGAAAATCGTCAAGTGCAGAAAACAAGAAATGTATGATATTGGGTTCATTAACACAAATATCATAGGTGAAATTCAGGTTAAAAAGCACGCCGAAGAGGCCGAGGCCAACTTGCTACAATCGTTGATCAAAAATCAAAACAAAGATATCATACTCTTTCCTTACAACTTCGAGTGAGTGTTACTGTCGTGTGCATATTCGGTTTCCCTTATTACTCGAGCGAAGTTATAGTAATGTAATTGATGAGTTATGCATGCGTGCGCAGCTTCCACTATGTTCTTCTGGAGATTAAGCTTGAGCGGGGACTAGTAACCGTCTTAGAATCGAGACGAAAAGATCCCGAAATGTATGCGGACATGACTAAAATGATCAACAAGTAAGTTCAATCGATCATTATCGCACCATATCGGCAACTTTTTGTTCATTTCCTGATATCTCAAGTAATAATAATTATTTTCTTTGTCTTGCAGGGTTTGGAAACAGTTCACCGCAGAAGCTCGGGGACTGCTGAAGGAGCTGCGATATACATACCCGAAAGTAAGTACTACTAGCTAGCTAGTTGCGCACATCTCCCGTTGATTCTATAGCTATACTTTCATCAATGCCATTTATAATGCTTCATTATCAGTTTGATTGACCTCTATTTCTTGTAAAGTGCTTGTGGCAGGAACAAGGGAATAATTACTGTGGATACTACGTGTGCGAGTTCATCTACAACACGACTTTGAAAAATAAGCGGGGCTACTCTAAAAGACAATATGAAGTGTGTAAGCAATAACATTCACAATTTCATTTTATTACACCATCATTTCTGTTGAGTTTCATTCATATATATGTATTAACCCCCTTCTTCAAATTAGACGTGGCAGGTGCGGAATGAACTCCTACCACAAGATCGCATTAAAGCAATTCAAGAGGAATTGGCGGAATTCTTTCTTGACCAAGTCATCAATAAAGCCGGAGAATACCATGTGGAAGTTGATTTCAAATGCTAGGGGATTATAAGAGATCTTACATATTGTATATGTATGTAGCCAGTAGCGTCGGATAGATAATACGAAAACTTGTTATTCGACCAATCTCTCGAAGAAGGAGAGGTCGATCGATCACTTTTCTCGGTATGCATGACGAACTTCTGTACTTAATGGTTTCCTTCATTTTCTTACTAGCTAGCGTGTCGAGGGCCTCTCTATGTATAGTACGTAGCGTCGACCAAGCACGGACATAAGAGAGGACACTTCTCACTATTAATTAGCTATCTAACACAATATATGAAACACCTAAATTAACACCCCAAAACCCCCAACCCCAACCCCGTAAAAAACAAAAACCCCAGCCCCTGAAATGCTGACGCGTGGATGCCTTTTGGTCCTCCTGCCTGGGCTCGGCGCACCGGCCACGTGGAGGTCCATCTGTCCCGGTTCGTGTTTGAACCGAGACTAAAGGTCTAGGGCATTAGTAACGACCCTTTAGTCCCGGTTCAAGAACCGGGACAAAAGGCCCTTACAACCGGGACGATAGCGGGTTTTTCTACTAGTGAGGTGGAGATTGTGATAACCAAGGGCATATGATCCGAGGTTAGACGCGGCAAGGAGCTTAGAGAGGAGTTGGGGAAAAGGTTATTCCAGGCTACGTTGAAGAAAGCACGATCAAGGCGTTCAAGTATCGGGCTAGATTGATTTTTTGTCCACGTGAATTTTCGAGCAAGAAGAGGGAGTTTTAGGAGCGCCGGTTCATCGATTGTGTCGTTAAAGAGGGTGGCTTCTTGGTGGTGGAAGTTGGAATTGTTTTTCTCATGAGGAAAACGGATTAGGTTGAAGTCCCCTACAACTAGCCAGGGAATATGATCCGCTGGAGCCACTTGTTTTAATTCTTCCAAAAAGAGCCGCTTGAGAGGTCTCGCAGTTGGCACATACACATTTGTAATTACGAACTGGGCCGGGCTAGCGGGTGAGAGGTTGTTTGGTTCTGTTCAACGGAAGCCCTCTGTTTCTACCAAAAATGTTGATGGGACCCTCCTTCTGAACTCGAATGGATTTTGCTTCGCTCATTATCTAGGCCGTCAGTTAACTAGCATGAAAGGAATTGCGAATTCTATGGTGCTGTGCTGTAAAGTTTTTATTTTGCTCTTTCAGTGGCTCAGTCAATCCGAACGGTAGTACAAATCGGTTTGCCAATTTGAATTGTATACTTAGTTCCAAGGGGAAAAGGGAAGGGGCCTTACCCGAGTGGGCAACGTACACGGGCTTGTTTGCTTCGCTATATACAATCTGCTTACATGTTCTTTCTTCCTAAAAGAATATAACGTGAAGTTTTCACAATGGCAGGACCTTATGCAAGTTCAGGCTGGTCGGACCTCCCCATCGACCTCCTCATCCGGATACTGCATCTCCTCGAGCTCCCCGAGGCCCTCGCCTTCCGTGCTGTCTGCTCGTCATGGCGTTCTGCATCTGTGGCCGTCGGCTGTGTCCCATATCGCCAGACGCCCTGGCTCGTGTCCTTGGCGGACGAGCCTCTTCCGGTAGGGGATCAACAGCTGCAAGTGCGTCGTGGGCTATGGGATCCTGCTGCTACCACTGAGCACCGGAGCCTACTGGATCCTGATAGAACTTTTCAGGTCAGCTTTCCCGGGGGCCAAGCCGTGGCCTGCTGCGGCGCCTCCCATGGCTGGTTAATCATGGCGAACGAGCTCTCGGATCTCGTCCTATATAACCCCTTCACCGCGGCGTTGATCCCGCTCCCGCCATTCACTGGTTTTGCATCTTGCATCGAGGGGGTTTATGAAGACGGAGGGAAAATCGTGGGCTAGCTATCGTTACAGGTGTTACATGATGGAACACGTTCATGGTGTGCAGTCTCCCGGCGCGTGTTTCTACGACAAGGTAGTGCTGTCCGGTCCTCCGTCCACTTATCGCGTTGTCGCTCTGGTCATCCACCTGGACGGCAAGCGCCTCTCTTTCGCGAGGATAGGAGACAGCTATTGGCAACAAGTTTCAGTGATCCAAAGAAGCGGGGACAGCTTTGCCGATTGTATCTACCACCGCGGAAGGTTCTATGCGGTGACAATGGAAGGGATATTGAAGTCATGGGACTTTGGTGGACCAGACAAACCGAGGAAGAAGGCGGTCATCGCCGAGGATGACAACGACATGTTCGACGACCCAGTTATCACTAGGTATTTGCTTTCGACACCTTGGGGTCATCTCCTGCAGGTGCGTGTCTTTCTTGACACGCTCCGTGGAAACAACATCAGGATTGAAATAGACAGATTGGACCTCAAGAGTCAGACAAGGGTTGCACTGAGCTCAGGGAAGGCTCTGCGGGGACATGCAGCCTTCGTCGGCCAGAATAGCCCAGGCATTTTATCAACCAAAGAATTCCCCGAACTAAAACCGGATTGTATCTATTTCACAACTCCACGCCTCAGAAAGCGCCGCCCTTTCGAGAATCTCCATAACCAATGGAGCGGCGTGAAGGTCTGTGACCTGAAAAGACGGACGCTCGAGGCTGCTTTCCCATCTGGTGGAGGTCATTACGGAACCATCTGCCCATTGGAAGTCTGGTTCACGCCGAGTCTAGTCTGATCTAGCCATGCTGTAACTTGTAAGTGCCATACTGCCATTTCGGTCCATAATTAAGTAGCATCAGGCCTAATGATTTTTCTATGAGGTCTCAGTGTTGTTCAATCATTTTCAGGGTGGAAATCTGCCTCGAGTTGATGGGAGTTCCCTTTCATAAAGTGAATCATCCGTCTCCCGGATAATTTCTCATGTTTCTCTTTTGGCTGTTTTCGTGTGTTAGCATGGAAGAAGGTTGCGAGAAACAGACCTACACCGTTGCTTAGCTTTTTGTGTTGGTTTGTTATATAGTGTATATGTGTTTGATTGTTTCAGAGTAAAGCGTCGCAAGACGTGCAAAATGTGAGTTCTTTGTAGCTCAGGCTCAGAAGATCAGTGAGTTGTGTATCACTTGTGTGAATGCTGGAGACACAAGAGTTTGTACTATTTCGTAGGAGTAGTTGTTGCACAGGTCCTAGTTCAAAACACATGTATCAGGCGACCTGAATGAGACCCGGCTCAATGTCGCTGCCACTGTATTTCGCAGAACCTCTGAAGCGCAACGCTTTAATTTAATTTTCGTGTGTGATATTTCTGTGGATTTTTTTGGCCCTTTTGGCGAAAAAAAAAACAATATTAAATAAGTTTTCTGCCATTTTAAACTTAGATGATTGCTTGAACCCTGAAGAAACCAATATCAAATAAGTTTTGAGCATACAAAGTTGTTTCCTTGAATCATGAATCAGAATTAAATTGAAAAGGTTGAACACATGAAAGTGACACATAGGCCATGGCACACATAGCTTGCATATAAGATGCTCTAATCTCATTGATCAGATTTTGCATATTCTAGAGTAAAATAATTTACAGAGCATAAAAAAAATTAAAACTACTAAAACGTGTAACCCAACTCCTAATATTGTTGCCTGATTTGCAACTTCTTCTCAACCTAGGATCCTTAGCATCACTTTAGATATGCGAGCTTCTCTTGGATTTGTGCATCCAAATGTCATTTTGGCATCACCGACAAAGGTTTAAAAATACAGAGCTTGTTTACTGACCAATCCAGCTAGAACGGGAGTAATGCCTAGCTGATAAAATTAGCACTTCTTTCCGGAGATAAGTTTAGCCTTAAGATAAAGCAAAAGTGGAGAAATTAGTACAATTCCCGGTTGTTTTAGACTAAATTCTTATTCCAGTAAACTTTCAGAAAATCACTGCCCATTTTCAAATTTATATCATAACTAACCCGAATTAGTGCTCTCAAAGAAAAGAATACTGTAATTCAAAAACATTTTCTTCCAAAGGTTGGCGCGCATTTATGTAGTCATGTAAATAAGAATGCATAAGATACTTCGGCTGGGAATCATTTGGTATTGTAGGCAAAGCATTGTTGCCTGTTTTGTTCATAAAGCTTGAGTTAGCACCACGCCACCAACAAAATTCCCCAGAAAGTGTCGCATAAAAAATCCAAGAGAGTGTTGAAACATATTATATGACTTTGCCTAAGTACATTTGGACGAGAGCTTAATATGCTCACTAATATGATGAGAGCTTGAATTCACACATATGATGAATCAACTCATGATGTGAGGTTTATAGGACATGGCTATGCTGGAGACCTTGGAAAAAGGATGTAAAAGTTTGGATTTTATCTTCTATACACTAGAGATCATATAGTATATAGCACAATTTTCAAAATATTGAACTTCTAAAACTTTATACAATGCTCCAAGAAACGATGCTACAGAAAACTGATTTGTTCCCTCAAGACTGTGCGCACACCAATTTAAATTAAAGGAAAAAATGACCACTAACTTTGAAATTTACCTTCAACTTACTTTGGGAAAAAGAAGAGAGTGCCAACAGCTGAGACCAACTGCAAATATAACATAAAATCCATCACTTATGTTGGTATCTTTGTAGAAAGTGTTTGATGCTCGAAAATGGCATGATTGCAGCACATATATTTTTTATTCCTTTGAGAGCATAGTGCATGGTTTTAATTCAAATTTGAGCTAAACCACAACACTTATTTTGGAATGGAGGGAGTATGTTATTCTGCATCTTTGTGATGCAATAGAATGATATATTTGCTTTGGTATTAAGGTCCCGTTCGGGGATCCACCAGCTCCAAGGATGTGCGGAGCGGCTGTTTGCCCGCTCCAAAACTTTGAATTACAGCTCAGTCCGCTCCCAGGAAGGAGCCGTGGAGCAGAGTGACGCCGAACAGGCCCTAAGTACATCAGTACCGTGTATGTTGGTGAATCAATTCAGGGCTGGAATGGTAAGCACATACACCTAGACCTTATTAGGTTGGTCGTTTACAAGGTGTTAGATGAGACTTTGCTAATTCCAATCTTGATGAGAATTAGCAAATCAATTGTTTCTTTCACTTCGAAGCTGTGATGAAATAGCGAAATAACTTTACAGCCTGGGGCGTAGATAATAAACAAAGCATGTTCACAAGATGAAGTTGAACAGGAAAAAATCCATTATTTCTTTCTTGGGTAGAATAAGAGGGCTAAGCATTGCACAGAATGAAACCAACAGAGAAAATGCATCTTTATGAAAAACCAAATCTTGAACTTTTCTCTTAAGATCAGACTCTTCTTCATAGGCAGTGATATTTAGCTCACTGCACATCGAAACCTAACCAAATATTCAGCATTGAACCTTAAGCTGGGACACGACATCATTCAAACTTGTGATCGTCCGACCTCGCCGCCATGGCTCTGTCGATCCCTCTCTATGGTAAGCTAGAGGACAATTCCTCTCGCCAGAAGGTCATCCACCACGTATCATGTCACGGTAATAACTAATAACCACAACATCGCCGCCCAGGCACCTGGACTCACGCTCACGGTATCCACGACGCTCGCGGTTGGCATCCAGTGTGCGCCGTCGCCGATGTGGTTTTGTCGCACGCGTGATCAACAACCACTCCCGTGCCTCGTTGTCTTGTCCATAGGCTTCCCCGAGATTCCCTGTAAACTGTTGCCACAGGAATCGAACCCGGAGTTCGTGTATCACCTGTGCCACACTCTTCTTCTCCCCCTCCGGTGGAAGATTGTCGCATGTCGATCTACCCCTGGAGAACCCAATTTCTTATCACTTCTGCTTCGGTACACCCCCCCTAAACACAAGGACGGCTCAGATTAGCCCATACCTCTTCATAAGTAAGGGCATGATAGTCATATTTTATAAATTCTTCATGTATATGCTAACTGTTTTTTCTGAGAAACACGTATACACTGTACGCGAACGGACGTGCACACCCTGCCGCTGGGCTGGCCCATTCAGCCTTTTTTTAATAAAACCGCAAAAATCTTGCTTAATGCAGGATTCGAACCTAGGTCCTCCAAGAATTAGAACAGCCTCAGTAACCAACTGGACAACCGGACGTCAGGTGTTATGTGCATTTTTTAATACTTCAAATAGAATACTGGAAAAGCGCAACATTTTCTGTTTGGTATTTTCCTTTTCTTTTTTGTTTGTTAAATGCGTAAAAAATTTATAATTGTGATTTTTTACGAAAATGAAGACAAAATTTTAAATTCTTCAATTTTCTTCCAAATCAGTCAACATTTTTTCCAAAATTGATCAGTTTTATTCACAAATTAGTGAACTATTTCGCAAATTGGCGATTTGTTTTTGAAAATTGTTGAAATTTTTAAATAAATTGACGAACTTTGTTTCTAAATCAATGATTTTTTTTAATTTGTGAATTTTTTTCCCAAATCAATGAACTTTTCTTCAAAATCGATAAATTATTTTGAATTTTTGATGAACTTTTCTCAAAATCAGTAAAAGAAACAGAAAAAGAAAAGAAAAACAAAATAATATAAAACCCATGTAAACACCAAAGGAAAAACCAGCTCGGTTGAAAAGGAAAACCAAAGTCTTTCTTTTTAGCGTTACTACAAAAGATGGAAAAGGAAAAAAATTAGACCATGATCAACAGAGGTGTTCGAGTAGGCGAGATGGCTCCGTCTAAGAAATTTCCCGACATGCTTGAAATGGCCCCAATTTTTTTTCATGCCTTGTATGACCAATTCAAGGCACCATGCCAAGTTGTTTTAGTTTCGACAAGTTTTGCACTTTTCAGAGTTTTCTCAGTCAAAAACGCCCGATAAATGGGCGGACATGTCACAACTTGCATACGGTGTCAGAAATTGTTCAAACCTGGCATGGATGACTACCATGGTCATGCTCACCTGGTTGAAAAGGTTTGGGTCATTTTAAGAATGTGCAAAAGTAGACCATGTTTAATGAAGGATGTTCGGGTTGGCTAGAATACTCTACCTGATGATACATTGTTTCTCAACATCCTTCAAATGGCCTAATTTTCCACCTCCTTCTATGATCAAATCAAGACACTATGTCAAGTTGTTTAAGTTTTTAATAATTCTTGCATTTTTTTCAGTTTTCTCGGTGAAAATTGGCTGATGAATTGTCGGACGTGACACAACATGCATATGGTGTGGGAAATTCATTCAAACCTGACATGGATGCCTACCATGGGCATGTTTTTGCGGCATCCACTAACTCACCCCAAATCTTTCCATGATCTTATATGACCGTTTAAACGCACCATGCCAAGTTGTTTTGGTTTTCGACAAATTTGATCTTTCCTGGAGTTTTCTCAGTTAAAAAACGCAGATAAATGACAAGACGTGTCGCAACTTGCATATTTTGTCGGAAATCGTTCAAACCTGGCATGGATCCTTGCCACGGGCATGCCCCCCTGCCTGCAAAAGTTGGGGTCATTTAAAAAATTCAAAACTAGACCATGTTCAATGGAGGGTGCACCCGGATGGGCATGCCCATGGTAGGTAAACATGTCAGGTTTAACAATTTCCGACACCATATGCAAGTTGTGACATGTTAAACCATTTTATCGGTCTTCTTTTACTAAGAAAACTCCAGAAAATGCAGAATATGTCGAAAACCAAATCAACTTGGCATGATGCCTTGAATTGCCCATAAAAGGCCATGAAAATAATTAGGTCCATTTCTTCTTCTTTTTTGCTGGGGAAATTGGGGTCGTTTCAAAGATATTGAAAAATAAAGTGCTCTCACACGAACCGTTGGGGCCAGGTTTATATTTTTCTGGAATTCCAAATTTGTTACTGATTTTAAAAAACTCATGTTTAAAATTTTGTTCTTTTATAAGAAAACTGTTCGTGTTTTGACATTCTGAGCAAGTTTGAAAGGAATGAACATTTTTTGGAATTTATGTACAACTTTTAAAAAACAAATATTAATATTTTATGAACGAAACAGGAAAAGTAGAAACCCTAATGAAAACCGTGGAAAAAAGAAAAGAAACATAAACCAAAGAGTGAAGGTGCTATGTTTTTTCTTGGCGTTATGTCTCTCGAACAAGAAGAAGAGAACAACGTTAATAATCCAATGAGATTTGCTAGCCCAGATGGTTTGTGCGGTCACGCCCAATCGTTAGGGCCGTAGTTCGAATCCAGCTGAGGACTTCCATTTTTTGATGATTAAAACTAAAAAATCTAAATGCGCTGAGCCCATATGGGAGGGCGTTCGCTGGGTATTATACAAACCTACAGTGTATACATAAAAAAGTGAGTACAATTTATGAAAAGTCCATATTACCCTTTATACGTTTTGTGAGGGGGGGTGTACCGAAGCGCTCCTCATTTCTTATTCTTGGCTTGGTAGCCCGCATGGGGATCGTCTCTAGCTTACGGCGACATCCTATCCATGTCATGCATCCTTGAGAAGGCCTCATCACACAAGCATGTTTCGGCAGCCGTGGCCTCGCCTCCGAACTCCGTTGTCATCACCATCCACTCGCGCATGATCTAGGTGAGGCTTCAGTATCGGTCTGCCTGTGGTCAACCTGCACGCTCCCACCAGCCCAGGCCGGTGCGCCAACTCTCACCACTCGTAGCTCCTTTCTGCTTTGACGTGCATTGTTGCCATGCCGCGCTCGTAACAGACGTTTAAGCGGCTGGTTGTACAATCTCTAAGTGGCTTACAGCTGAGCCCAATTAGTGTTAAACCGGTGCAACCATGAGCTGTTCTGGGTTAATATTTCTAGGGTCTTTCTTGCAAAAAAACCATCCTCTGGTATGCGCACATGCTGCAGCCGTGGGCCCAACGCTGAGTCAGCATGCCACTTGGGCGGCTCGAAACGGCAGAGTGATCAGTTTGCTCATAAAATTGAGTGTTGTGACCGGTTCATCACATTTTGAGAGAAGAGCGACCAATGTGCTCATCTGGTGAGAGTTCAGTGATCAATGGTGCGTTTATCTCATATACACACAACTCATTAATCTATATACACACGAATCACACTTTCCACATTATGCAACACGTTCTTGGAACAAACAACTGCAAACAGAACTTAGAAGGAAACAATCAAAGAAAAGCACCAGTTAGGCGTGCAGCATGAAACATCTTCCGACATGGTTGCTAACTGATCACAGGCTAGGCGTGAACCAGACCTCCGATGGACAGATTGTTCCATAATGACCACCACCCGACAGAAAAGCATCCTCCAGCTTCTGACTTCTCAAATCATAGACCTTCACACCGCTCCATTGGTTATGGCGATGCTCGAAAGCGTCCCCCCTGAGACGGGGAGTCGTGAAGTAGATACAATCTGGCCTTACCTCGCGGAATTTATCGACGGACAATACACCCCGGCTATTCTGACCAAGAAACGCCGCGTGTCCCCTTAGAGCCTTTGCGGGGTTTACTCCTACCATTTGGCTACTCTTAGATCCAACCTCTCTACATCAACCCTGACGTAGTGCTCCTGATACTTGTCGAGGACGACACGAATCTGCAGAAGATGTCCCCAGGGAGTTGAAACTAGGTATCCCGTGATAAGTTCAAAAAAGTAATCATCTCCCTCGGCAATGATCGTTTTCTTTTGTGGTCTGTCCTCCGGTCCACTGATCAGGCCCCAAGACTTCAATTTACCTTCCATTGTCACCACGTAGAACCTGCCGCGGTGGTAGACGCAATCAGCATAGCTATACAGGCTTCTCCTTATCACTGAAACTTGTCGCCAAGAACTATCTCCGACCCTCGCAAAAGAGAGTCGCTTACCATCCATGTGCATGGACAAAGCAATTGCGGGACCAGCAGATGGAGAACCGGACAACACAACCTTGTCATAGAAGAACCCACCAAGAGACCGCACATTATAGACACTGTCACTCTCGTAACAACTGTAACGATAGCCCACGACGTTCTCTTCATGTCTGTAAACCCCCTCGATGCACGACGCAAAACCGGTGATTGGCGGGAGCGGGAGCGACGCTGCGGTGAAGGGGTTATAGAGGACGAGATCCGAGAGCTCGTTTGCCATGATTAACCAGCCATGGGAGGCGCCGCGGCAGGCTACGGACTGGCCCCAGGGAAAGCTGCCCTGGAAAGTTTTCTTAGCGTCCAGGAGGTTGCGAAGCTCAGATGTGGCAGTAGGATCCCATAATCCACGACGCACAGGCTGCTGTTGACCCCCTGCCGGAAGAGGCTCCTCCGCCAAGGACACGAGCCATGGCGTGCGGCAAGGTGGGACTCTGCTGTCAGCCGCAGATGCAGAACGCCATGACGGGCAGCACGGAAAGCGGCCCAGACAATTAGAATTCAAAAAAATTTGTCATTATTGTCGCAAGCATACGACTCATCATGAAATAAACAAATTGGAACATCGTGTGTTCGATCTTTCCAAACAACAAAGAGGGCCTCGGGAAGCTCGAGGAGTCGCAGTATCCGGATGAGGAGGTCGATGGGGAGGTCCGACCAGCCTGATCTTGCATAAGGTCCTACCATTGTGAAAAATTCATGTTAAGGACAAAAGAACTTTTTTTAGGGTAAACATTTTGTAAGAAGATGTATATTTTTTTTTGCATGGTAATACGTGTCTCATTCATATCATGAAGATGAAAGTACAAGTCACGTAAGGACCGAGATGACAAAACTGAAAAGATAGCAGAACATCTCTGAGTTTGACACCAACGCACATCACCTGTCTCCGGCACCACGACAGCAGCCACCGAAGAAAAGAATGATGGATCACCTCCTCACCCGAGCTCGACGCGGCTCCATCGCTGATATGCAGCTTTGCGGACCTCCAAGGTGGCTCACCAAAAGTGAAGCCCTTACCGTTGAACGAATCAGACCGGGGCAACACCCCGGACACGCCATCGAACTCCAGATCTGGCACCCCACCGCGACTAAGACGTCGCGGAAGGAAACCATACATGCCGTCCACGAACCACGAACCGAGCACATGTTCTGTCTTCCAGATGTCGTCGATGCAGACCACAATCTGCATCCGCTCCTGGACTACCTCCCAAGCTCCACGCCGAACGCTGGAGCAAACGCCGTCCCAACGGCAGAGCCCGAGGACACAGGTCCACCACGAGGATGCCGCCGCCACCACGCCATCCTTGCTTGAACAGACTGGTTTCCAAATCCATCCCCAACCATAGGACCAATGGCCTTGTCAAGGAAGGATCTGAAAAATCTTTATTCAGCGCTGTAATCGTCGCCACCGAAACAAAGACGATGAACAACCTAAAAATCTAAACTACGAGAAAGTAAAAACAATCCACACGCGTGGATCCGGCGACCCCCCTCACCACCGACGACCGAGGTCGCCAGCGAAGGGGAGCCGTCGGAGGATGGCGCTGGAAGATTGGGTCTCCTTGCGGCGGCTAGGGTTCCAGCCGCCAGGGACAGGAGGAAAGTAAATTCGCGCTCCTCCACCCGTCTACCACCAAGTAAACAAGCCCGTGTACGTTGCCCGCTTGGACAATGCCCCTTTGCTCCCTTCAGTATTATATATACAATTCAAATTGGCAAAATCGATTTCTACTATCGTTCGGATTCACTGAGCCACTGAAAGAGCGAAATAATTCTTGACAACACAGCGCCATAGAATTCACAATTCCATTCATGCTAGTTAACCGACGGCCGCGGCCTGGGAGTAGATAATAAGCAAAGGCATGTTCACAAGGCGGATTCCATCAACATTTTCGATGGAAGCCAATAGATTCATCTTTATGAGGAACTTGCATATTGTTTGCCAGTAACTCACATATCTGCGGACAAAAAACTGCCCCCCTCAACAACACTCCACACACAACTCATAAAATATGGATCATTCTAGTTGTTGTGCGACAGATTACGGTATGCGTACCAATAGTGGTGGCCTTCGGAAGTTGGTCATCGAGGGAGATACTCTAATGGTCTTCCCTTATCTGAAAAGGGAAGAAAGGGTATCGGGATTATGGGCAGCTGTGGAAGTATCTCCAGTGGTCTTCTCTTCGTCTGAAACAAAAGAAAGGGGATCGGAATCAGGGGATGCGTGAAATCCGGCCGGTGAGGAGAGCGGCAGGGGGATGCTGACACTATCGTGCCGGCGGCGTAGGTTGAGGGCTGCCATGTGCCATGGCGGGGGCCATGTGGGGTGGGAGGAGTGCCGGATTGCGGCGGCGTAGAGCGGGGGCTCGCCGGCTCGGGAGGGGATAAGGAAAACACTTGTATTCAACCGACTGGTTCAGCGTCGCGTCGGGTGCGCGTAGTGCGGTTGGTTGGCATGTGATCCGGTGGCTGAAAAGTAGCTACCCAAATCATTCATGGCTCCGGTTGGTCGGCTTTTTTTTGAGCGATAAAGCAAAAGCTTTATTGATCATAAACCACAGAATATGGGATACAAATCGAATCATGAGGTTGAACAAGCCACAAGTGGCGCCCCTGATCTAATGAAAGGGAAAATCTAGCAAATTTGTGTGCTTCTACATTAACATAACGACTTTCAAACATAAAATTGCAAGTAAAATTTGCTGCTCTAGCTTGAATCTCCTCAATGATAGCCCAAAACGGCCTCTGCTGGCACTCTTCAGATCATGTACTGCTTGTTTTGCATCCGAGGAGATAACAAAGATCTGCAATCCTAGATCCTCAGCCAAAGCCAACACTTCACGGCATGCAATGATTTCCAGTGTGGCTGGGTCCTGCATACCATATATTAGCAGGGAAGAACTACCCAGGTAATTCCATTGTTCGTCCCGGCATACTACCGCTGCTGACCCCCTGGACCGAGCCACGCCTGCATCTCCATGTATCTTAGCGAAACCCGGCGGCGGCGCCTTAGGTCGCATTCTTCCTCCCCTTGTCTTGCTCGCGTACTCGGTTGTGCTGGGGATGGCTGCTTGATCATATCAAGTTCAGAGATAAATCTCTGAACGAACATGTGGGTAGACTGCGGACTTTGAAAGATTCCTTCGTGTACCGCCTTCCTCCTTGCTGACCAAGTCGCCCAAAGTGTGATGGCCATATATCTTCACAAACAGTGCATGCGGTAACAAATTCATCATTGTAAAGAGTCACTGTTTGGCGGAAGGTTCTGTCGTGCTGGCTATCTTATCAACAATTTCTTCTTCTGTCAACGCCCATATGTATCGGGACATTGTGCATTCCAGCAGCGAGTGGCGCCAAGAATCATGTATTCCACATAGCCCACACACGCTCGATTGCGCCATGTTGCGATGAGCACGAACATCGTTTGTTGGTAGCGTTTGTTTTGCAAGTCGCCACATAAACATTCTCACTTTCCCTGGTACCTAAGTGTTCCAAGGTTTCTTCCAATCCCCGCTTTCTCTGTTCATGGTGGATGGTCCAGAATTTCCTTCCAACCATGCTTCGATTCTCTTCCTGATTGAAACCAACATGTTGTATGTAGATCTGACAGTAAATATCCCTTTCTTCTCAAAATTCCATGCCCAACTATCTTGTATGTTTCTCGTGCATATTGGAATGCTCAGGATTGGCTGAATGTCAATGTGGAGGAAAACTTCTTGGAGACACTGAACATTCCATCTTGCAGACGTTGCATCTATAAGTTCCGACACTAGAGATGGTGGATTTTGTATTAAACATCAGTATGGCCTCATCATTTCAACTCTTGGGATCCAATTTTGTCCCCATATGTTTGTTTGTGCCCCGTTACCAATTCTTCGGATGAGACCTAGGTTAAGGACATCGCATACTTCAAGGATTGCTCAGCACACCTGGCTCGGATGCGATGCTAGACTTGCCTTCAGGATTGTAGTAGCCGGAAAATAGACACTTTATAGAATTCGCTCACTTAGCGTCTCAGGGTTCTGTAGGATCCTCCACACTTCTTTTGCAAGTTGCGACAAGTTGAACAGTTCAAAGTCCTTAAACCCTAGCCCGCCCATTGATTTTGGCTGGGTCATTTCCTTCCAGGACACCCAGTGAGGTTTACGCTGACCGTTTTTACTGCTCCACCAAAATGCTGGAATTTAGTCTATTTTGAGACAACCCAATAACTATTTCAGAAATTCTTAAATAAATCCTAGAGGCCCACTTAGCCCATTTGTGCAAGGCAAGGGATACTACTATAGTTTAGTCCCACATTGCTAGTTTAGTGGGAGTTGGACCTCCTTATAAGGGAGGTTCTTTCCCCACTTGTACGAACATGAGAACAAGAGGGACATGCATGCGCGCTCCTCCTCCGCCGCCCGCCTCGCCACGCCACGCCACGCCACGACGTGCCGCGGGTTGCGGGAGTGAGCCGATGTCTAATTTTTTCCACGCACTACGGGTATATGAAAGGTCACTTGGGAGCTGAAAAGTTTTTGCGGTAGTGGATAATGAATACGAATGGCGCACCTCCGTTGCTTCACCTCCCGTCGCAGCCTGTTCGCGTCCCTCTCCTGTGCCTATATAAGAGAGGTCGCTCCTCTCCAGAGAGACACATCAGAAGGTCCTCTTCCTCTCGCTACACAGTTCCTGAGCACTGCGCTGCTGCTACAATCTTCCCCATCCCGGCTTGCGGCATGCACCGCAGGTCGGGACAGTAGGCCTCCGAAACCGCACCTTTTGAGTCATGTACGGGAGAAGGGTGATAAGGTTTTTGGGGAGCGCTCTGCGCGACTATTGACTTCTTCGTCACGGACGCCCCGAATTCTGACGACTACTTCCCCAACATCGACAACCTCCTCGACGACATGGAGGACACCGACCCCAATTCCAGTGCCTCTGCTCCTGCTGCTGTTGTCACGTACGTGTTTCTCCCCTTTCTATTGGAGGTTCTGCTACAGTTCCTTGTTCTAGTATTTGCCCTAGATATGTTAGACTCTATTTCATATATGCAACCTGCTATATTGTCTGCTTTAGATATGTTTAGTTACGGTTCATATATGAACATGTTGTTTACCTTCTCTTTGTCAAATCGCATGGCTTATTTTATCACCGCTATACTAGCCATGCTTTACCTAGTATTTTTGTTAATAAAATCATTCGGTAAATTGCTCATATTTCCAACACTCCAAAAACCTTATTATAGGCAATTTACACCGAGTGGTTTTGCTGCTTCCATGAGACCTCCTATGTTTGAGGGTATCCACTATAAGAGATGGCGCGTGAGAGCAGTCTTATGGTTTCAAACCATGAGTTGCTATGACGCCACTCTTGGCAAACCTGAAGGAGAGCAAGATGCCCAACAGGCACAAGCTTTTCAGAAAATGGATACCTTGTTTAAGGCTGCTCTCTTGAGTGTTCTTGGTGAGAACATAGTTGATGCTTATGCGTCAATTGATAATGGAAAAGATATGTGGGACGCACTCGAGGCCAAGTTTGGGGTCTCGGATGCTGACACTGAGCTGTACATCATGGAGCAATTCTATGACTACAGAATGACTGAAGAGCGCTACGTGGTTGAGCAAGCTCATGAGCTACAGCCATTTGCTAGAGAACTTGAGCACTTCAATTGTATCCTACCGGACAAGTTTATTGCCGGAGGCATCATCACTAAGCTTCCTTTCTTGTGGAGGAACTTCGCTACCTCACTGAAGCATAAGAGGCAGGAGTTTTCCGTTCCGGATCTCATTGGTACTCTTGATGTGGAAGAAAAGGCGAGAGCAAAGGACAACCGTGCTCGAGGTATTGAGGGAGGTTCTAGTGCCAATCTAGTACAGAAGAAGAAGTTTCAGCCCCACAAGTTCAAGAACAAGGGCAAGTTTGATGGTAAAGCAAAGTTTGATGGAAAGAACAAGGTTGTGCAGCACACGAACTTCAAGAAGAAGAATGACAAGAAGAAAGGTGTTTGTCATGTGTGTGGGGATCCTGATCATTGGGCTCCTGATTGCCCTAATCGCTATGACAAGCGTCATCCTGAGAAAAGCGGCAAGACCACTAATGTTTTCATTGGAGACACTGACATGAAGGATGCTGGGTATGGTATATTTCTCACTATTATTTCAGTATGTCATTCTCCTGATTGGTTGATTGACACGGGTGCTAATGTGCATGTATGCGGTGATATTTTCATGTTTTTGTCTTATCAGACCGCAGGGACTTCAACCGTGCTGATGGGCAACGGTTCAAGTGCTTCTGTTCGTGGTGTTGGCACGGACGATCTGAAGTTTACTTCAGGGAAGATCGTGCGGCTGAAGAACGTGCATTATGTCCCCTCCGTCAATAAAAATCTTGTTAGCGGATCACTTCTGTGTAGAGATAGCTACAAGCTTGTCTTTGAGTCAAATAAATTTTTAATTTCCAAGTATGGAACCTTTGTTGGTAAAGGCTATGAGTTAGGAGGCCTGTTTCGTTTATCCTTATCAGACGTTTGCAATAAAGTTGTTAATCATATTTTCAACAATAGTGAATCAAATGTGTGGCATTCACGTCTTTGTCATGTTAATTTTGGTTGCATGTCGCGACTAGCCAAGTTGAACTTAATCCCTAGTTTCACCACCGTCAAGGGATCCAAGTGTCAAGTGTGTGTGCAAGCTAAGCAACCTCGTAAGTCTCATGTGACTGTGGAAACGAGAAATCTTGCACCACTAGAGCTCATACATTCAGATCTATGTGAAATGAATGGTGTTTTGACAAAAGGTGGAAAGAAGTATTTTATGACGTTGATTGATGACTCCACTAGATACTGCCATGTGTATCTTCTGAAATCTAAGGATGAGGCTTTGAACTACTTCAAGATCTATAAAGCTGAAGCGGAGAACCAACTTGATCGAAAGATCAAGAGGCTTAGGTCTGATCGTGGTGGAGAGTGTCGGTGTCAAAACCGGCGGATCTCGGGTAGGGGGTCCTGAACTGTGCGTCTAAGGCGGATGGTAACAGGAGGCAAGGGACACGTTGTTTACCCAGGTTCGGGCCCTCTCTATGGAGGTAATAACCTACTTCCTACTTGATTGATCTTGATGAATATGAGTATTACAAGAGTTGATCTACCACGAGATCGTAGAGGCTAAACCCTAGAAGCTAGCCTATGGTATGATTGTTGTTGTCCTATGGACTAAACCCTCCGGTTTATATAGACACCGGAGGAGGCTAGGGTTATGCAGAGTCGGTTATAATAGAAGGAGATCTACATATCCGTATCGCCAAGATTGCCTTCCACACCAAGAGAGTCCCATCCGGACACGAGACGAAGTCTTCAATCTTGTATCTTTATATTCCAACAGTCCGGCCAAAGGATATAATCCGGCTGTCCGGATACCCCCTAATCCAGGACTCACTCAGTAGCCCCCGAACCAGGCTTCAATGACGATAAGTCCGGCGCGCAGATTGTCTTCGACATTGCAAGGCGGTTCTTCTCCAAATTCTGAATACTTGTCTGAATAGTGTCCGGCTTCCCATAAATGTTGCACTCCTTGGCTTCTGCGCCTAATAATGGAGATCCTCCACACATCGGCCGAATCACGAGAAGCCGAACATTTTACAATTGCCACCCTAGCCATGTAGGCAAATTGCCTATTAAAGAGACGGGGATTCATAGATCCATATCATACCATCCTCCCTCAGCGAGTATCTATCAGAGCACGCCTGGAAAAAATCCATTCCAACATGGCTAGTCGCCGCAGCTCCTCCTCTCGCCCCCGTAGCCCTAAGCCCGGTGATTGGAAGAAGTGTTTCGTCCCGCATAGCCAAGTAGTGAGGCTCTGAGACCGAGGATTTCTCCCCCCAGCGTATATGGTCCCAGTTCGAGCCGGGCTTGCCACCTATAATGGCGGAGAACAAGCAGAGAGCTTCCCAATTCCCTCCAAAGGGGAACGGGTATGCCTTGTCCCTTATTTATTAAGGGGACTAGGATTTCCAATTCACCCGTTCCTCCGCGGGCTCCTGGAGTTCTAAGGCCTCTAGTTGCATAATTTCACTCATGCCTCCATATTGCACATTGCTGGCTATGTCGCTCTTTGCGAACTGTTTCTGGGCTGCGAAGCTCACTTCGAGCTATGGAAGAGGATATTCTTCCTCGTACCCGTGCAGGAGGGGTCCTTTATTTCAAGTGGGCGGAGCGAAATATGGCGCATCGCGGGACGGATACCTGTCCGGCACCCGAAGAAGGCATCCAGAGGCTGGCCTTGAGGCGGTTCTATATAGAGGGCGTCCCTCTTACGGATCCTATTCGGATCGGCCTTCCTAAGTTTAATAATGTTCCTCTGAAGAAAGCGCCTAATTTGGCGACCAAGGAGCCCTCGGGAGGAAGATGATAGAGACGTTTTTTACCTGATGAGCCGGATAAAGGTGCTGGCTCTATCAGGACTGACTACAACCGAAGTTATGTCAATATGCATTATGCGAGGGGTGCAACCGCTTCAATACCGAGGCTGCCCAATGTGGGACTTTAACGGGGAAGACGATGCCACCCGCTGCGGCCGTAAGGGGCCGGACTCCGTTGCTGCTCTGGCAAAAATTTTGTCCGGTCTGTACGAGGGAGATCGAGGAAGAGGAGTTCCTCCGCATCAAACCGCGGGACGGATTCTCCAAGTACAATCCTCCGAGCTGGGTAAGCTGCCACTTTTTATGCCCTTCCCTTCCGCATTTCCACAATAAATGTCTTATTTTGCCCGTTCACCGCAGGAGCTGCGTAAGGCAATAAGGGAGATAAATAGCCCACCTCCACAACCAGAGGAACTTGAACGGTCCCTCCACCCCGGCCTTCAAGAGGATTCGGACATATTCGTGGAGCTAATCGATAGGATATTTTATCAATTAAGCCGTGATGAGGCCATGGTGGCTATTACAGCCGACTATCCGGGGCTAATCCCTGCCGCGCAGGTAAGTGAGACCAGGGGCCCAACCTTTGAGAGGTGTCCCTTTACGCGCACCTTACCTTCTGTATCTGCACGGTGTCTTACAGGGAAGGTCCTCCGGACACCACGTAGAGCCCGTGGCGAGTTACCAGCAAGGGGTACCGAGGCCAGGCAGGCTGAAAAGAAAAGCGGTTCAGACTGAGACGCCGGCGCAGAGGTATGATATAAAACCTCGCTATGTGGGTTTGTCTTTGAAAACACAATAACACCCATGTTTTCCAGAAGGAAAAATACTCGCCGGACTATATCCGGAGAAGTTGCCGATCACGCCTCCACTAGCCGGGCTCCAGGGCCGGACACGGAGGCTGGGCACGCGTCGGACGTTCCTTCTATAGAGGATGCGGACAAAATCTCCGCTACAAATTCCGAAGTGGGAATCGCCATGAATCACAGGCGCCGCCGGGCTGTACTCCGTGACGCTTGTTTCTCCCAAGAGGCATTTGATGCCTTAATTTCAGGAGACGCGTACATCCGTGCGGCTCAAAATGGTCTTGCCAGAGCCACGGACCAGTATGTAAAGGATATACGGGTAAGAAAATTTGATGATTATATATATTAGTAGCCCCTGAGACTTGAAACAGTTGGCACAACTGATTTAAGGATCATTATCTATCTGAGTTCTTCTGAGAGAAGATTACCCAATTGTTCAAGAGCTGGAAGAGTGCAAGGCCCAGCTACGGGCTGCATTGGCCGCATTGAAGGAGTCTGAGAAGGCCCCCTCTGGTAACACCTGCTTTAAAGAATGATAGGTACCATATAGGATGCTGCATGCTTGCAATTCTGACAATAAATATTGCAGATGACGCCGGAGTGAATCCGGATGAGCAACAGGTCATACGACAGCGAAAGGCTGGCGAGCGCGTGCTTACAAGGGTTAGGCAGGAGAAAAACGATCTCCAAGATGTCAATACCCAGCTGAGCGTGGAACTAAAGGATGTTCGCGCCCAGCTGTCAGACTCCGTGAAGGAGAACAAGCGGCTTCGACACGACATTTTTAGTATGTGCTTGAACGAACTTCAAAAAGAGTTCGGCGAAGAAGCCAGCTAACAGAGTTATGTCTGCAGGTATCTTGTGGTCGTCCCACGAACGAGATGCCCGGGTCTGCGGGTGATCTTCTACCGAGCTCTCCTGGCTGCACGAACAAGTTCGGCAGGTGATGCAAGGTCTTACCCAGGCCTTGTGGGCATCCGTCTCCCTGCCCGAAGGCCTTGGAGGACTTGCAGAGAAGCTCAAGGGAGCGCGGCGGCGCTTCCTATTATGGAAGGTATCGGCCTGCCGTAAAGGTGCCAGGGAAGCCTGGGCCATGGTGAAGACGCGGTATGCCAAGGCTGACCCAAACCACATGGCCGAGGTCGGACCTGTGGGGCCTGATGGGAAAGAAATCCCTGTCAGTTTGGTGTATCACCAAGTAGAGTTAGCCGCCAAGTATTCCCAACAGGATTGTAGGCTAGATAGCCTATTGGATGGCATAGAAGAAGAATTTAATCAGTCTAAGTGACTATGTAATTTGAATGACATGTGGAATGTCTCTAGCCGGATTGTAAATCATTTGTCATGGCAGAACTTTTCGCTTCAACCTCTGGACCCGATAGTCCGTAGTGTATCCGAATACCAGCTCAGTTATGTAAAAGCCGGGGTATGCGTGGAAACCAGGCGTAGGGGTCATAAGTGCTTGAACAGACAAGTACCCAACTAGTTATGTTATATTACATGGTAGTAAGAAACATCTTCCAGGGAGACTAGTTCCGTTAAGGGTTCCTTTCCCTGGGTACGCATGCCCTAATGTGCATGTCCGAACTGCGAGAAGATACGTAGGCAAAAACATCTGGGGGCAAGTGGAAAAAATATATAAAAGTCATCTTTTGTTCACCGACCGAATATTCCCTTAAGAACGCTAGCTTTCGGCTTCACCCAGTCTGAGGTACACATCCGGCTGACCCGATAGTAACAATCGCAGAGGTGCTCCCCTTATGCCCTAGCCGAATTAACGGGAACGTAGGGCATAAATACAAGAGCTAGGCAACCCAGCTTGGCCAAAACTTAAGTCATATCGATGCATATAGTGGCGAAAAAAAGGTACATGCAGAAGAATAACACATGTGCGGGGCATGAGGCTCATAAAATATTTAAGCTTCTCTATAAGAAGCCCCCAAGTATATTGAGCGCGGCTGGCGCATCAAGATTGTGTAGTTAAATCACATTTTAGCCCTTCAAAGCCTCGAAAGAAAAGGGGAAGAAAGAAAGAAAGAAAAGACAGATAACGAATGTACAAAAATTTGACAGAGGTAAGGAGATAAACACGGAGTCCGGTACTAGGCATAGAATCTTCGCAGTCTAGCTGCGTTCATGGATTTGGCTCGAGGCGGTTGTCCGATGCATCCCGCAGACGGTACGCTCCACCAGTTAAGACCAGGTCAATAATGAAGGGACCCTCCCACTTGGGCTTGAGCTTGTCCTTTTTCTTGTCCGGTAGGCGTAGAACGAGTTCGCCAACATTATAGGTTTTGGCCCGTACTTCTCTACTTTGGTATCTTCTAGCCTGTTGCTGGTAGAATGCGGAACGAGCTTTTGCCACGTCACGCTCCTCCTCGAGGGCGTCCAAACTGTCCTGCCGATCGAGCTTGGCCTCTCTCTCTTCATACATGCGCACTCGAGGTGAGTCATGAATTATGTCGCAGGGCAAAACCGCCTCTGCGCCGTACACCATAAAGAACGGTGTGTATCCGGTAGTGCGATTCAGCGTGGTCCGCAACCCCCAGAGTACGGAGTCGAGCTCCTCTACCTAGTGTGTGTTATATTCCTTTAAGGACCGCACTAATCTGGGTTTGATGCCGCTCATGATAAGACCATTTTCTCGTTCGACTTGACCGTTAGTTTGTGGATGATAGACAGAAGCGTAATCGAGCTTGATTCCCATGTTGCTGCATCATAGTTTCACTTCGTCGGCAGTGAAGTTCGTGCCGTTGTCAGTGATGATGCCGTGGGGGACACCATAACGGTGTAGAACCCTAGATATAAAGTCTATCACTGGTCCGGATTCGACCATTTTAACAGGTTTGGCTTCTATCCATTTGGTGAATTTATCCATCATTACCAGTAAGTATTTTTTCTTGTGGGTTCCGCCTTTAAGGGGTCCAACCATGTCGAGCCCCCAGACCGCAAAAGGCCAGGTAATGGGGATTGTTTGTAGGGCGAAGGGTGGCACATGGCTTTGGTTTGCAAAAAGCTGGCAACCAACGCAGCGTTGGACCAAGTCCTGTGCGTCTGCTCGGGCCGTCGGCCAATAAAATCCTGTACGGAAGGCCTTTCTTACGAGGGCCCGGGCTGTAGCGTGGTGGCCACCGAGTCCGGCGTGAATTTCTGTCAAAAGCTTCCGTCCTTCCTCTTCGGAGATGCACCTTTGAAGGACTCCGGTGGTGCTTTTCCTATAGAGCTCTCCCTCATGGACCTTGTAGGCTTTAGATCGTCGCACGATGCAGCGTGCCTCATTTTGGTCCTCGGGAAGTTCCTGCCTGGTTAGGTAGGCCAGGAATGGTTTAGTCCATGGGGCGATGACGGCCATTATTACGTGGGCTGAAGGTGTTATTTCGGTGGCGGAGCCGCCGATTATGTCAGAGTGTTCGGTATCTGGCATTGTAGCTGGGTCCGGACTGCTGTTGCTTGTTTCCCCTTTCATGCCACAGATGGCTTAAACAACCTTTCCAAGAATATGTTGGGTGGGACCGGATTGTGCTTAGCACCGATATGGGCAAGGACGTCCGCCGCCTGATTGTTTTCCCGAGCTACATGGTGGAATTCGAGCCCCTCGAACCGAGCTGACATCTTGAGTACGACATTGCGATAAGCCGCCATTTTCGGATCTTTAGCGTCGAAGTCTCCATTTATTTGGGATATTGCGAGGTTCGATTCCTCGCGCACCTCCAGGCGTTGAATGCCCATCGAGACTGCCATCCGGAGACCATATAAAAGGGCCTCGTATTCGCGGCATTGTTGGAGTCTGTATATAGTATTTGGAGTACATATTGGACTGTATCTCTGGTAGGGGACATCAAGACGACGCCAACCCCCAGACCGGTCAACATTTTAGAGCCGTCGAAGTGCATAATCCAATTGGAGTATGCGCCGTATTCCTTAGGGAGTTCGACTTCTGTCCATTCGGCGACGCAATCGGCCAATACCTGCGACTTAATAGCTCGCCGAGGTTTATATGTTATGTCAAACGGGAGGAGCTCTATGGCCCATTTGGCAATCCGGCCTGTGGCATCGCGGTTGTTTATTATGTCGTTCAGTGGCACTTCAGAGACCACTGTAATTGAACACTCTTGAAAGTAGTGTCGTAGTTTCCGTGATGCCATGAATACCGCATATGCTATCTTTTGATAATGCGGGTACCGTGATTTGCATGGGGTGAGGACAGTGGATACATAATATACCGGCCTTTGAAGGAGGAATTTGTGTCCGTCCGTTTCTCGTTCGACGACGAGCGCTGCGCTTACGACTTGATGAGTCGCCGCTATATATAGCAGCATTGATTCGCCGATGTTTGTTGCGGCCAGGATTGGGTTGGTGGCCAGTATGGCTTTTATTTCTTCCAGTCCGGCCGTGGCAGCATCCGTCCACTCGAAGTGTTCGGTCTTGAAGAAGGCGATAAAGGGTAGTGCCATTTCTCCTAATCGGGAGATAAAGCGACTTAAGGCATAGCGCATCCAGTTAATTTCTGGATTTGCTTGAGGTCTGTTGGGATTGCCAATTGTGATAGGGTTCGGATTTTAGCCGGATTTGCTTCAATCCCTCTACTGGAGACGATGAAACCAGGAGCTTTCCGGCGGGCACGCCGAAAACGCATTTTTCCGGATTGAGCTTGATGTTGTATGTTAGGAGGTTGTTGAACGTAAGCCTCAAGTCGTCTATTAAAGAGTCGACGTGTCTGGTTTTCATGACCGCATCGTCTACGTATGCTTCCACTGTTTTGCCAATTTTCTTTTCCAGGCATGTCTGAATCATGCGTTGATACGTTGCACCGGCGTTCTTAAGCCCGAAAGGCATTGTGTTGAAACATAAGGGGCCGTATGGCGTGATAAACGCCGTTGCGGCTTGGTCGGACTCGGCCATCTTGATTTGGTGGTAGCCGGAGTATGCATCGAGGAAGCACAATGAGTCGTGTCCCGCGATGGCGTCGATAATTTGATCGATGCGGGGGAGGGGGAAGGGATCCTTTGGGCAAGCTTTATTGAGGTCTTTGAAGTCGACACATAAGCACCAGGATTTGTCCTTCTTTGGTAGAATCACCAGGTTTGCTAGCCAGTCCGGGTGTTTTATTTCTCTGATGAATCCGGCTTCCAATAACTTGGCTAGCTCCTCGCCCATAGCTTGTCTCTTAGGTTCGGAGAAGCGCCGAAGAGTCTGCTTGACCGGCTTGAATCCTTTTAGAATGTTAAGGCTATGCTCGGCCAACTTGCGTGGGATTCCTGGCATATCTGATGGGTGCCAGGCAAATATATCCTAGTTCTCGCGCAGGAACTCCCGTAGTGCGGCGTCCACATCGGGGTTTAACTGTGCCCCAATTGAGGCTGTTTTGGTAGGGTCCGTTGGGTAGACATGGAATTTGACTATTTTGTCCGCTGGTTTGAAAGAGGTGGACTTGGATCTATTGTCGAGTATCACGTCGTCTCTGTCCACGGTCGAGCGTAGCGCAGTTAACTCCTCTGCCGCTAGGGCTTCGGATAGTGCCTCGAGGGCTAGTGCGGCTGTTTTGTTTTCGGCGCAGAGCACTATGTCCGGATCACTAGCTAGAGTGATAATTCCATTGGGCCCAGGCATTTTGAGCTTCATGTACCCATAATGGGGTATATCTTGGAAGATCGTGAATGCCTCCCGCCCTAGAAGGGCGTGGTATCCACTACTGAACGGGGCCACTTGGAATGTTATTTCCTCGGACCTGTAATTTTCCGGTGTGCCGAATACCACATCTAGTGTGATTTTCCCAGCGCAACGTGCCTCCCGACTGGGGATGATTCCTCTAAAGGTTGTGCTGCTTTGCTCAATGCAGTTCCAGTCTATTTCCATTTTGTGAAGAGTTTCCTCGTAAATGAGGTTTAATCCGCTGCCGCCGTCCATGAGTACTTTAGTGAGCCGAAAGCCGTCCACAATTGGACTAAGGACTAATGCGGCTGCTGCTCGGGCTGTTCGGCATTTAGGTTCATCACTGGAACTGAAGGTGATAGCCGTGTCGCTCCATGGATTTATTGCTGCCACCTGGCAGATCTCGACAAGGCTGCGGAGTGCTCGCTTGCGCCTATTATTTGAGGTGAATGTCTTGAAGACTGTTAAGACCGTATTGTAATTCCCGGGATGTTGCTCTGCGGTGTTTTGAATGAGGAGATCCTCGCCGCTCTTATCAACCTGCCGGAGTACCCAACATGCTCTAAGGCTATGTGTTGGTGTGGTATCCACCGTACTGTGAATTTTGCAGGGTTCGTTAAGCCATCCTTCCAATACGGTTCCATGCCCTGTAGTGGGCTTTTGCTTTTTTGTGATTGAATCGGATGACTTACAGGGGTGCACCCTTTTGATTCGGGCTGGGTGTTTAGCCAAAGCCGGATTATCCCAAAATTCGGTTCCGGTTTTCCAGGCGCTCTCCATCGCACAGTACTTCCGTACTATGGCCGCCAAGTCAGCGAAGTGTGTTATGTTGCGGCGGCTTATGGCGTTAAGGATTCCCTTGTCCGTGCAATTATTGCAGAAGAATGAAATTGTGTCTTCCTCTCGACAGTCCTTGACCTTGTTCATTACAAGGAGGAATCTGGCCTAATAGTGATGTACTGTTTCCTGGGGCTCTTGTCTAATGTGTGAGAGATCGCTTGTATCTGGGTGGGTGGGCGGATTTAAGTCCGAACCCTGACCCAATATGAGACCCAGGGGCATGGGAGTTTCCGATCTTGGAGGTTCGGGCTCCGGGATGTAGCCCGATAGGTCTGGCCCACTGCTTGATTCTACGTTCAAGGCTTGGGGGATGTCCTTTCATATACAAGTATCTGCTACGTCTTGAGCTTGCGTTGGTTTTCCCCAAAGAGGAGAGCGTGATGCAGCAAGTGTAGCGTAAGTATTTCCCTCAGTTTTTGAGAACCATGGTATCAATCCAGTAGGAGGTGCTACCTCTTGAGCACTGCGTTGGATTTCCCCGAAGAGGAGAGGATGATGCAGCAAAGTAGCGTAAGTATTTCCCTCTGTTTTTGAGAACCAAGGTATCAATCCCGGTAGGAGGCCACGCACAAGTCCCTCGTACCTGCACAAAACGATAGCTCCTCGCAACCAACGCGATTAGGGGTTGTCAATCCCTTCACGGTCACTTACGAGAGTGAGATCTGATAGAGATGATAAATAATATTTTTTTTGGTATTTTTGGTATATAAATGCAAAGTAAAAAGTAAAAGGCAAAGTAAAACAAAGCAAGTATTAAAGTGATGGAGATTGATATGATGAGAATAGACCCGGGGGCCATAGGTTTCACTAGTGGCTTCTCTCAAGAGCATAAGTATTCTACGGTGGGTGAACAAATTACTGTTGAGCAATTGACAGAATTGAGCATAGTTATGAGTATATCTAGGTATGATCATGTATATAGGCATCATGTCCGAGACAAGTAGACCGAAACGATTCTGCATCTACTAATATTACTACACTCATCGATCGCTATCCATCATGCATCTAGAGTATTAAGTTAAAAACAGAGTAACACCTTAAGCAAGATGACATGATGTAGAGGAATAAATTCATGCAATATGATAAATACCCCATCTTGTTATCCTTGATGGCAACAATATAATACGTGCCTTGCAACCCTTTACATCCTTTGGTAAGGACACTGCAAGATTGAACCCAAAGCTAAACACTTCTCCCATTGCAAGAACTACCAATCTAGTTGGCCAAACCAAACGGATAATTCGAATAGACTTGCAAACATAACCAATCATACATAAAAGAATTCAGAGAAGATTCAAATATTAATCATAGATAAGCTGGACCATAAACCCACAATTCATCGGTCTCAACAAACACACCGTCAAAAGAAGATTACATTGAATAGATCTCCACGAAAGAGGGGGAGAACATTGTATTGAGATCCAAAAAGAGAGAAGAAGCCATCTAGCTACTAGCTATGGACCCGAAGGTCTGAAGTAAACTACTCACACTTCGTTGGAGGGGCTATGGTGATGATGTAGAAGCCCTCCGTGGTGGATGCCCCCTCCGGCGGAGCTCCGGAACAGGCCCCAAGATGAGATCTCGTGGATACAGGAAGTTGCGGCGGTGGAATTAGGTTTTTGGCTCCTGTTCTGATCGTTTGGGGGTACGTAGGTATATATAGGAGGAAGGAGTACGTCGGTGGAGCAACAGGGGGCCCACGAGGCAGGGGGCGCCCCCCACCCTCGTGACCGCCTCTTTTGTTCCTTGGAGTAGGGTCCAAGTCCCCTGGATCATGTTCGGTGAGAAAATCACGTTTCCGAAGGTTTCATTCCGTTTGGACTCCGTTTGATATTCCTTTTCTTCGAAACACTGAAATAGGCAAAAAACAGCAATTCTGGGCTGGGCCTCCGGTTAATAGGTTAGTCCCAAAAATAATATAAAAGTGGAAAATAAAGCCCAATATAGTCCAAAACAATAGATAAAGTAGCATGGAGCAATAAAAAATTATAGATACGTTGGAGACGTATCAGGTATCCCCAAGCTTAATTCCTGCTCGTCCTCGAGTAGGTAAATGATAAAAAGAGAATTTTTGATGCGGAGTGATCCTTTGGCATAATTTCATTGTAAATCTTCTTAATTGTGGTATGAATATTCAGATCCGAAAGATTCAAGACAAAAGTTCATATTGACATAAAAATAATAATACTTCAAGCATACTAACTAAGCAATTATGTCTTCTCAAAATAACATGGCCAAAGAAAGTTATCCCTACAAAATCATATAGTCCGGCTATGCTCCATCTTCCCACACAAAATATTTAAATCATGCACAACCCCGATGACAAGCCAAGCAATTGTTTCATACTTTAACATTTTCAAAACTTTTTCAATCTTCATGCAATACATGAGCATGAGCCATGGATATAGCACTATATGTGGAATATGATGGTGGTTGTGGAGAAGACAAAAGGGGAGAAGATAGTCTCACATCAACTAGGCGTATCAACGGGCTATGGAGATTCCCATCAATAGATATCAATGTGAGTGAGTAGGGATTGCCATGCAACGGATGCACTAGAGCTATAAGTATATGAAAGCTCAACAAAAGAATTTAAGTGGGTGTGCATCCAACTCGCTTGCTCACGAAGACCTAGGGCAATTTGAGGAAGCCCATCATTGGAATATACAAGCCAAGTTCTATAATGAAAAATTCCCACTAGTATATGAAAGTGACAAAATGAGAGACTCTCTATCATGAAGATCTTGGTGCTACTTTGAAGCACAAGTGTGGTAAAAGGATAGTAACATTGTCCCTTCTCTCTTTTTCTCTCATTTTTTATATTTTTTATTTGGGCCTTTTCTCTTTTTTTATGGCCTCTTTTTTTTCGTCCGGAGTCTCATCCCGACTTGTGGGAGAATCATAGTCTCCATCATCCTTTCCTCACTTGGGACAATGCTCTAATAATGATGATCATCACACTTTTGTTTTTCTTACAACTCAACAATTACAACTCGATACTTAAAACAAAGTATGACTCTATATGAATGCCTCCGTGATGTGCAGGATATGCAATGAAACATGAGTGACATGTATGAAAGAATTATGAAAGGTGGCTTTGCCACAAATACGAGTCAACTACATGATCATGCTAGCAATATGACAATGATGGAGCGTGTCATAATAAGCGGAGCGGTGGAAAGTTGCATGGCAATATATCTCAGAATGGCTATGGAAATGCCATGATAGGTAGGTATGGTGGCTGTTTTGAGGAAGATATATGGTGGGTGTATGATACTTTGGCGAAAAGTGCGCGGTATTAGAGAGGCTAGCAATGGTGGAAGGATGGGAAAAAGTGTGTATAATCCATGGACTCAACATTAGTCATAAAGAACTTATATACTTATTGCAAAAAATCTAGAAGTTATCAAAGTGAAGTATTACGCGCATGCTCATAGGGGGATAGATTGGTAGGAAAAGACCGTCTCTCGTCCCCGACCGCCACTCATAAGGAAGACAATCAATAAATAAATCATGCTCCGAGTTCATCACGTAACGGTTCACCATACGTGCATGCTACGGGAATCACAAACTTAAACACAAGTATTATTTAAATTCACAACTACTCAACTAGCATGACTCTAATATCACCATCTTCATATCTCAAAACAATCATCAAGCATCAAACTTTTCTTAGTATTCAACGCACTCAAAAGAAAGTTTCACATATCTTGAATACCAAGTATATTAATATTAAGCAAATTACCATGCTATTAACGACTCAAAATAATCTAAGTGAAGCATGAGAGATCAATAGTTTCTTTAAAATAAATCCACCACCGTGCTCTAAAAGATCTAAGTGAAGCATTAGAGCAAAAATTATCACGCTCAAAAGATATAAGTGAAGCATTATGAGCAAAACTATCAAGCTCAAAAGATATAAGTGAAGCACAAAGAGTATTCTATCAAATTCCAATTCATGTATGGCTCTCTCAAAAGGTGTGTACAGAAATGATGATTGTGGTAAACTAACAAGCAAATCATAAATAATACAAGACGCTCCAAGCAAAACACATATCATGTGGTGAATAAAATATAGCTCCAAGTAAATTACCGATGGAAGTAGACGGAAGAGGGATGCCTTCTGGGAATCCCCAAGCTTTGACTTTTGGTGTCCTTGGATTATCTTGGGGGTGCCATGGGCATCCCCAAGCTTAGGCTCTTGCCACTCCTTGTTCCATAATCCATCAAAAGAATTTACCCAAAACTTGAAAAGTTCACAACACAAAACTCAATAGAAATCTCGTGAGCTCCATTAGAGAAAGAAAACAAAAGAATACTTTAAGGTACTGTAATGAACTCATTCTTTATTTATATTGGTGTTAAACCTACTGTATTCCAACTTCTCTATGGATCATAAACTATTTTACTAGCCATAGATTCATCAAAATAAGCAAACAACACACGAAAAACAGAATCTGTCAAAAACAGAATAGTCTGTAGTAATCTGTAACTAACGCAAACTTCTGGAACTCCAAAAAATCTACCAAAATTAGACGACCTAGATAATTTGTTTATTCATCAGCAGCAATTGGAATCAGTATTCTATCACGTTCTGGTAATTTTTAATAATTCGGGCACTGAGCGCAAAGTTTCTGGAAATTACAGAAAGATCAAATAACTATCATCCAAGAAGATCCAATAGGTCTAGCTTGGCACAAACACTAATTAAAACATAAAACCACATCTAAACAGAGGCTAGATGGATTATTTATTACTAAGCAGCAAGGAAAAATACTGGGTTGTCTCCCAACAAGCGCTTTTCTTTAAAGCCTTTTTAGCTAGGCATTGAGATTCAATGATCACTACTAGAAAAAGGGCTATAGATGGGATTGACACTAATGGCGCACCAGACAAGCGGTGCGCCATTAGTATATACTAATGGCGCACCACCTTCTGATACGCCATTAGAGTTGAAACTACTAATGGCGCACCTGGCCCAAGGTGCGCCATTAGTATCAATTTTTTTGAACTAGTGCGCCTGTCCAAACATACTAATGGCGCATCCAGACTCAGTACGCCATTACTAGTTGTAACTAGTAATGGCGCACCTGTCGGAAAGTGCGCCACTAATGTTGTTTTTTTATTATATTTTTTATTGCTTTTTTGCAAAACTACTAATGGCGCACTGTTCCACCGTGCGTCATTACTAATTTAAACTAGGAATGGCGCACTGTGGAACAGTGCGCCATTAGTATGTTTTTTTTGCAAAACTACTAATGGCGCACCACCAGAAGGTGCGCCATTAGTAACCTGGATTACTAATGGCGCATTTAGAGTTGGTGCGCCATTAGTAAGTGGGCAGCAACAAGATATTTTGGACAGCCTCTCCCTACCCACACTCACTTTCTCCCCACTTCATTCTCTCCACCTCCTCCTTGTCTCGGTGCCTCCTCTTTTCACCTCATTTCCACCATAGATTCATTCAAATTAAGTGGTTAAATTACCTTGTTTTGATAGGTAAGTAAGGGGAAGCTATATTTATGTTGTTCTCCCTACAACAATGTGCACATGCACTTTTTATGGCCTAGCTAGATCTATGTATGTTCGTGGTGTTGCATATGTTTGTGGTGTTGCATATGTGTTTGTGTTTGGAGGTGTACGGTATTTGAAATGCGATAGTTGCCAATATTTTGCGGAATGTTGATTCATTTCCGTTTAGTAGAATTTTGGCATTAAGCATTCTTTTGGTCCTATTTTTAGGAAAGTCATGCCAAATTTTTCTTGGTTCTAAAATATCGTTTTTCTCTACCCTTGCAGGCGACCATGGTCCGCATACGATGACCGAAGTCATCGTGAAAAGGTTTTTGAGGTCCGCGAAGGCCAAGATGCTTCAAAAGAACGAGACAGAGATAAGATGTCCGTGTCGAAGATGCAAGCTGAAGAGCCTTATTGCGGACCCGGATTCCGGGCAGGTGCGGGACCACCTGCTCTTGCGTGGTTTCATGGATGGCTATCGGTGGCAAGGTGATGAAGATGACTACGAAGTCGTCCATGGGGGCCGGGCAAGAAATGAGGAAGGGCAGCAAGACACCCACCGTGGCTCGGGCGGGCGAGAAGACGAAGAATCCCCAGGAGATGATCACGACGGTGATGCTGTACACAGTGGTCATGTAGAATATGCAGGACATGATGATGAGGAAAATGCCGGAGCAGACCACGGGCATGATCATGAAGATGATTATGCCGGCGGAGCATACGACGCTGGACCATCGATGGGCTGGGTGCAGGACCCTCATATTCAAGAGCTGCTTCTCAAGCAGACGGATAACGCAAGAGCTGCCGCCCGAGAGAAAGCCAAGATGGATCAACTTGAGTTAGACGCGGTTACTCCATTGTATGAAGGATGCAGGCCGAGGATACCCGCCTGAAAGTAACGCTCATGGCTCTGGAGATGAAGGTAAAACACAAAATGACCGACGCATGCTTCGACGAGAACATGTCATTCTGGCACGAACGTCTTCCCAAGGGGAACATGTGCCCGACCAGTTTGGAGGAGGCGAATAAAATCGTGTGTCCTCTGGATTTACCGCACGCGAAATACCATATGTGCATGAACAATTGCATCATTTATCGGGACGAGCACGCGGAGTCTACCATATGTCCGGTGTGCGGCGTCACTCGATACAAGAAGAGGAAGAAAGCTCCTCGAAAAGTGGTGTGGTACTTTCCGATCACTCCTCGTCTGCGGTATTTCGCGGACCCTAAGGTAGCAAAGCTCCTGCATTGGCACGCGGATAGGGAGGAGAAGAAGTGAGAAGATGACGCAAATGATCCGGAGATAGATAAAAAAGACAAGATGCTGAATCACCCTAAGGATGCGAGCCAGTGGCAAGCGTTGAACTTCGAAGACCCATAATTTGGGAACGATCCAAGGAACATCGTGCTGGGCGCGAGCACCGTTTGGCAGCCAGAGAAGCACACATAGCACCTGGCCTGTGTTTGTGTGGATGTACAACCTTCCCCCCTGGTTGTGCATGAAGAGGAAGTGCATTCACATGAGTATGCTAATTGAAGGGCCGAAACATCCAGGGAACGACATCAATCTGTATTTGGGGCTGCTGAAAGAGGAGCTTGACACGCTGTGGAAAACGCCAGCCAATACGTGGGACGCCGCAGAGAAAGGATATTTCCCTATGAGAGCCGCACTGCTCACGACGGTGCACGGCTATCTCGATTCGGATATCTCATGGGCAGGTAGTCCACGGATTTTCTGGATGCGTAAGGTGCATGGATGACACAACGTATCGCCAGCTAGATAGAGATCCCGGGTCTTCGAAAACCGTGTTCATGGGACATCGAAGGTGGCTTAGCGACGATGACCCGTGGAGGAAACGCAAGGATCTGTTCGATGGTGAAACCGAACCCCGAAAACGCCCGTGTACGAGGAGCGGCGAGGAAATAGACAAGCTGTTGAAAAATTGGAAAGACTGCCCACTGCTGGGAAAGAAGTAAAAGGCGCCAGAGCTGGGAAAGAAGCGAAAGGCGCCAGAGCCGCTTGAAGGTATGGAAAACGAGGTCTGTTTTACGGGACTTGCCGTCTTGGAAAATCCACCGTGTGCCTCACAGCCTTGATGTCATGCATATCACGAAGAACGTGCGAGAGTGCGCTTGGTATCCTGCTCAACATGCCGAGAGGACCAAAGATGGGGCCGAAAGCAAGGGCAGACTTGAAATCAATGGGCATCAGGCAGGAGCTTCACGCTAATGATGATGATGATGATGATGATGATGATGATGATGATGATGATGAGGCGAAGCGGGACACAGAAAGTCGACGCAAAGGCAAAAAGGCCAAGAAGACCGGAAATGACTACCCTCGCGTGCTTCACTCTAAGTCGAAGGAGATCGAGCAGTTTTTCACCTGCCTCCTAGGAGTAAAACTTCCTTACGGTTACGCGGGGAAGATAAGCAGATACCTAGACCCAGCGAAGCAGAAGTTCAGTGGGATGAAGTCTTGCTTTTCTCTTCCGATCGTTCTGTTGCATACTTATATATTGCTTATGTATTGTCTGTGAATTGGTACTAACGTTCCATTTGGCTAGTGCATAGCGATGCCGTCGTATGTCATGTACAAGGGTAAGGTTCCCGGAGTCTACGACGACTGGGAGGAGTGTCGGAGACAGGTTCACCGATTCAGCGATATGATTACAAAGGGTACACCACTAGGGCCGAGGCGAATCTTGAGACGCCCGCTATCTAGCGGGTGAGGGGAGGGAGCGTTGGAGGAACCGGATGAAGACGAGTTTCATCGTGATGATGATCATCGTGATGACCGCAGCTCTCTTCTATGTGATGGTAGTTTAGATGATCGATATCGACTTGTAATGTGAAGACAAACTCGCTACTCGCGGTCTCGAGACTTGTAATATAATGTTCTATCTTTGTTCGGTCTTTTCAATTCGGAGACTAATATGATGAATTGTATTCGGAGACTAATATGATGAATTGTATTCAGAGACTAATCTTCTATTGTATTCGATGAATCTGTTGTTGATGTGTGCTGTCTATATTTTGTCCAATTATACATTTTGTAACCTGTGCAAAAAACAGAAAATAAAAAAATAACAAAAACCTAATATTCATACTAATGGCGCATCACATCATAGTGCGCCATTAGTATGCCAAAGGATACTAATGGCGCATCATTAAACAGTGCACCATTAGTATGCCGAAGTTACTAATGGCGCATCTTGTTGTTGTGCGCCATTAGTATGCCAAATCACTGGTATACATGGCCCCACAGGAGGCATACTAATGGCGCCTTGTTGTATATACTAATGGCGCATCTGAGGTCCGCCATTAGTATACCAGATACTAATGGCGCACCAGCGGTGCGCCATGAGTAAAATATACTAATGGCGTGGCACTAATGGTGCACCACTAATGCGCCATTAATGGCCAAATCAGGTGCGCCATTAGTAGGCCTTTTCCTAGTAGTGGATGCTCACAAGAAAGACAAGAATTGAGGCACAAAGAGAGCATCACAAAACATGTGACTAACACACTTAAGTCTAACATACTTCCTATGCATAGGCATATTATAGGAAAACAAATTGTCATAGCAAGCAAAAACTAGCATATGCAAGGAAGCGGAAAGGAACAATAGCAATCTCAACATAACGAGAGGTAATTTAGTAAAATGAAAATTTCTATAACCATATTTTCCTCTCTCATAATAATTACATGTAGGATCATAAGAAAATTCAACAATATAGATATCACATAACATATTCTCTACGCGATCCACATGCATGCGAAGTTGACACTCTTCCAAAATAGTGGGATTATCATTAACTAAAGTCATGATTTCTCGAAGACCACTTTTTTAAAAAAAAATCATAAGATTGAATGTTATCCAAATATGTGGGATCTAAAGTTGACACTCTTTCAAAACCACTTTCAATACTATTGCAAACACTATTATCAATCTTATATTCATCATGGGGCTTAAATAAATTTTCAAGATCATAAGAAGAATCTCCCCAATCATGACTATTGGACATAGCAAAACTAGCATCCCCAAGCTTAGGGTTTTGCATATTATTAGCATAATTTACATCAATAGAATTTATAATAAAATCATTGCAATCATTCTTTTTATTCAAAGATCTATCATGAAGCACTTCATCACAATTTTCAGATTTACGGATTTCGGGCAAAAGCTTATAAAGATAATCTAGTGCATCCAAATCACTAGGAATTGGTTCATCATAATTGGATCTCTTAAAAATATTGGCAAGCGGATCGGGATCCATAGATATTAGCTTCTCTGTTTAGGAATAAATACTCAACTATTTCAACCAAGCGAGAAAACGAGCCAAGAAAGACATCAAGGCAAACGAAAAGACGAACGGAAAAGAGAGGGCGAATAAAACGGCAAGGGTGAAGTGGGGGAGAGGATGATGCAGCAAAGTAGCGTAAGTATTTCCCTCAGTTTTTGAGAACCAAGGTATCAATCCAGTAGGAGGCCACGCACAATTCCCTTGTACCTGCACAAAATGATAGCTCCTCACAACCAACGCGATTAGGGGTTGTCAATCCCTTCACAGTCACTTATGAGAGTGAGATCTGATAGAGATGATAAATAATATTTTTTTGGTATTTTTGGTATATAGATGCAAAGTAAAAAGTAAAAGGCAAAGTAAAACAAAGCAAGTATTAAAGTGATGGACATTGATATGATGAGAATAGACCCGGGGGCCATAGGTTTCACTAGTGGCTTCTCTCAAGAGCATAAGTATTCTAAGGTGGGTGAACAAATTACTGTTGAGCAATTGATGAAATTGAGCATAGTTATGAGTATATTTAGGTATGATCATGTATATAGGCATCACGTCCGAGACAAGTAGACCAAACGATTCTGCATCTACTACTATTACTCCACTCATCGACCGCTATCCAAAGATGCATCTAGAGTATTAAGTTAAAACAGAGTAACGCCTTAAGCAAGATGACATGATGTAGAGGAATAAATTCATGCAATATGATAAATACCCCATCTTGTTATCCTCGATGGAAACAGTACAATACGTGCCTTGCAACCCTTTCTGTCACTGGGTAAGGACACCGCGAGATTGAACCCAAAGCTAAACACTTCTTCCATTGCAAGAACTACCAATCTAGTTGGCCAAACCAAACGGATAATTCGAAGAGACTTGCAAAGATAACCAATCATACATAAAAGAATTCAGAGAAGATTCAAATATTATTCATAGATAAGCTGGATCATAAACCCACAATTCATCGTTCTCAACAAACACACCGCAAAAAGAAGATTACATCGAATAGATCTCCACGAGAGAGGGGAGAACATTGTATTGAGATCCAAAAGAGAGAAGAAGCCATCTAGCTACTAGCTATGGACCCGAAGGTCTGAAGTAAACTACTCACACTTCATCGGAGGGGCTATGGTGATGATGTAGAAGCCCTCCGTGGTGGATGCCCTCCCATGGAGCTCCTAACAGGCCCCAAGATGGGATCTCGTGGATACACGGGTTGCGGGCGGTGGAATTAGGTTTTTGGCTCATGTTACGATCGTTTGGGGTGCAATGAGGTATATATAGGAGGAAGGAGTACGTAGGTGGAGCAACAGGGGGCCCACGAGGCAGGGGGCGCGCCAGGGGGGCGCGCCCCCCACCCTCGTGACCACCTCTTTTGTTCCTTGGAGTAGGGTCCAAGTCCCCTGGATCACGTTCGGTGAGAAAATCACGTTTCCGAAGGTTTCATTCCGTTTGGACTCCGGTTGATATTCCGTTTCTTCGAAAGACTGAAATAGGCAAAAAAACAGCAATTCTCGGTTGGGCCTCCGGTTAATAGGTTAGTCCCAAAAATAATATAAAAGTGGAAAATAAAGCCCAATATAGTCCAAAACAGTAGATAAAGTAGCATGGAGGAATCAAAAATTATAGATACATTGGAGACGTATCAGGAGGCTCCTCAAAAGTCCCACGCACCTACACAAACAAACTGAGAACTTGCAACCAACGCAATAAAGGGGTTGTCAATCCCTTCACGGCCACTTGCAAAAGTGAGATCTAATAAAGATAGTAAGATAAGATAAATATATTTTTGGTATTTTATAATATAGATGCAAAAATTAAAGTTGCAAATAAAAGTAGATTGAAAACAAATATGATAAGAGATAGATCCGGGGGCCATAGGTTTCACTAGAGGCTTCTCTCAAGATAGCATAAGTATTACGGTGGGTGAACAAATTACTGTCGAGCAATTGATAGAAAAGAGCATAGTTATGAGATTATCTAGGCATGATCATGTATATAGGCATCACGTCCATAACAAGTAGACCGACTCCTGCCTGCATCTACTACTATTACTCCACACATCGACCGACTCCTGCCTGCATCTAGAGTATTAAGTTCATAAGAACAGAGTAACGCATTAAGCAAGATGACATGATGTAGAGGGATAAACTCATGCAATATGATATAAACCCATCTTGTTATCCTCGATCGCAACAATAGAATACGTGCCTTTCAACCCTTTACATCCTTTGGGTAAGGACACCGCAAGATTGAACCCAAAGCTAAGCACTTCTCCCATGGCAAGAAAGATCAATCTAGTAGGCCAAACCAAACTGATAATTCGAAGAGACTTGCAAAGATAACTTAATCATACATAAAAGAATTCAGAGAAGATTCAAATATCATTCATAGATAAACTTGATCACAAACCCACAATTCATCGACACCGCAAAAAGAGTTTACATCGAATAGATCTCCACAAGAGAGGGGGAGAACATTGTATTGAGATCCAAAAAGAGAGAAGAAGCCATCTAGATAATAATTATGGACCCGTAGGTCTGGGGTAAACTACTCACAACTCATCGGAGGGGCAAGGATGTTGATGTAGAAGCCCTCCATGGTCGATTCCCCCTCCGGCAGAGTGACGGCGAAGGCTCCAAGATGAGATCTCGCAGATACAGAAGGTTACGGCGGTGGAAATTGTGTTTCGTGGTGCTCCTGGATGTTTTCGGGGTACGTAGGTATATATAGGAGGAAGAAGTACGTCGGTGGCCGCCCGAGGGGCCCACGAGATAGGGGCACGCTCTACAGGGGGGGCGGCCTCCTATCTCGTGGGGGCCTCGGCTGCTTCTTAACTTGCACTCCAAGCTCTCCGGATCACGTTCGTTCCAAAAATCACGCTCCTGAAGGTTTCATTCCGTTTGGACTCCGTTTGATATTCCTTTTCTTCGAAATACTGAAATAGGCAAAAAAAACAGCAATACGGGCTGGGCCTCCGGTTAGTAGGTTAGTCCAAAAATTGATATAAATGTGTAAAATAAAGCCCATAAACATCCAAAAGAGGTAATATAATAGCATGGAACAATAAAAAATTATATATACGTTGGAGACGTATCAAGCATCCCCAAGCTTAATTCCTGCTCGTCCTCGAGTAGGTAAATGATAAAAAAGAAATTTTTGATGTGGAATGCTACCTAGCATAATTCTCAATGTAATTTTGTTTATTGTGGCATGAATGTTCAGATCCAAAATGATTCAAAATAAAAGTTCATATTGATAAAAGAAATAGTAACACTTCAAGTAATACTAATCAAAGTAATCATGTCTTCTCAAAATAGCATGGCAGAAGAAAGTTCATCCCTACATAATCATATAGTTAGGCTATGCTTCATTTTCGTCACGCAAAGATGTTCCCAACTTCTATACCCCGATGACAAGCCAAGCAATTGTTTCATACTTAAATAATCTCAAACTTTTTCAACCTTCACGCAATACATGAGCGTGAGCCATGGATATAGCACTATGGGTGGAATAGAATATGATGATGGGGATTGTGTGGAGAAGACAAAAAAGGAGAAAGTCTCACATTGACGAGGATAATCAACGGGCTATGGAGATGCCCATCAATTGATGACAACATGAGGAGTAGGGATTTGGCAATATGTCTCGGAATGGCTATGGAAATGCCATAATAGGTAGGTATGGTGGCTGTTTTGAGGAAGATATAAGGAGGTTTATGTGTGATAGAGCGTATCGTATCATGGGGTTTGGATGCACCGACGAAGTTTGCACAAACTCTCAAGGTGAGAAAGGGCAATGCACGGCACCGAAGAGGCTAGCAATGGCGGAAAGATAAAAGTGCGTATAATCCATGGACTCAACATTAGTCAAAAGAACTCGTATACTTATTGCAAAAATTTAGAAGTCATCAAAAATCAAGTACTACGCGCATGCTCCTAGGGGGATAGATTGGTAGGAAAATACCATCGCTCGTCGCCGACCGCCACTCATAAGGATGCATGTGCCGGTACACTTCATGTTTCAAATTTGTTACACAACTTTAACCATACGTGCATGCTACGGGACTTGCTAACTTGAACAAAGCATTCTTTAAATTCATAATCACCCAACTAGCATGACTTTAATATCACTACCTCCATATCTCAAAACAATTATCAAGCATCAAATTGATCATAGCCTCCAATTCACTTCCTATGATAGTTTTTATTATACCCAACTTGGATGCTCATCATTCTAGGACCAAGTTTATGACTATAGCAAATACCATGCTGTTCTAAAAGACTCTCAAAATAATATAAGTGAAGCATGAGAGACTAATAATTTCTTCAAAATTAAGACACCACTGTGCTCTAAAAAATATAAGTGAAGCACTAGAGCAAAAACTATCAAGCTCAAAAGATATAAGTGAAGCACATACATTATTCTAGCAAATTCTAATCAAATAGGCTTCTCCCAAAAGGTGAGTACAGCAAGTATTATTGTGGTAAACTAAAAAGCAAAGACTAATATAATACACGACGCTCCAAGCAAAACCCATATTATGTGGCGAATAAAAATATAGCTCCAAGTAAAGTTACCAATGAACGAAGACGAAAGAGGGTATGCCTTCCCGGGGCATCCCCAAGCTTAAGCTTTTGGCTATTCTTGAATATCTTGGGGTGCCTTGGGCATCCCCAAGCTTAGGCTCTTGCCACCCTTTATTCCATAGTCCATAAAGGCTTTACCCAAAACTTGAAAATTTCACAACACAAAACTCAACAGGAAATCTTATAAGCTCCGTTAGTGAAAGAAAACAAAACCACCACATAAGGTACTGTAATGAACTCATTGTTTATTTATTTTGGTGTTAAACCTACTGTATTCCAACTTCTTTATGGTTTATAAACTATTTTACTAGCCATAGATGCATTGAAATAAGCAAACAACACACGAAAACAGAATCTGTCAAAAACAGAACAGTCTGTAGGAATCTGTAACTAACGCAAACTTCTGGTACTCCAAAAATTAGCAAAACTAGGACGACCTAGGAAATTTGTTTATTGATCAGCAGCAATTGGAATCACTATTTTATCAAGTTCTGGTGATTTTTAAAAATTATTTTCGTGAACCGAAAGTTTCTGGAAATTACAGCAAGATCAAATAACTATCATCCAAGAAGATCCTATAGGTTTAACTTGGCACAAACAGTAATTAAAAGATAAAAACACATCTAAACAGAAGGTAGATGCAAGATTTATTACTAAACAGGAGCAAAAACAAAAAACATAAAGAAAAATTGGGTTGCCTCCCAACTAGCTATCGTTTAAAGCCCCTAGCTAGGCAAAAAAGCGAAGATAGATCTAAGTAGAGCCCTCTTTGGCACTAAATTCATAAGTAGCACGCATGATAGATTCGTAAGGTAATTTGACTTTGTTTCTGGGAAAGTGCTCCATGCCTTTCTTTAATGGAAATTGGAATCTAATATTTCCTTCCTTCATATCAATAATCGTACCAATCGTTCTAAGGAAAGGTCTACCAAGAATAATAGGGCAAGAAATATTGCAATCTATATCAAGAACGATAAAATCTACGGGCACCAAATTTCTATTTGCAAAAATAAGAACATCATTGATCCTTCCCATAGGCTTTTAATGGTGGAATCCGCAAGGTGCAAATTTAAAGAGCAATCATCAAGATCATGGAAACCTAGAATATCGCATAAAGTGTTCGGAATCGTGGAAACACTAGCACCCAAATCACACAAAGCAAAACACTCATAATCTTTAATTCTAATCTTTATAGTAGGTTCCCACTCATCATTAAGTTTTCTAGGTATAGAAACTTCCAAATTAAGTTTTTCATCATAAGATTGCATCAAGGCATCAACGATATGTTTGGTAAAAGCTTTATTTTGACTATAAGCATGAGGAGAATTCACAACGGATTGCAACAAGGAAATACAACCTTTTAAAGAGAAATTATCATAATAAAATTCCTTGAAATCCAAGATAGTAGGTTCAATATTATTAGAAGTTGAGGATTCTCCAATCTCACTTTTACCAATTTTAGCATTAAGATCTAAAGACTCCGAATTTTTGGGACGCCTTCTAGGCAAAGTTGATTCATCATCAGTCCCATAATCATAAAAATTCATATTGCAAAACATAGATCTAATAGGAGAAGCATCAATAATTTTAAGATCCTCATCATTATTTTCACGGAAACTAGAAGAACACACTTTTATAAAGCTATCTCTTTTAGCACGCAATCTAGCGGTTCTTTCCTTACACTCATCAATGGGAATTCTCATTACTTTGAGGGAGTCATTGATATCATGTTTAGGAGAAGAAGATTTAAGTTTAAGAGAATCAACATCAAGCAAAAGTCTATTAACGTTCCTAGCCAAATCATCAACTTTGAGCAATTTTTCTTCAAGCAAAGCATTAAAATTCTTTTGCGAAATCATAAATTCTTTCACACTATTCTCAAAATCAGAGGGCATCTTATTAAAATTACCATAAGAATTATTGTAGGAATTTCCATAATTATTAGGGGAATTACTAGGGAATGGTCCAGCATTAAAGTTTCCTCTATAAGCATTGTTTGCAAAATTGTTCCTACCAACAAAATTCACATCCATAGATTCATTATTTTTCTCAATCAAAGAAGACAAAGGCATATCATTGGGATCAAGAGGAGTATTTTTAGTAGCAAACATCTTCATAAGTTCATCCATCTTTCCACTCAAAACATTGATTGCTTCTATAGCATGCACTTTTTTACTAGAAGATCTTTCGGTGTGCCGTTGAGAATAATTAGCCATAATATTATCAAGCAATTTTGTAGCATCTCCTAACGTGATTTCCATAAACGTGCCTCCCACGGCCGAACCTATGAGATTTCTAGAAGCAAAATTCAAACCGGCATAAAAATTTTGTATGATCATCCATAAATTCAAACCATGGGTAGGGCAATTGCGAAGCATCAATTTCATTCTTTCCCAAGATTGGGCAACATGCTCATGATCAAGTTGTTTAAAATTCATAATATCGTTCCTAAGAGTGATGACCTTAGCGGGAGGAAAATACTTAGAGATAAAAGCATCTTTGCACTTGTTCCAAGAATCAATACTATTTTTAGGCAAAGATGAAAACCAAACTTTAGCACGATCTCTAAGTGAAAACGGAAATAACTTCAATTTGACAATATCGTTATCTGTCGTGGAATTGTCATGGCAGATGTCCTTAGTGTTAGGACTTAGTCGCGAGGCCAACACATCTATGTGGTAGCTTGAGAGGGGTTGAGCGGGACGAGAGACGCGAGGTTTTACCCAGGTTCGGCCCCTCACGGTGGAGGTAAAAGCCTACGTCCTGCTTCATTGATATTGATGATGATGATCATGGTTACAAGAGTGCTCTAATTCGAGAGCTATTGTCTAAACCTAGCTTGTCCAACTTGTGGAACTTGTCCCCTTTAGAGCCCTGCCCCTCCTTATATATGTTGGAGGGCGGGTTACATGTAGAGTCCTATTAGGATTAGGACTAGTCTATCGGTAATACAAACCGGATACAAGTCCAGGTCTTAGCTCCTTGTAAGATATATTCCTCCTGCCTTTTCCTCTTAAACCGGCCCACCGTAGTTGAACCGGCCTTCATGAACCGCCACTCGGGCCACCGAGTCTTGTAGCTCCTCTGACCCGCCTGCCGGATTACCAATGAACCGTAAACCGCCAAGTCGCAAGTGAACCGCCAAGTGCCAGCGGGTTCTTCAGTAAATCATAAGTCCGCCGGGTTATACTTCCGCCGGTTTATACAACGGGTATATCCTCGACATTAGCCCCCAGTTTAATTTGGATTTATCCATGTTAAACTGATCTGTGAAATAAACACAAGAACAAACTTGACAGATTATGCTCCGGTTAAGAATTTTTGTAAACCGCACCGATCATCCTTAAATCCTTGTTATTTCCTCCTTCCGAAATCCGGGTCAACAGACCAGCTTCATAATCAATTTGCCGACATTGGCTTGTCACCGAGAAATATTGTGAAGAATAAATCCTTTGACTCAGCTCCGCCGGTTTAAGAAATACGGATCTGAAAATACTTATCTGATATTCAGCCGGTTTGAAGATATAAAACTTGCCGGTTTATCATTGCCAAACTGCCGGGTTATAAAAACTGATAATTCCGGGTTTATGATTGTTGCGTACACCGGTCAATCTGGTTTGCTCAAGACTGAGAATTTTGAAAATATTTCTCCTTATGTGCATATTACGTAGCCGCCAAGTCTTGAGCGTAACAAAGTTATGGTTTAAGACTTGCTTCAATATCAATACTGCCACTTTTGAAGAAATCCATGTTATCCATCCCAGTCACTAATAAAAACTGAATACTCCATACTATGTAGCCCCCAAGTGCCGGGTTGTCATGCTTGCAGCAACCTGGGACTTGTAATTTTCTTATACTCATAAAAACTTCAACCAGTGTAGTCCCCAAGGGCTGGGTCATTATGCAATAATGAGCAGGGACTTTGTAGGTATAATCATGTAGATTTGAGCAATGATGTGTAGCCCCAAGGGCCGGCTCAGTAAGATAATATTGAGCTGGGACTTAATATATACTTCAATGAAAATAACATCATATGATGTAACCCCCATCATGGGCTTGAATCCACGTCCATAAGGTTAAGAGCCTTGTGCTTTACCAACTGAGCAGTGGACCCTTCAATATAATGGATTTAACCTGTGTACCTTGAGTTGTTTGACAGGAGCAATCGGTAGCCCCCAAGGGCCGGCTCATTATAATGTGATGAGTCGGGTCTTCAATAATATGAGCAAAAAATGACTTTGCATTAGCCCCCGAGTGTCATGGTGCATGCTTGCAGCGACATGAGACTTGCATATTTGATGTATTCTCAACTTAAATAATGTAGCCCCCAAGTGCCGAGTTGTAAGCCTGCAGCAACTCGGGACTATTCCTTCAATTGTAGAATAAATCATATCCATTAATAATATGATAACCATTGCGCTAAAAGCGACTTTGAAAACCTCAATTATAATATTGGGTATTGATAACCATAATAAAAATCTAGCCATGTTGGCTATTAAAGATAACATAATCTGGTATGAAAAAACCTTATTCATTCAATACCATAATGAAAATTCAGCCAAGTTTGGCTATTTGAATAATATAACCCAATGATTTATAAGCGCATGATTCCAATGGCGCAATCCAAATAGGTAATCTTGGCGACTTATAGTCCAAAGCCAGGCCGGGTTAACAAACACCGGATAATTTCTCATCATATACTGGCGACTTATCGTCTTAAAGCCAGACCGGTTTAATAAACACCGGATAATTTATCATCATGCTTTATTCAACCTGTCTCTGCATACAACAAGTTTAAAGTGTCCCGGCAGTTTACCACGGACGGGTCATAATGCCCAACAGATAACCTGTGTTTATAACCAAGGCTGCACTTTAAGAATAATCGATGAAATATATCATACCTGTGACATTGAATCACATCATTGGTTTACCAATTTTTTTGTAGTAAGGGTGATGACCCCAATCTTGAGTAATGATAACTCCTTTCATACTGTGTCGGTTTATGATAAAACCGTACCGGGTTGTGATAAACACCGGTTTAACCATATATAATACTGGTGACTTATAGTCAAACCAGACCGGGCGGATAGTCTCCGGATTATGATTTGATCATGTAATCGACAATTTGTAATTGAAAGTCAAGCCGGGTTAATGAACACCGGTTTACTCCATATATAAGATGGTTAAAATCAAACCGGGCAAATAGTCTCCGGATTAGGATTTGACCGTGTTCCGTCAATTTGTAATTGACAGTTTGAGCCGGATTAATAATGTCGGTTTGAAAACACAACAAAAGAAATAATTTAAAAGATAACAAAATTCAAGCAAAGGCAAATATGAAACCATTGCAAATGAGGCTTTGAGCCGATCAAGAGGCATTACCATGGTCGGACACGACCAAGCCCCCAAAAGGCGTAGCTATGGTTCGAGTCAGCCAGGTCCCCAAATGATGCATTGGCATTACGCCGATCAAGAGGTGTAGCGATGGTTCGGGTTCGACCAAAGCCCCCAAGTGATGCGGTGGCACTAGGCCGATCAAGAGGCGTGACTATGGTTCAGACGTGACCACAAGTCCCCAAGTGATGCTGTGGCTTTTCGCCTACCAAATGGCGCTATATGGTTCGGACACGACCAAGGCCCCCAAGTGATACTGTGGCATTGCGCCGATCAAGAGGTGTGACTATGGTTCAGACATGACCAAGCCCCCAAGTGATCAATAATATGATAAGCCAATAAGGCATGATACCCATGTTTGAACCGCGCAAGATCATGGCAGCAGGTCCTCTTTGGCACCCTTTAACTTTTTGCAAGAGATAAATCCTTCTTGAACCGGGATTTTGAACCGGATATTGAGAGCTTCAAAGCTTTGTGGGAGATATCTTCCCCTTGAACCGGATGTTAAACCGGATACTTGAGAGCTTCAGTGAGACTGACTCCCCTTGAGCCGGATTTTAAACCGAATCCTTTCCGATGATCCGGAACTTCTTGCTTGAGCCGGGATTTTGTAACTTTCATATACTTATTAAGCCGGAAATTTTCTCGACGGCCTTCAAATAACAGTAGCCTCCGGACCGGGTTATCTTTCCCTCCATCGTCCTGGGGTTCTTAAATTTGCTGGCAAGATTTGCTTAGTCATGTCATCGTAGCCCCCGAGTATCAAGGTGACTCGAGGAGTTGGCTTGAAACTCTCCATATTTGACCGCGATATAAACCGGCATAACTTGTATATCATTGGTGTTGATAACACGATGTGAATCCACAGAAGGTTGTGATGACTGCGGCGGGTTATAAATCATCCCGTATGGGCCGTGGTCAAGAATCTCGGCCAATGGTTCCTTCCAACCGGGCGATTTGAAGTTAACCAGATCGTAGTGGCGGCGACTTGTGCGCCTGCCCATTGAGCCGTCCGGTAGACGGGCGGTTGATAGTATATGATAATTTGCCTCCATTTTGAAAGAAAACCGGGCTACCCAAGCTGTGACTTGCTCATGTAGATAAAAGCGGCCTGGTATGTTGATGTAGACCAGGCCGCAATAAATGGACGGTAGAGACGCCCACGTATTAGAGGTGGCTCGAACAGATGAACCGCCGCGGTGTTGTAAATCGGCGCGACGGGCAAGTCAACCATGTCGCTTTTGATGTAGTGAACAATTGTCCCGCATCAACAATACCGCAGACCAAGACAAAGATAAACTGCTCTTTTGACAAAAAATACTATGTACCAATAAAATATATTTTAAATATCACCTGATGTGCCAAGCCGGAAATAATCCGCCATGAAATCGATGATCGCTAGGTGGAGTTGAAGTTGCTCACGAGTGAACCGGCCGTGGCATGGTAAACCGGTGCGGACGGCTGAGTCGGCCGCCACGTTTGTAAGGCGGTGCGGACGGGCGAGTCGGCCGGCGCATTGATGCAAGCCGGACCGCGATACACGTGTCCGTGAAGCCACGCGACACAGCCAAACGTGCCTCCGCGGTGTAATACCACCTCTTTTTCTTTTAATAGCCGTCCTGCATAAAATTTATTAAAAGACAGAGTAATTGTTCTCAAAGAATTGATACGTGCTAAAAAAATACTGAGAACATATAGCACCTGACTTATTTTCCGGATGAACGCGGATACTGGTATTGGATAAAGTTGGATGTAGTTAGATAGTTTGTTGTTCGAGTACTGGTACTCCCGCACCATGGCCTTCACGAGGATAACAATAAGTGCATTGCTTTAATCCATGCACAATTTTTGTTACGGCGGCTCATGGGTTGAACGGATAGGACGACAAAGGGCATGCAGCACCCTGCCATGCACGCTGGGAAGCATCGCTGCGCTCCTCTCTTCCGAGGTTTGACTGAACGGCATGCACGAGCAGAAAAACGAGCAGCTGGGCCCAGCCAACCCACACAACAATAGATTGGTATAAACTGCTTTTTTTATCTCGACTCCGGTCTTCAAGAGTACGACAACAGTTCAAATCCCTTTATGCCTTCGTGATGGCACATCAGTCCGATTTTGTATTGTAGTAGTAGTGCAATCCGTATATAGCCGGCTTTATCTCCTTTTTCTTGATCCACTTGAATATCCTCTCAATTGATGTAGCAGCCATGCACGCATTACGATCCATCGGGCGTCGCCGCAATTTTTTTTTTTTTCCCATCGCAAGATACGCACGCAGCGGTCGGTGACGCACGCTTAGGCCTCCGCCATGCTTTTTGTTTCTTCTTTTGTACAATGACGTCTAGTATCACTAGCAGCTATGGTTTGGAAGTAGTATCGTCAGCGGTAACAAAACATCGCGGATATATCCTTTTAGTCTACAGAATAGTATTCGGACTACTGCTACCTGATTTTCTTGAATGTCTCAGATTTGCAACTTGCGGCTGTCCACGGAAACGATCTGGATGGCGGATCACCAGGGCGTCTTCGGCGGCCGTTCGCAGCCTTTAGCTCTTGTCTTGGCCCTGTAGAATTAATCACAACTTTGATCATAAACAATGAACGCATCGGCTCGCCAAAAAACTGTCCCATGCCGGGTCATCTTGCACGATTCTTCCGCGCGGTTCTTCTTCATCCGGCTGATTGCAAAACTTGAAACCCTAGGAACAAATCCTTCAAGAACTCAACACCACCGTGCGCAGGTCCCACGGTGGGCGCCAACTGTCGTGGAATTGTCACGGCAGATGTCCTTAGTGTTAGGACTTAGTCGCGAGGCCAACGCATCTATGTGGTAGCTTGAGAGGGGTTGAGCGGGACGAGAGACGCGAGGTTTTACCTGTGTTCGGCCCCTCACGGTGGAGGTAAAAGCCTACGTCATGCTTCATTGATATTGATGATGATGATCATGGTTACAAGAGTGCTCTAATTCGAGAGCTATTGTCTAAACCTAGCTTGTCCAACTTGTGGAACTTGTCCCCTTTTGGGGAGCCCTGCCCCTCCTTATATATGTTGGAGGGGCGGGTTACATGTAGAGTCCTATTAGGATTAGGACTAGTCTATCGCTAATACAAACCGGATACAAGTCCAGGTCTTAGCTCCTTGTAAGATATATTCCTCCTGCCTTTTCCTCTTAAACCGGCCCACCGTAGTTGAACCGGCCTTCATGAACCGCCAGTCGGGCCACCGATTCTTGTCGCTCCTCTGACCCGCCTGCCGGATTACCAATGAACCGTAAACCGCCAAGTCGCAAGTGAACCGCCAAGTGCCAGCGGGTTCTTCAGGTAAACCGCCAAGTCCGGCCGGTTTATACCACGGGGTATATCCCCGACATTATCCGTATCTTTCTTCTTTTGCATATCACACAAATCAGCAAAGTTGTTTAGATGAGTCGAGGCATCTTCACTAGGAATGCCGGCAAATTGATCTTTCATAACAAGATTCAGCAAAGCGGTATTGATTTCACAAGACTCAACATCATTAAGAGGAGGAATCGGAGTACTAAGGAAATCATTTTTATTGGTATTCAAGAAATCACACAATTTGGTATTATCTTGCGCCATGCCAACAAGTAATCCAACACACAAGCAAGCAGAAAAAAAGGCAAACGAAAAGAGAGGAGAAGATTGGGAAAGAGAGGGCGGATAAAACGGCAAGGGTGAAGTGGGGGAGAGGAAAACGAGAGGCAAATGGCAAATAATGTAAATGCGAGGGAGATGGGTTTGTGATGGGTACTTGGTATCTCTTGACTTGAGCGAAGACCTCCCCGGCAACGGCGCCAGAAATCCTTCTTGCTGCATCTTGAGCTTGCGTTGGTTTTCCCCGAAGAGGAGAGGGTGATGCAGCAAGTGTAGCGTAAGCATTTCCCTCAGTTTTTGAGAACCAAGGTATCAATCTAGTAGGAGGCTCCTCAAAAGTCCCACGCACCTACACAAACAAACTGAGAACTCGCAACCAACGCAATAAAGGGGTTGTCAATCCCTTCACGGCCACTTCATGAAAGTGAGATCTAATAAAGATAGTAAGATAAGATAAATATATTTTTGGTATTTTATAATATAGATGCAAAAAGTAAAGATGCAAATAAAAGTAGATTGAAAGAAAATATGATAAGAGATACACCCGGGGGCCATAGGTTTCACTAGAGGCTTCTCTCAAGATAGCATAAGTATTACAATTGGTGAACAAATTACTGTCGAGCAATTGATAGAAAAGCGCATAGTTATGAGATTATCTAGGCATGATCATGTATATAGTAATCACGTCCATAATAAGTAGACGAACTCCTACCTGCATCTACTACTATTACTCCACACATCGACCGACTCCTGCCTACATCTAGAGTATTAAGTTCATAAGAACAGAGTAACGCATTAAGCAAGATGACATGAAGAAGAGGGATAAACTCATGCAATATGATATAAACCCCATCTTGTTATCCTCGATGGCAACAATACAATACATGCCTTGCAACCCTTTACATCGGGTAAGGACACCGCAAGATTGAACCCAAAGCTAAGCACTTCTCCCATGGCAAGAAAGATCAATCTAGCAGGCCAAACCAAACTGATAATTCGAAGAGACTTGCAAAGATAACTCAATCATACATAAAAGAATTCAGAGAAGATTCAAATATTATTCATAGATAAACTTGATCATAAACCCACAATTCATCGGATCTCGACAAACACACCACAAAAATAGTTTACATCGAATAGAACACCACAAGAGAGGGGAGAACATTGTATTGAGATCCAAAAAGAGAGAAGAAGCCATCTAGCTAATAACTATGGACCCGTAGGTCTGGGGTAAACTACTCACAACTCATCGGAGGGGCAAGGATGTTGATGTAGAAGCCCTCCGTGGTTGATTCGCCCTCCAGAAAGTGCTTGTGAAGGCTCCAAGATGAGATCTCATGGATCTGAGAAGGTTACGGCGGTGGAAATTGTGTTTCGTGGTGCTCGTGGATGTTTTCGGGGTACGTAGGTATATATAGGAGGAAGAAGTATGTCGATGGCCGCCCGAGGGGCCCACGAGACAGGGGGCGCGCCCTACAAGGGGGGGGGCGGCCTCCTATCTCGTGGGGGCCTCGGCTGCTTCTTGACTTGCACTCCAAGCTCTCCAGATCACGTTCGTTCCAAAAATCACGCTCCCGAAGGTTTCATTCCGTTTGGACTCCGTTTGATATTCCTTTTCTTCGAAGTACTGAAATAGGCAAAAAAAACAGCAATACGGGTTGGGCCTATGGTTCGTAGGTTAGTCCCAAAAATGATATAAATGTGTAAAATAAAGCCCATAAACATCCAAAAGAGGTAATATAATAGAATGGAACAATCAAAAATTATAGATACGTTGGAGACGTATCAGTATCCGGCTTGGAGAGCTCTGGAATCCGGACATAGTTTGTCCTCAAGATTGAGGAAGAATTACCGCATTGTTCCTCCACCACCGCAATCTGATGGGTGGCCGGCGGAGAGTTAATCTCCCTTTGGTCGGGTTTAAGCCCGATCCGATCATAGTTCGTAGCGACTCCCAAAGCGGCGATGCGATCTAAGAACTCGTTTAGGGAAGAGAGCTCCATCGGATCCATCTGCTCGGCATGTTCCGAGCCGACGTGGAGGCTGTTTTTGATGACCCGAGAAGTCATCGTCGGCGCGGCAGCCGAACGGGCGGTCATGACGAACTCACCTAGCCGGAGAGTCTGGCCGACAGCCAGGGCTCCCCAAGAGGTGAAGGTGTCCTTGACAACGAGACGGGACATCCTTCCTTATGGTGACGACACAGTGGAACTCTCAATGAAAACACCAATGTCGGTGTCAAAATCGGCGGATCTCGGGTAGGGGGTCCTGAACTGTGCGTCTAAGCGGATGGTAATAGGAGGCAAGGGACACGATGTTTACCCAGGTTTGGGCCCTCTCTATGGAGGTAATACCCTACTTCCTGCTTGATTGATCTTGATGAATATGAGTATTACAAGAGTTGATCTACCACGAGGTCGTAGAGGCTAAACCCTAGAAGCTAGCCTATGGTATGATTGTTGTTGTCCTACGGACTAAACCCTCCGGTTTATATAGACACGGGGGGGGGGGGGGCTAGGGTTACACAGAGTTGGTTACAACAGAAGGAGATCTACATATCCGTATCGCCAAGCTTGCCTTCCACGCCAAGAGAGACCCATCCGGACACGAGACGAAGTCTTCAATCTTGTATCTTCATAGTCCAACAGTCCGGCCAAAGGATATAGTCCGGCTGTCCGGATACCCCCTAATCCAGGACTCCCTCAGAGAGTATTTCTCAAATGAATTTGATTCTTTTTGTGCAGAACATGGTATAATCCATGAGAGGACGCCTCCCTATTCACCTCAGTCAAATGGGGTGGCCGAACGAAAGTACCATACTCTAACTGATTTAGTTAACGCCATGTTAGACACATCGGGTCTCTACAAGGCATGGTGGGGAGGCGATATTGACTGCATGTCATGTCCTAAACCGAGTTCCCACAAAGAACAAAGAGATTACTCCATTCGAGGAATGGGAGAAGAAAAGGTTAAAGCTCTCTTATCTACGAACCTGGGGTTGTTTGGCAAAAGTCAATGTGCCAATTCCAAAGAAGCGGAAGCTGGAACCAAAAACTGTGGATTGTGTCTTCCTGGGATATGCTTTTCATAGCATTGGTTATAGATTCTTGGTTATAAAATCTGAGGTACCTGACATGCATGTCGGTACGATCATGGAGTCGAATGATGCGACTTTCTTTGAAGATATCTTTCCCATGAAGGATATGGCTACCTCATCTAATCAGGAGATGCCTAGTTCATCGAATCAGGAACAAGTTACAATTACTGAACCTGCCATTTCGGTGGAACACTTTGAAAGTCCTGTCGAGGAGAACAACGAAGTTCCTACTAGGAGCAAGAGACAGAGGACTGCAAAGTCCTTTGGTGATGATTTTCTTGTGTATCTCATAGATGACACTCCTAGTTCTATTTCAGAGGCCTATGCATCTGAAGATGCTGACTACTGGAAGGAAGCAGTTCGTAGCGAGATGGATTCCATCTTGGCAAATTAAACTTGGGAGATAACTGATCGTCCTTATGGGTGCAAACCTATAGGATGCAAATGGGTATTCAAGAAGAAGCTTAGGCCTGATGGTACTATTGAAAAGTACAAGGCTCGGCTCGTGGCTAAGGGTTATACCCAAAAGGAAGGTGAAGACTTCTTTGATACTTACTCACTTGTGGCTCGATTGACCACTATTCGATTTCTGCTTTCACTAGCTGCCTCACATGGTCTTCTCGTTCATCAAATGGATGTTAAGACTACTTTTCTAAATGGAGAGTTGGACGAGGAAATTTATATGAAACAACCAGATGGAATTGTAATAGATGGTCAGGAAGGGAAAGTGTGCAAGTTGTTGAAGTCTTTGTATGGACTTAAGCAAGCACCCAAACAGTGGCATGAGAAGTTCGAAAGAACTTTAACAGCTGCAGGCTTTGTTGTGAACGAAGCTGATAAATGTGTATACTATCGCCATGGTGGGGGCGAGGGAGTTATGCTTTGCTTGTATGTTGATGACATACTGATTTTCGGAACAAATATGAATGTTATTAAGGAGGTCAAGGATTTCCTATCTCGCTATTTTGAGATGAAGGATTTAGGAGTGGTTGATGTCATTCTGAATATCAAGTTGTTGAGAGACGGTGATGGTGGGATTACATTGCTTCAATCTCACTATGTGGAAAAGATCTTGAGTCGCTTTGGCTACAAAGGATCGCAAGCCCTCTCCAACACCATATGATGCTAGTGTGTTTCTTGAAAGAATCGAAGAATTGCTAGAGACCAATTGGAATATTCTCAGATTATTGGCTCGCTTATGTACTTAGCTTGGTGCTACAAGACCTGACATCTCTTTTGCTTTGTCAAGAAAGCGAGCAGTTTGTCTCAAAACCAGGAGATGTGCATTGGAAAGCTCTAGAGAGAGTTTTGTGTTATTAGAAAGGCACTGCAATTATGGAATTCACTACACCGGGCACCCAAAGGTGCTTGAAGGGTATAGTGACTCAAACTGGATCTCGAGATGCTTGATGAGATAAAGGCCACGAGCGGATATGTATTCACTCATGGAGGTGGCGCTGTTTCTTGGAAGTCTTGCAAGCAGACCATCTTAACAAGGTCAACAATGGAAGCAGAACTCACAGCACTAGATACAGCTATGGTCGAAGCAGATTGGCTTCGTCGGCTCTTGAGTGACTTGCCGGTCGTTGAGAAACCTGTACCTGGTATCCTTATGAACTGCGATAATCAAACTGTGATCACGAAAGTGAACAGTTCAAAGGATAACATGAAGTCATCAAGACACGTTCAGAGAAGGTTAAAGTCTGTCAGAAAAATGAGAAACTCCGAAGTTATTGCATTGGATTATATCCAAACATCTAAAAATCTGGCAGATCCTTTTACTAAGGGTCTATCACGTAATGTGATAGATAATGCATCGAGGGAGATGGGTATGAGACCCATAATATGAGTTGTTCACAGTGGTAACCTATTCTTTGTGATCGGAGATCCCGTGAATTAGATGTGGAAGACAAGCTGTTGGTCAACTGGGAGGAGAGTACCTTTACTATTAAAAATACCACTCCATGAAGATGCAACACTCTCCTAAATCTGCATGGCAGGTTGATGTATATCTTAATGTGTTCTAAGAGGCTCATTGAAGCAGAGATGTTGTCCTGCAGAACATCTTTTGAAGAACGCACCTATATGAGTCTGATTGTTAAACGTCGCAATCTATGAGAGTAGGGTTCTCTCTAGTAAACTCATGAAAGGTCTCGGAGTATGACGCATAAGCTCCACCCGCGGGGAAGACCCACAGTAGACACGTATCGGTCAAGGCTTTATGTGAAGCTAGATTCGCAGAAAACTTGCAGTTCAAGGCCCAGTCCACTGTCCAAGTTGCTTACTAGTGTAGCATAGAGTTCTAGGTGGAAGTTGAACTTAACATTCTCCACTGTAATACCGGTATATAAAACTGTGTTTTGGAACCAAAGGCAAATTTTGTGTGCCTCTGGGATCTGGTGGGGGATTGCTGGAATTTTGTCTATTTTGGGACAGCCCAATAACTATTTCAGAAATTCCTAAATAAGTCCTAGAGGCCCACTTAGCCCATTTGTGCAAGGCAAGGGATACTACTAAAGTTTAGTCCCACATTGCTAGTTTAGTGGGAGTTGGACCTCCTTATAAGGGAGGTTCTTTCACCACTTGTATGAGCATGAGAACAAGAGGGACATCCACGCGCGCTCCTCCTCCGCCGCCCGCCTCGCCACGCCACGCCACGCCACACCACGCCACGACTCGTCACTGACCTGAAAAGTTTTTGCGGTAGTGGATAATGAATACGAACGGCGCACCTCTTCGTGTGCTTCATGTTCACTTCGTCTCCCTCCGTTGCTTCACCTCCTGTCGCAGCCTATTCGCTTCCCTCTCATGTGCCTATATAAGAGAGGTCGCTCCTCTCCAGAGAGACACATCAGAAGGTCCTCTTCCTCTCGCCACAAAGTTCCTGAGCACTGCGCTGCTGCTACAATCTTCCCCATCCTGGCTTGCGGCGTGCACCGCAGGTTGGGACAGTAGGCCTCTGAAACTGCACCTTTTGAGTCCTGTACGGGAGAAGGGTGATAAGGTTTTTGGGGAGCGCTCTGCGCGACTACTGACTTCTTCGTCACGGACACCCCGGATTCCGACGACTACTTCCCCGATGTCGACAACCTCCTCGACGACATGGAGGACGCCGACCCCAAGTCCAGTGCCTCTGCTCCTGCTGCTGTCACGTACGTGTTTCTCCCCTTTCTATTGGAGGTTCTGCTACAGTTCCTTGTTCTAGTATTTGCCCTAGATATGTTAGACTCTATTTCATATATGCAACCTGCTATATTGTCTGCTTTAGATATGTTTAGTTACGGTTCATATATGAACATGATGTTTACCTTCTGTTTGTCAAATCGCATGGCTTATTTTATCATTGCTATACTAGCCATGCTTTATCTAGTATTTCTATTAATAAAATCATTCAGTAAATTGCTCATATTTCCAACACAAAACTTTCTTATCAACATATTTAGATTTTTGCATAGTCCTCTGGGAAGTTTAAAATATGACATGGAAAAGACGGGTATGGCTTGAGCAACCGCTTTGACCAACACTTGTTTCCCTGCCAATGACATTGTTCTCTCATTCCATCCCTGGATCCTGCTCCATAGTTGGTCCTTGAAATACTTGAATGCACCATTTTTTGATGATCCAACATCTGAGGGAATACCTAGGTATTTTCATTGAGTGTCTCATTGGGCACTTGAAGTAAACCCTTGATTTCACCACTTACGCTGTCCGGTACTCCTTTACTGAAATAAATAGAGGATTTATCATAATTTATTCTTTGCCCCGTGGCCTGACAATAGGTATCCAGAACTTGCTGCACCTCTGATGATCCCACACCATTAGCCTTGAAGAACAGCAGGTTATCATCAGCAAATAAAAGGTGGTTTACCCTTGGCGCCGTAGGAGCCACTTGCAAGCCACAAAGGTTGGATGACTCATCTTTGGATTTTAGGAGGCACGAAAGACCCTCTGTGTTACACTAGTAGAAAAAGGGTCAAATGTGAATCACATTAGTGCCGGTTTGGTTTTGATCCGGCACTATTGAGTCCATTAGTGCCGGTTCCAATGGCTAGCACGCCGCTCTCATTAGTACCGGTTCGTGGCGAACCTTTAGCACCGGTTCGTGCCACGAACTGGTACTAAAGTGAGTGGTGGCAGGATGTTGTCAGTCTGGGGCCCCTCCAGCACCTTTAGTACCCGTTTGTGTTACGAACCGGTACTAAAGGTCGTCCTACATAAACCCTTCGTCCACCCGAGCTCGCTCTGTTCTTCCCCTTTCCCTTCTCCTCGTCTGTTCTTCCTCGATCTCATCACACATTTTGCCCAAAATTTGTCAAGATTTGAAGGCCCCCATCCATTCAAATGATCACAAAGGTTAGCAACTTTGTCCTTTCATCTCTCATTGCTAGATTAGCTCTTGCAATGCTTTGTATAGTGATTAATTTGTGATTTTAGTAATTTGGGAGGAATTATATGTGCTAGTATTTGATTTATATGCAATTTGAGGTCAAAAATAACACTTAGTTTGCATATGTAGGTGTGGTTTACTTAGTGCCTTCTAAATCTCCGTCGTAACCACCGTCGATCGCCCACACCGTCCCGTCACCGGCTCCACCTTGTGGTGAGGCTCTTGTTCATGAATGTTTTACATTACCAAATTGATGTTTGTATGATTTGGATATATAGTTACTCGTATAATTATCTTACACGTACGTTGTTTGTTATACATAGTGCCATGGTTTTGATATCCGTCCCTGTCGGCCCTCGTCCTTGTTATGATTTGGATGTGGTATATTCTCTTTTAAAACTAGTTGTTGCATTTCGTGTTGATGACAAATTATGCCCATCAAGTTGACATAGATATTTTTATCTAGGAGGTATGTGAACCGGAAATTCCAACCGACCCTATTGTCAAGAGGTTAAATTTAGTTGAAAGTGAAAACGAGTATTTGAAAGAAACATTGAAAAGAATTGAGGGGGAGAGGATGGAATTGGAGTTGCATGTTGCCGATGTCGTCGATGATCACAAGATCAAGATGGAGAAAATGCGCTTGAAGATTAGAAAGATTAGAAAATATGCCATTGATAGTGTGGCTTGGTATCATTATGCTGTTGGATCAATTGTTACCTTAGTTGCGATCTTGATCGCATTTGTTGTTGCATTTAAATTCTTTAGATAGAGAGTTATTTGTATGTTGCATTTAATTAAGTGTTGTATATGAACTTTATGTATGAACTTGTATTAATTTGGTCTATTCGGTTTTGTGTAATGAAGATGAGCCGACAATGGATGTATGATGACCGATGCTCTCCGCAGTTCATTAATGGCATGCAAACTTTTCTGCTTGTCGCCGAGGCAAACAAGCGGGCGGATGGTTTTATGCCTTGTCCATGTGCTGGCTGTAAGAAAGGTCACAATTACTCTATGTCAAGAACCATTCACGTCCACCTATTTGAGTCCGGTTTCATGCCTTACTATAATGTTTGGACCAAGCACAGAGAAAGAGGGGTTATGATGGAAGACAATGAAGAAGAAGAGGACGACGACAGCTACCCTGGCTATGGGTTCGCTAAATACGATGATACAACAATGAGGGAAGAAGCTGAGCCGGCAATGCGGGAAGAAGCTGAAGAAGAGGCATCAGATGAGCCCGCTAATAATCTAGGTCGGGCTATTGCCGATGCAAAGAGAAACTGCGCAAGTGATTTGGAGCAGAAGAAGTTGCAGCGCATGTTAGAGGATCACAAGAAATTGTTGTACCCGAATTGTGAAGCTGACAAAAAAAATATGGCACGACACTGGAATTGCTGCAACAGAAGGCAGAGAATGGTGTATCTGACAAGGGATTTGGAAAGTTGCTGGTAATGATAAAGAATATGCTTCCAAAGGACAACGAATTGCATGAGAGTACGTATGAAGCAAAGAAGGTTGTCTGCCCTCTAGGGTTAGAGGTGCCGAAGATACATGCATGCCCTAATGACTGCATCCTCTACCGTGGTGAGTATGAGGATTTGAACGCTTGCCCGGTATGCGGTGCATTGCGTTATAAGATCAGTCGCGATGACCCTGGTGATGTCGAGGGCGAGCGCCCCAGGAAGAAGATTCCTGCCATGGTGATGTGGTATGCTCCTATAATACCACAGTTGAAACATTTGTTCCAAAACAAAGAGCATGCGAAGGCGATGCGGTGGAACGGAGAAGACCGTAAGAAAGACGGAAAGTTGAGAGTACCCGCTGACGGGTTGAAGTGGAGAAAATCAAGAGGAAGTACAGGGAGGAGTTTGCAGGTGACCCAAGGAACGTATGGTTTGGTCTAAGCGCAGATGGCATTAATCCTTTTGGGGAGCAGAGCAGCAAGCATAGCACCTGGCCTGTGACTCTATGTTTGTATAACCTTCCTCCTCGGTTGTGCATGAAGCGGAAGTTCATTATGATGCCAGTGCTCATCCAAGGCCCTAAGCAACCCGTCAACGACATTGATGTGTACCTATGGCCATTAGTTGAAGACTATTACAGCTGTGGAATGGAACAGGTGTACGTGCGTGGGATGAGCACAAACATGAAGAATTTGACCTAAAGGCATTGCTGTTCGTGACCATCAATGATTGGCCTACTCTCAGTAACCTTTCAGGACAGACTAACAAGGGATACCGCGGATGCACGCACTGTTTGGATGATACCGACAGTATATATTTGGATAGTTGTAGGAAGCATGTGTACCTGGGACATCGTCGCTTTCTTCCGTGCAGGCATCCCGTAAGAAAGAAAGGCAAGCATTTCAAAGGTGAGGCGGATCACCGGACGAAGCCTAGCCACCGTACTGGTGCTGATGTACATGATATGGTCAAGGATTTGAAGGTAACCTTTGGAAAGGGTCCTGGCGGACAACCTGTTCCGAAGGACGCTGACGGACGCGCACACATGTGGAAGAAGAAATATATATATTGGGACCTGCCATAGTGGAAAGACCTAGAGGTCCGCTCCGCAATCGACGTGATGCACGTGATGAAGAATCTTTGCGTGACCCTGCTTGGCTTCTTGGGCGTGTATGGGAAGACAAAATATACACCAGAGCCACGGGAGGACCAGCAATGTATGCACGGAAAAGACGGCATACATCAGGGTCAGGCCAGCTACGCTCTTACCAAAGAAGAGAAGGAAATCTTCTTTGAATGCCTGCTCAGTATGAAGGTACCGTCTGGCTTCTCGTCGAATATAAAGGGAATAATAAATATGGCAGAGAAAAAGTTCCAGAACTTAAAGTCTCACGACTGGCACATGATTATGACGCAACTGCTTCCGGTTGCATTGAGGGGGCTTCTACCGGAAAATGTTCGATTAGCCATTGTGAAGCTATGTGCATTCCTCAATGCAATCTCTCAGAAGGTAATCGATCCAAAAATCATACCAAGGTTACAGAATGATTTGGTGCAATGTCTTGTTAGTTTCGAGTTGGTGTTCCCACCATCCTTCTTCAACATCATGATGCATGTCCTAGTTCACCTTTGCGAAGAGATTAACATTTTGGGTCCTGTATTTCTACACAATATGTTCCACTTTGAGAGGTTCATGGGAGTCTTGAAGACATATGTTCATAACCGTGCTAGGCCAGAAGGAAGCATCTCGAAGGGCCATGAAAATGAGGAGGTCATTGAGTTTTGTATTGACTTTATTCCTGACCTTAAGCAGATTGGTGTTCCTGAATCGTGGCATAAGGGCAGAATGGATGGAAAAGGCACGCTAGGAGGGCATCAAATAATATGTATGGACGGGCATTCTCGCACTGAAGCACACTACACAGTTCTACAGAATTACACCTTGGTGGCTCCGTATAGGGAGGAACACAAGAATTTTCTACACTCCACACACCCGGAGCAGTCTGATGAATGGATTACACGTGAACAAACAAGGACTTTCGCCGGTTGGTTGCAGAAACGTGCCATGCATGATGGCGATATTGAAGATGACCTGTACTCGTTGTCCCAGTTACCATCTTCGAATATAATGACTTTCAAAGGGTAGGAGATAAATGGGAATACATTTTACACGATCGCCCAAGATAAAAAGAGCACCAACCAAAACAGTGGTGCCCGCTCTGATGCAACAACCAACACGGGAAAGGAAACATATTATGGTTACATAGAGGACATATGGGAACTTAACTATGGAGGTGGTTTGAAGGTCCCTTTGTTTCGGTGCAAATGGGTCAATATGACACGAGGCGGGGTAATGGAAGACCCGCAGTACGGAATGACAACAGTGGATCTCAACAATCTTGCGTGTATCTTGACGAACCATTCGTCCTAGACAATGATGTGGCGCAGTTTTTTATGTGAAAGACATGTCTACCAGGCCGAAAAAAAGAAAAGAAAAGGAAGCGAATGGATCATACGATGAGCCAAAGCGCCACATAGTTTTTTCAGGGAAAAGAAACATCGTGGGAGTGGATGACAAGATAGACATGTCAGAAGATTATGAAAAGTTTGATGAAATTTCTCCATTCACAGTGAATATTTACCCGAACATCCAGTTAAATGATGAAGATTTTCCATGGCTACGGCGCAAAGGGACACACGTGAAGAAAAGTTTCACACCCAAAGATCTAGGATGTGATCGGCTTCACTATCATCACTTTCTTCAGTGTTTCACACCCAGGAGGGAATCTCTATAATAGTTAGGGTAGTTATGTGTTTTGGCATTTGAAACACGAAGAAATTTTATGTGCAAACAAATTCTTTCATGCATTTACTAATTTTTTCAACTAAATGACCCTAAAATTGAAAAGCATTTCAAATAAACTCGGAAAAGGTTGAAAGTTGGCATGGTTGTTGGGGAACGTAGTAATTTCAAAAAAATTCATACGCACACGCAAGATCATGGTGATGCATAGCAACGAGAAGGGAGTGTGTTGCCCACGTACCCTCGTAGACCGAAAGCAGAAGCGTTAGCACAACGCGGTTGATGTAGTCGTACGTCTTCACAATCCGACCGATCAAGTACCAAATGCACGACACCTCCGAGTTCAGCACACGTTCAGCTCGATGACGTCCCTCGAACTCCAATCAGCCCGAGCTTCGAGGGAGAGTTCCGTCAGCACGATGGTGTGGTGACGATGATGATGTTCTACCGACGCAGGGCTTCGCCTAACCACCGCTACGATATTATCGAGGTGGAATATGGTGGAGGGGGGCACCGCACACGGCTAATAGATCTCAAGGATCAATTGTTGTGTCTAGAGGTGCCCCCCTGCCCCCGTATATAAAGGAGCAAGGGGGGAGGCGGCCGGCCTAGGAGGAGGGAGCGCCAAGGGGGGAGTCCTACTAGAAGGAAAGAGGGGGAGAGGAAGAAGGAAAAGGGGGCTGCACCCCTTGTCCAATTCGGACCAGAGGGGGGGCGCATGCCTCCTTCCTTTTGGCCTCTATCCTCTATTCCCGTATGGCCCAATAAGGCCCATATACTCCCCGACGAATTCCCGTAACTCTCCGGTACTCCGATAAATACCCGAATCACTCGGAACCTTTCCGATGTCCGAATATAGTCGTCCAATATATCGATCTTTACGTCTCGACCATTGCGAGACTCCTCTTCATGTCCCCGATCTCATCCGGGACTTCGAACTCCTTTGGTACATCAAAACACATAAACTCATAATATAACTGTCATCTAACTTTAAGCGTGCGGACCCTACGGGTTTGAGAACTATGTAGACATGACCGATACATGTCTCCGGTCAATAACCAATAGCGGAACCTGGATGCTCATATTGGCTCCTACATATTCTATGAAGATCTTTATCGGTCAAACCGCATAACAACATACGTTGTTCCCTTTGTCATCGGTATGTTACTTGCCCGAGATTCGATTGTCGGTATCTCAATACCTAGTTCAATCTCGGTACCGGCAAGTCTCTTTACTCGTTACATAATGCATCATACCGTAACTAACTCATTAGCTACATTGCTTGCAAGTCTTATAGTGATGTGCATTACCGAGAGGGCCCAGAGATACCTCTACGACAATTGGAGTGACAAATCCTAATCTCGAAATATGCCAACTCAACATGTACCTTCGGAGGCACCTGTAGAGCTCCTTTATAATCACCCAGTTACGTTGTGACGTTTGGTAGCACACAAAGTGTTCCTCCGGTAAACGGGAGTTGCATAATCTCATAGTTGTAGGAACATGTATAAGTCATGAAGAAAGCAATAGCAACATACTAAACGATCAAGTGCTAAGCTAACGAAATGGGTCAAGTCAACCCGTTAATCAAATGACAACCCATGTCTATGGCTAGGAAACACAACCATCTTTGATCAAAGAGCTAGTCAAGTAGAGGCATACTAGTGACACTATGTTTGTCTATGTATTCACACATGTATTATGTTTCCGGTTAATACAATTCTAGCATGGATAATAAACATTTATCATGAAATAAGGAAATAAATAATAAATTTATTATTGCCTCTAGGGCATATTTTCTTTAGTCTCCCACTTGCTCTAGAGTCAATAATCTAGTTCACATCATCATATGATTTAACACCAATATTCACATCTGTATGTGATTAACACCCATAGTTCACATCGTCATGTGAACAACACCCAAAAGGTTTACTAGAGTCAATAATCTAGTTCACATCGCTATGTGATTAACACCCAAAGAGTACTAAGGTATGATCATGTTTTGCTCGTGAGAGAAGTTTGGTCAACGGGTCTGTCACATTCAGAGTCGTGTGTATTTTGCAAATATTCTATGTCTACAATGCTCTGCATGGAGCTAATCTAGGTAATTTCTTCCACTTTAAATATGTATCCAGATTGAGACTTAGAGTCATCTAGATCGGTGTAAAAATCTTGCATCGATGTAACTTTTACGACGAGCTCTTTTTTTTCACCTCCATAATCGAGAAATATTTCCTTAGTCCTCACTAAGGATATTCTTGACCGCTGTCCAGTGATCTACTCCTAGTTCAAAATTTTACTCCCTTACCAAATTCAGAGCAAGGTATACAATAGGTCTGGTACACAGCATAGCATACTTTATAGAACCTATGACTGAGGCATAGGGAATGACTTTTCATTCTCTTTCTATTTTCTGCCATGGTCGGGCTTTTAGTCTTACTCAACTTCACACCTTGCAACACAGGCAAGAACTCCTTCTTTGACTATTCTATTTTGAACTACTTCAAAATCTTATCAAGGTACGTACTCATTGAAAATCTTATCAAGCGTCATGATCTATCTCAATAGATCTTGATGCTTAATATGTAAGTAGATTTACTGAGGTCTTTCTTTGAATAAATCCTTTTAAACACTCCTTTATGCTTTCCAGAAAATTCTACATCATTTCTGATCAATAATATGTCACTCACATATATTTATCAGAATGGATGTAGTGCTCCCACTCACTTTCTTGTAAATACAGGCTTCACCACAACTCCGTATAAAACCATATGCTTTGATCAACTCATCAAAGCATATATTCCAACTCCGAGATGCTTGCACCAGTCCATAGATGGATCGCTGGAGCTTGCACATTTTGTTAGCATCTTTCGAATTGACAAAACCTTCTGGTTGTATCATATACAATTCTTCTTTAAGAAATCCATTAAGGAATGTAGTGTTGACATCCATTTTCCAAATTTCATAAAATGCGGCAATTGCTAACATGATTCAAACAGACTTTTAAGCATCGATACGAGTGAGAAAATCTCATTGTATTCAACACCTTGAACTTGTCAAATAACTTTCTGCGACAAGTCGAGCTTTGTAGATAGTAACACTACTATCAGCGTCTGTCTTCCTCTTGAAGATCCATTTATTTTCTATGGCTTGCCGATCATCGGGCAAGTCAATCAAAGTCCACACTTTGTTCTCATAAATGAATCCCATCTCAGATTTCATGGCCTCAAGCCATTTCGCGGAATCTGGGCTCATCGTCGCTTCCTCATAGTTCGTAGGTTCATCATGGTCTAGTAACATGACTTCCAGAATAGAATTACCATACCACTCTGGTGCGGATCTCACTCTAGTTGACCTACGAGGTTTGGTAGTAACTTGATCTGAAGTTTCATGATCAATATCATTAGCTTCCTCACTAATTGGTGTAGGTGTCACAGAAACAGATTTCTGTGATGAACTACTTTCCAATAAGGGAGCGGGTACAGTTACCTCATCAAGTTCTACTTTCCTCCCACTCACTTCTTTCGAGAGAAAGTCCTTCTCTATAAAGGATCCATTCTTAGCAACGAATGTTTTGCCGTCGGATCTGTGATAGAAGGTGTACCCAACAGTTTCCTTTGGGTATTCTATGAAGAGCACTTCTCCGATTTGGGTTCGAGCTTATCAGGTTGAAACTTTTTTCACATAAGCATCGCAACTCCAAACTTTAAGAAACGACAGCTTAGGTTTATTGCTAAACCATAGTTCATACAACGTCGTCTCAACAGACTTAGATGGTGCCCTATTTTAACGTGAATGCAGCTATCTCTAATGCATAACCCTAAAACGATATTGGTAAATCGGTAAGAGACATCATTGATTGCACCATATCAAATAAAGTGCGGTTATGACGTTCGGACACACCGTTACACTGTGGTGTTCCAGGTGGCATGAGTTTGTGAAACTATTCCACATTATTTTAATTGAAGGCCAAACTCGTAACTCAAATATTCATCTCAACGATCAGATCGTAGAAACTTTATTTTCTTGTTACGATGATTTTCCACTTCACTCTGAAATTCTTTGAACCTTTCAACTATTTCAGACTTATGTTTCATCAAGTAGATATACCCATATCTTCTCAAATCATCTGTGAAGGTCAGAAAATAACGATACCCACCAGAGCCTTAATACTCATTGGTGCGCATACATTAGTATGTATTATTTCCAACAAGTCAAGAGCTCATTCCATTGTTTTGAGAACGGAGTTTTTAGTCATCTTGCCCAAAAGGCACGGTTCGCAGGCATCAAATGATTCATAACCAAGTGATTCCGAAAATCCATCTTTATGGAGTTTCTTCATGCGCTTTACACCGATATGACCCGAGCGGAAGTGCCACAAATAAGTTGCACTATCATTATTAACTTTGCATCTTTTGGCATCAATATTATGAATATGTGTATCATTACGATCGAGATCCAACAAACTACTTTCATTGGGTGTATGACCATTGAAGGATTTCATTCATGTAAACAGAACAACAATTATTCTGTGACTTTAACTGAATAACCGTATTGCAATAAACATGATCAAATCATATTCATGCTCAACGCAAACGCCAAATAACATTTATTTAGGTTTAACACTAATCCCAAAAGTATAGGGAGTGTGTGATGATGATCATATCAATCTTGGAACTACTTCCAACACTCATCGTCACTTCCCCTTCAACTAGTCTCTGTTTATTCTGTAACTCCTATTTCGAGTTACTAATATTAGTAACCGAACAAGTATCAAATACTCAGGGGCTACTATAAACACTAGTAACCCACACATCAATAAACTGTATATCAAATATACCCTTGTTCACTTTGCCATCCTTCTTATCCACCAAATATTCCGGGCATTTCCGCTTCCAGTGACCATTTCCTTTGAAGTGTAAGCACTCAGTTTCAGGCTTCGGTCCAGCTTTGGGCTTCTTCGCAGGAGTGAAAACTTCTTTGTCATTCTACTTGAAGTTCCCTTTCTTTCCCTTTGCCCTTTTCTTGAAACTAGTGGTCTTGTCAATCATCAACACTTGATGCTCTTTTCTTGATTTCTACCTTCATCGATTTCAACATCACGAAGAGCTCAGGAATCGTTTTTGTCATCCCTTGCATACTATAGTTCATCATGAAGTTCTAGTAACTTGGTGATGGTGACTAGAGAACTTTGTCAATCACTATCTTATCTGGAAGATTAACTCCCACTTGATTCAAGCGATTGTAGTACCCAGACAATCTGGGCACATGCTCACTAGTTGAGCAATTCTCCTCCATCTTTTAGCTAGAGAACTTGTTGGAGACTTCATATCTCTCAACTCGGGTATTTGCTTGAAATATTAACTTCAACTCCTGGAACATCTCATATGGCCCATGACGTTCAAAACGTCTTTGAAGTCCTGATTCTAAGCCGTTAAGCATGGTGCACTAAACTATCTAGTAGTCATCATATTGAGCTAGCCAAACATTCATAACGTCTGCATCTGCTCCTGCAATAGGTCCGTCACCTAGCGGTGCATCAAGGACATAATTCTTCTGTGCAGCAATGAGGACAATCCTCAGATCACGGATCCAATCCGCATCATTGTTACTAACATCTTTCAACACAGTTTTCTCTAGGAAAATATCAAAATAAACATATGACAGCAACAACGCGAGCTATTGATCTACAACATAACTTGCAAAATACTACCAGGACTAAATTCATGATAAATTTAAGTTCAATTAATCATATTATTTAAGAACTCCCACTTAGATAGACATCCCTCTAATCATCTAAGTGATCACGTGATCCAAATCAACTAAACCATGTCCGATCATCACGTGAGATGGAGTAGTTTCAATGGTGAACATCACTATGTTGATCATATCTACTATACGATTCACGCTCGACCTTTCGGTCTCGGTGTTACGAGGCCATATCTGTATATGCTAGGCTCGTCAAGTTTAACTTTGAGTATTCGGCGTGCAACTGTTTTGCTCCAGTTGTATTTGAACGTAGAGCCTATCACACCCGATCATCACGTGGTGTCTCAGCATGAAGAACTTTCGCAACGGTGCATACTTAGGGAGAACACTTATACCTTTAAATTTAGTGAGAGATCATCTTATAATGCTACCGTCAGTCAAAGCAAAATAAGATGCATAAAGGATAAACATCACATGCAATCAATACAAGTGATATGATATGGCCATCATCATCTTGTGCTTGTGATCTCCATCTTCAAGCAATCGTGATCACCATCGTCACCGGCGCGACACCTTGATCTCCATCGTAGCATCATTGTCGTTTCGCCACCTATTGCTTCTACGACTATCGCTACCGCTTAGTGATAAAGTAAAGCAATTACAGGGCGTTTGCATTGCATACAATAAAGCGACAATCATATGGCTCCTACCAGTTGCCGATAACTTGGTTACATAACATGATCATCTCATACAATAAAATATAGCATCACGTTTTGACCATATCACATCACAACATGACCTGCAAAAACAAGTTAGACGTCCTCTACGTTGTTGTTGCAAATTTTACGTGGCTGCTACGGGCTGAGCAAGAACAGTTCTTACGTACGCATCAAAACCACAACGATAGTTCGTCAAGTTAGTGATGTTTTAACCTTTTCCAGGACCGGGCGTAGCCACACTCGATTCAACTAAAGTTGGAGAAACTGACACCCGCCAGCCACCTATGTGCAAAGCACGTCGGTAGAACTAGTCTCGCGTAATGTCGGTCCGGGCCGCTTCATCCAACAATACCGCCGAACCAAAGTATGACATGCTGGTAAGCAGTATGACTTGTATCGCCCACAACTTACTTGTGTTCTACTCGTGCATATAACATCTACGCATAAAACCAGGCTCGGATGCCAGTGTTGGGGAACGTAGTAATTTCAAAAAAAAATCCTACGCTTTACGCAAGATCATGGTGATGCATAGCAACGAGAGGGGAGAGTGTTGTCCACTTACCCTCGTAGACCGAAAGCGGAAGCGTTAGCACAACGCGGTTGATGTAGTCGTACGTCTTCACGATCCGACCGATCAAGTACCGAATTGAAGGAAATATGCCCTAGAGGCAATAATAAAGTTATTATTTATTTCCTTATATCATGATAAATGTTTATTATTCATGCTAGAATTGTATTAACCGGAAACATAATACATGTGTGAATACATAGACAAACAGAGTGTCACTAGTATGCCTCTACTTGACTAGCTTGTTAATCAAAGATGGTTATGTTTCCTAACCATAGACAAAGGAGTTGTCATTTGATTAACAAGGTCACATCATTGGTTGAATGATCTGATTGACTTGACCCATTCCGTTAGCCTAGCACTTGATCGTTTAGTATGTTGCTATTGCTTTCTTCATGACTTATACATGTTCCTGTAACTATGAGATTATGCAACTCCCGTTTACCGGAGGAACAATTTGGGTGCTACCAAACGTCACAACGTAACTGGGTGATTATAAAGGAGTACTACAGGTGTCTCCAAAGGTACATGTTGGGTTGGCGTATTTCGAGATTAGGTTTTGTCACTCCGATTGTCGGAGAGGTATCTCTGGGCCCTCTCGGTAATGCACATCATTATAAGCCTTGCAAGCAATGTGACCAATGAGTTGGTTACGGGATGATGCATTACTGAGCGAGTAAAGAGACTTGCCGGTGACGAGATTGAACTAGGTATTGGATACCGACGATCGAATCTCGGGCAAGTAACATACCGATGACAAAGGGAACAACGTATGTTGTTATGCGGTTTGACCGATAAAAATCTTCGTAGAATATGTAGGAGCCAATATGGGCATCCAGGTCCCGCTATTGGTTATTGACCGAGAATAGTTCTAGGTCATGTCTACATAGTTCTCGAACCCGTAGGGTCCGCACGCTTAAGGTTTCGGCGATAGCGGTTATATTATGAGTTTATGAGTTTTGATGTACCGAAGGAGTTCGGAGTCCCGGATGAGATCGGGGACATGACGAGGAGTCTCGAAATGGTCGAGACGTAAAGATCGATATATTGGACGACTATATTCGGACATCGGAAAGGTTCCGAGTGATTCGGTATTTTCGAGTACCGGAGAGTTACGGGAATTCGCCGGGAGAAGTATTGGGCCTTATTGGGCCCTGCGGAAAGAGAGAGGGCTGCCTAGGGCAGGCCGCGCCCCCCATGGCCTAGTCCGAATTGGACTAGGGGGAGGGGCCGCACCCCCTCCTTCCTTCCCTTCTCTCTTCCCCTTCCTTGTCTCCTACTCCTAATATATGGAAGGACTCCAAGTTGGACTAGGAAAGTGGGAATCCTACTCCCGGTGGAAGTAGGACTCCCCTTGGTGCGCCTCCTCCTAGGCCGCCACCCTCCCTTGCTCCTTTATATCACAGGGGCAGGGGGCACCCCATGGACACACAAGTTGATCTACGGATCGTTCCTTAGCCGTGTGCGGTGCCCCCCTCCACCATATTCCACTTCGGTCATATCGTCGCGGAGCTTAGGCGAAGCCCTGCGCCGATGAAGTCATATCGTCGCGGAGCTTAGGCGAAGCCCTGCGCCGGTGAAGTCATATCGTCGCGGAGCTTAGGTGAAGCCCTGCGTCGGTGGAGCATCATCATCGTCACCACGCCGTCGTGCTGACGGAACTCATCCCCGACACTTTGCTGGATCGGAGTCCGGGGATCGTCATCGAGCTGAACGTGTGCAGAACTCGGAGGTGCCGTACGTTCGGTACTTGGATCGGTCGGATCGTGAAGACGTCTGACTACATCAACCGCGTTGTTATAACGCTTCCGCTTACGGTCTCACGAGTGCGTGGACATACACTCTCCCTCTCGTTGCTATGCATCACCATGATCTTGCGTGTGCGTAGGGAAAATTTTTGAAATTACTACGTTCCCCAACGGTGGCATCCGAGCCTAGGTTTTTATGGTTTGATGTTTTGCACGAGTAGAACACAAGTGAGTTGTGGGCGATACAAGTCATACTGCCTACCAGCATGTCATACTTTGGTTCAGCGGTATTGTGAGATGAAGCGGCCCGGACCGACATTACGCGTACGCTTACGCGAGACTGGTTTCACCGTTACGAGCACTCGTGCTTAAAGGTGGCTGGCGGGTGTCATCTCTCTCACTTTAGTTGAACTGAGTGTGGCATACGCCCGGTCCTTGAGAAGGTTAAACGGAGTCTATTTTACTAAGTATCGTTGTGGTCTTGATGCGTAGGTGAGATTGGTTCTTGCTTAAGCCCGTAGCAGCCACGTAAAATTTGCAACAACAAAGTAGAGGACGTCGAACTTGTTTTTGCAGGGCATGTTGTGATGTGATATGGTCAAGACGTGATTCTATATTTTATTGTATGAGATGATCATGTTTTGTAACCGAAGTTATCGGCAACTGGCTGGAGCCATATGGTTGTCGCTTTATTGTATGAAATGCAACGCCCTGTAATTGCTTTTACTTTATCACTAAGCGGTAGCAGCGATAGTCGTAGAAGCAATAGATGGCGTAAACGACAACGATGCTACGATGGAGATCAAGGTGTCGTGCGGTGACGATGGTGATCACGACGGTAGCTTCGGAGATGGAGATCACAAGCACAAGATGATGATGGCCATATCATATCACTTATATTGATTGCATGTGATGTTTATCCTTTATGCATCTTATTTTGCTTTGATTGACGGTAGCATTTTAAGATGATCTCTCACTAAAATTATCAAGTAGTGTTCTCCTGAGTATGCACCGTTGCCAAAGTTCGTCGTGTCGAGACACCACGTGATGATCGGGTGTGATAAGCTTCACGTCCATCTACAACGGGTGCAAGCCAGTTTTGCACACGAGAATACTCAGGTTAAACTTGACGAGCCTAGCATATGCAGATATGGCCTCGGAACACGGAGACCGAAAGGTCGGCGTGAATCATATAGTAGATATGATCAACATAGTGATGTTCACCATTGAAAACTACTCCATCTCACGTGATGATCGGTTATGGTTTAGTTGATTTGGATCACGTAATCACTTAGATGACTAGAGAGATGTCTATCTAAGTGGGAGTTCTTAAGTAATATGATTAATTGAACTTTAATTTATCCTGAACTTAGTCCTGGTAGTATTTTGCAAATTATGTTGTAGATCAATAGCTCGCGTTGTTGCTTCCCTATGTTTTTATATGTGTTCCTAGAGAAAATTGTATTGAATAATGTTAGTAGCAATGATGCGGATTGGATCCGTGATCTGAGGTTTATCCTCATTGCTGCACAGAAGAATTATGTCCTTAATGCACCGCTAGGTGACAGACCTATTGCAGGAGCAAATGCGCGTTATGAACGTTTGGCTAGCTCAATATTATGACTACTTGATAGTTTAGTGCACCATCCTTAACAGCTTTTAATCGGGACTTCATAGTAGTTTTGATCGTCATGGACCATTTGAGATGTTCCAGGAATTGAAGTTAATATTTCAAGCAAATACCCGAGTTGTGAGATATGAAATCTCCAACAAGTTCTATAGCTAAAAGATGGAAGAGAATCGCTCAACTAGTGAGCATGTTCTCAGATTGTCTGGGTACTTCAATCGCTTGAATCAAGTGGGAGTTAATCTTCGAGATAAGATAGTGATTGACAGAATTCTCTAGTCACCAACACTAAGTTACTAGAACTTCGTGATGAACTATAGTATGCAAGGGATGACGAAAACGATTCCCGAGCTCTTCGTGATGTTGAAATCGACGAAGGTAGAAATCAAGAAAGAGCATCAAGTGTTGATGATTGACAAGACCACTAGTCTCAAGGAAAAGGGCAAAGGGAAGAAGGGGAACTTCAAGAAGAACGGCAAGCAAGTTGCTGCTCGAGTGAAGAAGCCCAAGTCTGGACCTAAGCTTGAGACTAAGTACTTTTGCTGCAATGGAACTGGTCACTGGAAGCGGAACTACCCCTGAATATTTGGTGGATAAGAAGGATGGCAAAGTGAACAAAGGTATATTTGATATACAGATTATTGATGTGTATTTTACTAGTGTTCATAGCAACCCCTCGGTATTTGATCTTTGGTATAGTTGCTAAGAGTAGTAACTTAAAACGGGAGTTACAGAATGAACAGAAACTAGTTGAAGGGGAAGTGACGATGAGTGTTGAAAGTAGTTCCAAGATTGATATGATCATCATCGCACACTCCCTCTACTTACGGGATTAGTGTGGAACCTAAATAAGTGTTATTTGGTGTTGAGCATAAATATGATTTGATCATGTTTATTGCAATACGGTTATTCATTTAAGTAAGAGAATAAATTGTTGTTACATTTACATGAATAAAACCTTATATGGTTACACACCCAATGAAAATGGTTCATTGGATCTCGATCATAGTGATACACATATTCATAATATTGAAACCAAAAGATGCAAAGTTAATAATGATAGTGCAACTTATTTGTGGCACCGCCGTTTAGGTCATATTGGTGTAAAGCGCATGAAGAAAACTCCATGTCGATGGACTTTTGGAATCACTTGATTATGAATCATTTGATGCTTGCGAACCGTGCTGCTTTGGGCAAGATGACTAAAACTCCGTTCTCGGAACAATGGAACAAGCTCTTGACTTATTGGAAATAATACATACCGATGTATGCGATCCAATGAGTGTTGATGCTCGTGGCAAGTATCGTTATTTTCTGACTTTCACAAGATGATTTGAGCAAATATGGGTATATCTACTTGATGAAACATAAGTCTGAAATAGTTGAAAGGTTCAAAGAATTTCAGATTGAAGTGGAAAAATCATCGTAACAAGAAAATAAAGTTTCTGCGATCTAATCGCAAAGACGAATAATTGAGTTACGAGTTTGGTCTTCAATTAAAATAATGTGGAATAGTTTCACAGCTCACGCCACCTAGAACACCACAATGTTATGGTGTGTCCGAACGTCAGAATCGCACTTTATTTGATATGGTGCGATCTATGATGTCTCTTATCGGTTTACCACTATCATTTTGGGGTTATGCGTTAGAGACAGCTGCATTCACGTTTAATAGGGCACCATCTAAATCCGTTGAGGCGACACCATATGAACTATGGTTTAACAAAGAAACCTAAGTCATCGTTTCTTAAAAGTTTGGAGTTGTGATGCTTATGTGAAAAAGTTTTCACCTGATAAGCTCGAACCCAAATCGGAGAAATGCGTCTTCATAGGATACCCAAAATGTTGGGTACACCTTCTATCACAGATCCGAAAGGCAAGACATTCATTGCTAAGAATGGATCCTTTCTAGATAAGGAGTTTCTCTCGAAAGAAGTGAGTGGGAGGAAAGTATAACTTGATGAGGTAACTGTACCTGCTCCCTTATTGGAAAGTAGTTCGTCACAGAAATCAGTTCCTCTGACTACTAAACCAATTAGTGAGGAAGCTAATGATGATGATCATGTAACTTCAGATCAAGTTACTACTGAACCTCGTAGGTCAACCAGAGTAAGATCTGCAACAGAGTGGTAATGCAGTAATCCCATTACGGAGGTCAGGTTACTTGACCATGACGAACCTACGAACTATGAGGAAGCGATGATGAGCCCAGATTCCATAAAATGGTTTGAGGCCATGAAATCTGAGATATGATCCATGTATGAGAACAAAGTATGGACTTTGATGGATTTGCCCGATGATCGGCAAACCATAGAAAATAAATGGATCTTCAAGAGGAAGACGGACGCCGATAGTAGTGTTACTGTCTACAAAGCTAGAATTGTCGCAAAAGTTTTTCGACAAGTTCAAGATGTTGACTACGATGAGAGTTTCTCACTCGTATCTATGCTTAAGTCTGTCCGAATCATGTTAGCAATTGCCGCATTTTATGAAATCTGGCAAATGGATGTAAAGACTGCATTCCTGAATGAATTTCTGGAAGAAGAGTTGTATATGATGCAACCAGAAGGTTTTATCGATCCAAAAGGTGCTAACAAAATATGCAAGCTCCAGTGATCCATCTATGGACTGGTGCAAGCATCTCAGAGTTGGAATACATGCTTTGATAAGTTGATCATAGCATATAGTTTTATACAGACTTTTGGAGAAGACTGTATTTACAAGAAAGTGAGTGGGAGCACTACAACATTTCTGATAAGTATATGTGAATGACATATTGTTGATCGGAAATAATGTAGAATTATTCTGCAAAGCATAAAGGAGTATTTGAAAGGAGTTTTTCAAAGAAGGACCTCGGTGAAGCTGCTTACATATTGAGCATCAAGATCTATAGAGATAGATCAAGACGCATGATAAGTTTTTTTCAATGAGTACATACCTTGACAAGATTTTGAAATAGTTCAAAATGGAACAGTCAAAGAAAGAGTTCTTGCCTGTGTTACAAGGTGTGAAATTGAGTAAGACTCAAAACCCGACCACGGCAGAAGATAGAAAGAGAATGAAAGTCATTCCCTATGCCTTGGCCATAGATTCTATAAAGTATGCCATGCTGTGTACCAGATCTATTGTATACCCTACATCGAAGTTTAGCAAGGAGTACAATAGTGATCTAGGAGTAGATCATCGGGACAGCGGTCAAAATTATCCTTAGTAAAATAAGGATATGTTTCTCGATTATGGAAGTGACAAAAAGGTTCATCGTAAAGGGTTACGTCGATGCAAGTTTTGACACCGATCTGGATGACTCTAAGTCTCGATCTAGATACATATTGAAAGTGGGAGCAATTAGCTAGAGTAGCTCCGTGCAGAGCATTGTAGATATAGAAAATTGCAAAATACATAACGGATCTGAATATGAAAGACCCGTTGACTAAGATTCTCTCACAAGCGAAACATGATCACACCTTAGTACTCTTTGGATGTTAATCACATAGCGATGTGAACTAGATTACTGAATCTAGTAAACCCATTGGGTGTTGGTCACATGGCGATGTGAACTATGGGTGTTAATCACATGATGATGTGAACTATCGATGTTAATCACATGGTGATGTGATCTAGATTATTGACTCTAGTGCAAGTGGGAGACTGAAGGAAATATGCCCTAGAGGCAATAATAAAGTTATTATTTATTTCCTTATATCATGATAAATGTTTATTGTTCATGCTAGAATTGTATTAACCGGAAACATAATACATGTGTGAATACATAGACAAGCAGTGTCACTAGTATGCCTCTACTTGACTAGCTTGTTAATCAAAGATGGTTATGTTTCCTAACCATAGACAAAGGAGTTGTCATTTGATTAACAAGGTCACATCATTGGTTGAATGATCTGATTGACTTGACCCATTCCGTTAGCTTAGCACTTGATCGTTTAGTATGTTGCTATTGCTTTCTTCATGACTTATACATGTTCCTGTAACTATGAGATTATGCAACTCCGGTTTACCGGAGGAACACTTTGGGTGCTACCAAACGTCACAACGTAACTGGGTGATTATAAAGGAGTACTACAGGTGTCTCCAAAGGTACATGTTGGGTTGGCGTATTTCGAGATTAGGTTTTGTCACTCCGATTGTCGGAGAGGTATCTCTGGGCCCTCTCGGTAATGCACATCATTATAAGCCTTGCAAGCAATGTGACCAATGAGTTGGTTACGGGATGATGCATTCTGAGCGAGTAAAGAGACTTGCCGGTGACGAGAATGAACTAGGTATTGGATACCGACGATCGAATCTCGGGCAAGTAACATACCGATGACAAAGGGAACAACGAATGTTTTTATGCGGTTTGACCGATAAAAATCATCGTAGAATATGTAGGAGCCAATATGGGCATCCAGGTCCCGCTATTGGTTATTGACCGAGAATAGTTCTAGGTCATGTCTACATAGTTCTCGAACCCGTAGGGTCCGCACGCTAAGGTTTCGATGGCGGTTATATTATGAGTTTATGAGTTTTGATGTACCGAAGGAGTTCGGAGTCCCGGATGAGATCGGGGACATGACGAGGAGTCTCGAAATGGTCGAGACGTAAAGATCGATATATTGGACGACTATATTCGGACATCGGAAAGGTTCAGTGATTGGGTATTTTTCGGAGTACCGGAGAGTTACGGAATTCGCCGGGAGAAGTATTGGGCCTTATTGGGCCCTGCGGAAAGAGAGAGGCTGCCTAGGGCAGGCGCGCGCCCATGGCCTAGTCCGAATTGGACTAGGGGAGGCCGCACCCTCCTTCCTTCCTTCTCTCTTCCCCTTCCTTGTCTCCTACTCCTAATATATGGAAGGACTCCTAGTTGGACTAGGAAAGGGGAATCCTACTCGGTGGGAGTAGGACTCCCCCCAGTGCGCCTCCTCCTAGGCCGGCCACCCCCTCCCTTGCTCCTTTATATCCGGGGGCAGGGGGGCACCCCATGACACACAAGTTGATCTACGGATCGTTCCTTAGCCGTGTGCGGTGCCCCCCTCCACCATATTCCACTTCGGTCATATCGTCATGGAGCTTAGGCGAAGCCCTCGCGCCGTGAAGTCATATCGTCATGAGCTTAGGCGAAGCCCTGCGCCGTGAAGTCATATCGTCATGGAGCTTAGGTGAAGCCCTGCGTCGGTGGAGCATCATCATCGCCACCACGCCGTCGTCTTGTGGAACTCATCCTCGACACTTTGCTGGATCGAGTCGGGGATCGCCATCGAGCTGAACGTGTGCAGAACTCGGAGGTGCCGTGACGTTCGGTACTTGGATCGGTCGGATCGTGAAGACGACGACTACATCAACCGCGTTGTTATAACGCTTCCGCTTACGGTCTACGAGGGTACGTGGACATACACTCTCCCCTCTCGTTGCTATGCATCACCATGATCTTGCGTGTGCGTAGGAAATTTTTTGAAATTACTACGTTCCCCAACACGAATGCATGGCACCTCCGAGATCAGCACACGTTCAGCTCGATGACGTCCCTCGAACTCCGATCGAGCCGAGCTTCGAGGGAGAGTTCCGTCAGCACGACGGTGTGGTGACGATGATGATGTTCTACCGACGCAGGGCTTCGCCTAAGCACCGATATGATATTATCGAGATGGAATATGGTGGAGGGGGGCACCACACACGGCTAATAGATCTAAAGGATCAAATTTTGTGTCTAGAGGTGCCCCCCTGCCCTCGTATATAAAGGAGAAAGGGGAAAGGCGGCCGGCCTAGGAGGAGGGCGCGCCAAGGGGGCAGTCCTACTCCCACCGGGAGTAGGACTCCTTCTTTCCTTGTTGGAGTAGGAGAGAAGGAAACAGCGGGAGAGGAAGAAGGAAAAGGGGGCTGCACCCCTTGTCCAATTCGGACTAGAGGGGGGGGGGGGGCGCACGCCTCCTTCCTTTTGGCCTCTCTCGTCTATTCCCGTATGGCCCAATAAGACCCATATACTCCCCGGCGAATTCCCGTAACTCTGTGGTACTCCGATTAATACCCGAATCACTCGGAACCTTTCCGATGTCCGAATATAGTCGTCCAATATATCGATCTTTATGTATCGACCATTTCGAGACTCCTCGTCATGTCACCGATCTCATCCGGGACTTCGAACTCCTTAGGTACATCAAAACACATAAACTCATAATATAACTGTCATCTAACTTTAAGCGTGCGGACCCTACGGGTTCGAGAACTATGTAGACATGACCGAGACATGTCTCCGGTCAATAACCTATAGCGGAACCTGGATGCTCATAATGGCTCCTACATATTCTACGAAGATCTTTACCGGTCAAACCGCATAACAACATACGTTGTTCCCTTTGTCATCGGTATGTTACTTGCCCGAGATTCGATCGTCGGTATCTCAATACCTAGTTCAATATCGTTAGCGGCAAGTCTCTTTACTCGTTACGTAATGCATCATCTCGTAACTAACTCATTAGCTACATTGCTTGCAAGGCTTATAGTGATGTGCATTACCAAGAGGGCCCAGAGATACCTCTTCGACAATTGGAGTGACAAATCCTAATCTCGAAATACGCCAACTCACCATGTACCTTCGGAGACACCTGTAGAGCTCCTTTATAATCACCCAGTTACGTTGTGACGTTTGGTAGCACACAAAGTGCTCCTCTGGTAAACGGGAGTTGCATAATCTCATAGTTGTAGGAACATACTAAACGATCAAGTGCTAAGCTCACAAAATGTGTCAAGTCAATCACGTCATTCTCCTAATGATGTGATCCTGTTAATCAAATGACAACCCATGTCTATGGCTAGGAAACACAATCATCTTTGATCAACGAGCTAGTCAAGTAGAGGCATACTAGTGACACTATGTTTGTCTATGTATTCCCACATGTATTATGTTTTCGGTTAATACAATTCTAGCATGAATAATAAACATTTATCACGAAATAAGGAAATAAAGAATAACTTTATTATTGCCTCTAGGGCATATTTCCTTCAATGGTATCATAATTTCACCCACATAGCTTGTGCAAAAAAGTAGAGAGGGTTACTGTAAAAACTGGATGCACTTCGTGTACAAAATGGACAATCTCTTTCGAAGTATCAGGGTTTTGGACAAAAACTCTTCTGTTACAAAGGCATTTCATTTTTTAAATAACCTAAGCATTACCAAATTGAATATAATGATAGAACACACTAATATTAAACATAAGAAAAAAGAATCACTGAAAAATCTATTTTTAAAGTTAAGTTATTCACAAACTAGTGATTCACAGAAATTTCAAATAATCCAAAATTTAAACTATTCAAATTTGAAAACTACCGGCACTAACAGAAAGTTTGTAATTTTTTGTACCTAAAGCAAAAATATTCACAAAGAAAATCTAAATACAGCAAAAAACAACTCAAAAATAAATAAAGCAAAAAAATGAAAATAAAAAAGCCCACCTACTGGGCCAGAGCGGCCTGCATATGACTAGAAACACAACGTGTTGTTGGGCCAGGATGCAGGCCCGCAAAGGCCCAGTAGGCCCACAGGGAAGCAGAGAACAGGTAGGCCCAGTAGGCCTGCTTTGGAGAGGAGCTCGAGAGAGCTACCGCACTGGGGCTTATAAATCAGTGCGGACGCCCCTTGGCTAGCGAGGTGGGACTAAACTTGCCGCACCGCACCTATGCCAGCGCACCACCTTTAGTACCGGGTGGTGGCTCTAACCGGTACTAAAGGGTGGGTCTTTAGTACCGGTTCGTGCCACCACCCGGTACTAAAGGCAAGGCGCTTACTGCCGCTTGGCTTGGCCAAACCAGACCTTTAGTACCGGTTGGTGGCTCCAACCGGTACTAAAGGGGTGTTCTATATAAGAAATCACTTCAAAAAAATTCATTTCTCATCTCTCCCTCTGCTTCTTTCTCCTCTGCCCCGTCGCCGCCGCCCCTCGTCGCTGCCTCCGTCGCCGTCCCCGTCACCGTCGCCGCCCCGGCCGTCCCCGCCCCTCGTCGCTGCCCGTCGCCGTCCCGTCGCGCCGCCCTGCCGTCCCGTCCCCATCGTCCCGTTACGCGCCCGCCCGTCGCCATGCCCGTCCGTCGTCGCCTCCCCATCCGTCGTCCGTCGTCCCTGGGCCGTCCCGTCCCGTCGTGCCACCGCCCCGTCCCCATCCACGTCGTCACCGCCCGTCTCCGTCCCCGTCGCCGCGCCTCGCCGGTGAGCTCCTGCCCCGGCCGCCATGTCCACACACACACACATTTGTTTTTTAGCTATAAATTTTAGTTATAGAAATTTTTATGTTTTTTAGTTATAGAAATATCTATAGAAATGTTAGTAATTTTTCTGTTTTGTAGTTATAGAAAAATGTTAGTTATATAGAAATGTTATAAAAAAATTCTGCTTTTTAGTTATAGAAATATTTATAGAAATGTTAGCAATTTTTCTGTTTTTTAGTTATAGAAGTATTAGAAATGTTATAGAAATGTTAGTTATATATATAGAAATGTTTGAAATTTTAGAATTAGTTTTAGTTAGATGAATTAGATTAATGTCCAATTGTTAGAATTTGCATATAGAATTTTAGTTATCACAATCCAATCATTTAAAAAATGTTACTTTTTGTGGGCATATAGTATTTGTTCTCGATGATATGCCTGGCCCGCATCCTCGCCGTCGACCCGTTCGCGACGACGTCCGGCTGACCCATGTCCGGGACTGGGCTCCGCTGGGCTCGCACTGGGAGGTGCTACCTGGAGGGGTGCGCCACTTGGTGAGGAACCCGGCCTCGGGTCCCGTCGTCGACCCTGATCTCCTTTGGTGGCGTTCACGTGGGCCACATTTGGTGCAGAGGGAGCCGGCCCCGCCGGAGGTGGTGCGTCGCCGTGTTAGGGAGGAGGACGAGCACGTCCATCGCTACATGGCTGCTATGGACGTCAGGTTCTCCAATACTTGGCAGGTTCTTTGGGCAGATGACCGGAGATATGATCCTGTGATGGTTCCTTCTCTTTGGGTGTCCACCGCCCCGCCCCAGGAACCGCGAGTGGCCTAGATTCTTCTGTACTATTCGATCTTTATTAGGTACCTAGTCAGTGATGTATTTGATATATAATATTCGAGACGATGTATTCGAGATTATATATATTATTCGAGACGATGTATTCGAGATTATATATTAATCGAGACGATGCATATTATGTACTATATGATTCAGTTTTTCCTTATTGATTGCATCCATGCATTGTAATTTGAATACTAAATTTTTTTATATTTCTTCTGTATTAATTAAGTAAAAGCTATGGCAGAAAATACCAGCAGAGAGAGAGAAGAGGAATTGTTCGAGATCATGCGCAACCCTCGCAGGCTAGATGATCTGAATGAAGCAGATGACGGCTCCCAATATCTGAACAATAACGGGGAGGGTGATGATAAGATATTCGATCTCGATGACCGAGCTGATGAAGTCATGAACTATGATTATGATTATGATGACGCAGACAATGTTTATGATGACACAGACGACAATGTTGATCTTGAAATAACAAAGACTACCAGTGAGGTATATTTATATAAGCAGGCATTTGGTGATCATCACATGTTTTTTTATTTGAAGATATATTTACGAATCGATCTTTCTTCTTTCAGCCCTCCGGATCTAGCAAATCTGCTTCTACAGTCAGCAGGACAAAGCGAGGCTCGGGCAAAAAGTTGAAGGAGGGTTTAAAGTACAACATCAAATCCATCAAAGCTAGTGGCGAACCCCTCAGGCCTAAGAACATTGTGAACAAGTGGACTCGTCAGTGCGGAGTTCTTGTGACGGACCAACTCCCGATCCCCATTCAAGAATGGAAAGAGCCAAAAACTAAACGTCCAGGTGTTACTTGGGTCGACGACAGAGCCAAAAAACCCTTTGGGAATCTCTGATGGAACATTTCACCCTACAAATTATTTCACTGATGCAGATGTGCAGAAAGTCAAGGACGCTGCTCTTAAGAAGATGGCAATTGCATTCAACACCCACAAGAAAACTCTATGGGACAACTACCTCGCTGCAGAAAGGAAGACTCCAGAATTCAATGGAACACTGGAGAAGCAAAGAGAACACTGGTCCGATTTCATGAAATTCAAGGAATCAGAATTATCTAAGAAATGGTCGATAAAAAACAAGGCCAATGCCGCAAAAAAAATGCAGTTCCATAGGCTGGGTCCAGGTGGCTACGCAGTGGGAATGCCTAAGTGGGATAAGTCAGAGCAAGAGATGGAGGATGAAGGGGTCACTCCTGTTACTAGGAGCTGGCCCCCCCAGGTGTAGAACTTGGTTCTATGCACATGGGGGCGTTGGACCCGAAGACAGGCCTGGTTTCGAAGAAGGCAAGTCTAAAAGGAGCCGAATAAAAGATACTTGACGTAATAGAAGATTCTCGAAAGGGGGTGTTCACGCCCAACAGAGAGAACGACGAGCTTACGCGCGCCCTGGGAAATCCTGAACACCCGGGAAGAACACGAGGCAAGGGCGTTATTCCCTGGTATGAGGGCTTTTCGGAATGGAACGATGACTACAGTACCCGTGCAAGAAAGAAGATGGAGGAAGAGAAGAAGAGGAAGCTAGAGGAGGAGCAGAGGAAGCAGGACGCAGAACGCCTTCAAGGTCTAGAGGCAAGGCACGCGGACTTGGCACTCAAATTCTAGCAGCAGCAGCAGCAGCAGATCGACTCACTTAGCCAGGAAAGGGGGTCTCTGTTGGAAATATGCCCTAGAGGCAATAATAAAAGCATTATTATTATATTTCCTTGTTCATTATAATTGTCTTTTATTCATGCTATAACTGTATTATCCGGAAATCGTAATACACGTGTGAATACATAGACCACAATCGTCCCTAGTGAGCCTCTAGTTGACTAGCTCGTTGGTCGACGAGATAGTCATGGTTTTCGACTATGGACATCGATGTCATTGACAGCGGGATCACGTCATTAGGAGAATGACGTGATGGACAAGACCCAATCCTAAGCATGGCACAAGATCGTGTAGTTCGTTTTGCTAGAGCTTTTCCAATGTCAAGTATCTCTTCCTTAGACCGTGAGATCGTGTAACTCCGGATACCGTAGGGAATGCTTTGGGTGTACCAAACGTCACAACGTAATCGGGTGACTATAAAGGTGCACTACGGTATCTCCGAAAGTGTCTGTTGGGTTGACACGGATCGAGACAGGGATTTGTCACTCCGTATGACGGAGAGGTATCACCGGGCCCACTCGGTAATGTATCATCATAATGAGCTCAAAGTGATCAAGTGTGCAGTCACGGGATCATGCATTACGGCACGAGTAAAGTGACTTGCGATAACGAGACTAAATGAGGTATTGGGATACCGACGATCGAGTCTCGGGCAAGTAACATACCGTCGACAAAGGGAATAGCATACGGGGTTGCTTGAACCCTCGACATCGTGGGTTCATCCGATGACAACATCGAGGGCGTGTGGGAACCAACATGGGTATCCAGATCCGCTGTTGGTTATTGACCGGAGAGCGTCTCGGTCATGTATGCATGTCTCCGAACCCGTAGGGTCTACACATAAGGTTCGGTGACGCTTAGGGTTAATAGGAAGACTTGTATGTGATTACCGAATGTTGTTCGGAGTCCGGATGAGATCCCGGACGTCACGAGGAGTTCGGAATGGTCCGGAGGTAAAGATTTCTATATGGGAAGTCGTCAAGCGGACACCGGAAAAGTTTCGGGTCATATCGGTATTATGGAGGGTCCAGGAAAGGTTCCGGAGGACCACGGGAGGGGCCACCTTTTGGGGGGCCACTTGGGCTGCGTGGGAGGCAGCCAGCCCCTAGTGGGCTGGGCGCACCCTCCCCTTGGCCCATGCGCCTAGGGGTTGAGGGGAACCCTAAGGCGCCCCCTTGCAGGGGCAAGCCCCCTCCCTTGGCCGCCCCCCCTCTAGATGCATCTAGAGGGGCCGCCCTCCTCCCTTCCCCTATAAATAGAGGGGTGAGGGAGGGCTGCAAACACCATTGAAGGCGCAGCCCTCCCTCCCAACACCTCTCCTCCTCCGCGTAAGCTTGGCGAAGCCTGCCGGAGAACAGCCACTCCATCTGCATCACGCCGTCGTGCTGCCATTGGAGTTGTCTTCCTCAACCTCTCCTTCCTCCTTGCTGGATCAAGGCAGAAGGAGACGCCATAAATCCCGTATGTGTGTTGAGCAGCGGAGGTGCTGTTCGCTCAGCACTTGGTCATCGGTGATCGGAATCACGTTGGGAACGTCTTCATCATCACCACTCCCTCGAACGCTTCCGTACTCGATCTACAAGTGGTATGTAGATGCAAACTCTCTCTCTTGACTCGTTGCTTAGATGAACTCATAGATAGATCTTGGTGAAACCGTAGGAAAATTTTAATTTTCTGCAGCGTTACCCAACAATTGGCATCATGAGCTAGGTCTATGCGTAGTTCTCTATTGCACGAGTAGAACACAATTTAGTTGTGGGCGTGGATCTTGTCAATTTACTTGCCGCTGCTAGTCTTATCTTGCTTCCCGGTATTGTGGGATGAAGCGGCCCGGACCAACCTTACGTGACGCTTACGTGAGACCGGTTCCACCGGCTAACATGCACTAGTTGCATAAGGTGGCTGGCGGGTGTCTGTCTCTCCACCTTTAGTTGGAGCGGATTCGATGAAAAGGGTCCTTATGAAGGGTAAATAGAAGTTGACAAGATCACGTTGTGGTTATTCGTAGGTAAGAAAACGTTCTTTCTAGAACCCAATTGCAGCCACGTAAAAGATGCAACAACAATTAGAGGACGTCTAACTTGTTTTTGCAGCAATTGCCATGTGATGTGATATGGCCAAGTTGTGATGAATGATGAATGACACATTGTGATGTATGAGATCATGTTCTTGTAATAGGAATCACGACTTGCATGTCGATGAGTATGACAACGGCAGGAGCCATAGGAGTTGTCTTTATTTTGTATGACCTGCGTGTCATTGAAGAACGCCATGTAACTTACTTTACTTTATTGCTAAGCGTTAGCCATAGAAGTAGAAGTAGTCATTGGCGTGACAACTTCATGGAGGCACAATGATAGAGATCATGATGATGGAGATCATGGTGTCATGCGGTGACAAGATGATCATGGAGCCTCGAAGATGGAGATCAATGGAGCTTTATGATATTGGCCATATCATGTCACTACTATATAATTGCATGTGATGTTTATTATGTTTATGCATCTTGTTTACTTAGAACGACGGTAGTAAATAAGATGATCCCTTACAACAATATCAAGAAGTGTTCCCCCTAGCGTGCACCGTTGCTAAAGTTCGTCGGTTCTAAGCACCACGTGATGATCGGGTGTGATGGATTCTAACGTTCACATACAACGGGTGTAAGACAGATTTACACACGTAAAACACTTAGGGTTAACTTGACGAGCCTAGCATGTACAGACATGGCCCCGGAACACGGAGACCGAAAGGTCGAACACGAGGCGTATAGAAGATACGCTCAACATGAGAATGTTCACCGGCGATGACTAGTCCGTCTCACGTGATGATCGGACACGGCCTAGTCGACTCGGATCGTGTAACACTTAGATGACTAGAGGGATGTCTAATCTGAGTGGGAGTTCATTGAAATAATTTGATTAGATGAACTTAATTATCATGAACTTAGTCTAAAACTTTTGCATAATATGTCTTGTAGATCAAATGGCCAACGCTCATGTCAACTTGAACTTCAACGCGTTCCTAGAGAAAACCAAGCTGAAAGATGACGGCAGCAACTATCCGGACTTGGTCCGGAACCTGAGGACCATCCTCATAGCTGCCGAAACACTATGTCCTAGAAGGACCGCTAGGTGACGCTCCGTCCGGAGAACCAAGACATTATGAATGCTTGGCAAACTCGCTACCGATGATTACTCCCTCGTTCAAGGTGCGGCATGCTTTACAACTTAGAACCGGGGCTCCAAAAGCGTTTTGAGCATCACGGAGCATATGAGATGTTCGAGGAGCTGAAACTTGTTTTCCAAGCTCACGCCGGGTCGAGAGATATGACATCTCCGACAAGTTCTATAGTTGTAAGATGGAGGAAAACAGTTACATCGGTGAGCACATCTTGAAGATATGCAGGTTGCACAACCGTATGACAGCTGAATATTAACCTCCACGATGAGGCGGTCATTGACAGAATCCTCCGATCGCTCCCACCAAGCTACAAGAGCTTTGTGATGAACTACAACATGCAGGGGATGGTAAAGACCATTCCTGAAGTGTTCTCTATGCTGAAGTCAGCCGAGATTGAAATCAAGAAAGAACATCAAGTGTTGATGGTCAATAAGACCACTAAGTTCAAGAAGGGCAAGGGTAAGAAGAACTTCAAGAAGGACGGCAAGGAGGTTGCCGCTCCCGGTAAGCAAGTTGCCGGGAAGAAGTCAAAGAATGGACCCAAACCCGAGGTGAGTGCTTTTATTGCAAGGGAAGGGTCACTTTGGAAGCGGAACTGCCCCAAATACTTAGCGGATAAGAAGGCCGGCAACACCAAAGGTATATTTGATATACATGTAATTGATGTGTACCTTACGATTACTCGTAGTAACTCCTGGGTATTTGATACCGTGTCGTTGCTCATATTTGTAACTCACAGCGGGAGCTGCGGAATAAGCGGAGACTGGCGAAGGGCGAGGTGACGATGCGGCGTCGGGAATGGTTCGAGTCGATGTGATCGCCGTCGGCACGCTACCTCTTCATTTACCTACGGGATTAGTTTTGAACCTTAATAATTGTTATTTGGTGCCAAGTTTGAGCATGAACATTGTATCTGGATCTCGTTTAAATGCGAGATGGCTACTCATTTAAATCCGAGAATAATGGTTGTTCTATTTATATGAGAGACATGTTTTATGGTCATGCTCCGATGGTCAATGGTTTATTCTTAATGAATCTCGAGCATAATGTTACACATATTCATAGCGTGAATACCAAAAGATGTAAAGTTGATAACGATAGTCCCACATACTTGTGGCACGCCGCCTTGGTCACATTGGTGTCAAGCGCATGAAGAAGCTCCATCTGATGGACTTTTGGAGTCTCTAGATTATGAATCATTTGACACATGCGAACCATGCCTTATGGGCAAGATGACCAAGACTCCGTTCTCCGGAACAATGGAGCGAGCAACCAACTTATTGGAAATCATACATACCGATGTGTGCGGTCCAATGAGTGTTGAGGCTCATGGAGGATATCGTTATGTTCTCACTCTCACTGATGACTTGAGTAGATATGGGTATGTCTACTTAATGAAACACAAGTCTGAGACCTTTGAAAAGTTCAAAGAATTTCAGAATGAAGTAGAGAATCAACGTGACCGAAAGATAAAATTCTTACGATCAGATCGTGGAGGAGAATATTTAACTCACGAATTTGGCACACACTTAAGAAAATGTGGAATCGTTTCACAAACTAACGCCGCCTGGAACACCTCAGCGTAATGGTGTTTCCGAACGTCGTAATCGCACTCTATTGGATATGGTGCGGTCTATGATGTCTCTTACCGATTTACCGCTATCATTTTGGGGATACGCTCTAGAGACAGCTACATTCACTTTAAATAGGGCACCGTCTAAGTCCGTTGAGACGACACCGTATGAATTATGGTTTGGGAAGAAACCTAAGCTGTCGTTTCTAAAAGTTTGGGGATGCGATGCTTATGTCAAGAAACTTCAAACCTGAAAAGCTCGAACCCAAGTCGGAAAAATGCGTCTTCATAGGATACCCTAAAGAAACCATTGGGTATACCTTCTACTTAAGATCCGAGGGCAAGATTTTTGTTGCCAAGAACGGAACCTTTACGGAAAAGAGTTTCTCTCGAAAGAAGTAAGTGGGAGGAAAGTAGAACTCGATGAAGTACTACCTTTTGAACAGGATAGTAGTGCAGCTCAGGAAAGTGTTCCTATGATGCCTACACCAACTGAAGAGGAAATTAATGATGATGATCAAGGTACTTCGGATCAAGTTGCTACTGAACCTCGTAAGTCCACAAGGCATGTTGTTAGACAACGGTGAACCTTCGAACTATGAAGAAGCGATGGCGGGCCCAGATTCCAACAAATGGCTAGAAGCCATGAAGTCCGAGATAGAATCCATGTATGAAAACAAAGTGTGGACTTTGGTGACTTGCCCGATGATCGGCGGCGATAGAAAACAAATGGATTTTTAAGAAGAAGACGGATGCGGATGGTAATGTCACCATCTATAAAGCTCGACTTGTCGCTAAGGGTTATCGGAAAGTTCAAGGGATTGACTACGATGAGACTTTCTCTCCCGTAGCGAAGCTTAAAGTCCGTCCGAATCATGTTAGCAATTGCCGCATACTATGATTATGAGATATGGCAGATGGACGTCAAAACAGCATTCCTTAACGGATATCTTAAGGAAGAGCTGTATATGATGCAGCCGGAAGATTTTGTCGATCCTAAGAATGCTAACAAAGTATGCAAGCTCCAGCGATCCATTTATGGGCTGGTGCAAGCATCTCGGAGTTGGAGCATTCGCTTTGATGAGATGATCAAAGCGTTTGGGTTTATGCAGACTTATGGAGAAGCCTGCGTTTACAAGAAAGTGAGTGGGAGCTCTGTAGCATTTCTCATATTATATGTAGATGACATACTTTTGATGGGAAATGATATAGAATTCTTGGACAACATTAAGGCCTACTTGAATAAGTGTTTTTCAATGAAGGACCTTGGAGAAGCTGCTTATATATTAGGCATCAAGATCTATAGGGATAGATCGAGACGCCTCATAGGTCTTTCACAAAGCACATACCTTGATAAGATTTTGAAGAAGTTCAAAATGGATCAGTCCAAGAAGGGGTTCTTGCCTGTGTTGCAAGGTGTCAGATTGAGCTCAGCTCAATGCCCGACCACGGCAAAAGATAAAGAAGAGATGAGTGTCATCCCCTATGCCTCAGCCATAGGATCTATTATGTATGCCATGCTGTGTACAAGACCTGATGTAAACCTTGCCGTAAGTTTGGTAGGAAGGTACCAAAGTAATCCCAGCAAGGAACCCGGACAGCGGTCAAGAATATCCTGAAGTACACGAAAAGGACAAAGGACATGTTTCTCGTTTATGGAGGTGACGAAGAGCTCGTCGTAGAAGGGTTACGTCGACGCTTAGCCGACACAGATCTGGATGACTCTAAGTCACAAATCGGATCGTGTATATGTTGAATGGTGGAAGCGATGGCTGGTGCAGCTGCAAGCAGAGCGTCGTGGCGGGTTCTACATGTGAAGCGGAATACATGGCAGCCTCGGAGGCAGCGCATGAAGCAATTTGGGTGAAGGAGTTCATCAACGACCTAGGAGTCATACCCAATGCGTCGGGGCCGATCAAACTCTTCTGTGACAACACTGGAGCTATTGCCCTTGCCAAGGAGCCGGGTTTCACAAGAAGACTAGGCACATCAGCGTCGCTTCAACTCCATCCGTGAAAATGTTCAAGATGGAGACATAGAAATTTGTAAAGTGCACACGGATCTGAATGTGGCAGATCCGTTGACTAAACTCTCTCATGGGCAAAACATGATCAACACGAGAACTCTATGGGTGTTCGATTCATCACAATGTAAACTAGATTATTGACTCTAGTGCAAGTGGGAGACTGTTGGAAATATGCCCTAGAGGCAATAATAAAAGCATTATTATTATATTTCCTTGTTCATGATAATTGTCTTTTATTCATCCTATAACTGTATTATCCGGAAATCGTAATACACGTGTGAATACATAGACCACAATACGTCCCTAGTGAGCCTCTAGTTGACTAGCTCGTTGGTCGACAGATAGTCATGGTTTCACGACTATGGACATCGGATGTCATTGACAAGCGGGATCACGTCATTAGGAGAATGACGTGATGGACAAGACCAATCCTAAGCATGGCACAAGATCATGTAGTTCGTTTTGCTAGAGCTTTTCCAATGTCAAGTATCTCTTCCTTAGACCGTGAGATCGTGTAACTCCGGATACCGTGGGAATGCTTTGGGTGTACCAAAGCGTCACAATGTAACTGGGTGACTATAAAGGTGCACTACGGTATCTCCGAAAGTGTCTGCATTGGGTTGACACGGATCGAGGCGAGGATTTGTCACTCCGTATGACGGAGAGGTATCACTGGGCCCACTCGGTAATGTATCATCATAATGAGCTCAAAGTGATCAAGTCTCGGTCACGGGATCATGCATTCTGATGCGAGTAAAGTGACTTGCGATAACGAGACTAAGCGAGGTATTGGGATACCAACGATCGAGTCTCGGGCAAGTAACATACCGTCGACAAAGGGAATAGCATACGGGGTTGCTTGAACCCTCGACATCGTGGTTCATCCGATGACAACATCGAGGCGTGTAGGAACCAACATGGGTATCCAGATCCGCTGTTGGTTATTGACGGAGAGCGTCTCGGTCATATGCGCATGTCTCCCGAACCCGTAGGGTCTACACATAAGGTTCGGTGGCGCTAGGGTTAATAGGAAGACTTGTATGTGATTACCGAATGTTGTTGGAGTCCCGGATGAGATCCCGGACGTCGCGAGGAGTTCGGAATGGTAGGAGGTAAAGATTTATATATGGGAAGTCGTCAAGCGGACACCGGAAAAGTTTGGTCATATCGGTATTATGGAGGGTCCAGGAAAGGTTCGGAGGACCACGGGAGGCCACCCCTTTGGGGGCCACTTGGGCTGCGTGGGAGGCAGCCAGCCCCTAGTGGGCTGGGCGCACCCTCCCCTTGGCCCATGCGCCTAGGGTTGAGGGAACCCTAAGGGGCGCCCCCTTGCTTGGGGGCAAGCCACCTCCCTTGCCGCCCCCCCTCTTGTTGCATCTCGCGGGGGCCGGCCCCCTCCTCCCTTCCCTTATAAATAGAGGGGTGAGGGAAGGGCTGCAAAACACCATTGAAGGCGCAGCCCCTCCCCTCCCCAACACCTCTCCTCCTTCGCGTAAGCTTGGCGAAGCCCTGCCGGAGAACAGCCACTCCATCTGCATCACGCCGTCGTGCTGCCATTGGAGTTGTCTTCCTCAACCTCTCCTTCCTCCGTGCTGGATCAAGACGAAGGAGACGCCAAATCGTCCGTCACGTGTGTTGAGCAGCGGAGGTGCTGTCCGTTCAGCACTTGGTCATCGGTGATCGGAATCACGTTGGGAACGTCTTCATCATCACCACTCCCTCGAACGCTTTCGTACTCGATCTACAAGTGGTATGTAGATGCAAACTCTCTCTCTTGACTCATTGCTTAGATGAACTCATAGATAGATCTTGGTGAAACCGTAGGAAAATTTTAATTTTCTGCAACTTTACCCAACAGTCTCAGCAGCGGCAGCAGCAAGCGGATGATCGTCCAGCATTGGATAGCACCGTCCCATCCATGCCGAGAAGCAGCATTTGTTCCGCCCCGGGCGACACACTTCTGGATACATACCCTGTGGATGACATCATAGAGAACACTAACTATGAGCTACACTCCAAAATGAAGAACATATCCATGAAGGTGGTGGACGCCGTTTCTTTTACAATTACCCCCGAAGCAACCTTCCATTGCATGCCAAATCCAGTGGGCTATGCTCGTGTCTTGGTTGATGAAGTGGTGGACCCATATTCGGGGCTACAGCTTGACATTCCTGGAGGTGACGATGAGCGCACACTGGGAGAGGCCATACATCGTATCATCCTATGGAGAAAGGATTGCATCATCTTTCAAAGTTCACCGACACCGCGTCTGCCGACTCCTCCTCGAAGTCCGCCACCGAGTCAGCAGACTCCCACTCCTCCAAGTTCACGAACACGTGAGCCGACTCCTCCTCGAAGTCCGCCACTTCCTCCAAGTCCACGAACGCGTGAGCACACTCCTGCTTCAAGTCCGGCACAGCGTCAGGCCACTCCTCCTGTTTCAAGTCCGACACCGTGTCAGGCCACACCTCCTGCTTCAAGTCCGCAACAGCGTCAGGCCACTCCTCCTGCTCCAACTCAGCCACGTCAACCGTCTCCGCCGTCTCAGCAATCGCAGAAGAGACACGCCGCAGCTATGGTGCATAGCGGTACGAGTTGAGGTAGTCTGAAATACAAAGGAGAAGCGATATAAATATGGTCCAAGCCTCGCTCCTCTTCCTCAGAGGCCTTACGACATGACCGAGGAGCAAAAGGCAGCCATAGTGCGGGCCCAAGTGGACGCCCATTTTGGACCGAAACCGGCACCGCCGCCAAGGGAGAAAGTGCCTAAGGAAAAGCTTGACCACTTCATTCGTATGGCAAGACCACCAGCTCCCAAGCCTGTTGACTCAGACTATGAGCGCCAAATCAGGAAGGCACATTGAGAACGACTACAGAAGGAAGCGAGCTCGAGCTTGAGCCAACAAGAAGCTGGCAAAAAAATGCGGGAAAACCGTTCCCCAGCTGGGACAACACGCGGCACAATCGATCCCCCCGCTTGTTGTGCCAACAACACATGAGAGGAGAATGCTACAGCGCCCAAAGCTGTTAACATTCCCAATTTGGGCGATGTGGTAATAACCGAGGAGCATATAATGCAGGCTGAAATGCTCAAGATCACTGTTGGACAACTCCTCGAAATCGAGCCCATGTCTCCGCTTAGAGAGGAGGAAATAAAACAGAAATATGTCCGGGGCCAACCTTTGGTCGAGCCAGACAAGGTCAAGAACCTCCCAACAAGAATGTATGAATTGCATCAATGGTACATGAACATTACCAAGATTTCCAATCGAGAGTCCCTCATGGTGAATGTCAAGGAGGAGCATTACTTCCATGAGAAAGCTGTGTCCGTTGAGTATTCGGAACTATTTCAATTATACAATCAAGACGCACTCGACAAATCTATCGTCAGTTGCTATTATCTGTAAGTGATTTCTTTCTGTAATTTAAGTCTCAAGCTAGCTGTAGTGATCATTTTGACCAATCATTACATGTAATTATCCTCACTATATTCTTTTCTGTGGTATTATATGCAGGATAAAGATGTATGAAATGAAAAAATCTGGATGCTAAGGCATGGGGTTCATTGACCCAAATACCATTAATGAGTACACATGGAATCTTCCAACTTGTCGAGTAAGTTTAGAGGAAAGCATGCTAGAGTTCTTCAAGCGCCTCAATACCAATGAAGATATACTACTTCTTTACAACTTCATGTGAGTCACACTGGTTTGTACTACAAATTCTTTTTTTGCTTACTAGCTAGCTAGATGTTAATAATTAAGTATATAGGGTTTACGGTAGTTGATTAGTGTTATGTACATGCCTGCTTAATTAAGACATGCAAACGTGTGCACATGCAGTTTTCACTGGATCTTATTAGACATTAAAGTTGATGAAGGAAAAGTTGAAGTACTGGACTCACTACTTAAAGAAGAAAGTGACTACACCATCGTGAAGGGGATAGTCAACATGTAATTTCAATCATTATCAACTATATCTCGGCCTATTTAGTTCGTCATTTCCTGATATGAACTATTTAATAACCCCTTCATTAATTTTCTTTGCCGGCGGGCAGGGCTTGGGCAAAGTTCATCAAGGTGACTCCAGGCAAAATGGGCAAAAAAGTTGTTTTGGTATCGACCAAAGGTAAGTAATTAAGTAGTACTAGCTAGCTAGCTAGCTACCATCTCTTTAATTCTTGTTTCAATACCATAATTAATTATCATGCTTGATTAATCATTATCTGATTCAATTCCATTTTCGTAAAGGCCCTGAAGCAGGCGCCGAGGAATGATCTGTGTGCATAGTACGTTTGCGAGAACGTTCGCATGATGGCGTCCGAAAGGAGCAGATCTCAAAGACAGGACTGGGTACGTTTGTCAGAAGTCTATTCACACCATTATCGATATCTAGTCACACAACTAATACACATGCATATTGATCTCCTTCTTAACAGTTCAGAGAGGTGCAGGAGCAGCTCCTACCAACGGACCGCATACTAGAACTTCAAGAGAAAATAGCGGGATTTTTGCTCGACCAGGTCATAGATCCCAAAGGAGAATACTATTACCCGCTACCGCCCCCATGAACCACTTGTCATCGTGCTCCGAAGGCACCAAGGCAACATGTAGGAGAAATTGTATATATATATACATTTGTATGTGTGAATAATTAATGGTGTTGGTTGTGATACATTCGATGATATATATTTATATATATATATGCGGTTCTACATACGAGAAAATCTATTTATATATATGCATAACGTGTACAATATGCAGTATCATAAAATACCCTTGCGAACCGGCGCTAAACCCGGTTCTGCACTAGCGTTAGCAGCTCTACCACTGCCAGGCCTGAAGCCCAGCAAGAGCCCAAGACTGAAGAAGCTGGCGCATGTGAGCCCAACAAGAGAAGGAGATCGCCTAAAAAATTAAGAGAAGGAGAAGGTGGAGCACGTAAGCGACGACGAAATGACTGATTAAGGGGCATTTTTTCTAAAAAATAAACTAATTAAAGTGTACCCTTTGCAGGTAACTCCCACCTTCTCAGGATGTGTGTCATGTGAGTTTTACATTTTTACGTAGATTCGTTTATCCAAAACATTTTATCTCTTAAACCGAGTGTCCAAATCACAAACCGTTTTCACATTGGTTTTCTTGCATCGAGATCATTGAATCTAGGTCCCACGTTAAAAGGTTTTGACCAAATATTTTTTCATGAAAAAACCAAAAGAAAAAAATAGCTAAAAGCATGATTTTTTATCCACTTTTTTTCCTTTTCCGAGAGACACAACTGTGCCTTCACGAGGAGCAAATCTATGCCTCTTGCGGAAGATAAAAAACATATTTTTCACGCAAAAAATTTATTTTGGTCCAAAACCTAGGGGAAACTAGGCAAAAACTGAAAAAACAACCTATAACCCGAAAACACATACAGAATAAAAAACAAAATCCCAAGGAAGTGCTTTGCACGCGACGCGCTGCTACCCAAAGTGACCCTTGAGGGGCTCCCACAAGGGGTACCCCTCAATTAGTTGCTCTCAAGTAAGGAGAAGGGTTGATTCGGGAGCTCTTAAACGGCCCTCTCAGTGTCGGTCTAGGTTCCTGGCACTCGAAGGGAACGCGACTGGGCCAGTCCATCAAATCAATGATTCGATTCGAACGGACTATCAGGCGACGAGACCAGCGACAACTACTTCATTGCGTTGACTCGTAGTGATGATTGCATCGCCTAAAAAACTGGTTGGCTGGTTAATGCTTGACTAGATGACCGGTCAACAGTTGACTTTCAAAAAATAATTAAAAATATGAAAAAATCGACAAAATCCTGGATTATAGATTGTTCATAGATTTTGAAAAAAGTTCACGATCTTAAAAAAAGTTCACCGAATTTGATAAAAACGTCATCAATTATGAAAAAATTCATAAATTTGAAAAAATTTCATAAATTTTGAAAAAAAATCATTAACTTTTTTTTAAATTTTCATGAAGTTGAAAAAACTTCATCAAATCTGGGAACAAGTTCGAAATTTGAAAAAAAATCATAAACTTGAAGAAAGTTAATTGATTTTCAAAAAGGTTGAACAATTTTCTAAAAAAGTTCATCAATTTTTGAAAAAAGTACATCGTTGTGAAAAAAGGTTTACGAATTTTCATAATAGTACATTTATTTTCATTTTTTTCTAAAAAATCATGCATTTAAGAAAAAAATAGAAAACCAAGGAAAAAATAAAAACTGGATAAAACCGTTTGGAAGCTGACCAACGAAGCTGCGAAAACCAGTTTGGGAAGATTCTGGAAGCTTCCCAAAATCGGAGCGGAAAGAAATAAAAGGAAAAAAGAGTAATTGTGCATGAGTGGCTTGATGGCCTACTGGTTATAGCGGTTCCCTCGCAACGAATAGTTCACGAGTTTGAACCCCGTCGGTCGCTCCTTTTTTGACATTTAAATAGAACAAACAAGAGGTAAAATGGGCCGACCCATAGCTGAGGGGGGTTGCGCGGTTTATAGTTTGCACTGTAACCGGCACCTGAAGTGTTGAATATGAAATGTTGTTGATTCCTATTTATGGCCTTCTCGCTAGTTCTAGTTACTTTCCAACATGGCGCACATGCGTTGATCTTTTGGGTTGGCCCATTAGCCTTGTTATGGTGGGAAACACCCGGTTTTCGGAAGCTTCTAGAAGCATCTAGGGTTTTCTGTTTTTAAAAATGCTTCATTTTTCCATTATTCTTTTCCCCTTTTTATTTTTTCACTTTCATAAACTTCTACATATTGGCGAACTTTTTAAATTTCTTTTCAAATTCATGAAAAAAAATCAATTCTAGAACTTCTTTCAAATTCGTGAACATTTTTGTGTTTGTGGACCTTTTTCAAATTCAGATTCATGAACCGTTTTAAATCCGTGAACTTTTTCTTAAATTCGTAAACATTTTAAGAATCTGAGACATTTTCTAAATGCAGAATCATGAACTTTTTTTCAAATCCATGAACATTTTTTGAACCAGACACTTTTTCCAAATTCAGAATCACAAACTTAGTTCAATTTTGTGAACATTTTTTGAGTATACGAACTTTTTACAAATTTAGAATCACAAACTTACTTCAATTTCGTGAACATTTTTTTAATGTGTGAACTTTTTTCAAATTCAGAATCACAAACTTATTTCAATTTATGATTTTTTTAGATTTATGAACTTTTTTAAACCTTTTCAAATATGCGATTTCTTCAAAGAGTTAATCGTCTTGGACCTTAGTGAGCAGTAGTTTTCTATGTGTGGGATCCATGAGTCCTATTGGGTGCAGATGGAAGCTTTGAATTTTCCACCTACAACCTCATTTTGGTTGTAGTTAGTTCAAAAAAAGGGTCTCAATTAGGAGGGCCTCTGCAATGTTTTATGTGCAAGATTTCGTAGGGATCGCCATCAACTGCTATTTAGACAATATTATGCTATTAGACAGATAGGAATAGGACAAGATTACATTAATCGCTTTGAACACGTCATGAATCAGCTTCTATCGTATTTTGATAATATCCACCTCTTTATTTTGAATCAGCTTGGCCTTTTCTTTTTAAGATCGGGCTCTTAAAATTCAGAGGCGATTATATTTAGCTCGGTGCAACATCTAAACCTAACCTTTGAAGCCCCGAACCTTGTGGTGGGACAGGACAGCATACAATCTCATGATTGCCAGCTTGCCGGCTACTACTAGTACTATATATATACCCAACACAACTCATCAATCTATTGCATACAGAATTTAGAAGAAAACAGCCATAGCAAAGCACCAACTCGTACGCATGCAGCACGAAACATCTTCTAGTCGACATGGTTGCCAAGTGATCATAGGCCCGGCATGAACCAGACTTCCGACTGATATATTGTTCCATAATGACCACCACCTGACGGAAATGCATCCTCCAACGTCAGTTTCTTCAAATCATCGACCTTCACACCCTTCCATTGGTTATGTCGATGCTCAAAAATGTCGCCCCTGAGACGGGAGTCGTGAAGTAGATACAGTCCGGTCTCAGCTCAGGGAATTTTTCCACGGACAAGAGACCCGGGCTATTCTGTCCGAGGAGTGCAGCGTGCCCCCTTAGAGCCGTCGCGGGGCTTACTCCTACCATTTGGCAGCTCTTGTGATCCAGCCTGTCTACATAAACACTGACGCAATGATCCTGTTCCTTGTCCAAGATGACACGAATCTGCAGAAGATGTCCCCAGGGAGTTGGAACCAAGTATCTCGTGATAACTTCGAAAAAGTCATCGTCTTTCTCGGTGATGATCGTTTTCTTTCATGGTATGTCCTTCGGTCCATCGAGGTCCCAAATCTTCAATTTACCTGTCGTTGACAACACGTAGAATCTGCCTCGCAGGTAGACATAATCGGCAAAACTATCTTGGCTTCTCCTTATCACCGAAACTTGTCGCCAAGAACTATCTCCTACCCTCGCAAAAGAGAGCCGCTTGCCGTCCAAGTGGATGGCCAAGGCAACCGCGGGACCGGCAGATGGAGAACCAGACAACACAACCTTGTCATAGAAATGCCTGCCTAGAGAATCCATGTCATAAACACTGTAATTACCACGATGGAGACACCTATAACGATAGCCAATGACATTTCCTTCGTCTACATAGACCCCTTCGATGCACGACGTGAAGCCAGTGAGCGGCGGGAGCGGTAGCAATGCCGCCATGAAGGGGTTGTAGAGGACAAGGTCTGAGAGCTCGTTAGCCACGACCAGCCAGCCACCGAAGGAGCCGCAGCAGGCCACAGCCTGGCCCTGGGGAGGCAATGGTGTTGATGTAGAAGCCCTTCGTGGTCGATTCCCCCTCCGGCAGGATGCCGGAAAAGGCCCCAAGATGGGATCTTACGGGTACAGAAGGTTGTGTCGGTAGAAAAGTGGTTTTGTTGCTCCTCTGGTTGTTTTTGGGGTATAAGAGTATATATAGGCGAAAGAATTAGGCCATGGGACGCTCGAGAGGCCCACAAGGTTAGGGGGCGTGATGTCTACTATGCAACCTTCTTCTTGTAGACGTTGTTGGGCCTCCAAGTGCAGAGGTTTGTAGGACAGTAGAAAATTTCCCTCAAGTGGATGACCTAAGGTTTATCAATCCGTGGGAGGCATATGATGAAGATGGTCTCTCTCAAACAACCCAGCAACCAAATAACAAAGAGTCTCTTGTGTCCCCAACACACCAAATACAATGGTAAATTGTATAGGTACACTAGTTCGGCGAAGAGATAGTTATACAAGTGCAATATGGATTGTAGATATTGGTTTTTGTAATCTGAAAATATAAAAACAGCAAGGTAACTAATGATAAAAGTGAGCGTAAACCGTATTACAATGCTAGGAAACAAGGCCTAGGGTTCATACTTTCACTAGTGCAAGTTCTCTCAACAATAATAACATAATTGGATCATATAACTATCCCTCAACATGCAACAAAGAGTCACTCCAAAGTCACTAATAGCGGAGAACAAACAAAGAGATTATCGTAAGGTACGAAACCAGCTCAAAGTTATTCTTTCTGATCGATCTATTCAAGAGTCCGTAGTAAAATAACACGAAGCTATTCTTTCCGTTCGATCCATCCTAAAGTTCGTACTAGAATAACACCTTAAGAGACATATTAACCAAAACCCTAATTTCACCTAGATACTGCAATGTCACCTTAAGTATCCGCGGGTATGATTATACGATATGCATCGCACAATCTCAGATTCATCTATTCAACCAACAGAAAGAACTTCAAAGAGTGCCACAAAGTTTCTACCAGAGAGTCAAGACGAAAACGTGTGCCAACCCCTATGCATAAGTTTAGAAGGTCACGGAACTCGCAAGTTGATCACCAAAACATACATCAAGTGGATCACGTGAATATCCCATTGTCACCACCGATAAGCACATGCAAGACATACATCAAGTGTTCTCAAATCCTTAAAGACTCAATCCGATAAGATAAGTTCAAAGGTAAAAATCAATCCATTACAAGAGAGTAGAGGGGGAGAAACATCATAAGATCCAACTATAGAAGCAAAGCTCGCGATACATCAAGATCGTGCCAAATCAAGAACACGAGAGAGAGAGAGAGAGAGAGAGAGAGAGAGAGAGAGAGAGATCAAACACATAGCTACTGGTACATACTCTTAGCCCCGAGGGTGAACTACTCCCTCCGCGTCATGGAGAGCGCCGGGATGATGAAGATGGCCACCTGTAACATCCCAAATTTTCAATTTGGAATGTTATACATAGATCATCACTTGCATATCATATTTTATTGCATTTTGGCTCGATCCTAGAAATTTCACGCAACTCAAGGACCCACGGAGAGAGTTGGAGATTTCGTTATTTTCATATTTGAGTTTTCTCAAATTCCGAAAATAGGATCATTTGATTTTATTTATTTTATCTTCAATTATTTCTATTGTCAAAATATGAGAGGGGGAATAAAATGACCTTCCCAAAATAAAGAAATAATGATGATTTAATATTAAAAATCAAATAAGATTTTTATTTGGAGTTTTTCGCTATTTTATTTTAATTTAGGAAAAATACGCGTTTTTCAAAATTACGTTTAGGCCCCAAATAAATGTTCATCTTGTCCGGCTTGATTTTAGAAGCCGGGGAAAATTTATTTTGGGATTTTTGGAGTCTGTTTAGTATTTCCTTCGTTAGTTTTTCTGTGTGTAATTATTTAAAAAAAACTGGAACCGACCTACGGGCCGTGTTAGGCCCGGACTCCTCTTGGCGAGGCTTTATATAGCGCCACCCCGAGCCCCTGACCCACCAAGCCGCCGCCTCAGCCCACCCCGCGCCCGCCCTAACCCTAGCCGCCAGAGGCCGCCACCACGGAGCCGCCGCCTGCCCCGCCGCCCGAGCCGCCGAGGTTGACCCCGCCACGCCGCCGGTTTTGCCTAGAAAACCGTTCGGTTTTTGCCGGTTTTCGTTTGGTTTTTTTTAGTTTCTGTTTTTTTGGATCGGTTTTTTGGGTTTAGGTTAATTAGCGAGCGCTCGCTCATTCGTTCGTTTTAACGAACGCGTTCATCGTTTAGATCCAGATAACGAACGTTCGTTCGTTAGTCTGTTCGTCATTTTTCTTTTTCTCGGATTTATTCCGTGATTTTTCTGATCGCGATTTCTGATCCGATTTTCGATCTAGTATAACTTTTCGCTCGTTTATCGGAATCAGGCGATTCAAGCGCCTAGAGTTTCGTCTTGAAACCCTCTTTTCGAATAATCAACTCAAACAAGTTTTTGCTACTGTAAAATTTGACTTAGGTCCAGATTAGTAAAACGAAGCCTGTTTCTTTTGAAGTTTGATATTCGTTGCTTCGTTTGACTTGATTCTTTTTGCAAACCAGAGTTCTTAAGTTGAACTTTCTGGTTAGATCTTCTATTTGAGTTTTACATGTGCATTAGAAGAGTACTTATTGTGTGTTTGTTTTTTTGCGATAGAGTACCCGGAGTCCGCCGCTTGCTACTTTGAATCTCTAGGTTTCACGGATCATCAGCAAGGCAAGTAACACTTTGATCATACCCTTTTTCATTCCCAGTTTTTATGCATTAGATCAATCCTCAAACATTGCATGATTAGGATCTAATTAAATTGTTGGTATTGGGAAAGTAGACGAGGTAGTACCTATTACCTGTTTTATTATCAAACCCTTGGGAGTTACTTCTACGTTTGCTTATATTGCCATGTTATGCTAGTAGACGTGGATTGGGTGAGTGTATCCATGACAGATGTGAGATTGTTAATTTAATGGTTTATTTAAGGTGGCAACTTAAACACACATCTGGGTGGATTGATGTACCTGGGTATTCCAGGATTGCCTGATTCTTTTTGGACCGCCACCAAGGCTCAAAGGGATCGTGAGATTATTCATGCTAGAAGCTTACGTGTGCAGCCACAAGCTACTATGGGCTCTAGCATAGTTGAATAAGTTGTGCGAACTCTTATAGTGGTAGACTAGCAGATGTATGGGATGTAGGTTGGTACGGTCTACCCGTTCGTAAGGTGCTAGCGCTTATGAAAGACTATGTCTCGGTCATCCATTTCTCAAACATCATGTAGTGCGAGAAAAAAATGGAGGAGATCAAGTCTTGTGGGGAAAAGTACACAAACCTCTGCAGAGTGTATAAAACTAATCATGGTTAGCCGTGTCCCCGGTTATGGACATCTTGAGTATCTAGTACTTGGATATCATGTGAATCTCATCATGTTACTTTAATTAATATTGTTGGGTTGTTAATTGATATTTTTAATTGGGATTGAGAATGTTGTCAACCATTATTAATGTTTAACAACCACCATGATAGTTAAATAAAATTTATTACTTTGTAGTAGGGAAAATTGGCTTTATGCAAAACTGTAATCATAGAGCTTTGCACCAGCCATATATGCATGTAGTATAGCATTACTCTTTCATATTGCTCTCTATGTGTTACATTCCCAACATATTCCATGTGATGACCCGTTTTCGGGCTACAACGTTCATGTTGCAAACTTTTCAGACGACGAGTAAGGTGCCTTAGGTCATGGTTCTATACTCAGTGATGACGTTGGAGTTGATGGACTCACTTATCTTCCAAGCCTTCCGTTGTTATCGTTATTAGATTGGCATTAAGCCATATTTATTGTAATAAGTTCTCTTTTGAGACATTCGATGTAATAAGTGTGTGATTGCTACTCTGTTATAAATCCTTCGAGTACTGTATGTGTCAGCATTACTGATCCAGGGATGACACTGATGCACAGAGATCAGACTGTTTGAGGTCTGGTCGCTACAAGATGGTATCAAAGCACACGCTGACTGTAGGATACAACCGCTAAGCTAAAGCCCTAGATCACTATTCTTTCTTCTCATTTCTGACTCCTCATCTTTTCTACTCTTTTAGGATGGCGGATGCAAGGAACAAGTTCAAACAACCAGATGAAGATACACCCTTTGGATGCCACATGAAGGAAGTCACTAGATACCTGAATATCGGGGTACCAAGCTTCACCGGGACCTACAACGCCACTTTACTGTGACACCCCAAAATTTTTAACTTTGTTTTGTTAATTAAAATCTTGCCAGGAAATTTAACTTTCCTTTTTCTTGGTTTTTCTTGATTTCAAAACCATTATTTTCTTGGTTATCTTGGAGTTGTTCCCTAAGATGGAAAATCTTTTACTTATAATATTGGACTTGTTTACCCTCTCAAGAAAAATCTTTTCTGTTATCAGAAGAATTGATTATATAAATTTCTTCTTGATCTTTATTTTCTAAAAAAATAGTTTCCCCATAGTTTATTGGTCCCATTTGTACTACAACCATGTTATAAATTCATTCAAAAATCCCACCATATTTTGGAGATGTCATATGGGGTATTTGAACCACTTTTGTGCAAAAATATCTTCTGCCCATTGAATATTTTGAGCTCTATACCATATTTTCAAATCTGGTCCAGAGAGCATTTTTACACTACAACCTATTCATATATTTCTTTAAAACTTCTACCAAAATTATGGGATATCAGTACGAGCATATTATTCAACTTTATGCAATAACCTAAGGTTGTTCTTTGGAAAAATTGAGTAAATCAACCTCTTTTCTATTCTGGTTCAACTTGAGGTTTTGTACTGCAACCACCTTTATAGTTGCTCCTTGATCTATGATTCCTTTTCCTACTTGTAGTCCTCCTTGCCAAACCACTAAGTCCAGGAGCATGCACCCATTGGATCATTTTTGGTTCATGGGGTAATGCCATTTACTTTCTGTCCAGATGTGAAGTTTTACAAAACTTGCACTAGCAAGTTTGAAATTTGGACAAACTAACCTCACCACCCTCTCTTTCATCCAAGGAGACCCTGATCTGGGAGATTTGGCCACCCCAAGTAATGCCTAAGTGCCCCTGGCATTTTATCAAACACCTTTTGGGCATGATCAGATTTGACATGAGTTTTTATTTGCCTTTGTGGACTTGATCTCCTGACCTAACCACCATGCCCATTTACCTCCCGTCTAAACCTACCCTAGCCACATCTCTTGCCAGCCTCACCATGACCTCTAGCGGCATTTCACGAACACGTCCCGGGCGTGCTCTTGACGCTCCAGGCGTATGCTGCTTATACGACGCGCGCCGAGCGTCTCGCCTCAAGCACCGTTCCGGCCCTTGGCCAGCAGATGCTAGCACGCCACGTATCCCCTGCACCGCCACGCCACCCCGACCACCCCTGGCACTCCAGCCCCAGCCGTCAGCCAAGGTGCTTTGATGACCCCAGAAGTGCTTCGTCGCCTCCTGGGAGCACACTCCAGTGGTTGTGGTCAACAATCCCGCGGTGGTCATCATCACTACCCCGAGCCCGCAGCCCCTCAACCCTCTCCGGTAATTCAGACGGTGAGAACCGTGGAGAAGCCTCGACATCCACAAGGAACGCCCGTTTGGATGTAAACGAAGTAGACTAAGTCACTCGAGTAGTGTCGAGTCCCAGTGTATCCTCGCTTTGTAACGTAGCCTGTCATCGTGCCTCTGTTTTATATAGTAATCTTGCATGGATATATTAGCATGCAGTTTGATTTCTCTATCCTTGGCGCAGCTACCAAAAACCGCTCCGACAACACCCACAGTGATACGTCACTTTGGTGAGATATGTATCTGTGGCTTTGACCCCGACCCCCGGAGCCGAGCTGGCAAATTCATTGCCTTTCACCACGGTAAAAATGACCTAGCTCCGGTGCTATATAAAGGCCACCGAGTGACCCTGCCAAGCACCCCTCACCTTGTGCACCATCCTCACAACCATTTCTGGCCATGCCGAGCCCCAGTATCTATCTGAGAACTCCCGATGCAACCCCGGGTAGTTTTGTCAAGATGTTGTGGGATTTTACCTGCAGTATCATGGGCGCTACCCAGCCACCCCAGTATGAGCTGTTCAAATCGAGAATCACCCCTTCCACCTCGAGATATTGGGCAGCCGTGCACATCCCTCCCATAAACCCAAACCAAGATCCAATGGAGGTCTCCTTCGTAGGGAAGTCTATGCCAACCCCGCATATGGTCGTAGAAGCTGCGGCGTACGAAGCACTCGCTCGCCTTCGATTCGCGGTACCCTATGCCAGCGAACGAGGGTATCATTATTTTCCGAGCCATGCAGCACCCGGAGGAGTAACATCTTTTCCAGGTGGACGTATTGAGAGAGACCCCGTCTTGGCCAACCTCGTCCAATACGTCATCGCTCAAGAGCATTTAACCCAACGCGTGATGGGTTATCTCTGAGCCTCATGATTTAAATCCTCGAGATCGCCACCGGCGAATCATTGAGGCCGAACCAGAGAGGCACATTCATCGTTCGGTCAATCCACTTCCTCCGATAGAAGAAGAGTGTATCCCGATGCAGAGACGTTTTCTGGGACCCCGCCCGATTACCGCTTTTCAATTTAGACGTCGCCGCTATATTTATTGTTGTGACGTTTATTCATGTGTTGTAACTTATGCGTGGTGCCCCGAGTTTGTGCGGCAAGTAAACCGTTTAGTTTCAGTTATTGTTGCAATTTGACTCTATTGTATTACTATGTCCTTTCGCGAGAAATCACAGGTGAGATTTCTTTTCCCTGTATTGTTGCATCGTTCACGACATGGATTATTTTATTTCCCGCAGCACCACGGCATGTAGACTCACAACCACAATTACACGAACACATACACTGCTTGCAAAAAATTTGCAACAGTGTTACATCTAGCGAGCACCTCCGGCCTTGATCGGCGCCCGACACACCCCCTACCTACTCCTCGTGATCACCACCACCGCAGAGAGCCAACACCCGGGCAGCAGCGTCGCGACGATCATCGGGGATCATCGCACACAGGAGCACGGAGAGCCCCAGCACCGCTGCCAGCCCTCCGCACAACAGGATCACGTACCAGTCTGGCACCACCTCCGCCATTAGAGCCCCGTCTCGAGCTACGGCCAACGGAAACAGAGGAGAAGGAGGGAGGAGGAGGAGCGAGGCCAGGTTTGAGGAAAAGGAGGAGAACACCTCGGCCGTTTTATAGCTCGAGCTCGGTGTACGGTGGGCGAGGTCCACCAGCGCCGCTCGTCGCCCGATCACCGGTGTTCGGAGGCGAATCCTCAAGCAGTGCCGACAGCACACTGGCCCGCAAAGTGAGTGCACGCTGCACCAGCCACTCGCATGCCGCGCACTACCGTTGTACGGCCTAGATGCCCTACGCGCTAGGCGTCGTCGGTGGAGAAAGCGCGGGAAAGCGCGCGGGAGAGAGGAAGAAGAAAGAGCTGGAGGAAGAAGAAGAGGCTGACCGTGGGCCCGGGTCCACCTGTCAGCCAGAGAGAGCACTGTGCTCTCGGGTGCGACCAGCATATTTTGAGGTTTAGAATTTATTCTAAATCTATATCCGGCGTAGAAATCTCTCGTTTTGCTCCTAACCATAGATTTTTCCATGCAGCGCCAGTGTTCCACACTGTATTTTGCACCACTTATTGCCCTCTCACTGTAGCCGTTTTTGTTTTGTGTCCAAAAATTTTAACTTTGTTTTGTTAATTAAAATCTTTCCAGGAAATTTAACTTTCCTTTTTCTTGGTTTTTCTTGATTTCAAAACCATTCTTTTCTTGGTTATCTTGGAGTTGTTCCCTAAGATGGAAAATATTTTACTTATAATATTGGACTTGTTTACCCTCTCAAGAAAAATCTTTTCTGTTATCAGAAGAATTGATTATATAAATTTCTTCTTGATCTTTATTTTCTAAAAAAATGGTTCCCCATAGTTTATTGGTCCCATTTGTACTACAACCCTGTTATAAATTCATTCAAAAATGCCACCATATTTTGGAGATGTCATATGGGGTATTTGAACCACTTTTGTGCAAAAATATCTTCTGCCCATTGAATATTTTGAGCTCTATACCATATTTTCAAATCTGGTCCAGAGAGCATTTTTACACTACAACCTATTCATATATTTCTTTAAAACTTCTACCAAAATTATGGGATATCAGTAGGAGCATATTATTCAACTTTATGCAATAACCTAAGGTTGTTCTTTGGAAAAATTGAGTAAATCAACCTCTTTTCTATTTTGGTTCAACTTGAGGTTTTGTACTGCAACCACCTTTTTAGTTGCTCCTTGATCTATGATTCCTTTTCCTACTTGTAGTCCTCCTTGCCAAACCTCTAAGTCTAGGAGCATGCACCCATTGGATCATTTTTGGTTCATGGGGTAATGCCATTTACTTTCTGTCCAGATCTGAAGTTTTGCAAAACTTGCACTAGCAAGTTTGAACTTTGGACAAACTAACCTCACCACCCTCTCTTTCATCCAAGGAGACCCTGATCTGGGAGATTTGGCCACCCCAAGTAATGCCTAAGTGCCCCTGGCATTTTATCAAACACCTTTTGGGCATGATCAGATTTGACATGAGTTTTTATTTGCACTGTGGACTTGATCTCCTGACCTAACCACCATGCCCATTTACCTCCCGTCTAAACCTACCCTAGCCCTGTCTCTTGCCAGCCTCACCCGCGACCTCTAGCAGGCAGTGGCATTTCGCCGAACACGTCCCGGGTGTGCTCTTGGCACTCCTAGGGCGTGCGTTTGGCACGCACGTGCGCCCGAGCCGCCGCGTCTCGCCCCGCACCTGTTCCGGCCCTCTGCCAGCAGCTGCTAGCACGCCACGTATCCCCTGCACCGCCACGCCACCCCGACCACCCCTGGCACTCCAGCCCCAGCCGTCAGCCAAGGTGCTTTGATGACCCCAGAAGTGCTTCATCGCCTCCTGGGAGCACACTCCAACGGGGTTGTGTTCAACAATCCCCGCGGTGGTCATCATCACTACCCCGAGCCTGCAGCCCCTCAACCCTCTCCAGCGAATTCCGACGGTGAGAACCGTGGAGAAGCCTCGACATCCACAAGGAACGCCCGTTTGGATGTAAACGATGTAGACTAAGTCACTCGAGTAGTGTCGAGTCCCAGTGTATCCTCGCTTTGTAACGCAGCCTGTCATCGTGCCTCTGTTTTATATAGTAGTCTTGCATGGATATATTAGCATGCAGTGTGATTTCTCTATCCTTGGCGCAGCTACCAAAAACCGCTCCGACAACACCCACAGTGATACGTCACTTTGGTGAGATATGTATCTGTGGCTTTGACCCCGACCCCCGGAGCCGAGCTGGAAAATTCATTGCCTTTCACCATGGTAAAAATGACCCAGCTCTGGTGCTATATAAAGGCCACCGAGTGACCCTGCCAAGCACCCCTCACCTTGTGCACCATCCTCACAACCATTTCTGGCCATGCCGAGCCCCAGTATCTATCTGAGAACTCCCATGCAACCCCGGGTAGTTTTGTCAAGATATTGTGGGATTTTACCTGCAGTACCATGGGCGCTACCCAGCCACCCCAAAGACGAGCTGTTCAAATCGAGAATCACCCCTTCCACCTCGAGATATTGGGCAGCCGTGCACATCCCTCCGTAAACCCAAACCAAGATCCAACGGAGGTCTCCTTCAGAGGGAAGTCTATGCCAACCCGCATATGGCCAGAGAAGCTGCGGCGTCTGAAGCACTTCGCCGCCGCCGATTCGCGGTACCCTATGCCGGTGACGAGGGTATCATTATTTTCCGAGCCGGGCAGCACCGGAGGAGTAACATCTTTTCGGTGGGCGTATTGAGAGACCCCGTCTTGGCCAACCTCGTCCAATACGTCATCGCTCAAGAGCATTTAACCCAACGCGTGATGGGTTATCTCTGAGGCTCATGGATTTAAATCCTCGAGATCGCCATCGGCAGATCATTGAGGCCGAACCAGAGAGGCACATTCATCGTACGGTCAATCCACTTCCTCCGATAGAAGAAGAGTGTATCCCGATTACCGAGACGTTTTCTCGGGACCCCGTGCAGTTACTGTTTTCACTTTAGACGTCGCCGCTATATTTATTGCTGTGACGTTTATTCATGTGTTGTAACTTATGCGTGGTGCCCCGAGTTTGTGCGGCAAGTAAACCGTTTAGTTTCAGTTATTGTTGCAATTTGACTCTATTGTATTACTATGTCCTTTCGCGAGAAATCCTGGAGTGAGATTTCTTTTCCCTGTATTGCTGCATCGTTCACGACATGGATTATTTTATTTCCCGCAGCACCACGGCATGCAGACTCACAACCACAATTACACGAACACATACACTGCTTGCAAAAAATTTGCAACAGTGTTACATCTAACTGAGCACCTCCCGGCAACAGTCAGCGCCCGACACACCCCCTACCTACTCCTCGTGATCACCACCACCGCAGAGAGCCAACACCCGGGCAGCAGCGTCGCGACGATCATCGGGGATCATCGCACACAGGAGCACGGAGAGCCCCATCACCGATGCCAGCCCTCCGCACAACAGGATCACGTACCAGTCCGGCACCACCTCCGCCATTAGAGCCCCGTCTCGAGCTCCGGCCAACGGAAACAGAGGAGAAGGAGGGAGGAGGAGGAGCAAGGCCAGGTGCGAGGAAAAGGAGGAGAAAACCTCGGCCGTTTTATAGCTCGAGCTTGGTGTACGGTGGGCGAGGTCCACCAGCACCGCTCGTCGCCCGATCGCCGGTGTTTGGAGGTGAATCCTCAAGTAGTGCCGACAGCACACTGGCCCGCGAAGTGAGTGCATGGTGCACCGGCCACTCGCACGCCGCGCACTACCGCAGTACGGCCTAGATGCCCTACGCGCTAGGCGTCGCCGGTGGAGAAAGCGCGGGAAAGCGCGCGGGAGAGAGGAAGAAGAAAGAGCCGGAGGAAGAAGAAGAGGCTGACCGTGGGCCCGGGTCCACCTGTCAGACAGAGAGAGCACTGTGCTCTCGGGGGCGACCAGCGTATTTTGAGGTTTAGAATTTATTCTAAATCTATATCCGGCATAGAAATCTCTCGTTTTGCTCCTAATCGTAGATTTTCCATGCAACGCCAGTGTTCCACACTGTATTTTGCACCACTTATTGCCCTCTCACTGTAGCCGTTTTTGTTTTGATGCAATTTTGCTATAGAGATAACTCTTAGCAAATCTCGAGGACGAGATTTTTCTTAAGGGGGGTAGTGTTGTGACACCCCAAAATTTTTAACTTTGTTTTGTTAATTAAAATCTTGCCAGGAAATTTAACTTTCCTTTTTCTTGGTTTTTCTTGATTTCAAAACCATTCTTTTCTTGGTTATCTTGGAGTTGTTCCCTAAGATGGAAAATCGTTTACTTATAATATTGGACTTGTTTACCCTCTCAAGAAAAATCTTTTCTGTTATCAGAAGAATTGATTATATAAATTTCTTCTTGATCTTTATTTTCTAAAAAAATGGTTTCCCCATAGTTTATTGGTCCCATTTGTACTACAACCCTGTTATAAATTCATTCAAAAATGCCACCATATTTTGGAGATGTCATATGGGGTATTTGAACCACTTTTGTGCAAAAATATCTTCTGCCCATTGAATATTTTGAGCTCTATACCATATTTTCAAACCTGGTCCAGAGAGCATTTTTACACTACAACCTATTCATATATTTCTTTAAAACTTCTACCAAAATTATGGGATAACAGTAGGAGCATATTATTCAACTTTATGCAATAACCTAAGGTTGTTCTTTGGAAAAATTGAGTAAATCAACCTCTTTTCTATTCTGGTTCAACTTGAGGTTTTGTACGCAACCACCTTTTAGTTGCTCCTTGATCTATGATTCCTTTTCCTACTTGTAGTCCTCCTTGCCAAACCTCTAAATCCAGGAGCATGCACCCATTGGATCATTTTTGGTTCATGGGGTAATGCCATTTACTTTCTGTCCAGATCTGAAGTTTTGCAAAACTTGCACTAGCAAGTTTGAACTTTGGACACACTAACCTCACCACCCTCTCTTTCATCCAAGGAGACCCTGATCTGGGAGATTTGGCCACCCCAAGTAATGCCTAAGTGCCCCTGGCATTTTATCAAACACCTTTTGGGCATGATCAGATTTGACATGAGTTTTTATTTGCACTGTGGACTTGATCTCCTGACCTAACCACCATGCCCATTTACCTCCCGTCTAAACCTACCCTAGCCCTGAATCTTGCCAGCCTCACCCGCGACCTCTAGCAGGCAGTGGCATTTCTCCGAACACGTCCCGGTCGTGCTCTGGGCGCTCCCAGGGCGTGCATTTGGAACGCATGTGCGCCCGAGCCGCCGCGTCTCGCCCCGCACCCGTTCCGGCCCTTGGCCAGCAGCTGCTAGCACGCCACGTATCCCCTGCACCGCCACGCCACCCCGACCACCCCTGGCACTCCACAGCGCCACCGTCCGGACGGCCGTGGCGGCTAGCCGTGACGCTTGCAAGCCCCGACCGTGTCGGCGCCGCCGAAACCACTCCCGCCGCTAGCTTCGCCACAGGCGGTGCTCGCTCGTCCGCTAGCTCCTGCCGCTATCCTCAGCCCCGCCACGTCCCCCTGGCGCTACTGAACGTGGGTCGCCGCGATCTTATCCCCACCGCCGCGGAACTGCCTTGGCGTGCCTATTTAAGAAGCTCCGAGCCCATGCGAGCACTCGGGCAGCATCACACCATCCTCCTAGTGCCCCCGTTGCCGTCAATTGAGGGGGAAGAGGCCATCTTCGCCAACTCCGGCCAGTTCGGCCACCGCCGCCTCCCAGCTCCATTCGGCACAACCAGAGCCTCCCCGGCCCTCCCAACACCACCAGATGACTCCACTCCTTCTTGCGGTGCCACCCAGACCCCCGGCTGCGACGGAGAGCCACCATAACCACAAACTCACTTCGCTCCCGAAACCATCGGCCGTCGCGAAGCTCGTCGACGGTGAATCCCTCCACCTCCGACAACCCTGCAACCACCGGAAGGATCACCCCAGATCCGCGGATCCATCCCCGCCCTCATCTCCCCACAAGGACCCGCCGTTCGCCGGTGACGGTCGCCGGAGTCCCGTCTCCGCTCGGGACCGAGGAAGAAGAGGGGAGGTGGACCAGTCAAACCTGACCAGTGGGCCAGGCAGGCCCACTTTCAGTGACTTGCATACCGTCCACGCTGGAGTAAGTGGAAGCGTAAACCTACAACGTGTACGCGTTTTATTGAAACGTTTTCTTTTCTGTTTCTTTTTAAAATAACAGATTTGACTAAACTTTGACTGGCTGTAACTTTTTAAATAAAACTCCGAATGGGTTGATTCTTTTTCCTACCACTCAAAAATATTGTCTAGTTTATTTTAAGATTTATTTCAAAAATTTCAGACAACCTTTTTGTGCTGTTTTGAAAAATGTGTGTTAATACAAATTTATTTCAATTAGGGTTTTGAAGAGAGGGGAGAAAACTTTCAAAAGTTTTGGAGAGCACCTCACCCCTCCACAACTTGAAGGCAAGCATTCTGAACCCCGGCATAAGAATTTTGGTGTGTTATTCGACATGTTTATAACACCACCCCATTTGGAAGAGCTCATTATTTCATGTGATATGATCATTTGCACGGATGCATATTGGTGATTTCCATGCTGATGGAAATGAACACACTTGTGTTGGTAATCATCCCCATGTGCCTTGCATGCATACCGGAAAGGTTTCTGGAAGAGCCTCTGCCTTGGGTAGGCGTGAGCTTGTCACTGGCCTTCGCCGGGACGGTTATGTCCGGTATGGCATAGTAAGGTATAATGAGTATTGATGTGTTGATTGAAATACCTTGTTGTATATGTCATGCAGGGACATTTATAAACCTCCTGAGTCGACCCCAGATCGAGTCTTATCTCAGTAACCCCATACTTGCCCGTACTACCACTTGTCCCTGCCATACGTGGGGTGCGGTTCAGTCAGTTGTCAACCCCTTTCAAGCACACACCGTACAGAGAGGCCATGGTGGAAGATATTGGTTGAAGCCGATAGTCATGCCACCGGGTCCGGGGGCATGGGTATACCCGGTTGAGACCGAGAGGGGAGGCCACCCCTTAGAGCGCGCGATATAAATTTGATCCCATGCTACGCGAGGTTGTAGCCTCCCCACTTAGATTTTTGCTTAACAAGTGTCATGGGTGATTTCGAACTGCACGGTAAGTTAAGCTGGTGTGTGCAAGTCAGGTGTGTTTTCAATTAAAAGACCATAGACGGAATTAGTCCCGATGGACTAAAGGAATCTGTTGCTCGTGGGTAAAGAGTACACTCTCTGCAGAGATTAAACCTATTCAAATGCCAGTGTCCATAGTTCAGGATTACAGTCTGGGATGAGTGTCGGTCTTAGTGTCAGTCTCCTGAGGAGAACTACTAAACCAGAACTTGGTTTATGATTTGTGACTTGTGATGATGATGATGATTATTATTATGGACTAACCCCTTTATATTATTTGAATCATTGAGTATCCCTGGGACGGTTCTACCTCCTGGATATTCACCGTATTCATTTTGTAAGCCCTTTATGTGGTGTCGCTCAAACGCCCGACTGTGGCATTGCTTCTGTTTATTTATAAGCCCTTTATGTGGTGTCGCTCAGACGCCCGACTGTGGCATTGCTTCTGTTTATTTATAAGCCTTTTATGTGGTGTCGCACAAACGCCGATCGTGGCATTGCTTACATTTATTTATAAGCCCTTTATGTGGTGTCGCCTAGACGCTCGACCGTGGCATTGCTACATTTATTTATAAGCCCTTTATGTGGTGCCGCTCAGACGCCCGACTGTGGCATTGCTTCTATTTATTTATAAGCCCTTTATGTGGTGTCGCTAAGACGCCCGACTGTGGCATTTATTGTTGCTCCGTCATTACATATTTGTGGTCACTTATTAATAATCCACATGTATGCACCAAGGATTTCATTTTTTTATGACTCACGTTGTGATCTAAAAATATTCTTCAAGGCATGATTTTTGATTGTTATATTATTCATGTGTTCATAACGTTTGCGAGTACATTCAAAGTACTCACTGGCTTGTCCCTGGCTATTGTCTTGGCCAGATTTCTTGCATGGAGTGGAGCGTTGCGACGACCGCCCCAGAACCTAAGCAACAGTGATAGCAGCCTCGCGAAGATAGGAGTTAACCTGGTCAGCTGTTCCCGTGGGAAATGGAGTTCCACTGATGATCCACAAACCGCTTCCGCCATCAACCACTAGAAACCATTTGTTGTACTCACAGGCCAGAATGGTCTTGTGCTACATATCCTGTAATTTTTGCTTGGATTTTCTGTACCGAGTTGATGCCTCATCAGCTAACAGTAGTCCTGGGGCTGATGAGCACGACGGCCATTTTTCTGGAATTTTATATCCGGAAAAACCGGTCGCGACATTTACCCGAAGAGGAGCGTTGGATGATTCAAGTTCAAGTTCCAGGAAGGACATTCGCACCAGTCACGGAGCCCATAGAGTTTTCCTTTGATGCACCAACCTGGAGTCTAGGAAAGAGCATGGCAGCCCACATCACCATGGGAAGCATTGGAGAAGTTTACCGCAATGATCTCAAGGATACTATCTACCAGATTTGTGGGCGCAGAGATGAGCAATGGGAGATGATCAGCGCCAGGAGGGATAGATCAATCGCAGCATATATCCAGGAGCTAAACCAGCACATCCGACGTCAGGAGAACCAGATGTGCGCAGGCATGGAGGATCTGCACAAGGCCTTGACCAAGATCAAGGAGTTAGAAGAAGAACTCAAGGCTACACGTGAAGATTACATGGAAGAAATTGAAGTACTAGTGGAGAAGAACGACCACTTAACCAGGAAGCTAGGAGTTTTCATGGGAGACCCCGCGCCAGGAGGAAATGATGACGATTCCACTTGCCCGAATAATTATATCATCATCGACGACACCGACTCGGATCCCGACGACAACGATGATGACTATGTTGATGAAGCTGGAGCGGATATCATGGAGTCTTCATCGGAGCAGATTTTCTAGTTGACCACCATAACAGTAGTAGAATCCCCCCATTGTATCTAGTTTAGTCCAAGCACTTTTGTAACGATCGTTAGACCGTTGTATGCCCTTGTTTGAATTGATTGGAGTGATTTTGTTTGCATTTGTCTCATGTGCATATGGGTAGTGTTTTCTCACTAGACCTCATTCTATTCTATATTCTCATCTTCTCTAACACCCTCAGATGCCTCCGAGACGCGACACCGGATTTGTTTTCCCACCGGAGATCACTCAGTTGATTCAGCAGCAGAATGCTTTGATTCAAACACTGGTACAAAACCAAGGCAACAACAACAACCACCCACCACCACCACCACCACCACCTGTTGACCATTTGACTCGTTTCTTGAGGCTAAATCCGCCGGTGTTTTCCAGTAGCACTGAGCCGATTGTTGCAGATGATTGGCTCCGCAAGGTTGGAAGGGAGCTGGCCTTTGTAGGGATGATGCAGATCACGAGAGAGTGCGTTTTTTCGCACATCAGCTTGATGGACCCGCAGCATCATGGTGGGAGAATTACACAGCCACACACCCTATTGACACTATCACAAGGGATCAGTTTCAGCAAGCTTTCCATACTGCACACATTTCAGCAGGAGTTATGGCCATAAAAAAGTGTGAGTTTCGCAACTTACGCCAAGGAGGACGCACTGTAAGCCAGTATGTAGAGGACATTAGTAAGTTAGCACGTTATGCCCCAGATGACGTTGCTACAGATGCAGCTGAGTAGGAGAAGTTTCTAGAAGGACTGAATGATGAGCTGAGCGTGCAGTTGATGGTAGCCACTTTCAATAACTACCGAGAGTTGGTAGATCATGCTCTTATGATTGAAGGGAAGCAGCAACAGATTGATAACCGCAAGAGGAAGTATGGACAGGGGAAATACAATTCTGGAGCTCGGCAGAAGCTACGCTTTACCCCGAAACCGGGAGGACAATTCCAGCATACCCATGGAGGAGGTAGCTCACACAATCATAATGGTTCCAAGAATGGAAACGGGAACGGAGGAAGCAATGGACAGAACCGCACCAACCCGTCAACCCCAGCCAAGAGAGACCTGAGCCAAGTCACATGCTTTAAGTGTCAGAAGACTGGACATTATGCAAATGAATGTCTCGAAGCCCATAATGGAAATAGCAATGGAAGCTCAGGGAAGAAGCCGAGCCCTTTCAACAGGGGACAGGTGAACCACGTTACCGTGGAGGAGGTTGAAGCTCAGCCAGATGCAGTAATAGGTTAGTTTTTGGTTAAGACATTTACTGCAGTTGTTCTTTTTGATACTGGTGCATCGCATTCATACATATCGAGGGGATTTGTGGATAAGTATAAATTGCCAATCCAAGCCCTTAGGTCACTCATGCTAGTAACTTCGCCTGGAACAGAATATATGGCTAGTCTATGGTGTGATCGGTTACCATTAAGCATTGGTAACTATGTGTTTCCCTCGGACCTAATAGTTTTGGAATCGCAAGGATTGGATGTGATATTAGGCATGGATTGGTTATTAAAGTATGGAGGGAACATTGATTGCGCCAGTAAGTCGATTTTGCTTACCACCCCAGAAGGAAGAAGGATCAAGTATGTGTCACGGCATGAGTCGAGGAGGACACAAGTAAATTCCTTATCAGGAGTTGTGCAGGAGGAAGTACCAGTGGTGAAGGATTACCCGGATGTATTTCCAGAAGAGTTGCCAGGCATGCCACCGGATAGAGACATTGAGTTTTTGATTGAGCTGTTGCCAGGCACAGGGCCGATATCTAAGAGACCGTACCGGATGCCCGCACAAGATTTGGAAGAAATTAAGAAGCAGATTAAGGAGTTATTGGATAAAGGTTTTATTCGCCCAAGTTCTTCGCCTTGGGGATCGCCAGTACTTCTAGTGGAGAAGAAGGATGGATCATTAAGAATGGTTGTTGATTATCGAGGATTCAATGAAGTGACCATTAAGAATAAGCACCCGTTGCCGATGATCAACGACTTGTTTGACCAACTGCAAGGAGCTAAGGTATTTTCCAAGATCGATTTGTGATCAGGATACCATCAATTAAAGATACGGGAGCAGGATATACCTAAGACGGCTTTTACCACCAGGTACGGGCTGTATGAATATACCGTTATGTCATTTTGTCTGACTAACGCACCTGCCTATTTCATGAACATGATGAACAAGGTGTTTATGGAGTTTTTGGATAAGTTCGTCGTGGTGTTCATTGATGATATTTTGGTTTACTCGAAGAATGAAGAAGAGCATAAGGAGCATTTGCGTTTAGTACTTGAGAAGCTCAGAGAACATCAGCTATATGCCAAGTTCAGCAAATGTGAGTTTTGGTTGAAGGAAGTTGGATTCCTCGGACATGTTATATTCGGAGAAGGAATAGCAGTGGATCCCACTAAAGTTGCCACAGTGACAAACTGGGAAGCACCAACGACAGTTGGAGAGATCCGGATTTTTCTTGGACTGGCAGGATACTACCGGAGATTCATTGAGAATTTCTCGAAGATTGCGAAGCCTATGACGGAGTTATTAAAGAAGGACACCAAGTTCAATTGGACTGAGGAATGTGAGGCTAGTTTCCAAGAGTTGAAGAAAGCGTTTGGTTACATCACGGTGTTGATTCTGCCAGATCAGCGCAAGGATTATGAGGTGTATTGTGACGCTTCACGTCGAGGACTTGGAGCAGTGCTTATGCAGGAGGGAAGAGTTGTTTCGTATGCTTCACGACAACTAAAACCTCATGAGTTGAATTATGCCACCCATGATTTGGAGTTAGCAGCCGTAGTACACACGTTGAAGACTTGGAGACATTTTCTCATTGGAAACCACTATGAGGTGTACACGGATCACAAGAGTTTGAAATACCTCTTCACATAGAAGGAGTTGAATCTCAGGCAAAGGAGATGGCTGGAGCTCATAAAGGATTATGATGTGAGATTGCATTATCACCCCGAAAAGGCTAACGTAGTAGCGGATGCAATGAGCCGCAAGAGCCATGGCAACACACTAATGACCGGAGGATTACCAAAGGAGTTAGCCGAGGAATTTCGAGAGCTATGTTTGGAGATAGTTCCGAGAGGCTATGTAGCAGCATTGGAGGTACAGTCTACATTGATGGATAAGATCAGAGAAGCCCAGAAAACGGATAAGGAGATTGCCTCTATTAAGGAGAAAATGAGCAAGGGAAAAGCTAAGGGATTTCGTCAGGATGAGCACGATACCCTATGGTTTGAGGATCGCGTTTATGTGCCTAGTGATCCGGAGATCAGGAAGTTGATTTTGCAAGAGGCCCATGATTCACCGTATTCGATTCACCCAGGAAATACCAAGATGTATTTGGATTTGAAGGACACTTTCTGGTGGACCGGAATGAAGAAGGATATTGCAGAGTATGTAGCAGTTTGTGATGTATGTCAGAGAGTGAAGGCAGAGCATTAGAAGCCAGCTGGATTGTTACATCCATTGTCGATACCCGAATGGAAGTGGGAAAAGTTAGGCATGGACTTTATCACGGGATTGCCCGGGACCCGTTCAGGCTATGACTCGATTTGGGTTGTAGTTGATCGCTTGACGAAGGTAGCTCATTTCATCCCAGTGAAGACTACCTCTGGCGGTGCCAAGTTGGCTAAGATATACATGACCAGGATCGTATGTCTACATGGAGTTACGAGGAGTATCGATCGAGATAGAGGAACCCAATTCACCTCAAAGTTTTGGAATCGGTTGCACGAAACCTTGGGAACCAGGCTAGAGTTTAGTCTGACTTTTCCTCCGCAGACAGATGGACAGACCGAGAGAGTCAATCAGATTTTGGAGGATATGCTGAGAGCATGTGCATTGGATTATGGATCAAGTTGGGATGACAACTTGCCATATGCGGAGTTTTCTTATAACACCAGTTATCAATCTAGTTTGAAGATGGCCCCTTTCTAAGCCTTGTACGGAAGGAGGTGCAGAACCCCGCTGTTGTGGGATGAAGTTGGAGACCGCCAGTTGTTTGGACCGGATTTGATTAAGGAGTCTGAACAGAAGGTGAAGTTGATTCGCGATAGGCTCAAAGTAGCCCAGTCTAGGCAGAATAGCTATGCGGATTCTAAACGTAAGGAGACAGTTTACAAAGTTGAAGATAGAGTCTATCTTCGAGTATCCCCACTTCGAGGAGTTAAGCGCTTTGGAGTTAAAGGAAAGTTAGCGCCACGTTTTGTGGGACCATATAAAGTTTTTGAGCGCATGGGAGAAGTGGCTTACAAGTTGGAATTACCTGAAGGATTGTCAGGAGTTCACGACGTGTTCCACCTTTCCTAGTTGAAGAAGTGCCACGCAGAGATGGCTGATATACCACTGAGGGATACTGTGCCGCTGGAAGCGATTTAGTTGGGTAATGATTTGACCTATGAGGAGAAACCAGTCAAAATTATCGAGTACGCCAGCCGAGTCACCCGCAGCAAGGTTATTAAATTTTGCAAAGTTCAGTGGATCCACCACACCGAGGATGAAGCCACCTGGGAGCGAGAGGAAGATCTACTGAAGGACCACCCTCACCTATTTTCTAGCCAACCCGAATCTCGAGGGCGAGATTCATCTTAAGGGGGGTAGGTTTGTAACATCCCAAATTTTTAATTTGGAATGTTATACATAGATCATCACTTGCATATCATATTTTATTGCATTTTGGCTCGATCCTAGAAATTTCACGCAACTCAAGGACCCATGGAGAGAGTTGGAGATTTCGTTATTTTCATATTTGAGTTTTCTCAAATTTCGAAAATAGGATCATTTGATTTTATTTATTTTATCTTCAATTATTTCTATTGTCAAAATATGAGAGGGGGAATAAAATGACTTTCCCAAAATAAAGAAATATTGAAGATTTAATAAAAAATCAAATAAGATTTTTATTTGGAGTTTTTGCTATTTTATTTGAATTTAGGAAAAATGCGTGTTTTTCAAAATTGCATTTAGGCCCCAAATAAATGTTCATCTTGTCCGGCTTGATTTTAGAAGCAGGGGCAAATTTATTTCTGGATTTTTGGAGTCCATTTAGTATTTCTTTCGTTAGTTTTTCTGCGCATAATTATTTAAAAAAAAACTGGAACTAACCTACGGGCCGTGTTAGGCCCGGACTCCTCCGAGCGAGGCTTTATATAGCGCCGCCCCGAGCCCCGCAGCCCACCAAGCCGCCGCCCAAGCCCACCCCGCGCCCCGCCGTAACCCTAGCCGCCAGTAGCCACCGCCGCCGCCGCCCGCCCCGCCGCCCACGCCGCCGCTTTTTCCTAGAAAACCGTTCGGTTTTCGCCGGTTTTCGTTCTTTTTTTTAGTTTCTGTTTTTTTGATCGATTTTTTCGGTTTAGGTTAATTAGCGAGCGTTCGCTCGTTCGTTCGTTTTAATGAACGCGTTCATCATTTAGATCCAGATAACGAACGTTCGTTCGTTAGTCTGTTTGTCGTTTTTCTTTTTCTCGGATTTATTCCGCGATTTTTCTGATTGCGATTTCTGATCCAATTTTCGATCTAGTATAACTTTTCGCTCGTTTATCGGAATCAGGCGATTCAAGCGCCTAGAGTTTCGTCTCGAAACCCTCTTTCCGAATAATCAACTCAAACAAGTTTTTGCTACTGTAAAATTTTACTTAGGTCCAGATTAGTAAAACGAAGCCTGTTTCTTTCGCAGTTTGATTTTTGTTGCTTCGTTTGACTTGATTCTTTTTGCAAACCAGAGTTCTTAAGTTGAACTTTCTGGTTAGATCTTCTATTTGAGTTTTACATGTGCATTAGATGAGTACTTATTGTGTGCTTGTTTTTTTGCGATAGAGTACCCGGAGTGCGCCGCTTGCTACTTTGAATCTCTAGGTTTCAAGGATCAATAGCAAGGCAAGCAACACTTTGATCATACCCTTTTTTATACCCACCTTTTATGCATTAGATCAATCCTCAAACATTGCATGATTAGGATCTAATTAAATTGCGGGTATTGGGAAAGTAGATGAGGTAGTACCTATTACCTGTTTTATTATCAAACACTTGGGAGTTACTTCTACGTTTGCTTATATTGCCATGCTATGCTAGTAAACGTGGATTGGGTGAGTGTATCCATGACAGATGTGAGATTATTAATTTAATGGTTTATTTAAGGTGGCAACTTAAACACACATCTGGGTGGACTGAGATACCTGGGTATTCCAGGATTGCCTGTTTATTTTTAGACCACCACCCAGGCTCAAAGGGATAATGAGATTATTCATGCTAGAAACTTCCGTGTGCAGCCACAAGCTACTATGGGCTCTAACATAGTTGACTAAGTTGTGCAAACTCTTACAGTGTTAGACTAGCAGATGTAGGGGATGTAGGTTGGTACGGTCTACCCGTTCATAAGGTGCTAGCGCTTCTGAAAGACTATGTCTCGGTCATCCGTTTCGCAAACATCATGTATTGCGAGAAATAAAACGGAGGAGATCGAGTCTTGTGGGGAAAAGTGCACAAACCTCTGCAGAGTGTATAAAACTAATCATGGTTAGCCGTGTCCCCGGTTGGGTTGTTAATTGATATATTTAATTGGGATTGAGAATGCTGTCAACCATTCTCAATTTTTAACAACCACCATGATAGTTAAATAAAATTTATTCCTTTGTAGCAGGGAAAAATTGGCTTTTTGCAAAACTGTAACCATAGAGCTTTCCACCAGCCATATATGCATGTAGTATAGCATTACTCTTTCATATTGCTCTCTATGTGTTACATTGCCAGCATATTCCATGTACTGGCCCGTTTTCGGGCTGCAACATTCATGTTGCAGACTTTTCAGACGACGAGTAAGGTGCCTTAGGTCGTGGTTCTATACTCAGTGATGTCATTGGAGTTGATGGACTCGCTTATCTTCCAAGCCTTCCGCTGTTATCGTTATTAGATTGGACTTAAGCCATATTTATTGTAGTAAGTTCTCTTTTGAGACATTCGATGTAATAAGTGTGTGATTGCTAATCTGTTATAAATCCTTCGAGTACTGTGCGTGATAGCATTACTGATCCAGGGATGACACTGATGCACAGAGATCAGACTGTTTGAGGTCTGGTCGCTACACCACCGGTGAGGGATCCCCCCTCCGGCAGGGTGCCGGAACAGGGTCCCGATTGGTTTTTTGTGGCTACAAAGGCTTGCGGCGGCGTAACTCTCGATCTAGGTTATTTTCTGGAGGTTTCTGTATTTATATGAATTTTTGGCGTAGGTCTCACGTCAGTGGGGTCTCCGATTCGTCCACGAGATAGGGGCCCACGCCCATGGGGTGGCCGCGCCCCCCACCCTTGTGGACAGGCCGGGACTCTTCTGGCCCAACTCTTTTACTCCGGGGGCTTCTTTTGGTCCATAAAAAATCATCAAAAATTGGCACGTCAATTGGACTCCTTTTGGTATCCCTTTTCTGTAAAACTCAAAAATAAGGAAAAAACAGAAACTGTCACTGGGCTCTAGGTTAATAGGTTAGTCTCAAAAATCATATAAAATATCATATAAATACATATAAAACATCTAAGATGGATAATATAATAGCATGAATACTTCATAAATTATAGATACGTTGGAGACGTATCAGGGCGCGCCCCACCCCCTTGGGCGCGCCCTCCACCCTTGTGGCCGCCTCGAAGCTTCCCTGACTTGTACTCCAAGTCTCCTAGGTGTCTTCTATTCCAAGAAAAATCATGACGAAAGTTTTATTCCGTTTGGACTCCGTTTGGTATTCCTTTTCTGTGAAACACTAAAACAAGGAAAAAACAGAAACTAGCTTGGGCTCTAGGTTAATAGGTTAGTCCCAAAAATCATATAAAATAGCATATTAATGCATATAAAACATCCAAAACAGATAATATAATAGCATGGAACAATAAAAAATTATAGATATGTTGGGGACGTATCAATGAGGAGTCTCAAAATGTTTGAGAGGTAAAGATTGATATGTAGGACGATGGTATTCTGACACCGGAATAGTTTTGGAGTGCACCGGGTACTCATCGGGTCATCGGAAGGGTTCCAGGCACCGCCGGCAAGTGTATGGGCCTTATGGGCCAAAGGGGATAGACCAACCCACAAAGGGGCTGGTGCGCCTTCCCTTGGCCCATAGAGGCTGGCGTGCCCTCTCCTCGCCACCGGCCCTAGAAGAAGGAAAGGGGGGACGCCACCTCCTCCTGCCTTTCCCCCTTGTGGGAGAAAGGAAAGGGGGGCACCACCTCCCCCTTCCTTCCCCTTGGCGCCAAAAGAAGGAAAGGGGTGGCCTAGGAAAAGCCCAAGTAGGATTCAGACCTACTTGGGGCGCCCCTTGGCCTCTCCCCTCTCCCTCCCACCTATATATATGTGGGAGGGGGGCGCCTAGCACACCCTAGAAAATTGCTTAGCCGTGTGCGGCGCCCCCCTCCACCGTTTACACCCTCGGTCATATTTTCGTAGTGATGGGGAACGTAGTAATTTCAAAAAAATTCCTACGCACACGCAAGATCATGGTGATGCATAGCAACGAGAGGGGAGAGTATCGTCCACGTACCCTCGTAGACCGAAAGCGGAAGCGTTAGAACAATGCGGTTGATGTAGTCGTACGTCTTCACGATCCGACCGATCCAAGTACCGAACGCACGGCACCTCCGAGTTCAGCACACGTTCAGCTCGATGACGATCCCCGGACTCCGATCCAGCAGGGTGTCGGGGATGAGTTTCGTCAGCACGACGTCGTGGTGACGGTGATGATGTTCTACCGATGCAGGGCTTCGCCTAAGCACCGGTACAATATGACCGAGGTGGAATATGGTGGAGGGGGGCACCGCACACGGCTAAGGAACGATCACGAAGATCAACTTGTGTGTCATGGGGTGCCCCTTCCTCCGTATATAAAGGGGGGGGGAGGAGGAGGGGGCCGGCCGAGGGGGTGGCGCGCCCTAGGAGGGGGAAACCTACTCCAAGTAGGTTGGCCACTCCCTTTCCTAGTCCAAGAAGGAGGGGGAGGAAGGAGGAGAGGGAAAGGCAAGGGGCGCCCCTTTCCTTGTCCTATTCGGACTCAAGGGAGGGCACGCCTCTTGCCTGGCCGCCCCTCTCTCTCTCCACTAGGGCCCAACAAGGCCCATTAGTTCCCGGGGGGTTCCAGTAACCCCCGGTACTCCGATATATATCCGATAACCTCCGGAACTATTCCTGTGTCCGAATATAATCGTCCAATATATCAATCTTTATATCTCGACCATTTCGAGACTCCTCGTCATGTCCGTGATCACATTCGGGACTACGAACAGCCTTCGGTACATCAAAAACTATAAACTCATATTATAACTGTCATCGTAACGTTAAGCGTGCGGACCCTACGGGTTCAAGAACTATGTAGACATGACCTAGAACTGTTTCCGGTCAATAACCAATAGCAGAACCTGGATGCTAATATTGGCTCCTACATATTCTACGAAGATCTTTATCGGTCAAACCGCATAACAACATACGTTGTTCCCTTTGTCATCGGTATGTTACTTGCCCGAGATTCAATCGTCGGTATCTCAATACCTCGTTCAATCTCGTTACCGGCAAGTCTCTTTACTCGTTACATAATGCATCATTCCGTAAGTAACTCATTAGCTACATTGCTTGCAAGGCTTATAGTGATGTGCATTACCGAGAGGGCCCAGAAATACCTCTCCGACAATCGGAGTGACAAATCATAATCTTGAAATACGTCAACTCAACAAGTACCTTTGGAGACACCTGTAGAGCGCCTTTATAATCACCCAGTTACGTTGTGACGTTTGGTAGCACACAAAGTGTTCCTCCGGTAAACGGGAGTTACATAATCTCATAGTCATAGGAACATGTATAAGTCATGAAGAAAGCAATAGCAACATACTAAACGATCAAATGCTAAGCTAACGGAATGGGTCAGGTCAATCACATCATTCTCCTAATGATGTGATCATGTTAATCAAATGACAACTGATGTCTATGGTTAGGAAACTTAACCATCTTTGATTCTGAGCTAGTCAAGTAGAGGCATACTAGTGACACTATGTTTGTCTATGTATTCACGCATGTATCATGTTTCCGGGTAATACGATTCTAGCATGAATAATAAACATTTATCATGATATGAGGAAATAAATAATAACTTTATTATTGCCTCTAGGGCATATTTCCTTCATGTAGTGCTAAGGCGAAGCCCTGCGTAGATAACTTCAGCATCACCATCACCACGCCATCGTGCTCTCGGAACTCATCCACTACCTCACCGTCTTGCTGGATCAAGAAGGTGGAGGACATCATCGAGTTGAACGTGTGGTGAACGCGGAGGTGCCGTACTTTCGGTACTCGATCGGTTGGAATGCGAAGAAGTTTGACTACATCAATCGCGTTGTCAAGCGCTTCCGCTTACGGTCTACGAGGGTACGTAGACACACTCTCCCCTCTTGTTTCTATGCATCTCCTTGATAGATCTTGCGTGTGCGTAGAAAAAAAAATTCTTTCCATGCAACGTTTCCCAACACATAAGAGCCAGGAAGGGGTCATTTATTTTTAAGAAAGGTCAGGCTGGGATCATTGCATCGAGCATGGTTAACAGTGCAGATCGGCTGATGGCTATATGGCGTTGTCGTGTCATCTATAGCCAAGTTTATAGCAGTAAGTACAATAGTTAGACATAAAGTTGTGCTATTTTATTAATACATGGCTCACTTCCCACTCTTACATAGTATCTAGGAGAACGTGTTGCAGCTGGCTCTTATTCATGTAGCGGTCCTCTTCTCTTACCTCCATGTCATCCGAAAATTAATATTTTAACCTTATAGCCTGCTTACATAAGCTTATTGTACTTTCTCTCATGGTTGTCTAGGAGCGCTAGCAACAGCAACAATCTCAAACTAGCATGTATAGCAGTAGCATTTAAAGTCGCAGTCACACTCGCCCCACACGTTATCGGGGCTTTCATCTACGCATGTATTATCGCAACCGTCGGTAAAGCCAAAGCACGGTCCTTTATAATTGCCGCTCAGGTGCCGGCATCCACTCGGCGGGTTGCATGCATACGCCATTGAACACACAGAACATACTAGCACATGCAATAACGTGGCTAATTAGCCAAAAGAATCATCAAACAACATCTTCAATAGTTGCATACACCAGCCAATTCAATGCCAAAACTTCAGTAGCTATTAGGAGAGACTTATATTTACAACAGTTCATACATGTGCACGTACATATGGCGGCTACGATGACAATTAGGAGCACGACTCGAGATATATTCTTTCCTAAAGGCGCCATTGGTTGTCTTTTTTGGAAGTTTTTTATGTTGAAGAAAAGAATGAGCAAGCAGGTTGGTGGACGATCGAATGCCTAGTGTGTTCCACCGTAGAAGCATAAACATATGATCCAATCCCCAAGTGTTTTCCATCTGAACCTGGCCGGCCAGTGGCAAAGCTGGGCCTGCACTAGCCACATTGTCAGGCGCTAGCTGTCCAACCACCAACGCACCAAAGGTTGCTATTGGAGACAAATTTGAATTACGTTGGGTGAGCAATGGAGTAGGAAGCCAGCCGTAAGCAAGTTGAGTCATTGTGAGCTGGATCGTGAGGATCCCACGCTGGTGGAGGCAAACATTGGTGTCGCCTACGGCTGAGCCAAAGGAAAATGTGGTGGAGGGGCCGGACCCTTGCATTATTTTTAGAAGGAAAATTGGTGCAGGCAATGAAGGCACCACACTGTTCATCGGTGCCTAGGCTCTGTCAAGGCACTGGATCTCAGTCTGTGTGTCTCCACCCGACAATGAAATGTCACTGTAGGCTCTTGGATTTATCCAATAGTTATACGTGGCATCACTGCCAGTAAGGAACTGCCAAGTCTAGCAAAAAAGAAGAACTGCCAGGTCATAAGGATCCAAAAATTGTCAGGATGCGAGGCTTAAGGCTAGTCGTAATGAGGAGTATCATTTACTCATATCAATGCATATAATCTTAGTGTATGATACTACTTCCGTAATGTATATTACTCACTCCTTCCATGTATATAGGGCCTAATATATTTTTGAGTTTGCCTCTGACTATTGTTAAGATTAATAATATATGAGATGTATAATGTGAAAATTATATCATTACAAGCTCGTTCCACATACGAATTTTATGGTGTGCTTTGTGTAACTTGCATGTCATATATTATTGCTCTAACACGTGGTAAAAATTAGCCTCAAAAAACACATTACGCCCTATATACAAGGAAGGAGGGAGTATCATAAGTTAGTATCTTAGCTTGCCTTATTAATTGTCATGCATGACACAAAGTAGTACAACATTTAATATGATACATTATCATGATATGATGCCACATCCTCTCTTTCCTCATTTAATTGTGTGCCACATCATGCAAAAAGTCTAGTTGGCATGCAAGATATCGCTTATGATACTCCCATTACGACCAGCCTAAGACCCAACAATGAAACTTGCTCACTGACGGCTTAAGGACACTAGGTAGTGATGGGCCTGCTAGAAAGGTCTATTATCTAGTATATTGTCAATTAGCACATGCAATCTAAATGTTACTGAATAAATGATCATATGTTGTTCCCAATAAATATTTGAGGATATTTTTATCTGCGTTGTTGATATAAATGATTTTTTTGTATTTTCCACAATCATTTAAGTGAAATTGAGACTAATAGGAGCAGTAAGATATACATACATACATACATACATATATATATATATATATATATATATAGGGACAAATTTTCCTATATATATATATATATATATATATATATATATATATATATATATATATATATATATATATATACTAGTGAATTAGTGACTAGTGCAAGCGGCAAGATATCTACAAATCAATTACCAACCAGGATATCCATATTACACGGTGACACAATTCAAGTATAAATAAGAGATACTCACTTTTTACTTGTTTATATATGTACTACCACAAATATATTGGATCATATAAAAAATGTTCTTTTTACTGGTTCTCTAGACGATGTTTCTCACATCACCATCTACCGCCATACATAATGCCCATGTAAAAGTGTCTGTCCTAACAACTTGGTGTCATTGGACCTCATGTTAACTAATAGTGAGATCAAACTAACATAAGCAATCAACCACTCAGGCGCCTGGAATGGGAGGTCCAGACATGGATACAAATAACCTTAAGTTTAGCCAAACAATGTATAACATTGCACGAAATTATGATGTAAATATTCCTATAAGAGTGACTAAAAGTTCAGCGTTGAGATGTTTACTTTAGTGGTTCTACTTGGGAGGGCGTCAAATAGTTACTACCTGATACAGTGATACTAACACCATTGTACGGGTCTGCTTCTAAAATTTGAATCACATCGACGCCTCAAGCCATATAGGATCTGTCCCATCATTTTATGGTTTGAAGTTATGAATATTATTTACTCTCGCTGGCAGGTTCTGATTTATTTATAGTTCTAAACATCAAATTTGCTTTCATTTGTAACAACACAAGTAAGCCCATACTGGTAGGTACCGCTAGGCAAACACAAGTAATGAATGGATTTTAAGCTAACTTGGCACACCTGTCGAGCAGTTTTCAAGAAAAAAAAAAAGCCCTTGGCTGTCCATAGATAGAGAAAAGAAAGGTTACTTTCCCCCTAATTGAGCGATGGCTAGCTGCCCTTTTGTAATGGATCCTTATGATCTTCTTTCGTTCCCTCTTCTCCTTTAATTATACAATATATATTTAACTAGCAGGGTGGTAACCCCTCCTGGTTATTAAAAACGTTATATATGTATTATTACATAAGAGCTAGGAAGGGATAATTTATATTTACGATACAGCGCCAGACTGGGAGGATCATTACATCATGACTGGATCGGAGTGCTAGCACCAGCAACAATCTCATAGGAGCAGTAGGAATAGCAGTAGCATTTGAAGTCGTCACAAGCGCCAGAAAAGGTGTTGGGCTTTCAGCTTGGCATACACCATTGCAACCGTAGCCATTAGCACCAAAGCACGGTCTAGCCATTAGCACCAAAGCACGGTCTGTGATAATTGCTGCTTATGTGTGTGTACAAAGAGTATCCGATGGACGCCGACTGCGTGCATGCAGGGTATTGAACATACTAGCACACGCGATGCAAGAACGTGGTTATAATTAGCCTAAAGATTAATTGAAACAACATATTAATATAAGTAGCATCAACCAACCAATTTAATGCCAAAACGACTTAAGCTGCTAGGAAAGATACGGACAATTCACTTATACTTCCACAGTTCATACATGTGCACATACATACCGGTGGCCATGATGACAATTAGGAGCACGATCGCACAGAGATTCTTTTCTCAAAGGCGCCGTTAGTTGTTTTTTGGGAAGTTTTTGAATGTTGAAGAAAAGAATGAGCTAGCAGTTCGGTGGACGATTGAGTGAGAAGTCCGACAATATATATAACACATGCCTAGTGTGTCGCACCATAAAATAAAAGCATGAACATAGGATTCTCCGATCTTAGTCTCCTAGTGTTTTCCAACAGAAGCACATGAGTCTGTAAACATGTTTGTATTCAGTGTTCTATTTACAACCAAAGTTTCTCATCAACCACATTGTATATTGTCAGCATTTGATGACCAGGTCCTCTCTGGATGTGGACTGAAGGACAGGCTAAAATAGCTTAATACGCCTGACTAAGTAAACATGACACCAAGTTGCATTGGTACTAACCTACCTCGCTTGTCCACTAATACACTCGTTTCCACTGCATGAATATCAAAACACACTGCTGCGTTAAAAATATATTCCTGCATGTGTGTGTTTCAGTTTCATTTTCTGATCCTCCATCAAAGCAAGCCTAATAATATAGCCTACTGCTGGTTGTATGGATCTTTGCAACCGGGCTCTTAACCTACTCATACAGTAGTTAGGTCTTCACTATTAATACATGACCCGCTTTCTTCTCTCACGGAGTTTCCTATTTCTTGTGCGTAAGGCCCTGTTTGGATGAGCTTGGACTAATGATTAGCTAACCAGTGATTAGCTGACTATTAGGCCATGTCTTACATGCGTCGAGTATTTGGTGAGCATGGCTAGCATGCAGCATGCGTGATCAGTACTCCCTTCATTTCCTTTTACTCCGTGTATAAAATTTGGTCAAAGTCAAACTACACAGAGCTTGACCAAATTTGTAACAAAAAATATGAACATCTACAATACTAAAACTATATATTATAAAAATACATTTCATGACGCATTTGATAATATTGATTTCATATTGTGAATGTTGATATTTTTATAAAGTTAGTCAAACTTTACAAAGTTTGACTTTGACCAAACTTTATAGAGTTAAAAGCACCTCGGTACCTCAACTTGCAAAGTATGTGATGATTTAGTCCCAAACTTGTAAAACTACACTCCATCATACCCTAACTTGCAATGGATGTGACGATTTGGTCATGGGCCTATCACAACACAACACTTGGCAGCCAGGTGGCCGGACCGGTCGTAGTGGCACTTTTGCAGATACCCCTCTGCATTTCCATTTTATTGCAGGCTGTAGGGAGGAAAAATCAATGAAGATAAAAATGACCAAAAACGGAATGCTTTATATCTAATCTATACCTACTAATAAAGTAAGGCGCATTTCTCCAAAATTTTCATCCGTTCACCGTTCAAAATATAATTTTTTTTCTATCCGAGGTGGTACTAAATTTCTGTGCGTCTATCTGATAGAAAAGAAAAAGGTTTGTCCACAATTTCGTTATTGGGCCTCATGCGCTCCGGCCCAATGAAGCCAGCCCACTTATTATTGCCCACACAGTTGGGAAGACCTTATTTCTCGCATGGAACAATAAATAGTTGGCGCTTCCCTCCGGGCCCCTAAGACTGGGACGGCCCGTTTCCCCTTTGATGTTGTTCTATTTCTATTTTCCTTTTTGTTCCTTTTTCTTTCTCTTTTAAATTTCTTTTCCTTTTTTCTTCTTTATTTTATTTTTTCCTGTGAAAATAAACATTTCAAAATATATACAGAATATCAATTTTGGTTCGAATATTTTAAAAAATGGCCAGAATTCCAAAACTTCGCTCCTCTTTAAAAAAATGTTTAAAACTTTTTTTAAAAATCATGTTTTGAAATTTTCTCAACATTCAAAAAATAATTATCATTTTTTTAGAAAAATTCTTGTTTTCAAAAATTCTTCGTGATTTTTTAATAAAAAATACATTTTATAAAATTTTCCCGGTTTTAAAATATTCGTGTTTTAGTTAAATGTTCACAAACACAAAACAATATATGCGTCTAAGAAAACATTTTCTAAAATTATTTTGCTTGTTTCCTTAAAAAACTAAAAATTCAAAAAATATTCATGTTTTCATAGAATATTCATGTTTTCAAAATATTGTTTGTGAATTTCAATACCTATTAATGTTTCTAATTTTGTTCGTGTTTTTCCAAATATAATGGAGTTTTCAAAAAAAATGTTTGTATTTTTAAAAATTGTTCGGGATTTAAAAAATTGTTCACGTTTCCAAGAATATACACCAATTCATATTTTTTTGAGTGTTCAGAGAAATCAAAAAATATTTCTTATCTGGCGCTATACTATCTTCGTTAATATTAGCAATGGCCATTGGTTAGCAGTCTTGGCGTTTGTTCCATGTTGGTTGACTATAAATGAAAGAAATTGTGGGCTCGTGTCAATAAAAGAGAATATTTCGTTTAGCTTTAATTAGGGCAAAATTATGGGCAATCGAGCACTAAAATAATCAAAGAGAATAAACCTAAAAAAGAACAGATATTCATGCCTGATTATACTAATGAAACGGGATTTATGCATTGCAATTAATAATTCACCCGGCTACGCCATTGTAGGATAGAGTGATCAAAGCAATGGTGTGCCGAAGGTCGCCGCACAGACACCAAATGAGATGGCACGCACAACCCTGGCCCAAGCTGGAGGCGGACCCGAAGGATAAAAAGCATGAGTTGGGTGCTTGCCACCACGCCGATAACCCCACCACTATCAAGATTTCGCGTGTCAAACATGTCCAGCGAAAAGACCATAACTCCTTAGTCAGTCGCCTATAATTGTGGAGACCCTTTTTTTGGATGACACGTCAATTATCTTTCCCGTTGCTTCTCGCAAAAAAAATCTCTCCCATTACAACGCATGGGCATATGTGCTAGTGTATAAAAATGACTGTTACATTAAAGTGAATGCAGCATGCTCTCCCCGATCACCATTCTTCTCATCGCCATCTTTTTTTTTTAGAGAAAAGGCCTAAGCCCGACTTTATAAATAAAGCCACAAGGCAGCGTCATAAGCCCAACCATCAACAACCGTGACGATACACCCAACATCCATAGCATCGAATAAACCGGGACACACGAGAGTATTAGGGGTACATGGCAACCTGCCAAACCACGACACGCATCTTGGGAGGGATAACGGAATCCTGTGAACAGACAAGAAGGAAGATGAAGCACCAAACAAGTTTAGGCGTCATGAGCCTGCCGGATATGGAGGGCCTTGAGGCCCGAATTTTAGAGATTAGCAGGTCCAAAGCTCCCCGATCGTCCTCTTTAGTCAATGATCTCCACTGCTGCAAGAATATACAAGATTTGAAAAGAACCTCAGCCGCTTTCGAAGGAAAGACGTGTTCAATAGTAAATTTGTTCCTAATCGTCCAAAGAGACCAGCAAATCGCACCCAAGCCAACCTAGAAAACCCTCTTAGTGACCCCAACCAAAGAGCTGGCAAGGTTTCTCATCTCATGAAAGGAGGAGGGTTCCAAGTAACTTTGAAGCCACGACCGGACCTGACCAAACAACCTTAGCCAAAACACAATGAAAGAAGATATGCTCCGTGTTTTCCACCGCACCGCAAAGAGCACAAAATTCCGAGCCCGGACCATTACGCTTACGAATTTGATCAGCAGCGGGAAGCCTGCCCCTAAAGGCTTGCCAGAGGAAGATTTTAACCTTAGGAGGAACTTTGGCCCTCCAAATGCAAGAGAACCTGTTGGAAGGGACACCACCGATGAGCCTCGCGTACAAAGACTTAACCAAAAACCGACGAGGCGAGAATGAGGCCGGACAACGAGTCCGGCGACTCGAGAGCGAGGGAAGAAAGCGATAAGACTTTGCCAATCTTCCCTCTTGAGGAGGCAGGGGGCGGCGCAAGGCCAAATCAGTTATTAGCTGCCACCTCCGCGATGGAGATGTCGAGGGTTAGGACAGAAGAAAACAAAGCAGGAAACCTACTAGCCAAAGGAGCATCACCACACCACCTATCGCGCCAAAAGCGGACCGAGGTACCATCACCAACAATAAACTTAACATGATCCGAGGAAAAAGAGGACTGACTTCAATAAGGTCTTTCAGGCCGAGAACCCAGCGGGATCCCATAAACATAGGGCTCGAAAGGAAAAGTATTTAGCCTTAAGAATAGAGTACCAAAGAGAGCCGGCCCCATTGGTCATAATTTTCCACCACCATTTAATTAACAGGCACTTGTTCATGACCTAAGTATTAATAATGCCTAACCCTCCAAGGTTTTTTGGCCTGCACATAAGCTTCTATTTAACCAGCCTATACTTTCGTTTATTATCGTGACGTTCAATAAAAAGCACCCTGTGTTTGTCAAAACCAGCATGGGTGCCAACGAAAGGAGATAGAAGCCCATCGGAAAAATTGGGAGGGAGGAGAGGCAGGCATTAATGAGAGCAACTTTGCTGCATTGGTATTATATCTACCATGCGGGGAGAACCCTGTTTCCCACCTTAGACACAGCCGGAGCAAAGTCCTTGGCATGAAGCACCACAGGAGATGTAGGCAGCCCCAAATAATTGAAGGGGAAGGAGCCCAGAGAGCAATTTAGCAGCCTAGCAACTCTCAAGGCCTCGATGTCGTCGGCCTTGATGACAAGAACCTCACTTTTGGAAATGTTGATTTTCGGACCGAGACAGCCTCAAAGCAAAGCAGGATGAATTTAAGGTGGGCAATGCAGGCGTCATTCAGCTCATCCATAATGATGGTATCATCAGCGTACTGCAGGTGGGTAATACCATCCGGAACTAGATGAGAGGCCACAGGCCAGATATAACCATGTTGAGCCGCCCTAAGAAGAATGCGGGAAAAGGCGTCAGCCACAAAATTAAAAAGCACGGGGAGGCAGGGGTCCCCTTGACGCGAGCCTCGGCCATTAACAAAGAAATTACTAATATGACCGTTCACAAAAGGCAGCGGTATGCCCTTGTGAGACCAGCTACATTAAGCGATGCACATAAGCCCCATCGAAGCCTTTCGCAAGCAAGACCTGCCTTAAAAAGGCCAGCTAACCGAGTCATAGGCTTTCTCCAAGTCAAGTTTTAAAATGATCGCTTTGGAGTTGCGAGCCCGCAAGTCATGAACAATTTCATGAAGATAGAGGACCCCCATCAAGAATGTAGCGCCCTTTGATGAAAGCGGGTAGTGCAGGCTGATGACTCTATGGGCAAAAGGGATGAGCGATTAAGCGAAACCTTTACATGAGAAATTTAACAAAGTTGTTAATCAAAGCGATGGGTCTAAAGCGAGAGATCAGATCAACACCTTTAACCTTAGGGATCGGGAAATCACTTGCATAATTAAGGCGAGAGATATCAACCGTGCCTAGGCAAAACCCTTGGATGACATTACAAACTAAGCGCCTCAAGCGAGGTCAAAACTTCCGGAAGAAAGGAATAGAGAAACCGTCCGGCCCAGAAGCAGCGTTCGGGTTCGCAGAGTTAACCACATCCCAAATTTCCTTATCCGAGAGGGGAATCATCAACGCAGCGTTCTCCTCGGCCGAAACCCTCGAACTAAGGTCCCATAGGGAAGGGGAGATGGACAGACCCGAAGGGGGTTTGGCCCCTAACGGCGTGAAAAGAACTCAACCACGTGAGAAAGAATTAACGATTGATGCGAAATCGCACACCATTAATGATCGGGCTATTAATACCACAGTAGCCTCCGCCTACCATTAGCAATGGCTAAGAAGCAAGCCGTAGGGGAGTCCCCTTTTAGGATCGATTAAGAGTGCCCGGTGACACGGTAAACTTGACTGATGATGCAAGCTGCATCAAGGCAGCCTCGAGTTATACCGTAAAGACCACCCATCGTCGAGAGAGCCGGAGGAGTCGGCCGCAAGGTCAAGAGACAGGATTTGGGCTTGAGAAGATCTTTGGGCGACGCTCCTCAGCTGCATGGTTCTGAGGACCACCCTTTGAAATTTCCGCCTGAGTAGGATCACGAGTGCCAATCATCTAGAGGACCGAAGAAGCGGGCGTTGGAGGAGAGGAGGAGGGTAATCTTGAGGCGAGCATGTCCTGAAGCCATCAATCAATAGCCAAGAAGCGTCAAGCTGGAAAGCAGGCAGGTGGTCTATGAAACTGCGACCCATCGTCCATAAGAAGAGGAGTATGGTCCGAACCCACAATACATTTGGCAACGAGGGAGGCCTTGGGAAATAACGAGTCCCACCTAGAGCAAACAAAAACTCTGTCTAGAACTGATCTGATCGGGTTAGTCTGGTGGTTAGACCAAGTGAAGCGGGCTCCAACCCTAGGAAGCTCGCGGATGGCATTAAAACTGATAATGTCATTAAAAGCATTAGCCAAAGGCCAGGACAAGTTGTTATTATTTTTTATCAAAAGGGGAGCGAAGGAGATTGAAGTCTCCACCGATAACCATCGGTAGATCCACAAGCCCCAATCTTCTCGGAGAGCTCGTCCAAAAATAGAGAGGAGAGAGAATGATCGGCGGGCCCATAAACTACAAGGAACTCCCATAACACATTAAGGGCTTTGTGGCAAACAACTATGCTGGCCCAAAAAAATACCGTGATCAAAGGCAACGAAATCAAAAACTTCTCTTTTGGAGCCAATGAGGATGCCACCCGAATGGCTGCCCTTGGTAACACATGCCAATCTAATCTATCCATACCCGCAATAAATGACACTTCAGGAGGAGAGAAAGTAGGTTGTAAATTCTACACAAACCCTATCAAATCAACATTATTCCCACGCACCGAGTCTTTCCGTTGATCCCGGCGCCCTAGCACGAAACCCCTAATGTTCGAATAAAGCCCTCATTTATAAGACAGGTTTTTAATGCGGAGGCTAGACCTGCTAGGAACCATGCAGGGTTTGGAGCGTTTGGAAGGGCCCTTTTTAGAAGTGCTAGGCGGAGGTTGGCCACTACCAACCTCCACCCCCTCACCCTGAGCCCGGGTTCCTACAGAAGCAGCAGCTGAAGAGGCAACGACCTCTTTAGCTTTAGCAATAGCCGCCTGGGCTAGCTCGTTAGCAGAATAGTAGAAAGAAGAGTAACAGAGAGAAAACTTCAGGATCTACCGACACACCCACATCCGACATAATATTTCACAAGAGATCATCGAGATAAACACGGTAGGACTAGCAGGCGGGGAAAAGGAGGGCAGGGGTCATGATGATTACCTGGAGGAGGAATATCCTTAGCAACAGCCCACCTTTCTGCCCGCTCCATGATGGAACCACCCGCATCGGCAATCCGCCTACCTTTGCGGGCCGTGGACGTTGGCGACCGAATCATAGGAGATGGAGCCACGAGAAGCCGGGTCGGGGCCAGAGCGAGACATCGAGCCGAGATCCTTGTCGGCGGCGTGACACGCCTTGATCATGGACTGCTTGGAGCCGAGGAGTTTCTGCTCTTGGCGAAAACTTACGCATACGGAGGATTTCTTCTTTTTCTTAGGCTGGGATCCCACCACATCACGATCGGGAGAAAGCAGGCAGGTCCTCAATCCCGGGCCAGTGGGTGAGATCAGGCTAACCGGGAGGTTGGAGCAGGCACGAGAGGTGGGAGTAGCAGAGATCGGCTGGTCCTTGAGACTCACATCATCGGCGGGGGAATCGAGGAGTCATCCTTGGGGATCGCCGCCCGGCTCCTGTGAACCCGTACCAGCGAGGCCTGGGATTGAAACAACTCACGCTCCGACTCAGCTAGCCCATCCCATTCATTTGGGTAAACCTCAGGTTAGAACCATCACTAGGATTGTGACCACCAGCAGTCATGCTTGTCAAAGGGGTTGGAAGGGGAGGAGGGGTTGAAAAGCAGCCGCACCTTCCACGAACCGGAGGCGAACACCACTTGGGGAAGGGAAGACATCAATACATCCATGAACACACGATGGATCCACGCACCAAATCTTAATCCGAGCAGGGCCAACTTTGTCCAGAGATTCAAGGTCCACCTCCACAGGTTTCCCGGTCAGCACCCGAGCGCCATGAGAAAAGCAGGCGGCGAAGCCCGCTGGCAGATCATCAACCAACGCCCAAACCGAGACAAAGTCTCGCTCTATGTTACACTCCATGGTTTAGTACTTTAGTTTGCTCTGGAATGGAACGTGCTAGTTGCTTAACCGAGCATACACTTGTACATCAATATTCATTTGCTATATTTTTTCCAAATAGATTTATTAATAAGCATTACATGGTGTAGGAATCTCATGGTCAATGTAGTGCTACATTCACTAGTATAAAAACACCTATTAGTCCCGGTTCGTAAGGGCCTTTAGTCCCGGTTCGTGAACCGGGACTAATCAGTCGATTACTAATACCTCCACCCTTTAGTCGGTTCTAACACGAACGGGACAGATCAATCCTCCACGTGGCGGTGCGCCGAGCCAGGCAGGGGCCTTTGGTCTCGGTTGGTAGCACCAACCCGGGACCAAAAACATCCAGCGTCGACATTCGATGGCTGGGGTTTTGTTTTTTTTTAAACGGGGGGGGGGGTTGGGGGGATTTTAGGGGGTTAATTTAGGTGTTTCATATATTGTGTTAGCTAGCTAATTAATAGAGAGAAGTGTCCTCTCTTTTGTCCGTGCTTGAGTCGGCGCTTCGTACTATACATACGTATAGAGAGGACTAGCTAGACACGCTAGCTAGCTAGTAAGCAAGCGAAGGAAGCAGAAGATGCGTCATGAACATATATGCATACGAGAGGAAGTGATGATATCGACCACCTCTCCTTCTCCGAGAGATTGGTGAACAACAAGTTCTCGTATATCTATCCGACACTACCGGCTACATATATACAATAATTATCTTTTACAAAAATAATCTCCTAACATCTGAATAGCGTGGTCCACATAGTATTCTCCGTCTTCGGTGATCACGTGGTCAAGAAAGAATGCCGCCAATTCCTCTTGAATTGCTCGCGAGCAATCTGGTGCTAGTAGTTCATCCTGCATCCGAAACATCTAATTTTAAGAAGGGGTCAATACATATATATATATATGAATGAATGAAACTCAACACAAATGATGGTAATAAAATAAAATTGTGAATATCGTTATTTCGCACTTCATATTGTTTGTCGAGTAGCCCGCTCACAGTGCGTGTGGCGGATGGACTGCAAATGTAGTATCCACGAAGTCATTCCTTGTTCCTGCCACAACCACTTTATAAGAAATAGAGGTCAATCAAACTGATAATTAGCAAGCATGTTAAATGGTATTGATGAAACTAAGCGCTTGAATCACTAGGAGATCGTGGAATATGCTACTATAGTACTTACTTTCGGGTGTCTAAATTGCAGCTTCTTGGCAGTCCGGAGCTTTTTGGTGAATTTTCTCCAAACCCTGCCATACAAAGAAAACAATTACTTGATATCAGAAATGAACAGAGTTGCTGATATGGTGGATAATGATCGATTTAACTTACTTCTCGAGCATTTCAGTCATGTCCGCATACTCCCTGGGATCTTTTCGTCTCGAGTCTAAGACAGTTACTACTCCCTGCTCAAGCTTAATCTCTAGGAGAATATAGTGGTACCTGCGCATGCATGCATAACTCACCAATATTGCATTACTATAACCTGGACTAATAAGAGAAACCGAATATGCCACAAGACAGTAACACTCACTTGAAGTTGTAAGGAAAGAGTATTATATCCTTGTGTTCATTCATTACCAACGATTGTAGCAAGTTGGCCTCGGTATTTTCGGCATGAAATTTAACCTCAGTTGCATCTATGAGATATGTGTTAATGAACCCAATGGAACCCACTTGTCTTTTCTTCAATTCGGCGATCTTCAATCTGCATAATATAGTGAGGATAATTATAAATACATGCAATGAAAGAGCTGAGTTATATAGAGAGACTTAATGACAGAAGTAGTACTACTTATAGACAGTAGCAGGGCGCGCCCCACCCCCTTGGGCGCGCCCTCCACCCTTGTGGCCGCCTCGAAGCTTCCCTGACTTGTACTCCAAGTCTCCTAGGTGTCTTCTATTCCAAGAAAAATCATGACGAAAGTTTTATCCGTTTGGACTCCATTTGTTATTCCTTTTCCAGGAAACTCTAAAACAAGGAAAAAAGCAGAAACTAACCTTTGGGCTCTAGGTTAATAGGTTAGTCCCAAAAATCATATAAAATAGCATATTAATGCATATAAAACATCAAAACAGATAATATAATAGCATGGAACAATAAAAATTATAGATATGTTGAGGGCGTATCAGCGAGGAGTCTCAAAATGTTTGAGAGGTAAAGATTGATATGTGGGGCGATGGTATTACGACATCGGAATAGTTTTGGAGTGCACGGGTACTCATCGGGTCATCGGAAGGGTTCGGGCACCGCCCGTCAAGTGTATGGGCCTTATGGGCCAAAGGGGGGATAGACCAACCCACAAAGGGGCTGGTGCGCCCCTTCCCTTGGCCCATAGAGGGGCTGGCGTGCCCTCTCCCTGGCCACCGGCCCTAGAAGAAGGAAAGGGGGGACGCCACCTCCTCCTGCCTTTCCCCCTTGTGGGAGAAAGGAAAGGGGGGCACCACCTCCCCCTTCCTTCCCCTTGGCGCCAAAAGAAGGAAAGGGGCGGCCTAGGAAAAGCCCAAGTAGGATTCAGACCTACTTGGGGCGCCCCTTGGCCTCTCCTCTCCCTCCCACCTATATATATGTGGGGAGGCGCCTAACACACCCTAGAAAATTGCTTAGCCGTGTGCGGCGCCCCTCCACCGTTTACACCCTCGGTCATATTTTACGTAGTGATGGGGAGCGTAGTAATTTCAAAAAAATTCCCTACGCTTTACCGCAAAGATCATGGTGATGCATAGCAGCGAGAGGAGAGTATCGTCCACGTACCCTCGTGAACCCGAAAGCGAGCGTTAGAACAATGCGGTTGATGTAGTAAATGCGTCTTCACGATCCGACCGATCCAAGTACCGAGCATACGGCACCTCCGAGTTGACTGCGTTCAGCTCGATGGCGATCCCGGACTCCGATCCGGCGGGGTGTCGGGGATGAGTTTCGTCGACCTGACGGCGTGGTAGCGGTGATGATGTTCTACCGACGCAGGGCTTCGCCTAAGCACCGGTACAATATGACCGAGGTAGAATATGGTGGAGGGGGGCACCGCACACGGCTAAGGAACGATCACGAAGATCAACTTGTGTGTCATGGGGTGCCCCCTTCCTCCGTATATAAAGGGGGGAGGAGGAGGGGGCCGGCCAAGGGGTGGCGGCGCCCTAGGAGAAACCTACTCCAAGTAGGTTTGCCCTCCCTTCTAGTCCAAGAAGGAGGGAGGAAGGAGGGGAGAGGGAAAGGCAAGGCGCCCCCTTTCCTGTCCTATTCGGACTCAAGGGAGGGGGCACGCCTCTTGCCTGGCGGCCCCTTCTCTCTCTCCACTAGGGCCCAACAAGTCCCATTAGTTCCCGGGGGGGGGGGGGGTCTGGTAACCCCCGATACTCCGATATATATCCGATAACCTCCGGAACTATTCCGGTGTCCGAATATAGTCGTCCAATATATCAATCTTTATGTCTCGACCATTTCGAGACTCCTCGTCATGTCCGTGATCACATTCGGGACTACGAACAGCCTTGGTACATCAAAAACTATAAACTCATATTATAAGCATCATCGTAACGTTAAGCGTGCGGACCCTACGGGTTCAAGAACTATGTAGACATGACCTAGAACTGTTTCGGTCAATAACCAATAGCAGAACACGGATGCTAATATTGGCTCCTACATATTCTCTGAAGATCTTTATCGGTCGAAACCGCATAACAACATCGTTGTTCCCTTTGTCATCGGTATGTTACTTGCCCGAGATTCAATCGTCGGTATCTCAATACCTCGTTCAATCTCGTTACCGGCAAGTCTCTTTACTCGTTACGTAATGCATCATTCCGTAAGTAACTCATTAGCTACAATGCTTGCAAGGCTTATAGTGATGTGCATTACCGAGAGGGCCCAGAAATACCTCTCCGACAATCGGAGTGACAAATCATAATCTTGAAATCGTCAACTCAACAAGTACCTTTGGAGACACCTGTAGGCGCCTTTATAATCACCCGATTACGTTGTGGCGTTTGGTAGCACACAAAGTGTTCCTCCGGTAAATGGGAGTTACATAATCTCATAGTCATAGGAACATGTATAAGTCATGAAGAAAGCAATAGCAACATACTAAGCGATCAAGTGCTAAGCTAACGGAATGGGTCAGGTCAATCACATCATTCTCCTAATGATGTGATCCCGTTAATCAAATGACAACTGATGTCTATGGTTAGGAAACTTAACCATCTTTGATTTCTGAGCTAGTCAAGTAGAGGCATACTAGTGACACTATGTTTGTCTATGTATTCACGCATGTATCATGTTTCCGGGTAATGTCTGATTCTAGCATGAATAATAAACATTTATCATGATATGAGGAAATAAATAATAACTTTATTATTGCCTCTAGGGCATATTTCCTTCATGTAGTGCTAAAGGCGAAGCCCTGCGTGAATAACTTCAGCATCACCATCACCACGCCATCGTGCTCTCGGAACTCATCCACTACCTCACCGTCTTGCTTTGGATCAAGAAGGTGGAGGACATCATCGAGTTGAGCGATGTGGTGAGCGTGGAGGTGCCGTACTTCGGTACTTTCGATCGGTTGGAATGCGAAGAAGTTTGACTACATCAATCAGCGTTGTCAAGCGCTTCCGCTTCGGATCTCTGATGCGTAGACACACTCTCCCCTCTTGTTTCTATGCATCTCCTTGATAGATCTTGCGTGTGCGTAGAAAAAAAAATTCTTTCCATGCAACGTTTCCCAACACATAAGAGCCAGGAAGGGGTCATTTATTTTTAAGAAAGGTCAGGCTGGGATCATTGCATCAGAGCATGGTTAACAGTGCAGTCGGCTGATGGCTATATGGCGTTGTCGTGTCATCTATAGCCAAGTTTATAGCCGGTAAGTACAATAGTTAGACATAAAGTTGTGCTATTTTATTAATACATGGCTCACTTCCCACTCTTACATAGTATCTAGGAGAGCGTGTTGCGGCTGGCTCTTGATACATGGCGGTCCTCTTCTCTTACCTCCATGTCATCCGAAAATTAATATTTTAACCTTATAGCCTGCTTACATAAGCTTATTGTACTTTCTCTCATGGTTGTCTAGGAGGCGCTAGCAACAGCAACAATCTCAAACTAGCATGTATAGCAGTAGCATTTAAAATCATGATCACACTCGCCCCTGCGTTATCGGGGCTTTCATCTACGCATGTATTATCGCAACCGTCGGTAAAGCCAAAGCACGGTCCTTTATAATTGCCGCTCAGGTGCCGGCATCCACTCTGCGGGTTGCATGCATACGCCATTGAACACACAGAACATACTAGCACATGCAATAACGTGGCTAATTAGCCAAAAGAATCATCAAACAACATCTTCAATAGTTGCATACACCAGCCAATTCAATGCCAAAACTTCAGTAGCTATTAGGAGAGACTTATATTTACAACAGTTCATACATGTGCACGTACATATGGCGGCTACGATGACAATTAGGAGCACGACTCGAGATATATTCTTTCCTAAAGGCGCCATTGGTTGTCTTTTTTGGAAGTTTTTTATGTTGAAGAAAAGAATGAGCAAGCAGGTTGGTGGACGATCGAATGCCTAGTGTGTTCCACCGTAGAAGCATAAACATATGATCCAATCCCCAAGTGTTTTCCATCTGAACCTGGCCGGCCAGTGGCAAAGCTGGGCCTGCACTAGCCACATTGTCAGGCGCTAGCTGTCCAACCACCAACGCACCAAAGGTTGCTATTGGAGACAAATTTGAATTACGTTGGGTGAGCAATGGAGTAGGAAGCCAGCCGTAAGCAAGTTGAGTCATTGTGAGCTGGATCGTGAGGATCCCACGCTGGTGGAGGCAAACATTGGTGTCGCCTACGGCTGAGCCAAAGGAAAATGTGGTGGAGGGCCGGACCCTTGCATTATTTTAGAAGGAAAATTGGTGCAGGCAATGAAGGCACCACACTGTTCATCGGTGCCTAGGCTCTGTCAAGGCACTGGATCTCAGTCTGTGTGTCTCCACCCGACAATGAAATGTCACTGTAGGCTCTTTGATTTATCCAATAGTTATACGATGGCATCACTGCCAGTAAGGAACTGCCAAGTCTAGCAAAAAGAAGAACTGCCAGGTCATAAGGATCCAAAAATTGTCAGGATGCGAGGCTTAAGGCTAGTCGTAATGAGGAGTATCATTTACTCATATCAATGCATATGATCTTAGTGTATGTAATACTACTTAGTAATGTATATTACTCACTCCTTCCATGTATATAGGGCCTAATATATTTTTGAGTTTGCCTCGACTATTGTTAAGATTAATAATATATGAGATGTATAATGTGAAAATTATATCATTACAAGCTCGTTCCACATCACGAATTTTATGGTGTGCTTTGTGTAACTTGCATGTCATATATTATTGCTCTAACACGTGGTAAAAATTAGCCTCAAAAACACATTCGCCCTATATACAAGGAAGGAGGGAGTATCATAAGTTAGTATCTTAGCTTGCCTTATTAATTGTCATGCATGACACAAAGTAGTACAACATTTAATATGATACATTATCATGATATGATGCCACATCCTCTCTTTCCTCATTTAATTGTGTGCCACATCATGCAAAAGTCTAGTTGGCATGCAAGATATAAACTTATGATACTCCCATTCTGACCAGCCTAAGACCCAACAATGAAACTTGCTCACTGACGGCTTAAGGACACTAGGTAGTGATGGGCCTGCTAGAAAGGTCTATTATCTAGTATATTGTCAATTAGCACATGCAATCTAAATATTACGAATAAATGATCATATGTTGTTCCCAATAAATATTTGAGGGATATTTTTATCTGCGTTGTTGATATAAATGATTTTTTTTGTATTTTCCACAATCATTTAAGTGAAATTGAGACTAATAGGAGCAGTAAGATATACATACATATATATATATATATATATATATATATATAGTGACAAATTTTCACTATATATATATATATATATATATATATATATATATATATATATATATATACTAGTGAATTAGTGACTAGTGCAAGCGGCAAGATATCTACAAATCAATTACCAACCAGGATATCCATATTACACGGTGACACAATTCAAGTATAAATAAGAGATACTCACTTTTTACTTGTTTATATATGTACTACCACAAATATATTGGATCATATAAAAATGTTCTTTTTACTGGTTCTCTAGGCGATGTTTCTCACATCACCATCTACCGCCATACATAATGCCCATGTAAAAGTGTCTGTCCTAACAACTTGGTGTCATTGGACCTCATGTTAACTAATAGTGAGATCAAACTAACATAAGCAATCAACCACTCAGGCGCCTGGAATGGGAGGTCCAGACATGGATACAAATAACCTTAAGTTTAGCCAAACAATGTATAACATTGCACGAAATTATGATGTAAATATTCCTATAAGAGTGACTAAAAGTTCAGCGTTGAGATGTTTACTTTAGTGGTTCTACTTGGGAGGGCGTCAAATAGTTACTACCTGATACAGTGATACTAACACCATTGTACGGGTCTGCTTCTAAAATTTGAATCACATCGACGCCTCAAGCCATATAGGATCTGTCCCATCATTTTATGGTTTGAAGTTATGAATATTATTTACTCTCGCTGGCAGGTTCTGATTTATTTATAGTTCTAAACATCAAATTTGCTTTCATTTGTAACAACACAAGTAAGCCCATACTGGTAGGTACCGCTAGGCAAACACAAGTAATGAATGGATTTTAAGCTAACTTGGCACACCTGTCGAGCAGTTTTCAAGAAAAAAAAAAGCCCTTGGCTGTCCATAGATAGAGAAAAGAAAGGTTACTTTCCCCCTAATTGAGCGATGGCTAGCTGCCCTTTTGTAATGGATCCTTATGATCTTCTTTCGTTCCCTCTTCTCCTTTAATTATACAATATATATTTAACTAGCAGGGTGGTAACCCCTCCTGGTTATTAAAAAACGTTATATATGTATTATTACATAAGAGCTAGGAAGGGATAATTTATATTTATGATACACGGCGCCAGACTGGGAGGATCATTACATCATGACTGGATCGGAGTGCTAGCACCAGCAACAATCTCATAGGAGCAGTAGGAATAGCAGTAGCATTTGAAGTCGTCACAAGCGCCAGAAAAGGTGTTGGGCTTTCAGCTTGGCATACACCATTGCAACCGTAGCCATTAGCACCAAAGCACGGTCTAGCCATTAGCACCAAAGCACGGTCTGTGATAATTGCTGCTTATGTGTGTGTACAAAAGAGTATCCGATGGACGCCGACTGCGTGCATGCAGGGTATTGAACATACTAGCACACGCGATGCAAGAACGTGGTTATAATTAGCCTAAAGATTAATTGAAACAACATATTAATATAAGTAGCATCAACCAACCAATTTAATGCCAAAACGACTTAAGCTGCTAGGAAAGATACGGACAATTCACTTATACTTCCACAGTTCATACATGTGCACATACATACCGGTGGCCATGATGACAATTAGGAGCACGATCGCACAGAGATTCTTTTCTCAAAGGCGCCGTTAGTTGTTTTTGGGAAGTTTTTGAATGTTGAAGAAAAGAATGAGCTAGCAGTTCGGTGGGCGATTGAGTGAGAAGTCCGACAATATATATAACACATGCCTAGTGTGTCGCACCATAAAATAAAAGCATGAACATAGGATTCTCCGATCTTAGTCTCCTAGTGTTTTCCAACAGAAGCACATGAGTCTGTAAACATGTTTGTATTCAGTGTTCTATTTACAACCAAAGTTTCTCATCAACCACATTGTATATTGTCAGCATTTGATGACCAGGTCCTCTCTGGATGTGGACTGAAGGACAGGCTAAAATAGCTTAATACGCCTGACTAAGTAAACATGACACCAAGTTGCATTGGTACTAACCTACCTCGCTTGTCCACTAATACACTCGTTTCCACTGCATGAATATCAAAACACACTGCTGCGTTAAAAATATATTCCTGCATGTGTGTGTTTCAGTTTCATTTTCTGATCCTCCATCAAAGCAAGCCTAATAATATAGCCTACTGCTGGTTGTATGGATCTTTGCAACCGGGCTCTTAACCTACTCATACAGTAGTTAGGTCTTCACTATTAATACATGACCCGCTTTCTTCTCTCACGGAGTTTCCTATTTCTTGTGCGTAAGGCCCTGTTTGGATGAGCTTGGACTAATGATTAGCTAACCAGTGATTAGCTGACTATTAGGCCATGTCTTACATGCGTCGAGTATTTGGTGAGCATGGCTAGCATGCAGCATGCGTGATCAGTACTCCTTCATTTCCTTTTACTCCGTGTATAAAATTTGGTCAAAGTCAAACTACACGAGCTTGACCAAATTTGTAACAAAAATATGAACATCTACAATACTAAAACTATATATTATAAAAATACATTTCATGACGCATTTGATAATATTGATTTCATATTGTGAATGTTGATATTTTTATAAAGTTAGTCAAACTTTACAAAGTTTGACTTTGACCAAACTTTATAGAGTTAAAAGCACCTCAGGTACCTCAACTTGCAAAGTATGTGATGATTTAGTCCCAAACTTGTAAAACTACACTCCATCATACCCTAACTTGCAATGGATGTGACGATTTGGTCATGGGCCTATCACAACACAACACTTGGCAGCCATGTGGCGGACGGTCGTAGTGGCACTTTTGCAGATACCCTCTGCATTTCCATTTTATTGCAGTGTAGGGAGGAAAAATCAATGAAGATAAAAATGACCAAAAACGGAATGCTTTATATCTAATCTATACCTACTAATAAAGTAAGGCGCATTTCTCCAAAATTTTCATCCGTTCACCGTTCAAAATATAATTTTTTTTCTATCCGAGGTGGTACTAAATTTCTGTGCGTCTATCTGATAGAAAAGAAAAAGGTTTGTCCACAATTTCGTTATTGGGCCTCATGCGCTCCGGCCCAGCAAGCCAGCCCACTTATTATTGCCCACACAGTTGGGAAGACCTTATTTCTCGCATGGAACAATAAATAGTTGGCGCTTCCCTCCGGGCCCCTAAGACTGGGACGGCCCGTTTCCCCTTTGATGTTGTTCTATTTCTATTTTCCTTTTTGTTCCTTTTTCTTTCTCTTTTAAATTTCTTTTCCTTTTTTCTTCTTTATTTTATTTTTCTGTGAAAATAAACATTTCAAAATATATACAGAATATCAATTTTTGTTCGAATATTTTAAAAATGGCCAGAATTCCAAAACTTCGCTCCTCTTTAAAAAAATGTTTAAAACTTTTTTAAAAAATCATGTTTTGAAATTTTCTCAACATTCAAAAAATAATTATCATTTTTAGAAAATTCTTGTTTTCAAAAATTCTTCGTGATTTTTTATAAAAATACATTTTATAAAATTTTCCGGTTTTAAAATATTCGTGTTTTAGTTAAATGTTCACAAACACAAAACAATATATGCGTCTAAGAAAACATTTTCTAAAATTATTTTGCTTGTTTCCCTTAAAAAAACTAAAAATTCAAAAAATATTCATGTTTTCATAGAATATTCATGTTTTCAAAATATTGTTTGTGAATTTCAATACCTATTAATGTTTCTAATTTTGTTCGTGTTTTTCCAAATATAATGGAGTTTTCAAAAAAAATGTTTGTATTTTTAAAAATTGTTCGGGATTTAAAAAATTGTTCACGTTTCCAAGAATATACACCAATTCATATTTTTTTGAGTGTTCAGAGAAATCAAAAAATATTTCTTATCTGGCGCTATACTATCTTCGTTAATATTCGCATAATGGCCATTGGTTAGCAGTCTTGGCGTTTGTTCCATGTTGGTTGACTATAAATGAAAGAAATTGTGGGCACGTGTCAATAAAAGAGAATATTTCGTTTAGCTTTAATTAGGGCAAAATTATGGGCAATCGAGCACTAAAATAATCAAAGAGAATAAACCTAAAAAGAACAGATATTCATGCCTGATTATACTAATGAAAGCGGGATTTATGCATTGCAATTAATAATTCACCCGGCTACGCCATTGTAGGATAGAGTGATCAAAAGCAATGGTGTGCGAAGGTCGCATACAGACACCAAATGAGATGGCACGCACAACCCTGGCCCAAGCTGGAGGCGGACCCGAAGGATAAAAAGCATGAGTTGGGTGCTTGCCACCACGCCGACCAACCCCACCACTATCAAGATTTCGCGTGTCAAACATGTCCAGCGAAAAGACAATAACTCCTTAGTCAGTCGCCTATAATTGTGGAGACCCTTTTTTGGATGACACGTCAATTATCTTTCCATTGCTTCTCGCAAAAAAAAATCTCTCCCATTACAACGCATGGGCATATGTGCTAGTGTATAAAAATGACTGTTACATTAAAGTGAATGCAGCATGCTCTCCCGATCACCATTCTTCTCATCGCCATCTTTTTTAGAGAAAAGGCCTAAGCCCGACTTTATAAATAAAGCCACAAGGCAGCGTCATAAGCCCAACCATCAACAACCAGACGATACACCCAACATCCATAGCATCAGAATAAACCAGGACACACGAGAGTATTAGGGGTACATGGCAACCTGCCAAACCACGACACGCATCTTGGGAGGGATAACGGAATCACCAACAGAATGACAAGAAGGAAGATGAAGCACCAAACAAGTTTAGGCGTCATGAGCCTGCCGGATATGGAGGGCCTTGAGGCCCGAATTTTAGAGATTAGCAGGTCCAAAGCTCCCCGATCGTCCTCTTTAGTCAATGATCTCCACTGCAAGAATATACAAGATTTGAAAAGAACCTCGGCCGCTTTCGAAGGAAAGGCGTGTTCAATAGTAAATTTGTTCCTAATCGTCCAAAGAGACCAGCAAATCGCTTTTAAGCCAACCTAGAAAACCCTCTTAGTGACCCCAACCAAAGAGGCGGCAAGGTTTCTCATCTCATGAAAGGAGGAGGGTTCCAAGTAACACAAGCCACGACCAGGACACAGCACCAAACAACCTTAGCCAAAACACAATGAAAGAAGATATGCTCCGTGTTTTCCACCGCACCGCATAAAGAGCACAAAATTCGAGCCGGACCATTACGCTTACTGAATTTGATCAGCAGCGGGAAGCCTGCCCTAAAGGCTTGCGGAGGAAGATTTTAACCTTAGGAGGAACTTTGGCCCTCCAAATGCAAGAGAACCTGTTGGAAGGGACACCACCGATGAGCCTCGCGTACAAAGACTTAACCAAAAACCGACCAGAGGCAGAATGAGGCCAGACAACAGAGTCCGGCGACTCCGAGAGCGAGGGGAAGAAGGCAGTAAGACTTTGCCAATCTTCCCTCTTCAGGAGACAGGGAGCGGCGCAAGGCCAAATCCCAATTATTAGCTGCCACCTCCGCGATGGAGATGTCAGGGTTAGGACAGAAAGAAAACAAAACAGGAAACCTACTAGCCAAAGGAGCATCACCACACCACCTATCGCGCCAAAAACGGACCGAGGTACCATCACCAACAATAAACTTAACATGATCCAGGAAAAGAGGACTGACTTCAATAAGGTCTTTCCAGAACTGAGAACCCCGCCGGGATCCCGCAAACATAGGGCTCGAAAGGGGAAAGTATTTAGCCTTAAGAATAGAGTACCAAAGAGAGCCGGCCCCATTGGTCATAATTTTCCACCACCATTTAATTAACAGGCACTTGTTCATGACCTAAGTATTAATAATGCCTAACCCTCCAAGGTTTTTTGGCCTGCACATAAGCTTCTATTTAACCAGCCTATACTTTCGTTTATTATCAGCAGCGTTCCAATAAAAAGCACCCTGTGTTTGTCAAAACCAGCATGGGTGCCAACCGAAAGGAGATAGAAGCCCATCGAAACATTGGGAGGGAGGAGAGGCGGGCATTAATGAGAGCAACTTTACTGCATTGGTATTATATCTACCATGCGAGGAGAACCCTGTTTCCCACCTTAGACACAGTAGGAGCAAAGTCCTTGGCATGAAGCACCACAGGAGATGTAGGCAGCCCCAAATAATTGAAGGGAAGGAGCCGGAGAGCAATTTAGCAGCCTAGCAACTCTCAAGGCCTCGATATCGTCGGCGCCTTGATGACAAGAACCTCACTTTTGGAAATGTTGATTTTCGGACCGAGGCGACCTCAAAGCAAAGCGGGATGAATTTAAGGTGGGCAATGCGAGGCGTCATTCAGCTCAACCATAATGATGGTATCATCAGCGTCTTTGCAGGTGGGTATTACCATCCGGAACTAGATGAGAGGCCACAGGCAAGATATAACCATGTTGAGCCGCCCTAAGAAGAATGCGGGAAAAGGCGTCAGCCACAAAATTAAAGAGCACAGGGGAGGCAGGGTCCCCTTGACGCAGGCCTCGGCCATTAACAAAGAAATTACTAATATGACCGTTCACAAAGACAGCGGTATGCCCGCGCGAGACCAGCTACATTAAACGATGCACATAAGCCCCATCGAAGCCTTTACATAAGCAAGACCTGCCTTAAAAGGCCAGCTAACCGAGTCATAGGCTTTCTCCAAGTCAAGTTTTAAAATGATCGCTTTGGAGTTGCGAGCCCGCAAGTCATGAACAATTTCATGAAGATAGAGGACCCCATCAAGAATGTAGCGCCCTTTGATGAAAGCGGTGATGCGGGCTGATGACTCTATGGGCAAAAGGGGATAGAGCGATTAGCGAAACCTTTAGCAAGGAATTTAACAAAGTTGTTAATCAAGCGATGGGTCTAAAGCGAGAGATCAGATCAACACCTTTAACCTTAGGGATCGGAAATCCTTTGCATAATTAAGACGAGAGATATCAACCGTGCCTAGGCAAAACCCTTGGATGACATTACAAACTAACTGCCTCAACTGAGGTCAAAACTTCCGGAAGAAAGGAATAGAGAAACCGTCCGACCCAGAAGCAGCGTTCGGGTTGGCAGATTTAACCACATCCCAAATTTCCTTATCCGAGAGGGGAATCATCAACGCAGCGTTCTCCTTGGCCGAAACCCTCGAACTAAGGTCCCATAGGGAAGGGAGATGGACAGATCCGAAGGGGTTTGGCCCCTAACGGCGTGAAAAGAACTCAACCACGTGAGAAAGAATTAACGATTGATGCGAAATCGCACACCATTAATGATCAGGCTATTAATACCACAGCCTCCGCCTACCATTAGCAATGGCTAAGAAGCAAGCCGTAGGGGAGTCCCCTTTAGGATCGATTAAGAGTGCCCGGTGACACCGGTAAACTTCACTGATGATGCAAGCGCATCAAGGCAGCCTCCAGTTATACCGTAAAGACCACCCATCGTCAGAGAGCCCAGAGGAGTCAGCCGCAAGGTCAAGAGACAGGATTTGGGCTTCGAGAAGATCTTTGGAGCGACGCTCCTCAGCTGCATGGTTACAGGACCACCCTTTCAGAAATTTCCGCACAGAGTAGGATCACGAGTGCCAATCATCTAGAGGACCGAAAGAGCGGGCGTTGGAGGAGAGGAGGAGGGTAATCTTCGAGGCGAGCATGTCACTGAAGCCATCAATCAATAGCCAAGAAGCGTCAAACTGGAAACGGGCAGGTGGTCTATGAAACTGCGACCCATCGTCCATAAGAAGAGGAGTATGGTCGAACCCACAATACATTTGGCAACGAGGGAGGCCTTGGGAAATAACGAGTCCCACCTAGAGCAAACAAAAACTACATCTAGAACTGATCTGATCGGGTTAGTCTGGTGGTTAGACCAAGTGAAGCGGGCTCCAACCCTAGGAAGCTCGCGGATGGCATTAAAACTGATAATGTCATTAAAAGCATTAGCCAAAGGCCAGGACAAGTTGTTATTATTTTTATCAAAAGGGGAACGAAGGAGATTGAAGTCTCCACCGATAACCATCGGTGAATCACAAGCCCCAATCTTCTCGGAGAGCTCGTCCAAAAATAGAGAGGAGAGAGAATGATCAGCAGGCCCATAAACTACAAGGAACTCCCATAACACATTAAGGGCTTTGTAGCAAACAACTATGCTGGCCCAAAAAAATACCGTGATCAAAGGCAACGAAATCAAAAACTTCTCTTTTGGAGCCAATGAGGATGCCACCCGAATGGCCCGACGCGGGTAACACATGCCAATCAAATCTATCCATACCATAATAAATGACAATTCATGAGGAGAGAAAAGAAGTTTTGAAATTCTCCACAAACCCTATCAAATCAACATTATTCCCACGCACCAAGTCTTTAATTTGATCCGGCGCCCTAGCACCAAAAACCCCTAATGTTCGAATAAAGCCCTCATTTATAAGACAGGTTTTTAATGCGGAGGCTAGACACGCTAGGAACCATGCACGGGGTTTGGAGGCGTTTGGAAGGGCCCTTTTTAGAAGTGCTAGGCGGAGGTTGGCCACTACCAACCTCCACCCCCTCACCCTGAGCCCGGGTTCCTACAGAAGCAGCAGCTGAAGAGGCAACGACCTCTTTAGCTTTAGCAATAGCCGCCTGGGCTAGCTCGTTAGCCCGAATAGTAGAAAGAAGAGTAACAGGAGAGAAAACTTCAGGATCTACCGACACACCCACATCCGACATAATATTTCACAAGAGATCATCAGATAAACACGGTAGGACTAGCCGGGGCGGGGAAAAGGAGGGCAGGGGTCATGATGATTACCTGGAGGAGGAATATCCTTAGCAGCAGCCCACCTTTCTGCCCGCTCCATGATGGAACCACCCGCATCGGCAATCCGCCTACCTTTGCGGGCCGTGGACGCTGGCGACCGAATCATAGGAGATGGAGCCACAGGAGAAGCCGGGTCGGGGCCAGAGCGAGACATCGAGCCGAGATCCTTGTCGAGGCGGCGACAGACGCCAGTCATGGACTGCTTGGAGCCCGAGGAGTTTCTGCTCTTGGCCGAAAACTTACGCACAGAGGATTTCTTCTTTTTCTTAGACTGGGATCCCACCACATCACGATCAGGAGAAACAGGCAGGTCCTCAATCCGGAGGCAGTGGGTGAGATCAGGCTAACCGGGAGGTTGGAGCAGGCACCGAGAGGTGGGAGTAGCAGAGATCGGCTGGTCCTTGGACTCACATCATCAGCAGGGGGAATCAGGGAGTCATCCTTGGGGATCGCCGCCGGCTCACGCGGAGCCGTACCAGCAGGGGCCTGGGATTGAAACAACTCACGCTCCGACTCAGCTAGCCCATCCCATTCAGACTGGGTAAACCTCAGGTTAGAACCATCACTAGGATTGTGACCACCAGCAGTCATGCTTGTCAAAGGGGTTGGAAGGGGGAGGAGGGGGTTGAAAAGCAGCCGCACCTTCCACCCGAACCGGAGACGAACACCACTTGGGGAAGGGAAGACATCAATACATCCATGAACACACGATGGATCCACGCACCAAATCTTAATCCGAGCAGGGCCAACTTTGTCCAGAGATTCAAGGTCCACCTCCACAGGTTTCCCGGTCAGCACCCCGAACGCCATGAGAAAAGCAGACGAGCGAAGCCCCGCTGGCAGATCATCAACCAACGCCCAAACCCGAGACAAAGTCTCGCTCTATGTTTGCACTCCATGGTTTAGTACTTTAGTTTGCTCTGGAATGGAACGTGCTAGTTGTAACCGAGCATACACTTGTACATCCAATATTCATTTGCTATATTTTTTCCAAATAGATTTATTAATAAGCATTACATGGTGTAGGAATCTCATGGTCAATGTAGTGCTACATTCACTAGTATAAAAACACCTATTAGTCCCGGTTCGTAAGGGCCTTTAGTCCCGGTTCGTGAACCGGGACTAATGGATCGTTACTAATACCTCCACCCTTTAGTCCCGGTTCTAACACGAACCGGGACGGAATCAATCCTCCACGTGGCGGTGCGCCCGAGCCCAGAGCAGAGGCCTTTGGTCTCGGTTGGTAGCACCAACCGGGACCAAAAACATCCACGCGTCGACATTCGATGGCTGGGGTTTTGTTTTTTTTAAGAGGGGGGTTGGGGGTTTTAGGGGTTAATTTAGGTGTTTCATATATTGTGTTAGCTAGCTAATTAATAGAGAGAAGTGTCCTCTCTTTTGTCCGTGCTTGGTCGACGCTTACGTACTATACATACGTATAGAGAGGACTAGCTAGACACGCTAGCTAGCTAGTAAGCAAGCGAAGGAAGCAGAAGATCGTCATGAACATATATGCATACAGAGGGAAGTGATGATATCGACCACCTCTCCTTCTCCGAGATTGGTCGAACAACAAGTTCTCGTATATCTATCCGACACTACCGGCTACATATATACAATAATTATCTTTTACAAAAATAATCTCCTAACATACAGACGCGTGGTCCACATAGTATTCTCCGTCTTCAGTGATCACGTGGTCAAGAAAGAATGCCGCCAATTCCTCTTGAATTGCTCGCAGGCAATCTGGTGCTAGTAGTTCATCCTGCATCCGAAACATCTAATTTTAAGAAGGGGGTCAATACATATATATATATATGAATGAATGAAACTCAACACAAATGATGGTAATAAAATAAAATTGTGAATATCGTTATTTACGCACTTCATATTGTTTGTCAGAGTAGCCCCGCTCACAGGTCGTGTGGCGGATGGACTCGCAAATGTAGTATCCATGAAGTCATTCCTTGTTCCTGCCACAACCACTTTATAAGAAATAGAGGTCAATCAAACTGATAATTAGCAAGCATGTTAAATGGTATTGATGAAACTAGCGCTTGAATCACTAGGAGATGCGTGGAATATGCTACTATAGTACTTACTTTCGGGTGTCTAAATTGCAGCTTCTTGGCAGTCCCGGAGCTTTTTGGTGAATTTTCTCCAAACCCTGCCATACAAAGAAAACAATTACTTGATATCGAGAAATGAACAGAGTTGCTGATATGGTGGATAATGATCGATTTAACTTACTTCTCGAGCATTTCGGTCATGTCCGCATACTCCACAGGATCTTTTTCGTCTCGAGTCTAAGACAGTTACTACTCCTGCTCAAGCTTAATCTCTAGGAGAATATAGTGGTACCTGCGCATGCATGCATAACTCACCAATATTGCATTACTATAACCTGGACTAATAAGAGAAACCGAATATGCCACAAGACAGTAACACTCACTTGAAGTTGTAAGGAAAGAGTATTATATCCTTGTGTTCATTCATTACCAACGATTGTAGCAAGTTGGCCTCGGTATTTTCGGCATGAAATTTAACCTCAGTTGCATCTATGAGATATGTGTTAATGAACCCAATGGAACCCACTTGTCTTTTCTTCAATTCGGCGATCTTCAATCTGCATAATATAGTGAGGATAATTATAAATACATGCAATGAAAGAGCTGAGTTATATAGAGAGACTTAATGATGAAGTAGTACTACTTATAGACAGATGGCAGTAGCGCTACTTATAGGCGCGCCCTCCACCCTTGTGGCCGCCTCGAAGCTTCCCTGACTTGTACTCCAAGTCTCCTAGGTGTCTTCTATTCCAAGAAAAATCATGACGAAAGTTTTATTCCGTTTGGACTCCGTTTGGTATTCCTTTTCTGTGAAACACTAAAACAAGGAAAAAAGAAACTAGCACTTTGGGCTCTAGGTTAATAGGTTAGTCCCAAAATCATATAAAATAGCATATTAATGCATATAAAACATCCAACAGATAATATAATAGCATGGAACAATAAAAAATTATAGATATGTTGGGGACGTATCAACGAGGAGTCTCAAAATGTTTGAGAGGTAAAGATTGATATGTAGGACGATGGTATTCTGACATCGGAATAGTTTTGGAGTGCACCGGGTACTCATCGGGTCATCGGAAGGGTTCCAGGCACCGCCGGCAAGTGTATGGGCCTTATGGGCCAAAGGGGGGATAGACCAACCCACAAAGGGGCTGGTGCGCCCCTTCCCTTGGCCCATAGAGGGGCTGGCGTGCCCTCTCCCTGGCCACCGGCCCTAGAAGAAGGAAAGGGGGGACGCCACCTCCTCCTGCCTTTCCCCCTTGTGGGAGAAAGGAAAGGGGGGCACCACCTCCCCCTTCCTTCCCCTTGGCGCCAAAAGAAGGAAAGGGGCGGCCTAGGAAAAGCCCAAGTAGGATTCAGACCTACTTGGGGCGCCCCTTGGCCTCTCCCCTCTCCCTCCCACCTATATATATGTGGGAGGGGGGCGCCTAGCACACCCTAGAAAATTGCTTAGCCGTGTGCGGCGCCCCCCTCCACCGTTTACACCCTCGGTCATATTTTCGTAGTGATGGGGAACGTAGTAATTTCAAAAAAAATCCTACGCACACGCAAGATCATGGTGATGCATAGCAACGAGAGGGGAGAGTATCGTCCACGTACCCTCGTAGACCGAAAGCGGAAGCGTTAGAACAATGCGGTTGATGTAGTCGTACGTCTTCACGATCCGACCGATCCAAGTACCGAACGCACGGCACCTCCGAGTTCAGCTGCGTTCAGCTCGATGACGATCCCCGGACTCCGATCCAGCAGGGTGTCGGGGATGAGTTTCGTCAGCACGACGACGTGGTGACGGTGATGATGTTCTACCGACGCAGGGCTTCGCCTAAGCACCGGTACAATATGACCGAGGTAGAATATGGTGGAGGGGGGCACCGCACACGGCTAAGGAACGATCACGAAGATCAACTTGTGTGTCATGGGGGGCCCCCCTCCTCCGTATATCCCGGGGGGCGGCGGCGGGGGCCGGCCACGGGGGTGGCGCGCCCTAGGAGGGGGAAACCTACTCCAAGTAGGTTTGCCCCTCCCTTTCCTAGTCCAAGAAGGAGGGGGAGGAAGGAGGGGGAGAGGGGAAAGGCAAGGGGGGCGCCGCCCCCCTTTCCTTGTCCTATTCGGACTCAAGGGGAGGGGGCACGCCTCTTGCCCTGGCCGGCCCCTTCTCTCTCTCCACTAGGGCCCAACAAGTCCCATTAGTTCCCGGAAGTGCAGTAACCCCGATACTCCGATATATATCCGATAACCTCCGGAACTATTCCGGTGTCCGAATATAGTCGTCCAATATATCAATCTTTATGTCTCGACCATTTCGAGACTCCTCGTCATGTCCGTGATCACATTCGGGACTACGAACAGCCTTCGGTACATCAAAAACTATAAACTCATATTATAACTGTCATCGTAACGTTAAGCGTGCGGACCCTACGGGTTCAAGAACTATGTAGACATGACCTAGAACTGTTTCCGGTCAATAACCAATAGCAGAACACGGATGCTAATATTGGCTCCTACATATTCTACGAAGATCTTTATCGGTCAAACCGCATAACAACATACGTTGTTCCCTTTGTCATCGGTATGTTACTTGCCCGAGATTCAATCGTCGGTATCTCAATACCTCGTTCAATCTCGTTACCGGCAAGTCTCTTTACTCGTTACGTAATGCATCATTCCGTAAGTAACTCATTAGCTACAATGCTTGCAAGGCTTATAGTGATGTGCATTACCGAGAGGGCCCAGAAATACCTCTCCGACAATCGGAGTGACAAATCATAATCTTGAAATACGTCAACTCAACAAGTACCTTTGGAGACACCTGTAGAGCGCCTTTATAATCACCCAGTTACGTTGTGACGTTTGGTAGCACACAAAGTGTTCCTCCGGTAAACGGGAGTTACATAATCTCATAGTCATAGGAACATGTATAAGTCATGAAGAAAGCAATAGCAACATACTAAACGATCAAGTGCTAAGCTAACGGAATGGGTCAGGTCAATCACATCATTCTCCTAATGATGTGATCCCGTTAATCAAATGACAACTGATGTCTATGGTTAGGAAACTTAACCATCTTTGATTCTGAGCTAGTCAAGTAGAGGCATACTAGTGACACTATGTTTGTCTATGTATTCATGCATGTATCATGTTTCCGGTAATCTGATTCTAGCATGAATAATAAACATTTATCATGATATGAGGAAATAAATAATAACTTTATTATTGCCTCTAGGGCATATTTCCTTCATGTAGTGCTAAGGCGAAGCCCTGCGTGAATAACTTCAGCATCACCATCACCACGCCATCGTGCTCTCGGAACTCATCCACTACCTCACCGTCTTGCCGGATCAAGAAGGTGGAGGACATCATCGAGTTGAGCGATGTGGTGAGCAGCGGAGGTGCCGTACTTCGGTACTCGATCGGTTGGAATGCGAAGAAGTTTGACTACATCAATCGCGTTGTCAAGCGCTTCCGCTTCACGGTCTGAGAATGCGTGACACACTCTCCCCTCTTGTTTCTATGCATCTCCTTGATAGATCTTGCGTGTGCGTAGAAAAAAATTCTTTCCATGCAACGCGTTTCCCAACACATAAGAGCCAGGAAGGGGTCATTTATTTTTAAGAAAGGTCAGGCTGGGATCATTGCATCAGAGCATGGTTAACAGTGCAGTCGGCTGATGGCTATATGGCGTTGTCGTGTCATCTATAGCCAAGTTTATAGCCGGTAAGTACAATAGTTAGACATAAAGTTGTGCTATTTTATTAATACATGGCTCACTTCCCACTCTTACATAGTATCTAGGAGAACGTGTTGCAGCTGGCTCTTATTCTGTAGCCGGTCCTCTTCTCTTACCTCCATGTCATCCGAAAATTAATATTTTAACCTTATAGCCTGCTTACATAAGCTTATTGTACTTTCTCTCATGGTTGTCTAGGAGCGCTAGCAACAGCAACAATCTCAAACTAGCATGTATAGCAGTAGCATTTAAAGTCATGATCACACTCGCCCCCACGTTATCGGGGCTTTCATCTACGCATGTATTATCGCAACCGTCGGTAAAGCCAAAGCACGGTCCTTTATAATTGCCGCTCAGGTGCCGGCATCCACTCGGCGGGTTGCATGCATACGCCATTGAACACACAGAACATACTAGCACATGCAATAACGTGGCTAATTAGCCAAAAGAATCATCAAACAACATCTTCAATAGTTGCATACACCAGCCAATTCAATGCCAAAACTTCAGTAGCTATTAGGAGAGACTTATATTTACAACAGTTCATACATGTGCACGTACATATGGCGGCTACGATGACAATTAGGAGCACGACTCGAGATATATTCTTTCCTAAAGGCGCCATTGGTTGTCTTTTTGGAAGTTTTTTATGTTGAAGAAAAGAATGAGCAAGCAGGTTGGTGGACGATCGAATGCCTAGTGTGTTCCACCGTAGAAGCATAAACATATGATCCAATCCCCAAGTGTTTTCCATCTGAACCTGGCCGGCCAGTGGCAAAGCTGGGCCTGCACTAGCCACATTGTCAGGCGCTAGCTGTCCAACCACCAACGCACCAAAGGTTGCTATTGGAGACAAATTTGAATTACGTTGGGTGAGCAATGGAGTAGGAAGCCAGCCGTAAGCAAGTTGAGTCATTGTGAGCTGGATCGTGAGGATCCCACGCTGGTGGAGGCAAACATTGGTGTCGCCTACGGCTGAGCCAAAGGAAAATGTGGTGGAGGGGCCGGACCCTTGCATTATTTTTAGAAGGAAAATTGGTGCAGGCAATGAAGGCACCACACTGTTCATCGGTGCCTAGGCTCTGTCAAGGCACTGGATCTCAGTCTGTGTGTCTCCACCCGACAATGAAATGTCACTGTAGGCTCTTGGATTTATCCAATAGTTATACGTGGCATCACTGCCAGTAAGGAACTGCCAAGTCTAGCAAAAAAGAAGAACTGCCAGGTCATAAGGATCCAAAAATTGTCAGGATGCGAGGCTTAAGGCTAGTCGTAATGAGGAGTATCATTTACTCATATCATGCATATGATACTAGTGTATGATACTACTTAGTAATGTATATTACTCACTCCTTCCATGTATATAGGGCCTAATATATTTTTGAGTTTGCCTCTGACTATTGTTAAGATTAATAATATATGAGATGTATAATGTGAAAATTATATCATTACAAGCTCGTTCCACATACGAATTTTATGGTGTGCTTTGTGTAACTTGCATGTCATATATTATTGCTCTAACACGTGGTAAAAATTAGCCTCAAAAAACACATTACGCCCTATATACAAGGAAGGAGGGAGTATCATAAGTTAGTATCTTAGCTTGCCTTATTAATTGTCATGCATGACACAAAGTAGTACAACATTTAATATGATACATTATCATGATATGATGCCACATCCTCTCTTTCCTCATTTAATTGTGTGCCACATCATGCAAAAGTCTAGTTGGCATGCAAGATATCGCTTATGATACTCCCATTACGACCAGCCTAAGACCCAACAATGAAACTTGCTCACTGACGGCTTAAGGACACTAGGTAGTGATGGGCCTGCTAGAAAGGTCTATTATCTAGTATATTGTCAATTAGCACATGCAATCTAAATGTTACGAATAAATGATCATATGTTGTTCCCAATAAATATTTGAGGGATATTTTTATCTGCGTTGTTGATATAAATGATTTTTTTTGTATTTTCCACAATCATTTAAGTGAAATTGAGACTAATAGGAGCAGTAAGATATACATACATATATATATATATATATATATAGGGACAAATTTTCCTATATATATATATATATATATATATATATATATATATATATATATATATATATATATATATATATATATACACTAGTGAATTAGTGACTAGTGCAAGCGGCAAGATATCTACAAATCAATTACCAACCAGGATATCCATATTACACGGTGACACAATTCAAGTATAAATAAGAGATACTCACTTTTTACTTGTTTATATATGTACTACCACAAATATATTGGATCATATAAAAATGTTCTTTTTACTGGTTCTCTAGACGATGTTTCTCACATCACCATCTACCGCCATACATAATGCCCATGTAAAAGTGTCTGTCCTAACAACTTGGTGTCATTGGACCTCATGTTAACTAATAGTGAGATCAAACTAACATAAGCAATCAACCACTCAGGCGCCTGGAATGGGAGGTCCAGACATGGATACAAATAACCTTAAGTTTAGCCAAACAATGTATAACATTGCACGAAATTATGATGTAAATATTCCTATAAGAGTGACTAAAAGTTCAGCGTTGAGATGTTTACTTTAGTGGTTCTACTTGGGAGGGCGTCAAATAGTTACTACCTGATACAGTGATACTAACACCATTGTACGGGTCTGCTTCTAAAATTTGAATCACATCGACGCCTCAAGCCATATAGGATCTGTCCCATCATTTTATGGTTTGAAGTTATGAATATTATTTACTCTCGCTGGCAGGTTCTGATTTATTTATAGTTCTAAACATCAAATTTGCTTTCATTTGTAACAACACAAGTAAGCCCATACTGGTAGGTACCGCTAGGCAAACACAAGTAATGAATGGATTTTAAGCTAACTTGGCACACCTGTCGAGCAGTTTTCAAGAAAAAAAGCCCTTGGCTGTCCATAGATAGAGAAAAGAAAGGTTACTTTCCCCCTAATTGAGCGATGGCTAGCTGCCCTTTTGTAATGGATCCTTATGATCTTCTTTCGTTCCCTCTTCTCCTTTAATTATACAATATATATTTAACTAGCAGGGTGGTAACCCCTCCTGGTTATTAAAAAACGTTATATATGTATTATTACATAAGAGCTAGGAAGGGATAATTTATATTTACGATACACGCGCCAGACTGGGAGGATCATTACATCATGACTGGATCGGAGTGCTAGCACCAGCAACAATCTCATAGGAGCAGTAGGAATAGCAGTAGCATTTGAAGTCGTCACAAGCGCCAGAAAAGGTGTTGGGCTTTCAGCTTGGCATACACCATTGCAACCGTAGCCATTAGCACCAAAGCACGGTCTAGCCATTAGCACCAAAGCACGGTCTGTGATAATTGCTGCTTATGTGTGTGTACAAAGAGTATCCGATGGACGCCGACTGCGTGCATGCAGGGTATTGAACATACTAGCACACGCGATGCAAGAACGTGGTTATAATTAGCCTAAAGATTAATTGAAACAACATATTAATATAAGTAGCATCAACCAACCAATTTAATGCCAAAACGACTTAAGCTGCTAGGAAAGATACGGACAATTCACTTATACTTCCACAGTTCATACATGTGCACATACATACCGGTGGCCATGATGACAATTAGGAGCACGATCGCCCAGAGATTATTTTCTCAAAGGCGCCGTTAGTTGTTTTTTGGGAAGTTTTTGAATGTTGAAGAAAAGAATGAGCTAGCAGTTCGGTGGACGATTGAGTGAGAAGTCCGACAATATATATAACACATGCCTAGTGTGTCGCACCATAAAATAAAAGCATGAACATAGGATTCTCCGATCTTAGTCTCCTAGTGTTTTCCAACAGAAGCACATGAGTCTGTAAACATGTTTGTATTCAGTGTTCTATTTACAACCAAAGTTTCTCATCAACCACATTGTATATTGTCAGCATTTGATGACCAGGTCCTCTCTGGATGTGGACTGAAGGACAGGCTAAAATAGCTTAATACGCCTGACTAAGTAAACATGACACCAAGTTGCATTGGTACTAACCTACCTCGCTTGTCCACTAATACACTCGTTTCCACTGCATGAATATCAAAACACACTGCTGCGTTAAAAATATATTCCTGCATGTGTGTGTTTCAGTTTCATTTTCTGATCCTCCATCAAAGCAAGCCTAATAATATAGCCTACTGCTGGTTGTATGGATCTTTGCAACCGGGCTCTTAACCTACTCATACAGTAGTTAGGTCTTCACTATTAATACATGACCCGCTTTCTTCTCTCACGGAGTTTCCTATTTCTTGTGCGTAAGGCCCTGTTTGGATGAGCTTGGACTAATGATTAGCTAACCAGTGATTAGCTGACTATTAGGCCATGTCTTACATGCGTCGAGTATTTGGTGAGCATGGCTAGCATGCAGCATGCGTGATCAGTACTCCCTTCATTTCCTTTTACTCCGTGTATAAAATTTGGTCAAAGTCAAACTACACAGAGCTTGACCAAATTTGTAACAAAAATATGAACATCTACAATACTAAAACTATATATTATGAAAATACATTTCATGACGCATTTGATAATATTGATTTCATATTGTGAATGTTGATATTTTTATAAAGTTAGTCAAACTTTACAAAGTTTGACTTTGACCAAACTTTATAGAGTTAAAAGCACCTCAGGTACCTCAACTTGCAAAGTATGTGATGATTTAGTCCCAAACTTGTAAAACTACACTCCATCATACCCTAACTTGCAATGGATGTGACGATTTGGTCATGGGCCTATCACAACACAACACTTGGCAGCCAGGTGGCCGGACCGGTCGTAGTGGCACTTTTGCAGATACCCCTCTGCATTTCCATTTTATTGCAAATTGTAGGGAGGAAAAATCAATGAAGATAAAATGACCAAAAACGGAATGCTTAATATCTAATCTATACCTACTAATAAAGTAAGGCGCATTTCACCAAAATTTTCATCCGGTCACCGATCAAAATATAATTTTTTTTCTATCCGAGGTGGTACTAAATTTCTGTGCGTCTATCTGATAGAAAAGAAAAAAGGTTTGTCCACAATTTCGTTATTGGGCCTCATGCGCTCCGGCCCAACGAAGCCAGCCCACTTATTATTGCCCACACAGTTGGGAAGACCTTATTTCTCGCATGGAACAATAAATAGTTGGCGCTTCCCTCCGGGCCCCTAAGACTGGGACGGCCTGTTTCCCTTTGATGTTGTTCTATTTCTATTTTCCTTTTTGTTCCTTTTTCTTTCTCTTTTAAATTTCTTTTTCCTTTTTTTCTTCTTTATTTTATTTTTTCTGTGAAAATAAACATTTCAAAATATATACAGAATATCAATTTTGGTTCGAATATTTTAAAAAATGGCCAGAATTCCAAAACTTCGCTCCTCTTTAAAAAAATGTTTAAAACTTTTTTTAAAAATCATGTTTTGAAATTTTCTCAACATTCAAAAAATAATTATCATTTTTTTAGAAAAATTCTTGTTTTCAAAAATTCTTCGTGATTTTTTTATAAAAAATACATTTTATAAAATTTTCGCGGTTTTAAAATATTCGTGTTTTAGTTAAATGTTCACAAACACAAAACAATATATGCGTCTAAGAAAACATTTTCTAAAATTATTTTGCTTGTTTCCTTAAAAACTAAAAATTCAAAAAATATTCATGTTTTCATAGAATATTCATGTTTTCAAAATATTGTTTGTGAATTTCAATACCTATTAATGTTTCTAATTTTGTTCGTGTTTTTCCAAATATAATGGAGTTTTCAAAAAAAATGTTTGTATTTTTAAAAATTGTTCGGGATTTAAAAAATTGTTCACGTTTCCAAGAATATACACCAATTCATATTTTTTTGAGTGTTCAGAGAAATCAAAAAATATTTCTTATCTGGCGCTATACTATCTTCGTTAATATTCGCAATGGCCATTGGTTAGCAGTGCGCGTTTGTTCCATGTTGGTTGACTATAAATGAAAGAAATTGTGGGCACGTGTCAATAAAAGAGAATATTTCGTTTAGCTTTAATTAGGGCAAAATTATGGGCAATCGAGCACTAAAATAATCAAAGAGAATAAACCTAAAAAAGAACAGATATTCATGCCTGATTATACTAATGAAACGGGATTTATGCATTGCAATTAATAATTCACCCGGCTACGCCATTGTAGGATAGAGTGATCAAAGCAATGGTGTGCCGAAGGTCGCCGCACAGACACCAAATGAGATGGCACGCACAACCCTGGCCCAAGCTGGAGGCGGACCCGAAGGATAAAAAGCATGAGTTGGGTGCTTGCCACCACGCCGACCAACCCCACCACTATCAAGATTTCGCGTGTCAAACATGTCCAGCAAAAAGACAATAACTCCTTAGTCAGTCGCCTATAATTGTGGAGACCCTTTTTTTGGATGACACGTCAATTATCTTTCCCATTGCTTCTCGCAAAAAAAAATCTCTCCCATTACAACGCATGGGCATATGTGCTAGTGTATAAAAATGACTGTTCTGTTAAAGTGAATGCAGCATGCTCTCCCCAGTCACCATTCTTCTCATCGCCATCTTTTTTTTAGAGAAAAGGCCTAAGCCCGACTTTATAAATAAAGCCACAAGGCAGCGTCATAAGCCCAACCATCAACAACCAGGACGATACACCCAACATCCATAGCATCAGAATAAACCAGGACACACGAGAGTATTAGGGGTACATGGCAACCTGCCAAACACGACACGCATGCCGGAGGGATAACGGAATCACCAACAGACAGCAAGAAGGAAGATGAAGCACCAAACAAGTTTAGACTTCATGAGCCCGCCCGGATATGGAGGACGCCGAGGCCCAATTTTAGAGATTAGCAGGTCCAAAGCTCCCCGATCGTCCTCTTTAGTCAATGATCTCCACTGCTGCAAGAATATACAAGATTTGAAAAGAACGCCAGCCGCCTTCGAAGGAAAGACGTGTTCAATAGTAAATTTGTTCCTAATCGTCCAAAGAGACCAGCAAATCGCACCCAAGCCAACCTAGAAAACCCTCTTAGTGACCCCAACCAAAGAGCTGGCAAGGTTTCTCATCTCATGAAAGGAGGAGGGGTTCCAAGTAACCTGAAGCCACGACCGGACACAGCACCAAACAACCTTAGCCAAAACACAATGAAAGAAGATATGCTCCGTGTTTTCCACCGCACCGCAAAGAGCACAAAATTCCGAGCCCGGACCATTACGCTTTAATTTGATCAAGAAGGGAAGCCTGCCCCTAAAGGCTTGCCAGAGGAAGATTTTAACCTTAGGAGGAACTTTGGCCCTCCAAATGCAAGAGAACCTGTTGGAAGGGACACCACCGATGAGCCTCGCGTACAAAGACTTAACCAAAAACCGACCAGAGGCAGAATGAGGCTGCACAACAGAGTCCGGCGACTCAGAGCGAGGGAAGAAGGCAGTAAGACTTTGCCAATCTTCCCTCTTCAGAGATGTGAGCGGCGCAAGGCCAAATCCCAATTATTAGCTGCCACCTCCGCTGATGGAGATGTCGTGGTTAGGACAGAAAAGAAAACAAAACAGGAAACCTACTAGCCAAAGGAGCATCACCACACCACCTATCGCGCCAAAAACGGACCGAGGTACCATCACCAACAATAAACTTAACATGATCCAGGAAAAGAGGACTGACTTCAATAAGGTCTTTCCAGAACTGAGAACCCCGCCGGGATCCCGCAAACATAGGGCTCGAAAGGGAAAGTATTTAGCCTTAAGAATAGAGTACCAAAGAGAGCCGGCCCCATTGGTCATAATTTTCCACCACCATTTAATTAATGTGCACTTGTTCATGACCTAAGTATTAATAATGCCTAACCCTCCAAGGTTTTTTGGCCTGCACATAAGCTTCTATTTAACCAGCCTATACTTTCGTTTATTATCAGCAGCGTTCCAATAAAAAGCACCCCTGTGTTTGTCAAAACCAGCATGGGTGCCAACCGAAAGGAGATAGAATCCCATCGAAACATTGGGAGGAGGAGAGGCAGCATTAATGAGAGCAACTTTGCTCGCATTGGTATTATATCTACCATGCTGTGGGGAGAACCCTGTTTCCACCTTAGACACAGCCGGAGCAAAGTCCTTGGCATGAAGCACCACAGGAGATGTAGGCAGCCCCAAATAATTGAAGGGGAAGGAGCCCAGAGAGCAATTTAGCAGCCTAGCAACTCTCAAGGCCTCAGTATCGTCGACGCCAGTGACAAGAACCTCACTTTTTGGAAATGTTGATTTTCGCACCGAGACAGCCCTCAAAGCAAAGCAGGATGAATTTAAGGTGGGCAATGCAGGCGTCATTCAGCTCAACCATAATGATGGTATCATCAGCGCATCGCAGTGTGGGTAATACCATCCGAACTAGATGAGAGGCCACAGCCGAGATATAACCATGTTGAGCCGCCTAAGAAGAATGCGGGAAAAGGCGTCGACCACAAAATTAAAGAGCATGGGGAGGCAGGGTCCCTTGACGCAGGCCTCGCCATTAACAAAGAAATTACTAATATGACCGTTCACAAAGACAGCGGTATGCCCGCCATGAGACCAGCTACATTAAACGATGCACATAAGCCCCATCGAAGCCTTTTCAAGAAGCAAGACCTGCCTTAAAAAGGCCAGCTAACCGAGTCATAGGCTTTCTCCAAGTCAAGTTTTAAAATGATCGCTTTGGAGTTGCGAGCCCGCAAGTCATGAACAATTTCATGAAGATAGAGGACCCCCATCAAGAATGTAGCGCCCTTTGATGAAAGCAGACTGGTACGGGCTGATGACTCTATGGGCAAAAGGGGATAGACGATTAGCGAAACCTTTCGCAAGGAATTTAGCAAAGTTGTTAATCAAAGCGATGGGTCTAAACTGAGAGATCAGATCAACACCTTTAACCTTAGGGATCAGGGAAATCACTGCATAATTAAGACGAGAGATATCAACCGTGCCTAGGCAAAACCCTTGGATGACATTACAAACTAACTGCCTCAACTGAGGTCAAAACTTCCGGAAGAAAGGAATAGAGAAACCGTCCGACCCAGAAGCAGCGTTCGGGTTGGCAGATTTAACCACATCCCAAATTTCCTTATCCGAGAGGGGAATCATCAACGCAGCGTTCTCCTTGGCCGAAACCCTCGAACTAAGGTCCCATAGGGAAGGGGAGATGGACAGATCCGAAGGGGGTTTGGCCCCTAACAGCGTAGAAAAGAACTCAACCACGTGAGAAAGAATTAACGATTGGTCTGAAGTACGCACACCATTAATGATCAGGCTATTAATACCACAGCGCCTCCGCCTACCATTAGCAATGGCTAAGAAGCAAGCCGTAGGGGAGTCCCCTTTTAGGATCCAGTTAAGAGTGCCCAGCTGACACCAGTAAACTTCAGCCTGATGATGCAACTGCATCAAGGCAGCCTGTGTTATACCGTAAAGACCACCCATCGCCGAGAGCCCAGAGGAGTCAGCCGCAAGGTCAAGAGACAGGATTTGGGCTTCGAGAAGATCTTTGGAGCGACGCTCCTCAGCTGCATGGTTACAGGACCACCCTTTCAGAAATTTCCGCACAGAGTAGGATCACGAGTGCCAATCATCTAGAGGACCGAAAGAGCGGGCGTTGGAGGAGAGGAGGAGGGTAATCTTCGAGGCGAGCATGTCACTGAAGCCATCAATCAATAGCCAAGAAGCGTCAAACTGAAACGGGCAGGTGGTCTATGAAACTGCGACCCATCGTCCATAAGAAGAGGAGTATGGTCCGAACCCACAATACATTTGGCAACGAGGGAGGCCTTGGGAAATAACGAGTCCCACCTAGAGCAAACAAAAACTCTGTCTAGAACTGATCTGATCGGGTTAGTCTGGTGGTTAGACCAAGTGAAGCGGGCTCCAACCCTAGGAAGCTCGCGGATGGCATTAAAACTGATAATGTCATTAAAAGCATTAGCCAAAGGCAGGACAAGTTGTTATTATTTTTATCAAAAGGGGAACGAAGGAGATTGAAGTCTCCACCGATAACCATCGGTAGATCACAAGCCCCAATCTTCTCAGAGAGCTCGTCCAAAAATAGAGAGGAGAGAGAATGATCAGCAGGCCCATAAACTACAAGGAACTCCCATAACACATTAAGGGCTTTGTAGCAAACAACTATGCTGGCCCAAAAAAATACCGTGATCAAAGGCAACGAAATCAAAAACTTCTCTTTTGGAGCCAATGAGGATGCCACCCGAATGGCCCGACGCGGGTAACACATGCCAATCAAATCTATCCATACCCGCAATAAATGACAATTCATGAGGAGAGAAAGAAGTTTTGAAATTCTCCACAAACCCTATCAAATCAACATTATTCCCACGCACCAAGTCTTTAATTTGATCCCGGCGCCCCTAGCACCGAAACCCCTAATGTTCCAGAATAAAGCCCTCATTTATAAGACAGGTTTTTAATGCGGAGGCTAGACCTGCTAGGAACCATGCAGGGTTTGGAGCGTTTGGAAGGGCCCTTTTTAGAAGTGCTAGGCGGAGGTTGGCCACTACCAACCTCCACCCCCTCACCCTGAGCCCGGGTTCTCTGGTATAAAGAATGAAGAGGCGATTTACCTCTTTAGCTTTAGCAATAGTCACTGGGCTAGCTCGTTAGCCCGAATAGTAGAAAGAAGAGTAACAGGAGAGAAAACTTCAGGATCTACCGACACACCCACATCCGACATAATATTTCACAAGAGATCATCAGATAAACACGGTAGGACTAGCCGGGCGGGAAAAGGAGGGCAGGGTCATGATGATTACCCGGAGGAGGAATATCCTTAGCAGCAGCTCCACCTTTCTGCCCGGCTTCCATGATGGAACCACCCGCATCGGCAATCCGCCTACCTTTGCGGGCCGTGGACGCCAAGCGACCGAATCATAGGAGATGGAGCCACAGGAGAAGCCGGGTCGGGCCAGAGCGAGACATCGAGCCGAGATCCTTGTCGAGGCGGGCGACAGACGCCACCATGGACTGCTTGGAGCCCGAGGAGTTTCGCTCTTGGCCGAAAACTTACGCAGAGGATTTCTTCTTTTTCTTAGACTGGGATCCCACCACATCACGATCAGGAGAAACAGGCAGGTCCTCAATCCCGGAGCGAGTGGGTGAGATCAGGCTAACCGGGAGGTTGGAGCAGGCACCAGAGGTGGGAGTAGCAGAGATCGGCTGGTCCTTCAGACTCACATCATCAGCAGGGGGAATCAGGGAGTCATCCTTGGGGATCGCCGCCGGCTCACGCGGAGCCGTACCAGCAGGGGCCTGGGATTGAAACAACTCACGCTCCGACTCAGCTAGCCCATCCCATTCAGACTGGGTAAACCTCAGGTTAGAACCATCACTAGGATTGTGACCACCAGCAGTCATGCTTGTCAAAGGGGTTGGAAGGGGGAGGAGGGGGTTGAAAAGCAGCCGCACCTTCCACCCGAACCCGGAGACGAACACCACTTGGGGAAGGGAAGACATCAATACATCCATGAACACACGATGGATCCACGCACCAAATCTTAATCCGAGCAGGGCCAACTTTGTCCAGAGATTCAAGGTCCACCTCCACAGGTTTCCCGGTCAGCACCCCGAACGCCATGAGAAAAGCAGACGAGCGAAGCCCCGCTGGCAGATCATCAACCAACGCCCAAACCCGAGACAAAGTCTCGCTCTATGTTTGCACTCCATGGTTTAGTACTTTAGTTTGCTCTGGAATGGAACGTGCTAGTTGCTTAACCGAGCATACACTTGTACATCCAATATTCATTTGCTATATTTTTTCCAAATAGATTTATTAATAAGCATTACATGGTGTAGGAATCTCATGGTCAATGTAGTGCTACATTCACTAGTATAAAAACACCTATTAGTCCCGGTTCGTAGAGGTTTTTAGTCCCGGTTCGTGAACCGGACTAATGGATCGTTACTAATACCTCCATTTTAGTCCCGGTTCTAACACGAACCGGGACAGATGGTCCTCCACGTGGCCGGTGCGCCGAGCCCAGTAGGGGTTTTGGTCTCGGTTGGTAGCACCAACCGGGACCAAAAGGCATCCACGCCACAAGATTCCAAAGGGCTGGGGTTTTGTTTTTTTAAGAGGGGGTTGGGGGTTTTAGGGGTTAATTTAGGTGTTTCATATATTGTGTTAGCTAGCTAATTAATAGAGAGAAGTGTCCTCTCTTTTGTCCGTGCTTGGTCGACGCCACGTACTATACATACGATAGAGAGGACTAGCTAGACACGCTTAGCTAGCTAGTAAGCAAACGAAGGAAACAGAAGATCGCCATGAACATATATGCATACAGAGGGAAGTGATGATATCGACCACCTCTCCTTCTCCGAGAGATTGGTCGAACAACAAGTTCTCGTGATATCTATCCGACACTACCGCTACATATATACAATAATTATCTTTACAAAAATAATCTCCTAACATACGACGCTGCGTGGTCCACATAGTATTCTCCGCCTTCAGTGATCACGTGGTCAAGAAAGAATGCCGCCAATTCCTCTTGAATTGCTCGCAGCAATCTGGTGCTAGTAGTTCATCCTGCATCCGAAACATCTAATTTTAAGAAGGGGTCAATACATATATATATATGAATGAATGAAACTCAACACAAATGATGGTAATAAAATAAAATTGTGAATATCGTTATTTACGACTTCATATTGTTTGTCGAGTAGCCCGCTCACGGTGTCGTGTGGCGGATGGACTCGCAAATGTAGTATCCATGTAAGTCATTCCCTTGTTCCTGCCACAACCACTTTATAAGAAATAGAGGTCAATCAAACTGATAATTAGCAAGCATGTTAAATGGTATTGATGAAACTAGCGCTTGAATCACTAGGAGATGCGTGGAATATGCTACTATAGTACTTACTTTCGGTGTCTAAATTGCAGCTTCTTCGGCAGTCCCGGAGCTTTTTGGTGAATTTTCTCCAAACCCTGCCATACAAAGAAAACAATTACTTGATATCAGAAATGAACAGAGTTGCTGATATGGTGGATAATGATCGATTTAACTTACTTCTCGAGCATTTCAGTCATGTCCGTGATACTCCTCGGGATCTTTTCGTCTCGAGTCTAAGACAGTTACTACCCCTGCTCAAGCTTAATCTCTAGGAGAATATAGTGGTACTGCGCAAGATGCATGCATAACTCACCAATATTGCATTACTATAACCTGGACTAATAAGAGAAACCGAATATGCCACAAGACAAGAATAACACTCACTTGAAGTTGTAAGGAAAGAGTATTATATCCTTGTGTTCATTCATTACCAACGATTGTAGCAAGTTGGCCTCGGTATTTTCGGCATGAAATTTAACCTCAGTTGCATCTATGAGATATGTGTTAATGAACCCAATGGAACCCACTTGTCTTTTCTTCAATTCGGCGATCTTCAATCTGCATAATATAGTGAGGATAATTATAAATACATGCAATGAAAGAGCTGAGTTATATAGAGAGACTTAATGATGTATAGTACTACTTATAGACAGTAGTGGCGCGCCCACCCCTTGGGCGCGCCTCCACCCTTGTGGCCGCTGAAGCTTCCCTGACTTGTACTCCAAGTCTCCTAGGTGTCTTCTATTCCAAGAAAAATCATGACGAAAGTTTTATTCCGTTTGGACTCCGTTTGGTATTCCTTTTCTGTGAAACACTAAAACAAGGAAAAAACAGAAACTAGCACTGGGCTCTAGGTTAATAGGTTAGTCCCAAAAATCATATAAAATAGCATATTAATGCATATAAAACATCCAAAACAGATAATATAATAGCATGGAACAATAAAAAATTATAGATATGTTGGGGACGTATCAACGAGGAGTCTCAAAATGTTTGAGAGGTAAAGATTGATATGTAGGACGATGGTATTCTGACATCGGAATAGTTTTGGAGTGCACCGGTACTCATCGGGTCATCGGAAGGGTTCCAGCACCGCTGCAAGTGTATGGGCCTTATGGGCCAAAGGGGATAGACCAACCCACAAAGGGCTGGTGCGCCTTCCCTTGGCCCATAGAGGGGCTGGCGTGCCCTCTCCTCGCCACCGCCCTAGAAGAAGGAAAGGGGGGACGCCACCTCCTCCTGCCTTTCCCCCTTGTGGGAGAAAGGAAAGGGGGGCACCACCTCCCCCTTCCTTCCCCTTGGCGCCAAAAGAAGGAAAGGGGCGGCCTAGGAAAAGCCCAAGTAGGATTCAGACCTACTTGGGGCGCCCCTTGGCCTCTCCCCTCTCCCTCCCACCTATATATATGTGGGAGGGGGCGCCAAGCACACCCCAGACAATTGCATAGCCGTGTGCGGCGCCCGCCCTCCACCGTTTACACCGCCGGTCATATTTTCGTAGTGATGGGGAACGTAGTAATTTCAAAAAAAATCCTACGCACACGCAAGATCATGGTGATGCATAGCAACGAGAGGGGAGAGTATCGTCCACGCACTGTGAGACCGAAAGCGAAGCGTTAGAACAATGCGGTTGATGTAGTCAGACGCCTTCACGATCCGACCGATCCAAGTACCGAACGCACGGCACCTCCGAGTTCAGCACATCGCTCAGCTCGATGACGATCCCGGACTCCGATCCAGCAGGGTGTCGGGATGAGTTTCACAAGACGACGACGTGGTGACGGTGATGATGTTCTACCGACGCAGGCTTCGCCTAAGCACCGTACAATATGACCGAGGTAGAATATGGTGGAGGGGCACCAGACACGGCCAAGGAACGATCACGAAGATCAACTTGTGTGTCATGGGGTGCCCCTTCCTCCGTGATATAAAGGGGGGAGGAGGAGGGGCCGGCCAAGGGGGTGGCGCGCCTAGGAGGGGGAAACCTACTAAGTAGGTTTGCCTCCCTTTCCTAGTCCAAGAAGGAGGGGAGGAAGGAGGGGAGAGGAAGGCAAGGGGGCGCCGCCCCCCTTTCCTTGTCCTATTCGGACTCAAGGGGAGGGGGCACGCCTCTTGCCCTGGCCGGCCCCTTCTCTCTCTCCACTAGGGCCCAACAAGTCCCATTAGTTCCCGGGGGGGGGGGGTCTGGTAACCCCCGATACTCCGATATATATCCGATAACCTCCGGAACTATTCCGTGTCCGAATATAGTCGCCCAATATATCAATCTTTATGTCTCGACCATTTTCGAGACTCCTCGTCATGTCCGTGATCACATTCGGGACTACGAACAGCCTTCGGTACATCAAAACTATAAACTCATATTATAACCGCCATCGTAACGTTAAGCGTGCGGACCCTACGGGTTCAAGAACTATGTAGACATGACCTAGAACTGTTTCCGTCAATAACCAATAGCAGAACCTGGATGCTAATATTGGCTCCTACATATTCTACGAAGATCTTTATCGGTCAAACCGCATAACAACATACGTTGTTCCCTTTGTCATCGGTATGTTACTTGCCCGAGATTCAATCGTCGGTATCTCAATACCTCGTTCAATCTCGCTATCGGCAAGTCTCTTTACTGCTACGTAATGCATCATTCCGTAAGTAACTCATTAGCTACAATGCTTGCAAGGCTTATAGTGATGTGCATTACCGAGAGGGCCTGTAAATACCTCTCCGACAATCGGAGTGACAAATCATAATCTTGAAATACGTCAACTCAACAAGTACCTTTGGAGACACCTGTAGAGCGCCTTTATAATCACCCAGTTACGTTGTGACGTTTGGTAGCACACAAAGTGTTCCTCCGTAAACGGGAGTTACATAATCTCATAGTCATAGGAACATGTATAAGTCATGAAGAAAGCAATAGCAACATACTAAACGATCAAGTGCTAAGCTAACGGAATGGGTCAGGTCAATCACATCATTCTCCTAATGATGTGATCCCGTTAATCAAATGACAACTGATGTCTATGGTTAGGAAACTTAACCATCTTTGATTTACGAGCTAGTCAAGTAGAGGCATACTAGTGACACTATGTTTGTCTATGTATTCACGCATGTATCATGTTTCCGGGTAATACGATTCTAGCATGAATAATAAACATTTATCATGATATGAGGAAATAAATAATAACTTTATTATTGCCTCTAGGGCATATTTCCTTCATGTAGTGCTAAGGCGAAGCCCTGCGTAGATAACTTCAGCATCACCATCACCACGCCATCGTGCTCTCGGAACTCATCCACTACCTCACCGTCTTGCTGGATCAAGAAGGTGGAGGACATCATCGAGTTGAACGTGTGGTGAACGCGGAGGTGCCGTACTTTCGGTACTCGATCGGTTGGAATGCGAAGAAGTTTGACTACATCAATCGCGTTGTCAAGCGCTTCCGCTTACGGTCTACGAGGGTACGTAGACACACTCTCCCCTCTTGTTTCTATGCATCTCCTTGATAGATCTTGCGTGTGCGTAGAAAAAAATTCTTTCCATGCAACGCTTCCCAACACATAAGAGCCAGGAAGGGGTCATTTATTTTAAGAAAGGTCAGGCTGGGATCATTGCATCAGAGCATGGTTAATAAAGCAGTCGGCTGATGGCTATATGGCGTTGTCGTGTCATCTATAGCCAAGTTTATAGCCGGTAAGTACAATAGTTAGACATAAAGTTGTGCTATTTTATTAATACATGGCTCACTTCCCACTCTTACATAGTATCTAGGAGAACGTGTTGCAGCTGGCTCTTATTCTGTAGCCGGTCCTCTTCTCTTACCTCCATGTCATCCGAAAATTAATATTTTAACCTTATAGCCTGCTTACATAAGCTTATTGTACTTTCTCTCATGGTTGTCTAGGAGCGCTAGCAACAGCAACAATCTCAAACTAGCATGTATAGCAGTAGCATTTAAAGTCGCAGTCACACTCGCCCCACACGCTTATCGGGCTTTCATCTACGCATGTATTATCGCAACCGTCGGTAAAGCCAAAGCACGGTCCTTTATAATTGCCGCTCAGGTGCCGGCATCCACTGGCGGGTTGCATGCATACGCCATTGAACACACAGAACATACTAGCACATGCAATAACGTGGCTAATTAGCCAAAAGAATCATCAAACAACATCTTCAATAGTTGCATACACCAGCCAATTCAATGCCAAAACTTCAGTAGCTATTAGGAGAGACTTATATTTACAACAGTTCATACATGTGCACGTACATATGGCGGCTACGATGACAATTAGGAGCACGACTCGAGATATATTCTTTCCTAAAGGCGCCATTGGTTGTCTTTTTGGAAGTTTTTTATGTTGAAGAAAAGAATGAGCAAGCAGGTTGGTGGACGATCGAATGCCTAGTGTGTTCCACCGTAGAAGCATAAACATATGATCCAATCCCCAAGTGTTTTCCATCTGAACCTGGCCGGCCAGTGGCAAAGCTGGGCCTGCACTAGCCACATTGTCAGGCGCTAGCTGTCCAACCACCAACGCACCAAAGGTTGCTATTGGAGACAAATTTGAATTACGTTGGGTGAGCAATGGAGTAGGAAGCCAGCCGTAAGCAAGTTGAGTCATTGTGAGCTGGATCGTGAGGATCCCACGCTGGTGGAGGCAAACATTGGTGTCGCCTACGGCTGAGCCAAAGGAAAATGTGGTGGAGGGGCCGGACCCTTGCATTATTTTTAGAAGGAAAATTGGTGCAGGCAATGAAGGCACCACACTGTTCATCGGTGCCTAGGCTCTGTCAAGGCACTGGATCTCAGTCTGTGTGTCTCCACCCGACAATGAAATGTCACTGTAGGCTCTTGGATTTATCCAATAGTTATACGTGGCATCACTGCCAGTAAGGAACTGCCAAGTCTAGCAAAAAAGAAGAACTGCCAGGTCATAAGGATCCAAAAATTGTCAGGATGCGAGGCTTAAGGCTAGTCGTAATGAGGAGTATCATTTACTCATATCATGCATATGATACTAGTGTATGATACTACTTCCGTAATGTATATTACTCACTCCTTCCATGTATATAGGGCCTAATATATTTTTGAGTTTGCCTCTGACTATTGTTAAGATTAATAATATATGAGATGTATAATGTGAAAATTATATCATTACAAGCTCGCTCCACATACGAATTTTATGGTGTGCTTTGTGTAACTTGCATGTCATATATTATTGCTCTAACACGTGGTAAAAATTAGCCTCAAAAAACACATTACGCCCTATATACAAGGAAGGAGGGAGTATCATAAGTTAGTATCTTAGCTTGCCTTATTAATTGTCATGCATGACACAAAGTAGTACAACATTTAATATGATACATTATCATGATATGATGCCACATCCTCTCTTTCCTCATTTAATTGTGTGCCACATCATGCAAAAAGTCTAGTTGGCATGCAAGATATCGCTTATGATACTCCCATTACGACCAGCCTAAGACCCAACAATGAAACTTGCTCACTGACGGCTTAAGGACACTAGGTAGTGATGGGCCTGCTAGAAAGGTCTATTATCTAGTATATTGTCAATTAGCACATGCAATCTAAATGTTACTTAATAAATGATCATATGTTGTTCCCAATAAATATTTGAGGGATATTTTTATCATGCGTTGTTGATATAAATGATTTTTTGTATTTTCCACAATCATTTAAGTGAAATTGAGACTAATAGGAGCAGTAAGATATACATACATATATATATATATATATATATATATTGGGAAAAATTTTATCTATATATATATATATATATATATATATATATATATATACTAGTGAATTAGTGACTAGTGCAAGCGGCAAGATATCTACAAATCAATTACCAACCAGGATATCCATATTACACGGTGACACAATTCAAGTATAAATAAGAGATACTCACTTTTTACTTGTTTATATATGTACTACCACAAATATATTGGATCATATAAAAATGTTCTTTTACTGGTTCTCTAGACGATGTTTCTCACATCACCATCTACCGCCATACATAATGCCCATGTAAAAGTGTCTGTCCTAACAACTTGGTGTCATTGGACCTCATGTTAACTAATAGTGAGATCAAACTAACATAAGCAATCAACCACTCAGGCGCCTGGAATGGGAGGTCCAGACATGGATACAAATAACCTTAAGTTTAGCCAAACAATGTATAACATTGCACGAAATTATGATGTAAATATTCCTATAAGAGTGACTAAAAGTTCAGCGTTGAGATGTTTACTTTAGTGGTTCTACTTGGGAGGGCGTCAAATAGTTACTACCTGATACAGTGATACTAACACCATTGTACGGGTCTGCTTCTAAAATTTGAATCACATCGACGCCTCAAGCCATATAGGATCTGTCCCATCATTTTATGGTTTGAAGTTATGAATATTATTTACTCTCGCTGGCAGGTTCTGATTTATTTATAGTTCTAAACATCAAATTTGCTTTCATTTGTAACAACACAAGTAAGCCCATACTGGTAGGTACCGCTAGGCAAACACAAGTAATGAATGGATTTTAAGCTAACTTGGCACACCTGTCGAGCAGTTTTCAAGAAAAAAGCCCTTGGCTGTCCATAGATAGAGAAAAGAAAGGTTACTTTCCCTAATTGAGCGATGGCTAGCTGCCCTTTTGTAATGGATCCTTATGATCTTCTTTCGTTCCCTCTTCTCCTTTAATTATACAATATATATTTAACTAGCAGGGTGGTAACCCCTCCTGGTTATTAAAAACGTTATATATGTATTATTACATAAGAGCTAGGAAGGGATAATTTATATTTATGATACACGCGCCAGACTGGGAGGATCATTACATCATGACTGGATCGGAGTGCTAGCACCAGCAACAATCTCATAGGAGCAGTAGGAATAGCAGTAGCATTTGAAGTCGTCACAAGCGCCAGAAAAGGTGTTGGGCTTTCAGCTTGGCATACACCATTGCAACCGTAGCCATTAGCACCAAAGCACGGTCTAGCCATTAGCACCAAAGCACGGTCTGTGATAATTGCTGCTTATGTGTGTGTACAAAGAGTATCCGATGGACGCCGACTGCGTGCATGCAGGGTATTGAACATACTAGCACACGCGATGCAAGAACGTGGTTATAATTAGCCTAAAGATTAATTGAAACAACATATTAATATAAGTAGCATCAACCAACCAATTTAATGCCAAAACGACTTAAGCTGCTAGGAAAGATACGGACAATTCACTTATACTTCCACAGTTCATACATGTGCACATACATACCGGTGGCCATGATGACAATTAGGAGCACGATCGCACAGAGATTCTTTTCTCAAGGCGCCGTTAGTTGTTTTTTGGGAAGTTTTTGAATGTTGAAGAAAAGAATGAGCTAGCAGTTCGGTGGACGATTGAGTGAGAAGTCCGACAATATATATAACACATGCCTAGTGTGTCGCACCATAAAATAAAAGCATGAACATAGGATTCTCCGATCTTAGTCTCCTAGTGTTTTCCAACAGAAGCACATGAGTCTGTAAACATGTTTGTATTCAGTGTTCTATTTACAACCAAAGTTTCTCATCAACCACATTGTATATTGTCAGCATTTGATGACCAGGTCCTCTCTGGATGTGGACTGAAGGACAGGCTAAAATAGCTTAATACGCCTGACTAAGTAAACATGACACCAAGTTGCATTGGTACTAACCTACCTCGCTTGTCCACTAATACACTCGTTTCCACTGCATGAATATCAAAACACACTGCTGCGTTAAAAAATATATTCCTGCATGTGTGTGTTTCAGTTTCATTTTCTGATCCTCCATCAAAGCAAGCCTAATAATATAGCCTACTGCTGGTTGTATGGATCTTTGCAACCGGGCTCTTAACCTACTCATACAGTAGTTAGGTCTTCACTATTAATACATGACCCGCTTTCTTCTCTCACGGAGTTTCCTATTTCTTGTGCGTAAGGCCCTGTTTGGATGAGCTTGGACTAATGATTAGCTAACCAGTGATTAGCTGACTATTAGGCCATGTCTTACATGCGTCGAGTATTTGGTGAGCATGGCTAGCATGCAGCATGCGTGATCAGTACTCCCTTCATTTCCTTTTACTCCGTGTATAAAATTTGGTCAAAGTCAAACTACACGTAGCTTGACCAAATTTGTAACAAAAATATGAACATCTACAATACTAAAACTATATATTATAAAAATACATTTCATGACGCATTTGATAATATTGATTTCATATTGTGAATGTTGATATTTTTATAAAGTTAGTCAAACTTTACAAAGTTTGACTTTGACCAAACTTTATAGAGTTAAAAGCACCTCAGGTACCTCAACTTGCAAAGTATGTGATGATTTAGTCCCAAACTTGTAAAACTACACTCCATCATACCCTAACTTGCAATGGATGTGACGATTTGGTCATGGGCCTATCACAACACAACACTTGGCAGCCAGGTGGCCGGACCGGTCGTAGTGGCACTTTTGCAGATACCCCTCTGCATTTCCATTTTATTGCAGTTGTAGGGAGGAAAAATCAATGAAGATAAAATGACCAAAAACGGAATGCTTTATATCTAATCTATACCTACTAATAAAGTAAGGCGCATTTCTCCAAAATTTTCATCCGTTCACCGTTCAAAATATAATTTTTTTTCTATCCGAGGTGGTACTAAATTTCTGTGCGTCTATCTGATAGAAAAGAAAAAAGGTTTGTCCACAATTTCGTTATTGGGCCTCATGCGCTCCGGCCCAACGAAGCCAGCCCACTTATTATTGCCCACACAGTTGGGAAGACCTTATTTCTCGCATGGAACAATAAATAGTTGGCGCTTCCCTCCGGGCCCCTAAGACTGGGACGGCCCGTTTCCCCTTTGATGTTGTTCTATTTCTATTTTCCTTTTTGTTCCTTTTTCTTTCTCTTTTAAATTTCTTTTTCCTTTTTTTCTTCTTTATTTTATTTTTTCTGTGAAAATAAACATTTCAAAATATATACAGAATATCAATTTTGGTTCGAATATTTTAAAAAATGGCCAGAATTCCAAAACTTCGCTCCTCTTTAAAAAAATGTTTAAAACTTTTTTTAAAAATCATGTTTTGAAATTTTCTCAACATTCAAAAAATAATTATCATTTTTTTAGAAAAATTCTTGTTTTCAAAAATTCTTCGTGATTTTTTTATAAAAAATACATTTTATAAAATTTTCCCGGTTTTAAAATATTCGTGTTTTAGTTAAATGTTCACAAACACAAAACAATATATGCGTCTAAGAAAACATTTTCTAAAATTATTTTGCTTGTTTCCCTTAAAAAAACTAAAAATTCAAAAAATATTCATGTTTTCATAGAATATTCATGTTTTCAAAATATTGTTTGTGAATTTCAATACCTATTAATGTTTCTAATTTTGTTCGTGTTTTTCCAAATATAATGGAGTTTTCAAAAAATGTTTGTATTTTTAAAAATTGTTCGGGATTTAAAAAATTGTTCACGTTTCCAAGAATATACACCAATTCATATTTTTTTGAGTGTTCAGAGAAATCAAAAAATATTTCTTATCTGGCGCTATACTATCTTCGTTAATATTCGCAATGGCCATTGGTTAGCAGTGCGCGTTTGTTCCATGTTGGTTGACTATAAATGAAAGAAATTGTGGGCACGTGTCAATAAAAGAGAATATTTCGTTTAGCTTTAATTAGGGCAAAATTATGGGCAATCGAGCACTAAAATAATCAAAGAGAATAAACCTAAAAAAGAACAGATATTCATGCCTGATTATACTAATGAAACGGGATTTATGCATTGCAATTAATAATTCACCCGGCTACGCCATTGTAGGATAGAGTGATCAAAGCAATGGTGTGTCAAGGTCGCCGCAGACACCAAATGAGATGGCACGCACAACCCCGCCCAAGCTGGAGGCGGACCCGAAGGATAAAAAGCATGAGTTGGGTGCTTGCCACCACGCCGACCAACCCCACCACTATCAAGATTTCGCGTGTCAAACATGTCCAGCGAAAAGACAATAACTCCTTAGTCAGTCGCCTATAATTGTGGAGACCCTTTTTTTGGATGACACGTCAATTATCTTTCCCATTGCTTCTCGCAAAAAAAAATCTCTCCCATTACAACGCATGGGCATATGTGCTAGTGTATAAAAATGACTGATCTGTTAAAGTGAATGCAGCATGCTCTCCCAGTCACCATTCTTCTCATCGCCATCTTTTTTTTAGAGAAAAGGCCTAAGCCCGACTTTATAAATAAAGCCACAAGGCAGCGTCATAAGCCCAACCATCAACAACCAGGACGATACACCCAACATCCATAGCATCAGAATAAACCAGGACACACGAGAGTATTAGGGGTACATGGCAACCTGCCAAACACGACACGCATGCCGGAGGGATAACGGAATCACCAACAGACAGCAAGAAGGAAGATGAAGCACCAAACAAGTTTAGACGTCATGAGCCTGCCCGGATATGGAGGACGCCGAGGCCCGAATTTTAGAGATTAGCAGGTCCAAAGCTCCCCGATCGTCCTCTTTAGTCAATGATCTCCACTGCTGCAAGAATATACAAGATTTGAAAAGAACCTCAGCCGCTTTCGAAGGAAAGACGTGTTCAATAGTAAATTTGTTCCTAATCGTCCAAAGAGACCAGCAAATCGCACCCAAGCCAACCTAGAAAACCCTCTTAGTGACCCCAACCAAAGAGCTGGCAAGGTTTCTCATCTCATGAAAGGAGGAGGGGTTCCAAGTAACCCGAAGCCACGACCAGACACAGCACCAAACAACCTTAGCCAAAACACAATGAAAGAAGATATGCTCCGTGTTTTCCACCGCACCGCAAAGAGCACAAAATTCCGAGCCCGGACCATTACGCTTACGAATTTGATCAGCAGCGGGAAGCCTGCCCCTAAAGGCTTGCCAGAGGAAGATTTTAACCTTAGGAGGAACTTTGGCCCTCCAAATGCAAGAGAACCTGTTGGAAGGGACACCACCGATGAGCCTCGCGTACAAAGACTTAACCAAAAACCGACCAGGCAGAATGAGGCTGAACAACAGAGTCCGGCGACTCGAGAGCAAGGGGAAGAAGGCAAGTAAGACTTTGCCAATCTTCCAACTCTTCAGAGATGTGAGCGCAAGGCCAAATCCCAGTTATTAGCTGCCACCTCCGCGATGGAGATGTCAGGGTTAGGACAGAAAGAAAACAAAACAGGAAACCTACTAGCCAAAGGAGCATCACCACACCACCTGTCGCGCCAAAAATGGACCGAGGTACCATCACCAACAATAAACTTAACATGATCCAGGAAAAGAGGCCTGACTTCAATAAGGTCTTTCCAGAACTGAGAACCCCGCCGGGATCCCGCAAACATAGGGCTCGAAAGGGGAAAGTATTTAGCCTTAAGAATAGAGTACCAAAGAGAGCCGGCCCCATTGGTCATAATTTTCCACCACCATTTAATTAACAGGCACTTGTTCATGACCTAAGTATTAATAATGCCTAACCCTCCAAGGTTTTTTGGCCTGCACATAAGCTTCTATTTAACCAGCCTATACTTTCGTTTATTATCAGCAGCGTTCCAATAAAAAGCACCCCTGTGTTTGTCAAAACCAGCATGGGTGCCAACCGAAAGGAGATAGAAGCCCATCAGAAACATTGGGAGGGAGGAGAGGCAGGCATTAATGAGAGCAACTTTGCCTGCATTGGTATTATATCTACCATGCCAGGGGAGAACCCTGTTTCCCACCTTAGACACAGCCGGAGCAAAGTCCTTGGCATGAAGCACCACAGGAGATGTAGGCAGCCCCAAATAATTGAAGGGGAAGGAGCCCAGAGAGCAATTTAGCAGCCTAGCAACTCTCAAGGCCTCAGTATCGTCGACGCCAGTGACAAGAACCTCACTTTTGGAAATGTTGATTTTCAGACCCGAGACAGCCTCAAAGCAAAGCAGGATGAATTTAAGGTGGGCAATGCAGGCGTCATTCAGCTCAACCATAATGATGGTATCATCAGCGTCTGCAGTGGGTAATACCATCCGGAAATAGATGAGAGGCCACAGCCGAGATATAACCATGTTGAGCCGCCCTAAGAAGAATGCGGAAAAGGCGTCACCACAAAATTAAAGAGCACAGGGGAGGCAGGGTCCCCTTGACGCAGGCCTCGGCCATTAACAAAGAAATTACTAATATGACCGTTCACAAAGACAGCGGTATGCCCGCGCGAGACCAGCTACATTAAACGATGCACATAAGCCCCATCGAAGCCTTTCGCAAGCAAGACCTGCCTTAAAAAGGCCAGCTAACCGAGTCATAGGCTTTCTCCAAGTCAAGTTTTAAAATGATCGCTTTGGAGTTGCGAGCCCGCAAGTCATGAACAATTTCATGAAGATAGAGGACCACCATCAAGAATGTAGCGCCCTTTGATGAAAGCAGACTGCACGGGCTGATGACTCTATGGGCAAAAGGATAGACGATTAAGCGAAACCTTTCGCAAGGAATTTAGCAAAGTTGTTAATCAAAGCGATGGGTCTAAACTGAGAGATCAGATCAACACCTTTAACCTTAGGGATCAGGGAAATCACTGCATAATTAAGACGAGAGATATCAACCGTGCCTAGGCAAAACCCTTGGATGACATTACAAACTAACTGCCTCAACTGAGGTCAAAACTTCCGGAAGAAAGGAATAGAGAAATCGTCCGACCCAGAAGCAGCGTTCGGGTTGGCAGATTTAACCACATCCCAAATTTCCTTATCCGAGAGGGGAATCATCAACACAGCGTTCTCCTTGGCCGAAACCCTCGAACTAAGGTCCCATAGGGAAGGGGAGATGGACAGATCCGAAGGGGGTTTGGCCCCTAACAGCGTAAGAAAGAACTCAACCACGTGAGAAAGAATTAACGATTGGTCTGAAGTACGCACACCATTAATGATCAGGCTATTAATACCACAGCGCCTCCGCCTACCATTAGCAATGGCTAAGAAGCAAGCCGTAGGGGAGTCCCCTTTTAGGATCCAGTTAAGAGTGCCCAGCTGACACCAGTAAACTTCAGCCTGATGATGCAACTGCATCAAGGCAGCCTCCAGGTTATACCGTAAAGACCACCCATCGTCAGAGAGCCCAGAGGAGTCAGCCGCAAGGTCAAGAGACAGGATTTGGGCTTCGAGAAGATCTTTGGAGCGACGCTCCTCAGCTGCATGGTTACAGGACCACCCTTTCAGAAATTTCCGCACAGAGTAGGAGCACGAGTGCCAATCATCTAGAGGACCGAAAGAGCGGGCGTTGGAGGAGAGGAGGAGGGTAATCTTCGAGGCGAGCATGTCACTGAAGCCATCAATCAATAGCCAAGAAGCGTCAAACTGGAAACGGGCAGGTGGTCTATGAAACTGCGACCCATCGTCCATAAGAAGAGGAGTATGGTCCGAACCCACAATACATTTGGCAACGAGGGAGGCCTTGGGAAATAACGAGTCCCACCTAGAGCAAACAAAGACTCTGTCTAGAACCGATCTGATCGGGTTAGTTTGGTGTTTAGACCAAGTGAAGCGGGCTCCAACCCTAGGAAGCTCGCGGATGGCATTAAAACTGATAATGTCATTAAAAGCATTAGCCAAAGGCCAGGACAAGTTGTTATTATTTTTATCAAAAGGGGAACGAAGGAGATTGAAGTCTCCACCGATAACCATCGGTAGATCACAAGCCCCAATCTTCTCAGAGAGCTCGTCCAAAAATAGAGAGGAGAGAGAATGATCAGCAGGCCCATAAACTACAAGGAACTCCCATAACACATTAAGGGCTTTGTGGCAAACAACTATGCTGGCCCAAAAAAATACCGTGATCAAAGGCAACGAAATCAAAAACTTCTCTTTTGGAGCCAATGAGGATGCCACCCGAATGGCCCGACGCGGGTAACACATGCCAATCAAATCTATCCATACCCGCAATAAATGACAATTCATGAGGAGAGAAAGAAGTTTTGAAATTCTCCACAAACCCTATCAAATCAACATTATTCCCACGCACCAAGTCTTTAATTTGATCCCGGCGCCCCTAGCACCGAAACCCCTAATGTTCCAGAATAAAGCCCTCATTTATAAGACAGGTTTTAATGCGGAGGCTAGACCTGCTAGGAACCATGCAGGGTTTGGAGCGTTTGGAAGGGCCCTTTTTAGAAGTGCTAGGCGGAGGTTGGCCACTACCAACCTCCACCCCCTCACCCTGAGCCCGGGTTCCTGCTGTATAAAGAAATTTGAAGAGGCAACGACCTCTTTAGCTTTAGCAATAGCCGCCTGGGCTAGCTCGTTAGCCCGAATAGTAGAAAGAAGAGTAACAGGAGAGAAAACTTCAGGATCTACCGACACACCCACATCCGACATAATATTTCACAAGAGATCATCAGATAAACACGGTAGGACTAGCCGGGGCGGGGAAAAGGAGGGCAGGGGTCATGATGATTACCTGGAGGAGGAATATCCTTAGCAGCAGCCCACCTTTTTGCCCGCTCCATGATGGAACCACCCGCATCGGCAATCCGCCTACCTTTGCGGGCCATGGACGCGGGCGACCGAATCATAGGAGATGGAGCCACAGGAGAAGCCGGGTCGGGGCCAGAGCGAGACATCGAGCCGAGATCCTTGTCGAGGCGGCGACAGACGCCAGTCATGGACTGCTTGGAGCTCGAGGAGTTTCTGCTCTTGGCCGAAAACTTACGCATAGAGGATTTCTTCTTTTTCTTAGACTGGGATCCCACCACATCACGATCAGGAGAAACAGGCAGGTCCTCAATCCCGGAGCGAGTGGGTGAGATCAGGCTAACCGGGAGGTTGGAGCAGCACCAGAGGTGGGAGTAGCAGAGATCGGCTGGTCCTTGAGACTCACATCATCGCAGGGGAATCAGGAGTCATCCTTGGGGATCGCCGCCCGGCTCACGTGAGCCGTGCAGCAGGGCCTGGGATTGAAACAACTCACGCCCGACTCAGCTAGCCCATCCCATTCAGACTGGGTAAACCTCGGGTTAGAACCATCACTAGGATTGTGACCACCAGCAGTCATGCTTGTCAAAGGGGTTGGAAGGGGAGGAGGGGTTGAAAGGCAGCCGCACCTTCCACCCGAACCCGAGACGAACACCACTTGGGGAAGGGAAGACATCAATACATCCATGAACACACGATGGATCCACGCACCAAATCTTAATCCGAGCAGGGCCAACTTTGTCCAGAGATTCAAGGTCCACCTCCATGGTTTCCCGGTCAAGACTCGAACGCCATGAGAAAAGCAGACGAGCGAAGCCTTTGGCAGATCATCAACTAACGCCCAAACCCGAGACAAAGTCTCGCTCTACGTTTGCACTCCATGGTTTAGTACTTTAGTTTGCTCTGGAATGGAACGTGCTAGTTGCTTAACCGAGCATACACTTGTACATCCAATATTCATTTGCTACATTTTTTTCCAAATAGATTTATTAATAAGCATTACATGGTGTAGGAATCTCATGGTCAATGTAGTGCTACATTCACTAGTATAAAAACACCTATTAGTCCCGGTTCAGAGGGTTTTAGTCCCGGTTCATGAACGGGGACTAATGGGTCGTTACTAATACCTCCCCCTTTTAGTCCCGGTTCTAACACGAACCGGGACAGATGGTTCTCCACGTGGCCGGTGCGCCGAGCCCATGCAGGGGGGCCTTTGGTCCCGGTTGGTGGCACCAACCGGGACCAAAAGGCATCCACGCGTCAGCATTCCAGTGGCTGGGGGTTTTTTTTTAAGGGGGGGGGGGGTTGGGGGATTTTAGGGGGTTAATTTAGGTGTTTCATATATTGTGTTAGCTAGCTAATTAATAGAGAGAAGTGTCCTCTCTTTTGTTCGTGCTTGGTCGACGCTACGTACTATACATACGTATAGAGAGGGCTAGCTAGACACGCTAGCTAGCTAGTTAGCAAACGAAGGAAACAGAAGATCGTCATGAACATATATGCATACAGAGGAAGTGATGATATCGACCACCTCTCCTTCTCCGAGAGATTGGTCGAACAACAAGTTCTCGTGATATCTATCCGACACTACCGGCTACATATATACAATAATTATCTTTACAAAATAATCTCCTAACATACAGACGCGTGGTCCACATAGTATTCTCCGTCTTCGTGATCACGTGGTCAAGAAAGAATGCCGCCAATTCCTCTTGAATTGCTCGCAGGCAATCTGGTGCTAGTAGTTCATCCTGCATCCGAAACATCTAATTTTAAGAAGGGGGTCAATACATATATATATATGAATGAATGAAACTCAACACAAATGATGGTAATAAAATAAAATTGTGAATATCGTTATTTACGCACTTCATATTGTTTGTCAGAGTAGCCCCGCTCACAGGTCGTGTGGCGGATGGACTCGCAAATGTAGTATCCACAGAAGTCATTCCCTTGTTCCTGCCACAACCACTTTATAAGAAATAGAGGTCAATCAAACTGATAATTAGCAAGCATGTTAAATGGTATTGATGAAACTAGCGCTTGAATCACTAGGAGATGCGTGGAATATGCTACTATAGTACTTACTTTCGGGTGTCTAAATTGCAGCTTCTTCGGCAGTCCGGAGCTTTTTTGGTGAATTTTCTCCAAACCCTGCCATACAAAGAAAACAATTACTTGATATCAGAAATGAACAGAGTTGCTGATATGGTGGATAATGATCGATTTAACTTACTTCTCGAGCATTTCAGTCATGTCCGCAGATACTCCCCGGGATCTTTTCGTCTCGAGTCTAAGATGTTACTACTCCCCGCTCAAGCTTAATCTCTAGGAGAATATAGTGGTACCTGCGCATGCATGCATAACTCATCAATATTGCATTACTATAACCTGGACTAATAAGAGAAACCGAATATGCCACAAGACAGTAACACTCACTTGAAGTTGTAAGGAAAGATTATTATATCCTTGTGTTCATTTATTACCAACGATTGTAGCAAGTTGGCCTCGGTATTTTCGGCATGAAATTTAACCTCGCTTGCATCTATGAGATATGTGTTAATGAACCCAATGGAACCCACTTGTCTTTTCTTCAATTCGGGCGATCTTCAATCTGCATAATATAGTGAGGATAATTATAAATACATGCAATGAAAGAGCTGAGTTATATAGAGAGACTTAATGATGAAGTAGTACTACTTATAGATGAGGTGTGACCGTTGCTTTATCGAGGGCCAATTGATTGAAAAACTGATAGAACTCCTCAAATGGAATAGGCATCAGTTCAATTCCAACGAGGTCATGCTCCTTTTTAACTCTCACATACAAAGTACTCCTCCCCTCAGACTCTCTGCAGGTTTTCATGTACCAATCATCCACGCATCATCGTTGATAGAGAGCTTTCATCTTTGACAAGAGGCTTCCCGTACTCGTATCTTTGTATCTGCACCTCCAAGAAATCATAATGTACATCGTCGGGCAGGTAATCTTCAGGATTGCCATAACCGGGCACCATCCTCAGATCGACGATGTCGCTAGCAGGCACCTTGAGCGGGGAGCACGATTGCTTCGCTTGTTCGACGAGCTGGGCAATTTGTTTCCCAGCTCGTCGTTCTTTCATTCTTTGATCACTTTGAGTACGTCCCGACCTCTCCGCTTCGGCAAATGCCTTTTCAATAATGCGCTCATAGTTGCCTTTCGGCAGAGACTTGGGTGGTTTCCTTAGGGCAGCCAGAGTGCGCTTCGCTTTCACCGGATCTACCTTCTCCTCCGGAGGTGGACGTCTCTTTGCTTTCAACCCTGCAAACCAGTCATCCACTTGGTCTGCGCGATCTTCGCGTTTTCCTCCTCGGTCCTCTCAGACGGTAACTTCTCCGAGTCTTCAGAGAAGGACCAGATCAGATTTCCTCCCGCCTTTGGCTGTCTTGCTAGACGGCAGAGCAAACAGAGCGGATGTCTTCTTTTGGTTGCTTACAAGGCGGAGGAGAAGGATTCACGACGCCAGCCGAGCGGCAGCGGTCTCTTCCGCCCTTGCCGACGAGAGGCGGAGAAGGAGGAGGCTGGCTGCTCGGGCACACCGGCCAAGCGGAGAAGGAGGCGGAGTGCCGCCACGCTGCGTTCCCGATCACTCACGGGAGGAGGAGGCGGTGGAGGAGGCGTAGTGCCTGACTCACGGAGGAGGAGGAGGAGGCGGAGGCGTCCAGTTCGGAAGGTTGATGAGCTCCTTCCGCCATAGGCATGGAGTCTTAGAGCAGAACCCAGCCTAGTCTCCCCTTCACCGGTAGGGTGGTCAAGCGGGAGGTCCTCAAATCCCTCCGTTATTTCATCCTCCATCACCTTAGCATATCCTTCGGGAATCGGCTGGCAGTGATAAGTTGTGCCAGGTCCACTAGGATAAACTTGGCCAACAGCCGCCTTGACCTTCAAAGTCATCCATCGCGTCATAATGTGGCAACTTTGAGACTCCGTGATACCATCCACGGGATAGCCGGCAGGAGCCGTCAAAACATGCTCCGGCTGAAGCAGCTCGGTGGAAGCCACGCCGATTCTCCGCTGAGATGGCGGGGTAGCTTGGGGGGAAGCTTCGACAGGTCGTTTGCTGTGATCTGCTGCTTCTCGTTCCTCTTCTCGTTCCTCTAGCCCCATTACCCTTTAAATGCAGCGCTGCAGTTGGTCCTGCTTCAGTTTCTTCCTCCTCTCGTCGGTTTTGTAACCCCCTGCGTCCGGAAAACCAACCTTCCACGAAAGGGAGCTTGGCGTGCCTCGTGTCCGTCCAGGGTGCTCAGGATTCCCAAGGGCCATTGTGAGCTCGTCCTTCTCCCTGTTTGGAAGGAACGTCCCTCGCTGCGCTGCATCGATATAGTGTTGAAGCTTCACGAGTGGTATTTGCAGTTGCTCGTCCGCCCATCGGCACTTCCTGTTACAGGGTCCAAGGTTCCGCCAGCCCGAAGAAGCAAGTCCGCAACGGTGCAGCGATACATTGTCTCTCGGTTCGATCCCTTTTTCAAGCAGATCATGCTCAGCCTTGGACCACTTAGGCCGGGCTTTGAGGTAGCCACGACCTCGTGCGATGGTGAAGCTTCTTCTTCGCAGCATTTTGCTTGTTTGTCGCCGACATCTTCTTACTCTTTTACGATGTCTTGTGGGCCACAAATGCGGGCCAGTGATCTTTGATCTTCTCATATTTGCCAATGAATTCTGGTGTCTTATCTTTCTCGACAAACTGGTTCAGCTCTTTCCTCCACCTCCTCATTAGGGTTGCCATCTTCTTAAGGGCACAAGACTTGATTAATTGCTCTTTAACTGGCTTCTCCAGATCCTCCTCTGGCGGTAGGGTGAAATTTGCCTTCATTTCGGTCCAAAGATCTTCTTTACGCATATCATTGACATAAGACACCTCGTGGTCTTCCTCCTTAGGCTTATACCATTGATGGATGCTGATCGGGATCTTGTCCCTAACAAGAACCCCTTGACCGAGCAGAAAATGCCTTCCTTGTCTGCATGGGTTCAATCGATTCGCCGTCGGGCGCGATTTCTATGATCTCAAACTTTTCATCCGAGCTCAACTTTTTCTTCGGGCCTTGTCTCCTTACCGAAGTTGTGCTCGATCCGGAGGGCTAGAAATTATAAGGAAGAAAGACGAGAGTAATTAATATGTGTACATATATACCAAAACAATGGATGCATCAATTAACTAGTCAGCACGGGCTTAACTAATATATATATATATATACCTGGCCGGACTCGGTTCGGTCACCGGAGCAGTCAGCACGGTCTCCTTCTGCTTGTACCTCCATTGTGTCACCGGAGCCATCATGAACATAGTCCTCTTCTTGTACCGGCATTAATGGGTGAAGCCATCAGGAACATAGCCCTCTTCTTCACCCAGTCCATTGTCGTTGAGAAATGACGCAACTTCATCACTTCCTTGTGCGATTATGTGCCCCAACATCGCTTCGCTTTCTTCGCCTGGAGTGCTCCATAGTTTACTGCAAATACTTACAACATGTCAATTATTATTCAAACATGGTACAGATGGATATATATATATATATATATATATATATATATATATATATATATATATATATATATATATTAGTGGCAAACGTAGTACTAGCTAGCTAATCACAATAAGGAATCATGTTAGTTTGGGTGGCCTCAAGAGAGTTAATTTGTCGGGTAGGGGTGCTTGTGAGGGGGGTAGTAGACAAAAATCGTTTTCTCTCTTGGTTTTGGGGTCGCCTCGACACAAGGCTTAATGGGTTATTTAGGGTGGCCTCGAGAGAGTTAATTTGTCGGGTAGGGGCGCGGCGGGAGGGGGTAGGAGACCAACATCATTTTCTCTCTAGGGTTTGGGGTCGCCTCGACACAACGCTTCAAGGGTTAATTAGGGTGGCCTCGAGAGAGTTAATTTTTCGGGTAGGGGCGCGGCGGGAGGGGGTAGGAGACCAACATCGTTTTCTCTCTAGGGTTTGGGTGTCCCCGAGAGTTTTGGTCGAGCGAGAGGGCCGAGAGGGGGGTGCTGCCGTTGTATAAGTTATCACGGTCGAGAGGGGGTATATATATCGACCGCCCCTCATGTTGAAGTTTCTTCTTTCTCCTCTATTCCTTTCTTCTTCTTCTACTCTTCTTTTTCTTCTTCTTGCGAGAAAGGAAAATAAGGAAAAGGAAGAAAAGAGGAAGAAGAAAAAAAAAGAAAAAAAAGAAGAAAAAAAAAGAGGAGAAGAAGAAAGGAATAGAGGAGAAGAAGAAAAATTATTTTTCTTCTTCTCCTCTATTCCTTTCTTCTTCTCCTCTTCTTTTTTCCTCTTCTTATTTATTTCTCCTCTTCTTCCTCTCCTCTTCTTCTCCTTTCTTCCTCTTCTAATTTCCTTTTTCCTCTCATTCTTTTAGTATTGCTTGTTTTAAAAAAAATGTTCAAATAGAAAATTTTGAAAAAAAACAAACGTTTTGCCTAATGCATTGTTCATATGAATATACAAACATTTGCATATTCTACAATAATTAATATCACCAAAAAAATCTATGAACAGAAAAAAAAACCCTAACTTTTCTAAAAATCTATCTTTTGCATATATGAAAGCATTAATACACATATGAACAAAAAATACATATATGAACAAAAACATGCTCTGAACAATTTTTGAACATCTACATACACATATATAGCCACATACATACACATATACATTATATATATATATGAACAAAAAACTAATTAAACTAATAAAAATAAAAAACCAGAGCAGTGCGGTGCGGCTCACAGCATGACAGTGGGCGGCGAGATGACGATGGCGGCAGTGGGCGGCGAGGCGCGCACTTGTGGGCGGAGACAGGCGAGGCTCAGGCGCCGGGCCTGGGACGGGCGCTGGCTCGGGAGGCCGGGCGACGAGGACAGCGAGCTCGGGAGGCAGCGACGAGGACGGGCGCGGCTCGGTGAGGCGACAACTTGGCGGCGGCGGCGACAGCGAGGTGGAGCAACTGGCGGCGTCGAGGAGGGTCGGCGTCGTCGGGCAACTGGCGATGGGATTCTGAAATTTTGCAAAGTGTTTGCTTATATAGCAAAGGCATTGGTCCCGGTTCGTGAAACCAACGGGACTAATGCACTTTAGTCGGTTGGTGCCACCAACCGACCAAAGGCCTCCTTTTCGGCAGCCCAAAGGGCGGGAAGCGGCGGCCTTTGGTACCGGGTTGGTGCCACGAACCGATAGCAATGCCTCTTTAGTCGGTTGGTGCCACCAACCGGGACCAAAGGCCCTGTGCGCCAGCCACATCGCCAAAGTTTAGTCCCACCTCGCTAGTTGAGAGGGCGTGCGATGGTTTATAATCCCCACCGCCGCACTCCATCTCGAGCTCCTCTCCACCACAAAGCTTTCGGGCCTACTTGCTATGCTTTGCTGGTGGGCCTTACGGGCCTCTGCGGGCTGAATCTGACCCATAGTAGGGTTTCTAGTCGTATTTAGGCCGTGGGCCCGATGGGAGGCATTTTTTGTTTTCTTTACTTATTTTTGCTATTTTATTTTTTCCAGTTTTTTGTTTTGTTTTCTGCATTATTTATTTTCTTTTTGTTTTGCTTTTTTTAATTCTTTTTCCTTTTAGTTTTACTGAAAATTATAAACTTTTCTCGTTAGTGCCATTAGTTTTCGAGGAGGCATTTTTTTTGTTTTCTTTACTTATTTTTGCTATTTTATTTTTTTTCCAGTTTTTTTGTTTTGTTTTCTGCATTATTTTTTTTGCTTTATTTTTTAATTCTTTTTTCTTTTAGTTTTACGAAAATTATAAACTTTCTGTTAGTGCCATTAGTTTTCAAATTTGAAAACACTTTTTTTGTTTTTTGCTTTATTTATTTTATTTTGTTTCTACTTACAATAAAATACTTATTGTTGCTATTTTTAATTATTATGAGGGCCGAACCATAAGACATTAAAGCATTTCAAATGAACTCTGAAAAAGTTGAAAGTTGGCATGGTATCATAAATTGACCCACGTAGCATGTGCATGTACAAAACGGACAATGGTATCATACTCGTCAGTTACAAATTTGGCATGGTATCATCATAATAGTTGCGGGAGAAAGTCTTCACTTTTTCTTCGCTTGTGTCATTTGCTTATTGCACCGTAACCATGGATAATGTTCATCGTTTATCAGGATGCTGGGGTCAGCCTTGACATTAAAGGGAGGAATTTCATGAAACTTTTCATAATCTTCAGACATATGTCATCTTGTCCTCCACTCCCACGATGTCCCTTTTTCCTGAAAGAACTATGTGGCGCTTTGGCTCATCGTATGATGTATTCGCTTCCTTATCTTTTCTCTTTTTCGGTCTGGTAGACATGTCCTTCACATAGATAACTTGTGCCACATCATTGGCTAGGACGAACGGTTCGTCAGTGTACCCAAGATTTTTCAGATCCACTGTTGTCATTCCGTCTTTGTGGGTCTACACGTACACCGCCTCTGACAGATTGACCCATTTGCACTTAAACAAAGGGACCTTAAAATCGTGTCCGTAGTCAAGTTCCCATATGTCCACTATGTAACCATAATATGTGTCCTTTCCCTCTCGGTTGTTGCATCAAAGCGGACACCGCTGTTTTGGTTGGTGCACTTTTGATCTTGGTCAATCGTGTAAAATGTATTCCCATTTATCTCGTATCCTTTCCAAATCAATACAGTCAAAGATGGTCCCCTGGACAATGAGTACAGCTCATCACAAACAGTGTTGTCACCTCTGATACGTGCTTCCAACCAACTGCTGAAAGTCCTGATGTGTTCACATGTAATCCAGTCGTCGCCTTTGCCCGGGGTGTTTGGAGCGCAGACTGTTCTTGTGTTCATCGACATACGGGTCACCAAGGTAGAGTTCTCAGAGAACTGTAGTGTGCTTGAGACCAAGAATATCCGTCCCTGCATATTATTGAGTCCCTTCCAAGCGTGCCTTTTCCAGTCAGTCTCCTCTCATACCGCGATTTAGGGAGACCTATCTTCTTAAGGCCAGGAATGAAGTCAACACAAAACCCGATGACATCCTCTGTTTGATGGCCCATGGAGATGCTTCCTTCTGGCCTAGCGCGGTTACGGACATATTTCTTTAGGACTCCCATGAACCTCTCAAAGGGGTACATATTGTGTAGAAATACGGGGCCCAGAATGGCACTCTCGTCAACTAGATGAACTAGGACGTGCGTCATGATATTGAAGAAGGATGGTGGGAACACCAGCTCAAAACTGACAAGACATTGCACCACATCAGTCCTTAGCCTTGGTATGATTTCTGGATCGATCACCTTCTGAGAGATTGCATTGAGGAATGCACATAGCTTCACAATGGCTAATCAGACATTTTCCGGTAGAGGCCCCCTCAATGCAACCAGAAGCAGTTGTGTCATAATCACGTGACAGTCATGAGACTTTAGGTTCTGGAACTTTTTGTCTGGCATATTTATTATTCCCTTTATATTCGACGAGAAGCCAGTCGGGACCTTCATACTGAGCAGGCATTCAAAGAAGATTTCTTTCTCTTCTTTCGTAAGAGCGTAGCTGGCAGGAGGCATGCCCTCTTTTTCGTGCAAGCGTTGCAGGTCCTCCGTGCCTCAGGTGTATCTTTTGTCTTCCCATACACGCCCAAGAAGCCTAGCAGGTTCACGCAAAGGTTCTTCATCACGTGCATCACGTCGATCGAAGAGCGGACCTCTAGGTCTTTCCAGTAGGGTAGGTCCCAAAATATAAATTTCTTCTTCCACATGGGTGCGTGATTCTCAGCGTCATTAGGAACAGCTAGTCCGCCGGGACCATTTTCAAAGATTACGTGTAAATCATTGACCATAGCAAGTACGTGATCACCGGTACGCATGGTGGGCTTCTTCCGGTGATCTGCCTCGCCTTTGAAATGCTTGCCTTTCTTTCGACATTGATGGTTGGTCGGAAGAAATCGACGATGGCCCAGGTACACATTCTTCCTGCAGCTTGCCAGGTATATACTATCGGTGTCAAGTAAACAGTGTGTGCATGCGTGGTATCCCTTGTTTGTCTGTCCTGAAAGGTTACTGAGAGCGGGCCAATCGTTGATGGTCACGAACAGCAACGCCTTTAGGTTAAACTCCTTCTGTTTGTGCTCATCCCACGTACGTACACCGTTTTCATTCCACAACTGTAAAAAATCATTACAAAACATCATGAACAGCAACCGTACATCCATTGTCGGTTCATCTGCGTGCATTATATATAATTAAGTGTGTCAAAAATCATTACAAAACATCATGAATAGATAATTAAGTGACCAAATTAATAGAAGTTCATCATCACATTAAAAACCAAAGTACATACATAGTTCTCATCTAACAACATAAAGCTCTGCAGGGCATCTAAATTAATTAAACCATACACTGAAACTATGTAAAACATTTCAATGCGAAAACAAATGCGATCATAATCGCAACCAATGTAACAACTGATCCAACGACATAATGATACCAAGCCTCGGTATGAATGACATATTTTCTAATCTTTCTAATCTTCAAGCTTAATTGCATCCATCTTGATCTTGTGATCATCGCATTTACATCCGCAACATGCAACTCCAATATCATCTTCTCCTCCTCAATTTTTCTAATTTTTCCTTCAACAAATTGTTTTCTTCTTCAACTAAATTTAACCTCTCGACAATAGGGTCGGTTGGAATTTCTGGTTCAACAACCTCCTGGATAAATAAAATCTATGTCACGTTGGTCGGCATAATTGTCATAAACAATAAATGAACCACTAGTTATGAAAATATAATATATATATACCACATCCGAATCATAAACAGGACGAGGGCCGACGGGGACGGATACCAAAACCATCGCACTATATAAGATGCAATAATAAAAGTAAGAAAATTATACAAGTATCTATATAAACATACAAGTAAGAATTTTTTTTTCCTTTCAGAAAGAAGATAAGAACAAGAGGCTCACCACGGTGGTGCCGGCGACGAGATCGGGCGCAGGCGATCGGCAGTGAAGACGGGGACGGGACGTGACGGACCGCTAAACCTAGACAAATATTAAGGAAAATGGAGCTTGGAGGTCGAGCTTGGAGAGGAGAAAGCTTAAATAGTGTGGCTCGGGCATTCCATCGAACACCTCGTGTGCATAGGAGGTGAGCTAGAGCACCGCAAAGCTCTCTCCTCGCCGGCCACGAAAAACAGAGCACTGGGAGTGCTCGTCATGGCGAGGGTATATATAGGCAACTAATTGGTCCCGATTGGTGACTTGAACCGACTAAAGGGCGCATTTGGTCCCGGTTCAAGCCACCAACCGGACCAATGGTAATGAGCAGGCGAGCCCATTGGTCCCAGTTCGTCCCACCAACCGGGACCAAAAGGTCCGGACGAACCGGGACCAATGGCCCACGTGGCCCGGCCGGCATCCGGGGCTCACGAACCGGGTCCAATGCCCCCATTGGTCCCGGTTCTGGATTGAACCGGGACTAATGGGCTGGACTGGCCTGGACCATTGGCCCCTTTTCTACTAGTGATTGCAGTGCCCTCTTATCTTCTCTGTTCCTAATGGACGAGTTGGTTGAATAGTCTCACCATTTTCGTCTGGGTTTTTTTCGTCCGCTCCCACCACCTCTTTGACCCGAAAAAAACCCGACCCGCAGTTGTTCGCATCATTCCTCTCGTCTCCACTCTCTCTCTCTCTCGTCTAAAATCTCCGCCGCCCCTGCCTCTGATTCTGGCCAACGCCATCCGGCTCTCGCGTCGGCCACCATGCGGACGAGGCGCAACCGCACACGCCGCCGCCGATCCGGGGACGCCTCCGCGACGCCGGCAACCGCCGCCGCCGCCGTCGCGGATCACCAGGACGCCGCCCCCGCCGGCGCTTCGGATACGTCGCGGATCTGCAGCCCACCATCTTTGCCCGCCTGCGCCGCCCACCGTCTTCGCCCGCCTGCTGCCGCCCCTTCGCCCGACCTTCCTCCACCGGTGAGGCCTACCCACTTCCAGATTTTTCGTTCGTAGGTATCTGTATCTTCCTTTCCTTTTCCCGCCTTCGCTTGATCTGGATTCAGAGGAGGGGTTGCTTCCCGTTCCGTCCCTTCCATCCAGAGAAGGAGCGCGGCGGTGGCGCTGGCCTAAGCAGCTGCAGAGGAAGAGGTGTGCTCGTGGCGCTGTCCGGTAGAAACGAGGTCGGTGTGCAAAAGGACGGAGCCCCGCTACTATGGTGGTTGACCAACCAAGATAGAATTTGGTCGTATTGTCCCTTGCGCCGGCGATGGAAGATAAAGAGATAGGAGAAAACCCAACCACGTGGAGAGGCGCCTTGTCCCCGGCAGATTGCACGCATAGAAGCCTTGGGGAGGCAGGGAGTGGAGGGACAGGACCATGACGATGGAGGAGCAGCACCGCGACAAGGTACACGCATAGAGCGGCCACTGTCGTCAAGTCCCCGCATTGACTGGGGCTCGTCGCTCTGTGATGGTGTCAACTTCTCCTTAACAGCCTGCTTGTTGCTCCCTTCTGATCATCACATTAGGGATCAAGGTTTGCTAATTGTGGTTTTAACTTGCCACAGACATTGTACGTAATTGATGTTTTTAAACATGTATTATGTGTTGGGTTTATTCACCTGCTTTTTCTTAGTTATTTTGTTCAGGTTGCGATCTTCAACCTCCCGTTCCACCCCATCTGCTTGGATTGGCTAGGAAAGCACAGTGGCAACTGGCAAGTAAGCATATCTTAAGCGCTGAACGCTTGAACATCAGCTTATCTATTCTTGGAGATCTTCTTACTTTCTGAATTTTTGAAATATTCTTCCGTTCTGAATATGTGTGCTCACTTTGATCTACCTACTACGTTAGGTATGTGTAACGGGGCTGGTCCCTAATATGATACTGGTGACTGGTCTATGAGGCATCTGCCGGGGGTATTTTGATGTAAGTGGTCTTACTATCTTAGGCAACCTAACTTATTTTGCTTCCAAAAATCTGCAATATTATTTTAGGCAACCTCTTTCTGAACATGATCAATGACGCGCAATGTTATGCTGACTATCGTTAGTGATTTAAGTTCATAATATAATTCAGTCAGAGGAGGTTTAAACTGCTCATTGTCATGCTGTAGTAGTTAACTTTGCTTTTTTTACAGATATATCGACATAATATGATCATTACTTCTTGATAATAGTTTCATGATGAAGTTCATACATTTAAACAAGCTTAACTTATACAGCGAGGCTCGCGTATGATTCTACTTGCTTGTGTAAACCAAAGTAACATTCCTGAAAAGAAAACACCAAGGTAACGTCCTTGCTCTTCTTTATACTAGCAAGAATTTGACACATACTATCATCATTTTCTTGTCCGGAAGTTAATCCTCTTGCCCAACACACTGCGAGACTCAACCACATGATTTTTGCTGCGTAAGGAGGGAGAATCATGTTGCCCATGATATACTTACAACTATGAACTGTGTTGCAAGAGCTCTAAAGTAGGTTGACACTTTGGAATATTAATGCACTTATAAATATAAATAAGAGGTTGTCCTAAAATACCTAGCATATGGATTGTAGTTTCAGTAAAGAGGCAACACATAACAGTTTGGTGATCTAATTTATGGTTTGACCATGTATCACGCCAGAAATTATCTGTAGATAATGTTTTTTTTTTCTAATTTGAAGACGTGTTCGCTTTTTTCCTCGATTTGGTTTTATGTATTTTTTTTCCTATATGACTTCGAATTGTTGTAGCAGACATCCGTAGATTAAACAGATAATCTGACAATGCTCTTTGTGAAGGCCAACCTGATGCTTATCTTTGTTTGTGTGCTACCTTTAGTTTGAAGATTCTGGTGCCCCATCTACGTAACAGATCATTCCTAAATGTTTGCAACTCTGAGCTTCAATATTCATTCAAGTTCTGGTTTCTTTCAGGTTTGTAATTTTAAATGGCTCCTGGGAGTCGGCAGATATTCATTTTTGCATATGAGCTATTTAGAAGAATATCTCATCGCTCAATATATTCTAATGAGTCGGCGGATATTCATTTTTGCATATGAGCACTAAAGTAGGTTGGCAGTTTGGAATATTAATGCACTTATAAAATAAGAGGTTGTTCTAAAATACCTAGCATATGGATTGTAGTTTGAGTAAAGAGGCAACACTTAACAGTTTGGTGATCTAATTTATGGTTTGACCGTGTATCATGCTAGAAATTATATGTAGATATTTTTTTCCTAATTTGAAGATGTGTTCGCTTTTTTTCCTCGATCTGGTTTTATGTATTTTTTCCTATATTACTTCGAATTGTTGTAGATGATGGGAGTCGGAGATTAAACTATAATCTGATGATGCTCTGTGTGAAGGCCAACCTGACGCTTATCTTTGTTTGTGTGCTACCTTTAGTTTGAAGATTCTGGTGCCCCATCTAATGTTTGCAACTTTGAGCTTCAATATTCATTCAAGTTCTGGTTTCTTCCAGGTTTGTAATTTTTAATGGCTCATGGGAGTCGGCAGATATTCCTTTTTTGCATATGAGCTATTTAGAAGAATATCTCATCGCTCAATATATTCTAATGAGTCTTGCATATATTCTAATTCCTTATCATCTTCTACAGTGGGATGACTCAGAATTGTCTGGAACATGGAATTTCAGCTATTGAACTATGTCATCAGTATGACAACCTGATAAGAGGCGACTTCTATAATGATGTTGATGAATTTGAGGAGGAAATTTAAGCAACTATGCCATTCTTGATGAGGTACCAACTATCTGGAATTTTAATACCTTGTACTGCGGATGCTCCTATACCATTACGGTCTCCTTTTCCTCTGAGCAGAACAGTGAAGGTTAGTCTTGTGCATCAAGGATTGGATGGTGTTGAGAAATATGAGAGGCGATGGTGGATGGTAGTTACTGTTGTAGTGTCGCTTATCATACAATAGTCAAAGTTGTGGTTTATCATAATGTAGTTGAAGATTAGTACAAACAGAAGCTGTTTGGCAATCTGTAGTTTCTGACTGCAAGGGATGCAGCAAAATGAATCCTCGATAGTCAGTACAAGGTTTCTTGAGTAAAGATTAGTGTGTGTAAACTTTGTATCTTTAGCTCTCTAAATAAAAGCCTCGATTGTTAACATGGTTTATCATGATATGTTTGGAGCTTAGAAGGCTTCGACACACTGATGTTTATCAAGATGAGTCTGAAACATGCTTTGATCCCAATGAGAACATTTATTTGTATTTTTTGTGCAGGAATGGACATTATTAGTAAATTTTTTGCGTGAAATGCACACTTAGCACTGAGACGGTAGGCTGCGGCATACAATGATTCATGACCTTGCTAGAGGTAAAAGAATTGCCCCTTGCCATGTCACTGATGACACATGAGAGGCACGGGTGTTAGAGTACGTAATGGGCCTAATGGGCCCATTAATCTTAGGGTTAATTAGAGATAAGGGTTGCTTGTTTAGGGGTCAAGTAAGCCTTGCTTGGGAGTCAAGTAAACCTCTCTATATAAAGAGAGGAGATGTATCAATCTAATCAAGCAAGAATTAAGAAGGAAATCCCTTCCCTTTTGCCCGTATGCGGTTTCCCTCGCGAGCGGCAGGCATGTTGTTTTCCCCGCGGGCAGCGACCTCAAAATCTGCGACATCGGCGGTTGGGGGGGCGCATCCCTCCTCGTCATTCTCCATCGCAAGCCCTCCACTCTTCCCTGTGCCGTACAGACCAACAGCCATCCAGCTGGGAGAAGGCAGGGTGTCACCGACAGGAGCGTACCGCGTAGCACCACTGCTTTCCGCCGCCGGCCGCCGCGAGGGCGCCTCTACTGGTCACTCTTGCAACCACTTCTAGGTGGCCATACACATGCACTCCTTTGGTCCAGGTGGTGTTCATGGGATCCAGGTGGTTGTACACGTGCACGTCCAACGTGCGGATGGTGTCCACTTTTTGTTGAGGGGTCCAAAATAAAGCGTCTCGGTCCATTTCAGGTTGAGAGTCATAAAACAAGCCGAGATGTAAAAGGCTTGTTTTTAGGTGTTAGGTTTGTGTTGCGTCGAGTCATGATTATAAGTTGGTTAGGCTGCAGCTCGAGGACAAGCTGCATGTCCAGGTGGGGTGTAGTGTTAGAGTACGTAATGGGCCTAATGGGCCCATTAGTCTTAGGGTTAATTAGAGATAAGGGTTGCTTGCTTAGGGGTCAAGTAAGCCTTGCTTGGGAGTCAAGTAAACCTCTTTATATAAAGAGAGGAGATGTATCAATCTAATCAAGCAAGAATTAAGAAGGAAATCCCTTCCCTCTTGCCTGGCCGTGGGCAAAAGGCCCCCGGCCGGCCCTCTCACGCCCTCCTTCTAGCAGTGCCATAACAATTTCACGCCCTCCTTCTAGCAGCGCCATAACAACGGGATAAAAGGATTCGAGTGAGGGGTGCTGGAGGTCGGTGGCACGGGAGACTGTAGGGTTTAGAGGGATGGCATGTTGACGATGGTGATGGAGGCGTGACTTGAATAGGGGAAGGCGAGGTGGCGTGCGTGAGCACTCGTCAACTGCGGGTGGTGGTGGCGGGCGGCTAGGTAGGGAGAGGTGGGCGCTTCAATAGGGTGGACAGAAAAAGGTTACGGATTAGAGTGCGGCTAAGCAGAAGGTCGAAGGCGTCGGATATGGTGATAGGTTGAAGGGATGGACGACGACGCCAGCTAAGGCAGTGACTCGGGCAAGGGGCAGCCAGGCGGTGCACGTCAACATCCGTGAGTCATGGGTGACACTGGTTGGTTGTTAGAGCATCTCTAGCCGTTCGGCCCCCCAGGCGTCTGAAATATCGTCGTCTAGGGGCACGCCGGTGTTATTTTAGGCGTGGGGCCGGTCGGATTCCCAACCACCGCCTCAAGTCGAACCCAGGCGCCGTCCTTTTGAAAAGTAAACTCGGCCAAACAGGACAAAATTCGGTCAAATTTGACACATTTCATTGATTTTTTTACATAAAAACTTCAAAACACAATTAAAAACTACAAACATAATTAAAAACTACTGTGTCGCCTTCTGCCGCACCTCCAACAGGCTGAAGAACGCGCCGAAGGCGTTGTAGTCATCGCCGTCGTCGTCGGCCTCCTTCTTCACGCCGCCGCCGTCCTTTCTACACCCCTCGCCTGTGTCGCCTTGGCGGACGGGTTTGGTTGTCGGCGGAGGTGCGTTGTCGTCACTGTCCTCGAGGATGATGACGCCGCCCACATTGTCCTCGAGGGCGCGGCGCTGGCGTTCTGTCTCCAGTTTGATGTAGTCCTCGCGCGCCCACTTGAGCGCGGCCTAGTCAGCGGCGGCGGCCAAGTCGTTATGCTCGCTCTTCACGGCGACCAGCCTCGGCTCCATCTTCGGCTTGACGAGGCGGGAGGAAGAGGAGTCACAGCCGCCCTTGTTGATGACAAGGGTGCCGCCGCGGGTGCGCCACTATAGCGACGTCTCCACGGGCTTGGCCTTGACGCTGGCGAGCGCCGGCGATCCGGACGAGTGGGAGTGGGAGGAGGAGGACCCACCCGCCATGCGCCGCGGCAACCAAATGACGACGCCGCTCCGGCGGGGGACAGGCACCAGGGCCAACGAGTATTGCAGAGGCGGCTGGTTGTCGTCCTCGAGGTAGCTCGAGCACGAAGTGCATCGTCCGCCCGGGGACGCCCCACCACAGGCGGCGGCCGCCGGTGTTGTGGCTCCACCTCACCGGCGTGTTGTTGGTGGATGCGAGCTGCTCCTCGTGGCGGCCTTGGAAGTACGCTGCCCAGCTGGCGTGGTTGTTAGCGGCGTACTCCGGGCGGGCGCGCACGTCCTCCGGCAGGGAGGCCCGGACGGGCTCGATCTCGTCGTGGAAGTACGCGGGGGGACTGGGACGCCTCCGGCGCTGAGCCTCCACCGCCCCAGCGCACGCATGTCAGGCGGCGCCGGGTAGTTGGCCTGGTGGAGGAGGTGTGCCTCCCACTCGTGTAGGGTGCGACGGACGAAGCCGTTGGCCGCCGCATCGTTGCCAGAGAAATGCTCACTCATCGGAGGACGTAGACTCGGTGGTTGGTGTCGGGGAGAGAGAGGGACAGTGGGCGAAGGAGAGTGTCTACCGGCGAGGAAGGGGTGGCTTTTTATAGCCGCCGGGGGGGTGGTAGACGTGTGTGTACGCGTGGCAGAAGGTGGACGCCGCGTCGCCGGGTCTTCATTGCGCCGCCCGTGGGGAATCAACGGAAGGTTGACCGGCGACAACCTTGGCATCGATTCCCCGCGGGAAACGAGGTGCTGAGGAAGACGAGACGCGGCTGGTCAGTGACTCGGTGGGCCCGCCGTTCTTTCGAGCCAAAAACGCTTCCCCCTGTGCCCTCGGGCACCCCCCCCCCCAGTGCATCGGGTTCGTCCTGGGTTCGCCGACGCCAATTTAGGCCCTAACCGGCAAAATTTGGGCTTCTGGGGGCGCTACTGGGCCGATTTCTAGACACCGGCGGTAAAAGAACGCCTTCGGTGGGGGGGGGGGGGGGCGAGTGGAGATGCTCTTAGGCAGGGAGAGTTAGGCGAGTTGATAGGGTAGAGGAAGAAAACGGGCAGCGGGGTGAGAAATAATTAAAAAAGTAGTAGCAGCGAGTAAATTCGAATGACACTGGTTTATGTTTTCTAGCTAACCGACACAGAGATGCTTCTTTAAAATTGTGTTGTCTAACTCATATTATGACAAATCTCACAAGGTTAAAATATCAATAATTTTCTGGTCGCAAATGGGAAATAGTATCCTCGCATAGTAGATGATATTTTGGGGATTTTTTTGCTGGATTAGGAACTCCCTATTCTGTACACCTTCTCTAACCCATTATGTCTACAGGGGCGTTACATGCTAATTGCAACTACATGCTGCAGTAATTTGTTTGCACAATCCATCGTAAACAATCAAAGAAATAGAAGAAAATAGGTGAAACTACGTTCGAGATATCTATTTGAATAGAGAGACAAGGAAGAATGTAACTTATGAGGGTCGCTCCCATCGTCTACTTATATGTCATTTGATTATCTGTTTGCTTAATACACCTATTATCAGCATCGAGACATAAATTATGTGTTATTGCCCGTAGCAACATACAGGCATTCAACTAGTATATATATACTAATATATATATAAGAGGGCACTGCAATGTAGCACTACATTGGCCATAAGATTCCTACACCATGTAATGATTATTAATAAATCTGTTGGGAAAAAATGCAGCAAATGAATACTGGATGTACAAGTATATGCCACTGGTGGAAAAAAGGCCTTTGGTCGCGGTTCGCAACTGCCATTAGTCGCGGTTGGGCAACCGCGACCAAATAAGCGCGACTAATGCCCCCCACCTTTAGTCGCGGCTGCTTAAGAACCGCGACTAACGGCCCGTCCACGTGGGCGCCAAAGGTTGCCGGGCGGAGGACCTTTAGTCGCGGTTCTTCTCGCCAACCGCGACTAAAGGCCGCCAGTGTTTAGGGTTTTAGCCCCCCCTAAACCTGTTTTCTGTTTAATTTGTATTGTTTTATTTCTTTTGTGCTTTATTTTAATTTTGAAGGAGTTTCCCGCCACCACCGCCACTTATCCATTGCCGGGCGAGGGAGGCGGTGCTGTGGGCGAGGGAGGCCGGTCGGCGGGCGTTGAGGGCGAAGCGAGCGAGGCGGCAAGACGAGGCCGGGCGAAGCGAGGCGGGCGCGCTGCTGGGCGAGGGAGGCCGGTCAGGCTGAGGGCGGGCGAGCGAGGCGGCAAGACCGAGGCCCGGCGGCGCGCTGCTGTAGGCGAGGGCGACGGCGGCGGCGGCCGAGGGCGAGGGCGACGGGCGGCGTCGAGGGCGAGGGCGACGGCGGGCGCCGAGGGCGCGGCAGAGACGAACAAAGCGAGAATCGGAATCGGAGAAGACGAGAATGGCTCCAAATGGCTAAGTGTTGGCTGCTTTGGATGGGTATATATAGGGAGGGCTTTAGTTGCGGTTGGCACAGCAAACCGTGACTAAAGTGCCGAAAACCTTTAGTCGCGGTTGTCTGGCAAACGCGACTAAAGACCTCACGCGCGCGCCACCGGCGCCACAGGCCCGAGCCTTTGGTCGCGGTTCACCTCCAGAACCGCGACTAAAGGTCCCATTAGTCGCGGTTCCTACAGCTTCGCGACTTATGGGGCTGGACGGAAGCCTGTTTTTCCACCAGTGTGCACGGTTAAGCAACTAGCACGTTCCATTCCGGAGCAAACTAAAGTACTAAACCATGGAATGCAAATACAGTGCAAGATGGCAATGAGAACGAATGGTGACTGGGGAGAGCATGATGCATTCGCTTTAACAGATCAGTCATTTTTACACATTAGATATAAAGCATTTTGTTCTCGGTCATTTTTATCTTCACTGGTTCTTCCTACCTACATCCTGCAATAAAATGAAAAGGCAGGGGGTATCTGCAAAAGTTCCACGACGACCGGTCCGGCCACCTGGCTGTCAAGTGTTGTGCTGCGATAGCCCCAGGACCAAATTGTCACATCCAGTGCAAGTTGGGGTATGGAGGAGTGCAGTTTTGCAAGTTTGGGACTAAGTCATCACATTATGTACAAGTTGAGGTACCTAGGGTGCTTTTAACTCTATATAGTTTGGTCAAAGTCAAAGTTTGTAAAGTTTGACTAACTTTATACTCCCTTTCTCCGGAAAAACTTGTTTCTCAAATGAATGTATCTAGCACCGAATTAGTGCTAGATACATCCATTTGGGGAACAAGCTTGGGACAAGCTTTTCCAGACGAAGGGAGTATTAAAAAATATCAATATTCACAATATGAAATCAATATTATCAGATGCGTCATGAAACGATTTTCAAAATAAATAGTTTTAGTATTGTAGATGTTCATATTTTTTGTTATAAATTTTCTCAAACTTTGTGTAGTTTGACTTTCACCAAATTTTATGCGCGGCGTAAAAAGAAATGGAGGGAGTACTGATCACGCATGCTGCATTCTAGCAGTGCTCACCAAATACTCGTCGCATGTAAGATAGGGCCTAATAGTCAGCTAATCACTGGTCAGCTAATCATTAGTCCAAGCTCATCCAAACAGGGCCGTATGTACAAGAAATAGGAAACTCCTTGAGAGAAGAAAGCGGGTCATGTATTAATAGTGAAGACCTAACTACTAGTACATGAGTAGGTTGAGAGCCCAGTTACAAAGATCCATACAACCAGCAATTGGCTATATTATTAGCCTTGCTTTGATGGAGGATCAAAAACTAAAACTAAAACACACACAAACAACAATATTTTTTTTAACGCAGCAGTGTGATTTGATATTCATGCAGTGGAAATGAGTGTATTAGTGGACAAGCGAGGTAGGTTAGTACCAATGCAACTTGGTGTTGTGTTTACTTAGGCGCATTAAGCTATGTTAGCCTGTCCTTCTGTCCACATCCAATGGAGGACTTGGTCATCAAATGCTGACAATATATAATGTGGTTGATGTGAAACTTTGGTTGTAAATAAAACATTGAATACAAATATGTTTACAGACTCTTGTGCTTATGTCGGAAAACACTAGGGCCCTGCTTGGAATGGGTGTAAATTTTTACACTTGTATTTATATTACAGGTGTAAATTAACGGTCACCTCTAGGTTCCTGCCTGGAATGAAAACGACATGATGAGATCTGTATCCTAAACTAGCCAGAAACGAGATGAAACGCTAATCCAATCGGGGGATCGTAGAATCCTATGCTTATGCTTTTGTTTTATGGTGGAACACTAGGCATGTGATGTATATATATTGTCCGACTTCTCACTCGATCGTCCACCAAATTGATCGCTCATTCTTTTCTGCAACGTTCAAAAACTTCCCAAAAAAAATAACCAATGGCGCCTTCAGAAAAGAATCTTTGTGCGATCGTGCTCCTAATTGTTATTGTGGCCGCCGGTATGTATGTGCACATGTATAAAGTATAAGTGAATTGTCTGTATCTCTCCTAGCATCTTAAGTCGTTTTGGCGTTAAATTGGATGGTTCAGGCTACTTATATTAATATGTTGTTTTGGTTAATCTTTCGGCTAATTATAACCATGTTCTTGCATCGGTGTGCTAGTATGTTCAATGCCCTGCATGCACGCAGTCGACATCCATCGGATGCTCTTTGCACACACACCTAAGCATCAATTATTACAGACTGTGCCTTGGAGCCAATGGCTATGGTTGCAATCCAATACCTTTTCTGGCGCTTGTGACGACTTCAAATGCTACTGCTATTCCTACTGCTCGTATGAGATCATTGCTGGTGCTAGCACTCCGATCCAGTCATTAACTTAAATACAAATTATCCCTTCCTAGCTCTTATGTAATAATACATATATAACATTTTTTAATAAACAGGAGGGGTTACAACCCTTGCTATGATAGTTCTATATATATATATATATATATATATATATATATATATATATATATATATATATAATTAAAGAAAAGAGAGAAAACAGAAGATCATAAGGATCGATTACAAAAGGGCAGCTAGCCACTGCTCAGCTAGGGGTAAAGTAACCTTTCTTTTCTCTATCTATGGACTACCAAGGGATTTTTTTTTCGAAAACTGCTCGATATATATAATTAAAGAAAAGAGAGAAAACAGAAGATCATAAGGATCGATTACAAAAGGGCAGCTAGCCACTGCTCAACTAGGGGTAAAGTAACCTTTCTTTTCTCTATCTATGGACTACCAAGGGATTTTTTTTTTGAAAACTGCTCGACGGTCGTGCCAAGTTAGCTTAAAAAACATTCATTACTTGTGTTTGCCTAGTGGTACCTACCAGTAGTAGCTTACTTTTCTTGTTACAAATGAAATTGTTGGACTTGTGGATCAAAATAAATTTGACTTTTCTCGAGCACACACACACACACACACACACACACACACACACACACACACACACACACACACACACACACACACACACACACAAATTGTTGGACTTGTGGATCAAAATAAATTTGACTTCTCTGTTATTTCAATTTGAACTTCATCTTTTTATATTTTTATAGTAAAGAATTGTATTCGATTTTTATACGGAAAAATCGAACATCGAAATACAAGGTGAACCTCTCCGGATAGAGCACTTGAACTTCTAGCAACAAATTTTTTATTCTTTGCTTTTTTGTTCTTTTTCTCATACGAAAATGCAGACTATGTAGTACGTGAACTTTTGACAGTTATCAATCTGAACTTCTCTCGGTTACGTGAAAATATCTGAGTTTTTTCAATTTTTTGAACCTCTTTTGTGTATTTTTCTGGAAATGTGAAAATTGGAGTTTTTTAGTAAATGTCAAATTTCTTGGTTATTTCAAACCGAACTTCTTGGTTTATTCATTAGTAACGGGAAAAATTTGAGTTTTTTCAATAAATATTCAACTTCTCCGTTTTTTAAATATACCTTCTTGGTTTATTATTTAGTAACGAGGAAAATCCGAGTTTTTCATATACATTGTACTATTCTATTTTTTTAAATTGAACTTCTTGTTTTTTTCAATTTGGATTTCTTGGTGTTATTCATTAGTAACGGTTCAAGTCTTAGTTATGTGAAAAACATCAAACCGCCGAATTATTTAAATTTGAAATTCTAGGGCTTTTTAAAAAACAGGAAAAATCTATTTTATATACTTTTTGAACTGCTTGTTTTTTTAACTTGACCTTCTTGGTATCTTAATAAATGTTGGACTTCTCCATTATTTAAGTTTGAGCCTCTAGGTTTTTTGTAGAAACGAGAAAAAAATCCATTTTCTCTACAAGCACAAGAACAAATAGTTGAACATCAAATTGATGATTTTATTTCTTCGGTAACAGGGAAAATCTAAGTCTTATATATATATTTTTATCTATCTACTATTTTGGATGTCTTGGTTTTATTTCTCTCATTTACGAAATATCATAGTTTTTCAGTAAACATGAAACTCTCCGCTCTTTTAATTTGAACTTCTAGGTTCTTTTAGAAATGGGGAAATCCATTTTTAGATAATTTTTGAACTTCTCTGTTTTTATAGTTTGACCTTCTCTATTTTTATAGCAAAAAATGTTATTGTTGCTTCATTTGAACTTCTTGATTTTTTGGAAATGGGAAAGTTCCAAAAAATTATAAACATTCAACTCATATGTTATTTTAATATGAACTTTTTGTCCTTTTTGACCCTTTTTTGTTTATTTTACAAACTGCAAGTGTGTTGTTCTTTTTGAACTTTTTTGTTTTTTAGTGTAAACAAAAATCTATAGCGTCACAAGAACAAATTAACAACAATCTTTCCGTCATTCTCATTTTGACATTTCCAGAAGAAAAAAAATGAGTGCAAGGACACAACCATAATAGAACAATTTTGGGAATGCGATCCGTATAGAAAAGACACTCGTTTATGGGAATTAAGGTACATTTTGTTTATACACTAAAAGTCGTGAATTGTATCTACCAGCCATTTTTTTATGCTTATCCTTTGCTACTTTGACCACCGCACATGCCCTCTGTTTCAATATCCCATGTAGTTTTTCTTTCTGTCGCATTGCACCCTTACGTTGAATGCCTTTTTTACCAAATTGCTGCTGCAGTACACACATATATAAGTAAATTTATTCCTATTTATATTGAACTGCTTTTTTTCTAGCAAACCGCTAGTAAACAACTTTTTGGACTGTTGTAATACACATAGAAAACTCAATACATTTTAAATGCTAAAACCGAAAAGATCACAGAATGGTTGAATACAGAATCATTCATTTTTTTCTATATAAATTTGATGAGCGAGCACAGACAATTTTCACTTTATCAGGAATAAGAATAAACACCCACATGGGTGGCCAAATGCTACCCATCTACAGTAGCACAACAAGTTGATTTCCCTAAATTTCTGTTAAATTACAGAATCTTCAGAACAACAACAGCAATAGCCAATAGTGACATCACGCACACACACAACATGCCGTCCACGGTCATCGCCATGCACACTGTTAGCTGATATCAGGATGTCATGTGTCGCTATAGTGAATCTATGATTCAACAAAGAGAAAGCCATGGAGAAATGCGCAAACGGAAGAGGGAGCGAGCAGGAACATAAAACTGAACTTTTATCTGGCAGGAGGCTGAACTTCTTTGAATCTAAAGACATACTGTAGTAGAAGAAGAGCAGCAGCAAACCAATCACTTTGTTCGTCCTTGTGTTGGGGGAAGCAACTAGGAGCACGCGGGGTAATGGATGCTGCTTCAAGGCAAGCTAGCTGCTTTTTCCATGAGAACATGGTAAGAGATGCCATCAGCACGCTGTTGTGCTGATCCTGCAGCCAAGCAGCCGTTCGATTGGAGGCCTGGACACCAACGCAAGCAAGGAGGAAGCCAAGGGAGGCTCAACTTGGACTGCACTACGGAAATCTGCTGATGCCGACCCGCGCTGCCTATCTTTCGAATAGTAGGAAGCCGGCGCAACTACCTGGCAGAGTCACCCGGACGCGTCTACTGCAGAACTGTAGGTCGAGTCCTTCTCTAGACGCAGGTCGAGGCCTCCTCTACCTGCAGGCCGACGCCTTCTCCATTTGCAGGCGGTGGCGATGGCAGAGGGCGGTGGTGGAGGTGGTCGGGGCGGTCGTTGGAGGCGAGGGCGGAGGTGGCTGGGGCGAAGAGTGGGCACGGAGGTGGGGCGGAGGGCAGTGGTGGAGACTATTGGGGCCAGGACGGCGGCGGCGGAGGTGGTCGGGGGGAGGAAGGCGGCGGAGGTCGTCGGCAAGAGGACGGTGGTGGCGGAGGTGGTCGGGGGGAGGACGGCGGCGGAGGTCGTCAGCGGGAGGACGGCGGCGGCGGAGGTGGTTGGGGCAGATGGCCTGGGCGTCCGGTAGCAACAAGATCCAGGCGATGCGCTGGACGGGCTAGGAGGGGCGGCGCGGTGCCGGCGGGGAGGGGCGGCGCGGGGCCGGCGGGGAGAGGCGGCGTAGTGCCGATGGGGAGGGGCAGCGCGGTGGCTTGGACGGGGAGGAGAAGGTCGTGGGCTGCGGTAATGGGCTGGTCGGGCTGTTTTTTTTCTCTGTTCGAGATCTCGGGAGCATCCCCTCGGCCCCTATATAGCCGCTTCCTGATCCAAATAACTATTCTAATCCTGACATTAGAATACACACACATATATATATATATATATATATATATATATATATATATATATATATATATATATATATATATAGGAAAATCCATCCTACCACCCGGTAGCATTTACATATCTCATATACTACCAAGTGGTACTTATATATACTATTTTATTATTTTAAATATGTTCATATACTATATCTAAGATATTTAAAAGCAAGTTACGTGAAAAAATTGCATATGAGCCCATAGTTTTTGTTATATTTATGAAATACGTACTTATTTGTACGTAAAAAAGAGCAGAGTCAAAAAATGGTACATACTAACTAAAAATTAGTATATATACTACCTAATCATTGTTATATACTACATACTACACATACATACTCTCGGTTTCGACAGATACTACATACAACATACAAAACGCAAGTGGTGGTAACTACCACTGCTTGTAGGAAACATTTGTCCTATATATATATATATATATATATATATATATATATATATATATATATATCATACTTCAATTACATTTGGAATTCAACTAGTTACATTCTATTGATTCACTACGTAAAATTTGACAAAAAAAATAGAAATATAGGTCATAAGACAAAAAAATTGTAGTTTATGTATATTTTACACTATGTTTTTACGTTTGTAATTTTACATAATGTAATATATTTTTTACAGTAATTATATATTTTCTTACTGTATCTTTTTATATTGTAAATAAGATAAAATTTACGGAACGTAAAATTATGATGTATTCCGGACTTCTCGCTCGATCGTCCACCAACCTGCCTGCTCATTCTTTTCTTCAACATAAAAAACTTCCAAAAAAACAACCAATGGCGCCTTTAGAAAAGAATATCTCTGGAGTCGTGCTCCTAATTGTCATCTTAGCCGCTGGCCGGTATGTACGTGCACATGTATTAACTGTTGTAAATATAAGTCTCTCCTAGCAGCTAAAGTTTTGGCATTGAATTGGCTGGTGTATGCAACTTAATATGTTGTTTGGATTAATCTTTTTCGAAAGATGTTGTTTTGATTAATCTTTTGGCTAATTAACCATATTCTTGCATGTGCTAGTATGTCCACTTTGTTCAATGGAGTCTCCGTGCGCGAAGCCAAGTCAATGCCGGCACCCGAGCGGCAATTATAGAGGGCCGTGCTTTGCCTTTACCGACGGTTGCGATACTACATGCCAACATGAAAGCTCCGATAACAGGTGGGGCGAGTGTGACTGTGACTTTAAATGCTACTGCTATACATGCTAGTCTGAGATTGTTATTGTATCTAGCGCTCCGATACAGTCATGATGCAGTTATCCCAACCCGACGTTTCTTAAAAATAAATTTAAATTACCCCTTCTTGGCTCATATGTAATAGTAATACACACTCTCCATACTAAAAAATAAAGTCGTTTGAGGGTGAGATTCTATTCAAATATGAAGTTGTTTTACTTGCACAAACTATATTTTGGACGACGTTACCCCTGCCCGGTCGTTTCGTATCCTGTCAGCTGTCATCAAGTCCCGATTTAAAACTAATCATGCCTCGCGCCGTGTTGATAGAAAGAGTCCCTCGTGCCCCGCATGGAGGCCAGGAAGCGATGCATGGAGGCCGTCGCGTCATAGGACGTCATGGCAAAGTCCGTCCATCGAGCCAGACTCCATCCCACCATAGATTGTTGTCTCACCAAACCCATCGCCGGAGTCTGTCGAGGCATACTCCATCGCGCCATAGATCGTCGTCTCGCCAAACCCATCGCCTTCCTCCTCGCCGATGTTCATCCGTCTCGTGCGTGCGTGCTACAGCTACAGCACAGGCGCAGGGTTGCCGATGCAGATACACGCATCGCCTACATAACCTGGAAAGCCAAGTCGCTGGAGCAGATCCCGACATACGGGAAGCTAAGTTACTGAATCAGAGTAGTATTTGTTCGATCAAGATTAGCAGGCTATTTGGTTCGGATGACTGTAACGTAACTTATTTACAGAGGGTAATAGATGTCGTTGGATAGTGTTTGTTTTAAGCCTCGTGTAATCGGATAACGCGGTAATGGATACCCGACTTCACAAAAGCGATAACGCTCAAACCACAATGATTTCAATCATGCCTAATAAATCATACCACGACTACATCTCGGAATTAATCTTTCCTAACGCTCATGCCTGCACATAACAATCTTGTTGCACAGATGATCTCAAGATCATGTTGCACTAGATTTGAACCAAAACTCACAGGAATTAGAGCAAACAAACCTTGAGTAATAAATATGTCAAACGTAGTAGTCTTGTATTTGCTGGAGAGAGCACTAGGGCTTCTTCTTCTTCTCTGGTTTGCTCCTGCTGCTTTTGGAAGGAGCCGGAGACCTATTCCGGTGGTTGGCTGTGTTGGCTAGGATTGGGCAACTAAAGGTGATATGCATGTGCATCCATTATCACTTAGTGTCCCATAGGGACTTCTCCTCTTATATATTTTATAAACACAGTGCCATAGGGGGACCCACCTGTCAGATGATATTTGTGTGTGCGCGCCCCTAATCAGGGCAAAACGTCATACTGTAGCAATTTTGTAGCTTCTGTTGCTACACTGTAGTAGCCTTACACTACTAGGGAAACCTTATACACAGAATCTTATCAGTAGCGCTGGATAAAAATAGGCGCTACTACTACTTAGCAGTAGCGCGTGGTCAAAAAGGGCGCTACTGCTATCCACATAGCAGTAGCACGTCAGGAAGAAACAATGCTACTACTATAATTGCCACACCGTTGCCGCTAGGCTAAGTATAGTAGTAGCGCGCTTGCTGAAACATGGCTACTACTATGGCGTTTAGCAGTAGCACCTTCCCCTGACACGCACTACTGCTAAACCCATCCTATCTTCTCCATCGGTCGCCCCTTACTCTCTCCTCTCCACTCCACTCTCACTCTCCCCCGCACCCCGTACGTCGTCCGTTGCCGCCGACGTTCGGCCCTCCCCGAAGACCGTCGTCTCCCGCCGCTGCCGACGCTCCTCACTAGTAGAAAAAGGCCCATTTGTCCCAGTTCGGAAACCGGAACTAAAGGGTCGGTACTAAAGCTCAATACCTTTAGTCCAGTACCGGTTCTTATCCGAACACTAGTAGAAAACAGGGCATTTGTCCCGGTTCGTAAGGGCCTTTAGTCCCGGTTCTTGAACCGGGACTAAAAGGTCGTTAGTAATGCCTCCCACCTTTAGTCCCGGTTCTTACACGAACCGGGACAGATGGGCATCCACGTGGTCGCTTGGCAGCCCAGTAGGGGGCCTTTGGTCCCGATTGGTGACATAAACAGGGACCAAAAGGCTTCCACGCACACAAGATTTCGATGGCTGGTGTTTTTTTTTGAAGGGGGAGGGGTTGGGGGTTTTGGGGGTTAATTTAGGTGTTTGTGTTAGCTAGCTAATTAATAGAGAGAATTGTCCTCTCTTATCTCCGTGCTTGGTCGACGCTACGTACTATATATATACGTATACAGAGGACTAGACACTCTAGCTAGCTAGTAAGCAAATGAAGGAAATGAAGATCGTCATGAACATATATGCATACAGAGAGAAGTGATATCGACCACCTCTCCTTCTCTGAGAGATTGGTCGAACAACAAGTTCTCGTATATCTATCCGACGCTACTGGCTACATATATACAATATAATTATCTCTTACAATATAATATCTTAATTCCAAACAAACTAAGGGTCCACATGGTATTCTCCGTCTTTAGCGATCACGTGGTCAAGAAAGAATGCCGCCAATTCCTCTTGAATTGCTCGCATACGATCTGGTGGTAGTAGTTCATCCCGCATCCGAAACATCTAATTTGAAGAAGGGGGTCAATACATATATATAAATAAATGAAACTGAACACAAATGATGATAATAAAATAAAATTGTGAATATTATTATTTACGCACTTCATATTGTTTGTCAGAGTAGCCCCGCTCACAGGTCATGTGGCGGATGAACTCGCAAATGTAGTATCCATAGTAATCATTCCCTTATTCCTGCCACAACCACTTTACAAGGAATAGAGGTTAATCAAACTGATAATTAGCAAGCATGCTAAATGGTATTGATGAAACTAGCGCTTGAATCACTAGGAGATGCGTGGAACATGCTACTATAGTACTTTCGGGTATCTAAATTGCAGCTTCTTCGGCAGTCCCGGAGTTTTTGAGGTGAATTTTTCCCAAAACCTGCCAGACAAAGAAAACAATTACTTGATATCATGAAATGAACAAAGTTGCCGATATGGTGCGATAATGATCGATTTAACTTACTTCTCTAGAATTTCAGTCAAGTCCGCATACTCTGTGGGATCTTTTCGTCTCGAGTCTAAGACGGTTACTTGTCCCTGCTCAAGCTTAATCTCTAGCAGAATATAGTGAAACCTGCGCAAGCATGCATAACTTATCAATTACATTACTACAACCACGACTAATAAGGGATGCACAAGACAGTAACACTCACTTGACTTCGTAAGGGAAGAGTATTATAGCTTTGTTTTGATTTAATAGAAACGATTGTAGCAGCTTGGCCTCGGTATCTTTGGCATGAGATTTAACCATAAATACATCTATGAGATTTGTGTTAATGAACCCAATATCACGGACTTGTCTTTTCTTCAATTCGGCAATCTTCAATCTGCATAATTAATATAGTGAGGATAATTAAAAATACATGCAATGAAAGAGCTGACCTATATATAGAGACTTAATTAATGACAGAAGTAGTACTACTTACAGGCAGTAGCAAGTGACCATTAATTTATCGAGGGCCTTTAGATTGAAAAACGCGAAGAACTCCTCAAATGGAACATTCAACTGTTCAATTCCAACGAGGTCATGCTCCTCTCTAACTCTCAGCGGCAAAATACTCCTTCCCTCAGACTCTCTGCAGGTTTTCATGTACCAATTATTGAATCTGAACATCATCGTTGTTAGAGATCTTTCATCTTTGACGAGAGGCTTCCCGTACACGTATCTGTGTTCGTCCGCCTCCAAGAAATCATAATGTACATCGTCGGGCAGGTAATCTGCAGGATTGTTATACCCCGGCACCATCCCGCCCGGATCATTAGCGATGCTATCTTCGGACACCTGGAGCGGGGGGAGCGATTGGTTCGCTTGTTCGCCGACCTGGGCAATTTTTTTCCCAGCTCGTCGTTCTGCTAACCTTTGATCAGTGACAGTACTTCCAGACCGCTTCGCTTGGACAAATGACTTTTAAGGATGCGCTCATAGTTGCCTTTCGGCGGAGACTTTGGTGGTTTCCTCAGGGCAGCCAGAGTACGCTTCAGTTTCATCGGATCTATCTTCTCCTCCTGAGGTGGATGTCTCTGCGCTTTCAACCATTCAAAGAAGTCCTTCACTTCGGTCCGCACGATCTTCTTGTTTTCCTCCACGTTCATCTCGTAGTGTAACTTTTCTAGAGGCTTGAGAGGTGGACCGATTCAGATTGCCTCCCGCCTCGGGTACATCTTGCTAGACGCCGGAGCAGACGGAGCGGCTGCGGCTGTCTTCTTTCGTGCTTGCTTACGAGGCGGAGGAGAAGGACTACGACGCACCGAAGAAGCCAGGGCGGCGGCGGGTCTCTTCCGCCCTTGCTGGCGAGGCGGAGAAGGAGGAGGCTGCAGGCAGCTCGGGCGCGCCGGCGCAGGCGGAGAAGGAGGCGGAGAAGGAGGAGGCTGCTGGCTGCTCGGGCGCGCCGGTGCAGGCGGAGAAGGAGGCGGAGTGCCGCCACGCGCCGGAGAAGGAGGATGACTGCCCTGTTCGTCACTCGCCGGAGGAGGAGGCGGTGGAGGAAGCGGAGTGCCCTAACTCGCCGGAGGAGGAGGAGGAGGCGTCCAGTTCGGAAGCTTGATGAACTCCTTCCGCCATAGGCATGGAGTCTTCAGAGCATAACCCAGCCGAGTCTCCCCTTCACCGGTAGGGTGGTCAAGCTGGAGGTCCTCAAATCCCTCCTTTATTTCGTCCACCGTCACCCTAGCATATCCTTCTGGAACCGGACGACAGTGAAAAGTTGCGCCGGGTTCAGAAGGTCGAACTTGGCCGACAGCCGCCTTGACTTTTAAGTTCTGCCATTGCGCCATAAGGTGGCAATTTTGATACTCCGTGATAAAATCCACGGGGTAGCTAGCAGGAGCCGTCAAGACATGCTCCGGTTGAAGCAGCTCGATGGAAGCCACGCTGCTTCTCCGCTGAGATGGCGGGGTAGCTTGGGGGAAGCTTCGGCAGGTCGTTTGCAGCGATCTGCTTCTCGTTCCTCTAGCCCTTGTACCCTTGCGTGCAGCGCCTGCTGGCTATTATGCTCCACTTTCTTCCTTCTCTCCTGGCTTTTGTAACCCCCTGCGTCCGGAAACCCAGCCTTCCACGGGATGGAGCCTGGCGTGCCTCGTGTCCGTCCAGGGTGCTCAGGATTCCCGAGGGCCATTGTGAGCTCGCTGCTCTCCTCGTCTCGAATGAACGTCCCTTTCTGCGCTGCATTGATATAGTGCGAAGCCTCTTGACCGGTATTTTCGGTTGCTCGTCCGTCCAACGGCACTTCCACAATCTGAGGGTCAAGGTTCCGCCAGCCTCAAGAACCAAGTCTGCAACGGTCCGGCGATTCATTGTCTCTGGTTCGATCTCTTTATCAAGCAGATCATTCTCAGCCTTGGCCCACTTAGGCCGGGCTTTGACGTAGCCACCTGACCCCGTGCGATGGTGAAACTTCTTCTTCGCACTATTTTGCTTGTTTGTCACCGACATCTTTTTACTCTTTTCTGATGTCTTGTGGGCCACAAATGCGGGCCAGTGATCTCTGATCTTCTCATATTTGCCGATGAATTCTGGTGTCTCTTCTTTGTCGACAAACTTTGTCAGCTCTTTCCTCCACCTCCTGAATAGGCCTGCCATCTTCTTAAGAGCAAAAGACTTGATTAATTGCTCTATAACTGGCTTCTCCGGATCCTCCTCTGCTGGTAGGGTGAAATTTGCCTTCAGCTCAGTCCAAAGATCATCTTTACGCATATCATTGACATAAGACACCTCGTGGTCTTCGTTCTTAGGCTTATACCATTGGTGGATGCTGATCGGGATCCTGTCCCTAACAAGAACCCCACACTGAGCAGCAAATGCGTTCTTTGTCCGGATGGGTTCAATCGGTTCGCCGTCGCGCGCGATTGCTGTGATCTCAAACCTTTCATCCGTGCTCAACTTTTTCTTCGGGCCTCGTCTCCTTACCGAAGTTGTGCTCGATCCGGAGGGCTAGAAAAAAGAAGAAAGACGAGAGTTAATTAATATGTGTACATATACCAAAACAATGAATGCATCAATTAGCTAGTCAGCACAGGCTTAACTAATATATATACCTGGACAAATTCGGTTCGGTCACTAGAGCCGTCATCACGGTCTCCTTCTTGCACCATCATTGGGTCATCGGAGCCGTCCTCACGGTCTCCTTCTTGCACCGTCATTGGATCATCGGAGCCATCATAATCATAGCCTGCTTCTTCACCCTGTCCTTGCAGACCATCGGTGTCGTTCAGAAACGAGGAGACGGCATCACTTCCTTGTGCGATTATGTCCCCCAACAACGCTTCTTGTGCTTCGTCTCGGGGGGTGTCCATAGTTTCTACAAATATTTACAACATGGCAATTATTATTCAAACATGACAGATGGATATATTAGCTAGTGGCAAACGAGAACTAGCTAGCTAATCACAAAGAAGGAATCATATTAATTAGTGGCCTCGACGCTGCTTCTCTAGCTAGGGTTTGGGGTGGCCTCGAGAACGCTTCAAGGAGGGGGTAATATCGACAACGACGAGATACATACACGGAAAATAATCTTATCGGGAGGGGTTTATCGACCCCCACGTGTTGAAGTTATCGGGAGGGGTTTATATCGACAACTACGACATACGTACATGGGAAAATAATATTATCGGGGAGGGGGTATATCGGCCCCCTCCCCCACGTGTTGAAGTTATCGAGGGGTATATCGACCCCCCCCCCCCTCGTCTTGAAGTTATCGGGAGGGGGTATATCGACCCCCCCCCCCCACGTGTTAAAGTTATCGGGAGTTTATATCGACACGACATATGTACATGAAAATAATATTATCGGGGAGGGGGTATATCGCCCCCCCCCCACGTGTTGGAGTTATCGACGACGACAGACCCGATAAAACATAAGAAAACAAAGAAGAAATAAAAAGAGGACAAGAAAAAAGGAATAGAGGAGAAGATCAAAGAAAAAAAGAAAAAAAGAGGAGAAGAAGAAAGGAATAGAGGAGAATAAGAAAAAATAGATTTTTTTTCTTCTCGTCTATTCCTTTCTTCTTCTCCTCTTCTTTTTCTTCTTTTTTCTTTTCTTATTTATTTCTCCTCTTCTCCTCCTTTCTTCCTCTTCTTGTTTTCCTTTTTCCTCTCATTCTTTTAGTATTGCTTGTTTTTTTTAATGTTCAAATAGAAAATTTTGAAAAAAAGTAAAGGTTTTGCCTAATGCATTGTTCATATTTCATCAACATATATGCATACAAAAAAAGCATACATACATACATATATGCATACAAAAAAAGCATACATACATACATATATACATACAAAAAAAGCATACATACATACATATATACAAAAAAAAACATACATACTTTCCTAGCTAGCAAAAAAAGCATACATACATACAAAAAATGCATACATACATACATATATAAATATATGCATACAAAAGTAAAACATACATACATATATATATCATCAACATATATGAAAAAAGCATCACTTGCTATGGGCGGCGGTGGCGGCAGTGGCGTGGCAGGCGCTGGGCTCACTATGGGCGGCGTCGGCGACCGCGAGGTCGGGGCCGACCTGAGGCAAAGGCGGTTGCGCACGGGGCAGGGGACAACGTCGGGGCGGCGATGGCGCTGGGTGCGTGAGCTCGGGACGACGCCAGCGACGACGGCGACGGGCGAGGCGGCGACGACGACGCCAAGGGCGGGGCGGCGTCGGGCAGCTGGACGACGCCGATCTGGCAGCAACTGGCGGCGTCGATGAGCTCAAGGCTCCCGGGCGAGCCGGGGCGATCATGGCGAGTTCGTCAAATTTTCCTAAGTGCTACTTATATACCAGGCCTTTGGTCCCGGTTCATGGCACCAACCGGGACCAATGCATTTTAGTCGGTTGGTGCCACCAACCGACCAAAGGCCAGTTTTCAGCAGTCCAAAGGGCGGGAAGCGGCGGCCTTTGGTCCCGGTTGGTGGCACCAACCGGGAGTAAAGGAGGGCATTGGTACCGGTTGGTGGCACAAACCAGGACCAATGCCCACCTTTAGTCCCGGTTGGTGCCATCACGGGACCAAAGGCCTTGCGCTGCCCGCGGCCAAAAGTTTAGTCCCACCTCACTAGTTGAGAGGGGCTCGGAGTTTATAAGCCCCACTGCGGCTACCCTCTCGAGCTCCTCTCAAATGCAGGCTTACGGGCCTAATATCACACTATGCTGCCTGTGGGCCTATTGGGCCTTCTGTGGGCCTGAATCCTGGCCCAGGTTGGGTTTCTAGTCGTATTCAGGCCGTGGTGGTCCAATAGGTGGCAGTTTTTTTTTAATTTTTTTTCTAGTTTTTTGTTTTGCTTTTTGCATTATTTATTTTATTTTGTTTTTTGCTTTATTTTTTAATTCTTTTTGCTTTTAGTTTTAGAAAAATTATAAACTTTCTGTTAGTGCCATTAGTTTTCAAATTTGAAAACACTTTTTTGTTTTTTTGTTTTATTTGTTGCTTTATTTATTTTATTTTGTTTCTACTTACAACAAAATACTTATTTTTGCTATTTTTATTTTGTTTCTAGTTTTTTGTTTTGTTTTCTGCATTATTTATTTTGTTTCCATATGTTCACTATGTAACCATAATATGTGTCATTTCCCCTCTCGGTGGCTGCATCAAAGCGGACATCCATTGCCGGTTTATCTGCGTGCATTATATATAATTAAGTGTGTCAAAAATCATTACAGAACATCATGAATAGATAATTAAGTGACCAAATTAATAGAAGTTCATCATCACATTAAAACCAAAGTACATACATAGTTCTCATCTAACAACATAAAGCTCTGCAGAGCATCTAAATTAATTAAACCATACATTGAAACTATGTAAAACATTTCAATGCGAAAACAAATCCGATCATAATCGCAACCAATGTAACAACTGATCCAACGGCATAATGATATCAAGCCTCCGTATGAATGGCATATATATTTTCTAATCTTCAAGCGCATTGCATCCATCTTGATCTTGTGATCATCGACGACATCCGCAACATGCAACTCCAATATCATCTTCTCCTCCTCAATTTTTCTTATTTTTTCCTTCAAGAAATTGTTTTCTTCTTCAACTAAATTTAACCTCTCGACAATAAGGTCGGTTCAATTTCGGTTCAACAACCTCCTAGATAAATAAAATCTATGTCACGTTGGTCGGCATAATTTTCATAAACAATAAATGAACTAATAGTTATGAAAAGATAATATATACCACATCCGAATCATAGATGTGACGAGGGCCGACGGGCGGATACCAAAACCATCGCACTATATAAGATGCAATAATAAAAGTAAGAAAATAATACAAGTATCTATCTAAACATACAAGTAAGAATATTTTTCCTTTCCGAAAGAAGATAAGAACAAGAGGCTCACCAAGGTGGTGCCGGATGAGATCGGCGCGGGCTATCGACGGCGATGAAGACAGAGACGGGACGTGACAAACCGCTAAACCTAGACAAATATTGAGGAAAATGGAGTTTGGAGGTCGAGCTTGGAGAGGAGAAAGTTGAGTAGTGTGGCTCGGGCATTCCATCGAACACCTCGTGTGCATAGGAGGTGAGCTAGAGCACCACAAAGCTCTCCAACAGCCGGGCAGAAAAACAGAGCATTGAAGTGCTCTGCCCGCGGACGAGGGGTATATATAGGCACCTCATTGGTCCCGGTTGGTGGCATGAACCGGGACTAAAGGGCAGCCTTTGATCCCGGTTCAAGCCACCAACCGGGACCAATGGTGGTGGGCCAGGAGCGAGGCCCATTGGTCCTGGTTCGTCCCACCAATCGGGACCAAAAGGTCCAGACGAACCGGGACCAATGGCCCACGAGGCCCGGCCGCCCTCGGGCTCACGAACCGGGTCCAATGCCCCCATGGGTCCCGGTTCTGGATTGAACCGGGACTAATGGGCTGACCCGGCCTGGACCATTGCCCCCTTTTCTACTAGTGGAACGGGGACAGATGGGGCTCCACGTGGCCGTTGCGGCTTGCCCAGGCAGGGGGGAGGCCTTTTATGCCGGTTGGTAGCACCAACCGGGACCAATAAGCGTCCACGCTTCAGTAGTTCAGGGGCTGGGGTTTTTGTTTTTTGAGGGGGTTGGGTGTTTTTGGGGGGGTTGTAGGTTTAATTTAGGGGTTTCATATATTGTGTTAGCTAGGTAATAGAGAGAAGTGTCCTTTCTTATCTCCGTGCTTGGTCAATGATACGTACTATACGTATAGAGAGGGGACTCGACACGCTAGCTTGTAAGCAAATGAAGGAAACCATTAAGTACACAAGATCGTCATGAACATATACAAAGAGAAGTGATCGACCTCTCTTTCTCCGAGAGATTGGTCGGACAATAAGTTTTCGTACATCTGTCTGACGCTACTAGTTACATATATACAATATAAGATCTCTTACAATCCCTAGCATCTGATGTCAAGTTCCACATGGTATTCTTCGTCTTTATCTATGACGTGGTCAAGAAAGAATCCCGCCAATTCCTCTTGAATTTCTTTTATGCGAAGTTGTGGTAGGAGTTCATCCCGCAGCTACCAAAGGTAATTTGAAGAAGGGGGTCAATACATATATAGGAATGAAACTCAACACCAATGATGGTAATAAATTAAAATTATGAATATTATTGCTTACGCACTTCATAATCTTCTTTAGAGTAGCCCCGCTTAGAGGTCGTCGCGTTGTAGATGTACTCGCAAATGTAGTATCCACAAAAATTATTCCCGCTTTCCTGCCACAACCACTTTACGAGAAATAGAGGTCAATCTAACTAATAATCAAGCATTATAAATGGTATTGATGAAACTAGCTAGCTAGAATCAATGGGAGATGAGCGGAACTAGCTAGTAGTACTTACTTTCGGGTGTGTAAATCGCAGCTTCCCCGGCAGTCCCGGAGCTTCTACGGTGAAAACTTTCCAAACCCTGCGAGACAAAGAAAATAATTATTAATTGATATCCGGAAATGAACAAAATTACCGATATGGTGCGATAATGATCGATTGAACTTACTTCTCGAGCATTTCAGTCATGGCCGCATACTCCTTGGGATCTTTTCGTCTTGAGTCTAAGACGGTTACTAGTCCCTGCTCAAGCTTAATCTCTTGGAGAATGAAGTGGAAGCTGCGCACGCATGCATAACTCATCAGTTACATTACTATAACCTAGAGTAATAAGGGAAACTGAATATGCACTAGACAGTAACACTCACTTGAAGTTGTAAGAAAAGAGTATTTTATCTTTGTTTTGATTTTGAAGCAACGATTTTAGCAAGTTGGCCTCGGCTTCTTTGGCATCATGTTTAACCGTCCATTCATCTATGATATTTGTGTTAATGAACCCAATATCATAGATTTGTCTTTTCTTGCATTCGACGATCTTCAATCTGCATAATATAGTGAGGATAATTATATATACATGCAATGAAAGAGCTGAGCTATATATAGAGACTTAATTACAGAAGTAGTACTTACAGACAGTAGCAAGTGATGATTATTTTATCGAGGGCCTTCTGATTAAAAAAATGGAAGAACTCCTCAAATGGAATAGACAACAGATCAATTCCAACGAGGCCGTGCTCCTCTTTAACTCTCAGCGTTAAAATATACTTCCCAGACTTGCAGGTGTCCATGTACCACTTGTGGAATCTTCGCATCATCGTTGATAGAGGAGGATGACCAGGTTTGACGAGAGGCTTTCCGTACCGGTATTTGTGTTCGTCCACCTCCATTATATCAAAATGTGCAAAGTTGGGCAGGTAATCACCAGGATTGGTACCGGGCAGCATCCGTGGCAAATTTGTGACGATATCGCTAGACATCTTCAGCGGGGGGCATGATTGGTTCGCCTGTTCACCGAGCTGGGGAATTTTTTCCCACTTGTTCGTTCTTGTAACCTTTTGTCACCTGAAGTAGTTCCCGACCGGCGCGCTTATTGTGCTGCCTTTTTAAGAGCGCGAACATGTTTGTCATCCGGCGGAGGAGGTTGTGGTCGCTTCAGGGCATCCAAAGTGCGCTTCAATTTCAATGAATCTATCCTCTCCTCCGGAGGTGGATGTTTGTTAGCTCTTTGCGTTTCAAAGAAGTCCTTCACATAGGCTTGATAGATCTCTGTGTTTTCCTCCACAGTCCTCTCGTATGGTAACTTCTGTAGAGGTTTGAGAGATGGACCAAATCTGTATTCACTACTGCAGGATGCTGCTAACACGACACTACAATCAGAGACCCTTTGAGAAACTGTGTGCGATGCCATAATCACAAACGGTGCTGTTGTTGGGGAACGCAGTAATTTCAAAAAATTTCCTACGCACACACAGGACCATGGTGATGGCATAGCAACGAGAGGGGAGAGTGTTGTCTACGCACTCGAGACCGAAGCGGAAGCGATCACAACGTAGAGGAAGTAGTCAGACGTTCTCCTCGCGATCCTGCCGATCCCAGCGCCAAGCATTCCGGCACCTCCGATTCGATGATGACGTAGAGGAAGTAGTCGACGTTCTCCTCACGATCCAGCCGATCCCAGCGCCGTTACTCCGGCGCCCGAGTTCTTGGCACACGCTCAGCTCGATGACGCTCCACGGGCTCCGATCCAGCAAAGCTCCGGGAGAAGAAGTTCACAAGACGACGGCGTGGTGATGATCTTGATGTTTCACTGACGCAGGGCTTCGCCTAAGCACCGCTACGATATGACCGAGGTGGAATATGGTGGAGGGGGGCACCGCACACGGCTAAGGAACGATCTCAAGGATCAACTTGTGTGTTCTAGGGTGCCCCCCCTCCCCCGTATATAAAGGAGGGGAGGAGGAGGTGGCCGGCCCAAGGGGGGGGCGCACCAAGGGAGGGGGAAACCTACTCCAAGTAGGTTTCCCTCTCTTTTCCTTATCTTATTTGGAGGGGGAAGGAAAGAGTACTAGTATTTAGGAAGTAGTACTAGTAGTAGAAATAGGAAGAGGGGGAGGAGAAAGGAAAGGGGGGCCCCCTCTCCAATTCGGATTGGGCTTGGGGCGCGCCTCCCTTGTTCCTTCTCCTTCCTCCTACATGGGCCCAATAAGGCCCATATACCTCCCGGGGTTCGGTAACCTCCGGAGCTCCAAACTACTCCGGAACCTTTCCGGTGTCCAAATAAATCCTTACAAAATATAAATCTTTATGTCTCGACCATTTCGAGACTCCTCGTCATGTACGTGATCATATCCGGGACTCCGAACAACCTTCGGTACATCAAAATACACAAACTTATAATATAACCGTCATCGAAACCTTAAGCGTGCGGACCCTACGGTTCGAGAACAATGTAGACATGACCGAGACACATCTTGATCCAATAACCAATAGCGGGACCTGGATGCCCATATTGGTTCCTACATATTCTACGAAGATCTTTATCGGTCAGACCGCATAACAACATACGTTGTTCCCTTTGTCATCGGTATGTTACTTGCCCGAGATTCGATCGTCGGTATCCAATACCTAGTTCAATCTCGTTACCGGTAAGTCTCTTTACTCGTTCCGTAATACATCATCTCACAACTAACTCATTAGTTGTAATGCTTGCAAGGCTTATGTGATGTGTATTACCGAGAAGGCCCAGAGATACCTCTCCGACAATCGGAGTGACAAAACCTAATCTCAAATACGCCAACCCAACAAGTACCTTTGGAGACACCTGTAGTACTCCTTTATAATCACCCGATTACGTTGTGACGCTTGGTAGTACCAAAGTGTTCCTCCGTAAACGGAGTTGCATAATCTCATAGTTATAGGAACATGTATAAGTCATGAAGAAAGCAATAGCAACATACTAAACGATCAAGTGCTAGGCTAACGGAATGGGTCATGTCAATCAGATCATTCTCCTAATGATGTGATCCCGTTAATCAAATGACAACTCATGTCTATGGTTAGGAAACATAACCATCTTTGATTAACGAGCTAGTCAAGTAGAGGCATACTAGTGACACTCTGTTTGTCTATGTATTCACACATGTATTATGTTTCCGGTTAATACAATTCTAGCATGAATAATAAACATTTATCATGATATAAGGAAATAAATAATAACTTTATTATTGCCTCTAGGGCATATTTCCTTCAGCCTCCCACTTGCACTAGAGTCAATAATCTAGTTCACTCAAGAATGATTCTAACACCCATGGAGTCTTGGTGCTGATCATGTTTTGCTCGTGGAAGAGGCTTAGTCAACGGGTCTGCAATGTTCAGATCCGTATGTACTTTGCAAATCTCTATGTCTCCCACTTGGACTTGGTCCCGAATGGAATTGAAGCGTCTCTTGATATGCTTGGTCCTCTTGTGAAATCTGGATTCCTTTGCCAAGGCAATTGCACCAGTATTGTCACAGAAGATCTTCATTGGTCCCGATGCACTAGGTATAACACCTAGATCGGAAATGAACTCTTTCATCCAGACTCCTTCATTAGCTGCTTCTGAAGCAGCTATGTACTCCGCTTCACATGTAGATCACGCAACGACGCTGTGTTTAGAACTGCACCAACCGACAGCTCCACCGTTTAACAAAAACACGTATCCGGGTTTGCGATTTAGAATCGTCCGGATCGGTGTCAAAGCTTGCATCGACGTAACCATTTACGACTAGCTCTTTGTCACCTCCATATACGAGAAACATATCCTTAGTCCTTTTCAGGTATTTCAGGATGTTCTTGACCGCTGTCCATGATCCACTCCTGGATTACTTTGGTACCTTCCTGCCAAGCTTACAGCTAAGCATACGTCAGGTCTGGTACACATCATTGCATACATGATAGAGCCTATGGCTGAAGCATAGGGAACATCTTTCATTTTCTCTCTATCTTCTGTTGTGGTCGGGCATTGAGTCTGACTCAATCTCACACCTTGTAATCTGAGTAAAAAACCTTTCTTTGCCTGATCCATTTTGAACTTCTTCGAAACTTTATCAAGGTATGTGCTTTGTGAAAGTCCAATTAAGCGTCTTGATCTATCTCTATAGATCTTGATGCCTAATATGTAAGCAGCTTCACCAAGGTCTTTCATCGAAAAACTCTTGTTCAAGTATCCCTTTATGCTATCCAGAAATTCTATATCATTTCCGATCAGTAATATGTCATCTACATATAATATCAGAAATGCTACAGAGCTCCCACTCACTTTCTTGTAAATACAGGCTTCTCCATAAAGTCTGTATAAACCCAAATGCTTTGATCAAACTATCAAAGCGTTTATTCCAACTCCGAGATGTTTGCACCAGTCCATAAATGGATCGCTGGAGCTTGCACACTTTGTTAGCTCCCTTTGGATCGATAAAACCTTCTGGTTGCATCATATACAACTCTTCTTCCGAAACCCATTCAGGAATGCGGTCTTTACATCCATTTGCCAAATTTCATAATCATAAAATGCGGCAATTGCTAACATGATTCAGACAGACTTAAGCATCGCTACGGGTGAGAAGGTCTCATCGTAGTCAACCCCTTGAACTTGTCGAAAACCCTTTGCGACAAGTCGAGCTTTGTAGACAGCAATATTACCGTCGGCGTCGGTCTTCTTCTTGAAGATCCACTTGTTTTCTATTGCTTGCCGACCCTCGGCAAGTCAACCAAAGTCCATACTTTGTTTTCATACATGGATCCCATCTCGGATTTCATGGCCTCAAGCCATTTTATGGAATCTGGGCTCACCATCGCTTCTTCATAGTTCGTAGGTTCATCATGATCTAGTAGCATGACTTCCAGAACAGGATTGCCGTACCACTGCAGTGCGGATTTTATTCTGGTTGATCTACGAGGTTCTCAGAGCAACTTGATCTGAAGTTTCATGATCAACATCATCAACTTCCTCACTATTTGGTTTAGATGACTCAGAAAAAGGTTTCTGTGATAAACTACTTTCAAATAAGTGAGAAGGAACATAAACCTCAACAAGTTCTACTTTCCTCCCACTCACTTCTTTCGAGAGAAACTCCTTCTCTAGAAAGGATCCATTTTTAGCAACAAATGTCTTGCCTTCGGATCTGTGATAGAAGGTGTACCCAACTGTCTCCTTTGGGTATCCTATGAAGTTACATTTCTCCGATTTAGGTTCGAGCTTATCAGGTTGAAGCTTTTTCACATAAGCATTGCATCCCCAAACTTTAAGAAACGACAACTTTGGTTTCTTGCTAAACCACAGTTCATAAGGTGTCGTCTCAACGGATTTTGACGGTGTTCTATTCAGTGTGAATGCGGCCGTCTCTAGAGCATAACCCCAAAACGTTAGGGGTCAATCTGTAAGAGCCATCCTCGATCGCAGCATAGCTAGTAAAGTGCGATTCCGACGGTCGGACACGCCATTGCGCGGTGGGGTTCCGGGTGGCGTGAGTTGCGTAAACTATTCCGCATTGTTTCAAATGTAGACCAAACTCGTAACTCAAATATTCGCCTCCACGATCAGATCGAAGAAACTTTATTTTCTTATTACGATGATTTTCAACTTCACTCTGAAATTCTTTGAACTTTTCAAATGTCTCAGACTTATGTTTCATTAAGAAGATATACCCATATCTGCTTAAATCATCTGTGAAGGTGAGAAAATAACGATATCCGCCACGAGCCTCAACATTCATTGGACCACATACATCTGTATGTATGATTTCCAACAAATCTGTTGCTCTCTCCATAGTACGGGAGAACGGGGTTTTAGTCATCTTGCCCATGAGGCACGGTTACATAAGTGCCAAGTGATTCATAATCAAGTGACTCAAAAGTCCATCAAGATGGAGTTTCTTCATGCGCTTTATACCGATATGACCTAAACGGCAATGCCACAAATAAGTCGCACTATCATTATCAACTCTGCATTTTTTGGTTTCAACATTATGAATATGTGTATCACTACTATCGAGATTCATTAAAAATAGACCACTCTTCAAGGGTGCATGACCATAAAAGATATTATTCATATAAATAGAACAACCTTTATTCTCTGATTTAAATGAATAACCGTCTCGCATCAAACAAGATCCAGATATAATGTTCATGCTTAACGCTGGCACCAAATAACAATTATTTAGGTCTAAAACTAATCCCGAAGGTAGATGTAGAGGTAAGCGTGCCGATCATGATCACATCGACTTTGGAACCATTTCCCACGCGCATCGTCACCTCGTCCTTTGCCGGTGTTCGCAATCTGTAGTCCTGTTCGAGTTGCAAATATTAGCAATGTAACCAGTATCAAATACCAGTGCTACTGCGAGCTCTAGTAAGGTACACATCAATAACATGTATATCACATATACCTTTGTTCACTTTGCCATCCTTCTTATCCGACAAATACTTGGGGCAGTTCCGCTTCAAAGGACCGATACCGCTTGCGGTAGAAGCACTCAGTTTCAGGTTTAGGTCCAGACTTGGGTTTCTTCCATTGAGCGGCAACTTGTTTGCTGTTCTTCTTGAAGTTCCTTCTTCTTCCCTTTGCCTTTCTTCTTGAAACTAGTGGTCTTATTGACCATCAACACTTGATGCTCCTTCTTGATTTCTACCTCCGCAGCTTTCAAAGCATTGCGAAGAGCTCGAGCATAGTCTTTACTAACCCTTGCATATTATAGTTCATCACGAAGCCTTTGTAGCTTGGTGGCGTTGATTGAAGAATTACATCAATGACACAATCATCCGGAAGATCAACTCCAGTTGAGTCAAGTGATTGTAATACCAGACATTCTGAGTATGTGCTCAACGATGCACTCCATTCTCCTCCATTTTGCAGCTATAGAACTTATTGGAGACTTCATATCTCTCAATTCGGGCATTCTGTTGAAATATCAACTTCAACTGTTGGAACATCTCATATGCTCCACGACTTTCAAAACGTCGTTGAAGACCCGGTTCTAAGCCGTAAAGCATGGCACACTTAACTATATAGTAGTAATAAGCTTTGCTCTGCCAGACGTTCTTAACGTCGTCGGTTGCATCAAGAGGCCTGGCACCTAGCGGTGCATCCAGACGTAACTCTTACGTGCAGCAATGAGGATAATCCTCAAAGTTACGGACCCAGTCCGTGTAATTGCTACCATCATCTTTCAACTTTGCTTTCTCAAGGAACGCATTAAAATTCAACGGAACAACAAAGACGAGCCATCTATCTACAAACAGACATAGACAAGCAAGATACTATCAAGTACTAAGTTCATGATAAATTTAAGTTCAATTAATCATATTACTTAAGAACTCCCACTTAGTCAGACATCTCTCTAGTCATCTAAGTGATCACATGATCCAAATCAACTAAACCATAACCGATCATCACGTGAGATGGAGTAGTTTTCAATGGTGAACATCTTATGTTCATCATATCTACTATATGATTCACGCCGACCTTTCGGTCTCCGTGTTCCGAGGCCATATCTGCATATGCTAGGCTCGTCCAAGTTTAACCTGAGTATTCTGCGTGTGCAAAACTGGCTTGCACCCGTTGTAGATGGACGAGAGCTTATCACACCCGACCATCACGTGGTGTCTCGGCACGATTTAACTTTGGCAACGGTGCATACTCGTGGAGAACACTACTTGATAATTTTAGTGAGAGATCATCTTAAAATGCTACCGTCAATCAAAGCAAAATAAGATGCATAAAGGATAAACATCACATGCAATCAATATAAGTGATATGATATGGCCATCATCATCTTGTGCTTGTGATCTCCATCTCAAGCTAATTGTCATGATCATCATCGCCACCGCGCGACACCTTGATCTCCATCGTAGCATCGTTGTCGTTACGCCATCTATTGCTTCTACGACTATCGCTACCGCTTAGTGATAAAGTAAAGCAATTATGTATGCGTTGCATTTCATACAATAAAGCGACAACCATATGGCTCATGCCGATTGCCGATAACTCGGTTACAAAACATGATCATCTCATACAATAAAATATAGCATCACGTCTTGACCATATCACATCACAACATGCCCTGCAAAAACAAGTTAGACGTCCTCTACTTTGTTGTTGCAAGTTTTACGTGGCTGCTACGGGCTGAGCAAGAACCGTTCTTACCTACGCATCAAAACCACAACGATACTTCGTCAAATAGACTCCGGTTTAACCTTCTCAAGGACCGGGCGTAGCCACACTCGGTTCAACTAAAGAGAGAGAGACAGACACCCGCCAGCCACCGGTAAGCACGAGTGCTCGTGAACGGTGAAACCAGTCTCGCCAGAAGCGCACGCTGGCGTAATGTCGGTCCGGGCCGCTTCATCTCACAATACCGCTGAACCAAAGTATGACATGCTGGTAGGCAGTATGACTTGTATCGCCCACAACTCACTTGTGTTCTACTCGTGCATATGACATCAACGCATAAAACCAGGCTCGGGTGCTGTTGTTGGGGAACGCAGTAATTTCAAAAAATTTCCTACGCACACACAGGACCATGGTGATGGCATAGCAACGAGAGGGGAGAGTGTTGTCTACGCACTCAGAGACCGTAAGCGGAAGCGATCACAACGTAGAGGAAGTAGTCAGACGCTCTCCTCGCGATCCTGCCGATCCCAGCGCCGTTACTCCGGCACCTCCGATTCGATGATGACGTAGAGGAAGTAGTCAGACGTTCTCCTCACGATCCAGCCGATCCCAGCGCCGTTACTCCGGCGCCTCCGAAGTTCTTGGCACACGCTCAGCTCGATGACGCTCCACGGGCTCCGATCCAGCAAAGCTCCGGGAGAAGAAGTTCCACAAGACGACGGCGGCAGGACGATCTTGATGTTTCACTGACGCAGGGCTTCGCCTAAGCACCGCTACGATATGACCGAGGTGGAATATGGTGGAGGGGCACCACACGGCTAAGGAACGATCTCAAGGATCAACTTGTGTGTTCTAGGGGTGCCCCTCCCCAGATATAAAGGAGGGGAGGAGGAGGTGGCCGGCCCAAGGGGGCGACCAAGGGAGGGGAAACCTACTCCAAGTAGGTTTCCCTCTCTTTCCTTATCTTATTTGGAGGGGAAGGAAAGAGTACTAGTATTTAGGAAGTAGTACTAGTAGTAGAAATAGGAAGAGGGGAAGGAGAAAGGAAAGGGGGGCCCCCTCCCCAATCGGATTGGGCTTGGGGCGCGCCTCCCTTGTTCCTTCTCCCTTCCTCCTACATGGGCCCAATAAGGCCCATATACCTCCCGGGGTTCGGTAACCTCCCGAGCTCCAAACTTCTCCGGAACCTTTCCGTGTCCAAATATATCCGTCCAATATATAAATCTTTATGTCTCGACCATTTCGAGACTCCTTGTCATGTCCGTGATCATATCCGGGACTCCGAACAACCTTCGGTACATCAAAATACACAAACTTATAATATAACCGTCATCGAAACCTTAAGCGTGCGGACCCTACGGTTCGAGAACAATGTAGACATGACCGAGACACATCTTCGGTCAATAACCAATAGCGGACCTGGATGCCCATATTGGTTCCTACATATTCTACGAAGATCTTTATCGGTCAGACCGCATAACAACATACGTTGTTCCCTTTGTCATCGGTATGTTACTTGCCCGAGATTCGATCGTCGGTATCCAATACCTAGTTCAATCTCGTTACCGGTAAGTCTCTTTACTCGTTCCGTAATACATCATCTCACAACTAACTCATTAGTTGTAATGCTTGCAAGGCTTATGTGATGTGTATTACTGAGAAGGCCCAGAGATACCTCTCCGACAATCGGAGTGACAAAACCTAATCTCGAAATACGCCAACCCAACAAGTACCTTTGGAGACACCTGTAGTACTCCTTTATAATCACCCAGTTACGTTGTGACGTTTGGTAGTACCCAAAGTGTTCCTCCGTAAACGGGAGTTGCATAATCTCATAGTTATAGGAACATGTATAAGTCATGAAGAAAGCAATAGCAACATACTAAACGATCAAGTGCTAGGCTAACGGAATGGGTCATGTCAATCAGATCATTCTCCTAATGATGTGATCCCGTTAATCAAATGACAACTCATGTCTATGGTTAGGAAACATAACCATCTTTGATTAACGAGCTAGTCAAGTAGAGGCATACTAGTGACACTCTGTTTGTCTATGTATTCACACATGTATTATGTTTCCGGTTAATACAATTCTAGCATGAATAATAAACATTTATCATGATATAAGGAAATAAATAATAACTTTATTATTGCCTCTAGGGCATATTTCCTTCAGCTGTATGAAAACCGTCAGAAATGTACAAAACGTTTGCGATGACGGATGCATCAAACACGGTTCAGATTTTAGTTGCATGTGCGATGAAGGGCATACGCTTCAGTTCAATTAACTATTTGCGATGAGGAGGAACAAAATAAACATGCAGCCAGATGAAGGCGTGTGCGATACACAGCATACGGTTCACTCGGATGAACTGTTTGTGATTAGGCAACATAAAAGAAACGGGCAGCCAGATGAAGGTGTGTGCGATATACAGCATATGGTTCACTCAGATGAACTTTTTTGTGATTAAGCAACACAAAAGAAACGGTCAGCCAGATCAAGGTGTGTGGGATATATGGCATGCGGTTCACTCGGATGAATTGTTTGCGTTGACAAAAGAGAACAGAAACGGTTCAACTTAACAAGACGTGTGTGTTGTGCGATGGGATTGCATGCGGTTCACTCAGCCCTTGTCATCAGTGTGTCACCTCTATGGCAACCGTTCACTCCTCATGCGCCTCTTCGTTTACCGTGGAAACCGTCCATCGAGTCTTCGCCTTTCCCTCTCGATTTGGAACTGCTGTCGCACGCTAGCTCTTCTTCCCTCCTCCCTTTGCCTTAACCCTTCCTTCTTCCATTGTTTGATCGTCTTCTACATGGAGGGAACAAGCCGGAAATGACCCCGTTATTCTTGCCCTGATCTGAATTATGACGCGGTGGAGGAACTCATTGATTGGTGCGACATCATCACCTCGGCTAGCATGGCAGGTTCGTTCAAGACCATTCTCGACTCAACTAATAACATCATTACAAGGAACCCAAGGGTTCAGGAGTGGTTTGATCTCCCATATCTTCTTCGCCGTGACCCTGCTGACTGGCGCGGGGACGAGGGAAGCCTCGCCTTGTGTAAGTTGATGCCGCTTGATAGTGATACGTATGATGTTAAGATGCCATCGCTTGAGGGCAAGGCTTGGGCAGGCGCAAATGGAGATTGGGTTGTTTATATTGGGTACAACTGCGAGTGGGAACTTGTGAATGTGTACACTCGTCACCAGGTTCCACTTTGAAAAATCTCAGACGACTGCCCATAGGTTGAGTACACCGGTATTCTACGTGAGTTCAAATACGATCATGGTGAGTTCAAATACGATCATGCTGACTGTCGTCTACAGAAGATAGCAATTTGGTGAGTTCCCAACCGCTCTTGGGGTTATAGGAATGCTTATGTTGTCGCTATCTTCAACAAGCTTGTTGCCGTCCTTCATGGTAAAACTCGATGAATATTGCTCAAAAATCAGTTTCTATACACGGATGAGTACTGTGATGCAATTTAATACGAGGGTCTTGTGTTTGCTGCCACCACTCGTGGCACTGTTTTTGCGTGGAATCCTCATGATTTTGGTATGTTTGTCTTCCACCGTAATTATAATTGTTTCATCCATATGCATACGGGTTAGCTAGTTTCTCTTTACTAATTAACCTTCTTGTGTTTCCAAGGTCCCGTGAACATTCCATCACCTATACTTGAAAATTTTATTCACGAGCATGAGGACGAGTAGGACCCATATACTCAGTGGCGCCTGGCAACGTATTCCGATGGATCACCTCTTGTCTGTATACGGGCACTGCTGATGTTACTAAGGAAGCAGGTGTTGTATTGTATGGTCGCACTCTTCAGACCTATTCCAACGTCCATTGCAGGGTATTCGGGATGGATACTGGTGTACTGGCGCCAACACCTTCTCCCTGGTTCAGTATTGAAAGTCTTGGAGGAAACTCGCTCTTCCTTGGACAAAACTATCCAATGATGGTGGAAGGCGATCTAGCTGCTGTTGACACAACGTTATTACCATTTATGAGAAGCAACTGTATCTATACCACGGACATTACTATGCTTCCCTACCGTCCCAATATGGTTATTGAAATAGGCCGCTTCAGCCTGGATGATCAGTCATGCGTTGGTCTCGAGATTGACAGTAGCTGGCCCTTCCCAGAGAATCACTTCTGGTTCAAAGCAAGTGTTTCCAATGCCGACGAGTGGTTGAGCTGAAGTTCATTTCATCGCTTTGTTATTTGTTGTGTGAGAAAAACTTTACTAGAATGTTTTGTTGGAAATGATCTATAATCCAACGTGTAGCCTCATCATATCAACTTAGTCTCAACACAAATGATGTCGATCTCATCATCGTCTCGAAATAGCGATACAACGAATTTATGAGGGCCCAGAGATACGGAAGGTGCATTACGGAACGACTAAAGAGACTTGCCGGTAATATGTGATTTGCAAGCAATGTGACTAATGAGTTAGTTGCGGGAAGGTGCATTACGGAACGAGTAAAGAGACTTGCCGGTAACGAGATTGAACTACGTATGATGATACTGACGATCGAATCTCGGGCAAGTAACATACCGATGACAAAGGGAATAACGTATGTTGTTATTGCGGTTTGACCGATAAAGATCTTCGCAGAATATGTAGGAACCAATATGAGCATCCAGGTTCGGCTATTGGTTATTGACCGGAGATGTGTCTCGGTCATGTCTACATAGTTCTCGGACCCGTAGCGTCCGCACGCTTAACGTTCGATGACGATTTATATTATGAATTATGTGTTTTGGTGACTGAAGATTGTTCGGAGTCCCGGATGAGATCACAGACACGACAAGGATCCTCGAAATGGTCGAGAGGTAAAGATTGATATATTGGAAAGTGGTATTCGGACACCGGAATGGTTTTGAGTGGTTCGGGCATTTTTCGGAGTACTGAGGGGTTACTGGAACCCCCCCCCCCCCACCCCGGGGAAAGAATTGGGCTCATGGGCCATAGGGAGAGAGAGGGTAGCCCACAAGGGGGTGGTGCCCCCCCCCCCAAGGGGAGTCCGAATAGCACAAGGGGAGGGGCGCGGCCCCCCTTTCCTCTCCCTCTCCTCTCCTTTCCCCTTTCCCCCTCCGTTATAACGAAGGGGGCCCAAATAGGACTTGGAGTCCTAGTCGGTTTCCCCCCTATGGCGCGCCCCTTGGTCGGCCTCCTGCCTCTCCTCCTTTATATACGGAGGCAGGGGCACCCCAAAGCACATCAGTTATTCTCTTAGACGTGTGCGGTGCCCCCCTCCTTAGTTTACTCCTCCGGTCATAGCGTCGTAGTGCTTAGGCGAAGCCCTGCGCAGATCACATCACCAGCACCGTCACTACGTCGTCGTGCTGACGAAACTCTCCCTCGACCCTCTGCTGGATCAAGAGTTCGAGGGACGTCATCGAGCTGAACGTGTGCTGAACTCGGAGGTGTCGTACGTTCGGTACTAGATCGGTTGGATCGTGAAGACGTTCGACTACATCAACCGCGTTAACCTAACGCTTCCGCTTTCGGTCTACGAGGGTACGTGGACACACTCTCCCCCTCTCGTTGCTATGCATCTCCTAGATAGATCTTGCGTGATCGTAGGAATTTTTTTAAAATTACTTGCTGAGTTCTCCAACACATCCCCCACAATGGAGGACCAAGCATCGTCGGGAATGTAGGTTGATGGACTCAATGGCATGGGGTCGTCAGACACCTTACGTGGTGGTTCCTTCCTCTCCTTAGCTAGCGGATTCTTCTTGGCCAGATCCTCAAAATACTTTATTAGGATCAGCAGCGGGTTCTTATCAATGAGCACCGCCAAGCGGTCTTCGGCGCACTTCTCCTTGACCGCGGAGTTGACCCCAAAGGAAGATGCGTCTTCGGAGGAAGCCATAGCCGCGAAATCTCGATGCTTACACCTTCCATCACACAATGAAAAAATTATAAGAATCAAACATCAAAGATTACTTCTAAGCAAATTAATCGTGATGGACACTCTCTCACGGATATTTTTACTTTCCGTGATGGTCGAATGTATATCATAGGACGAACTCGCACAGATTGACCTCCATTGGCAAAAGTTGATTTACAAGAACAACTCTCATCTCTCTCACGTATATATGATGGACACTCTCTCTGGTGGTGGTGTATATGGTGGACACTCTTTCACTGGTATTTCGATTTCCGGTGATAGTTGAACTGGGTGAGCCTATCGTGCGTTATCAAGATATAACATGAAAAGCTCACCCAGATCGACCGTCATCGTCAAAAGTCGGTTTTCTTTCCGGTTATTGGCCATTTGCCGAGGGTTCGTGGCAACCAGCTCCGTGGCACTCTGCATATAGGGCGATTCCAATAGCGCAAGGACACAAGCTACGGCACGCGGCGTGTACGCGGGGCGCCGGCGGTGGCCGTGGAGGCAGACCGCCATGACGTGCAAGCAACCCGGAAGGCGAAGGCCTCGGGGAGCTCGAGGAGATGCATAATCCGGATCAGGAGATTGACGGGGAGGTCCGACCAGCCTTGACTTGCCATTGTGAAAAGATCACGTTATCGGTTCATTCTTAGAGAGGAAAGAAAATGCATGTCAGCAGATTTAATTATAGATAAGAGCCTATACAGATTGAAATCGGTTTCCCAGTCTGCATCGTATACTTTTTCTTGTCCGATTGGGCAACGTACGCGGGCGTGTTTGTGTCGCTATAAAAATCTGCTCATATGTAAATTTTCCTGACGTGATTTTTTCTCAATGACAGGAGCTTATGCAAGTCCAGGCTGGTCGGACCTCCCCATCGATCTCCTGATCCGCATCCTGCTGCTCCTCGAGTTACCTGAGGCTCTAGCCTTCCGTGCTGTCTGCTCGTCATGGCGCTCTGCCTCTATGGCCGCCCCCAGTGTCCCACCTGGCTGCACACCGTGGCTTGTGTCCTTGGCCTCCGAGCCACTTCCTGGAGGGGAACAGAGTCGCAGACTATGGGATCCCACAGTTACTTCCAAGTTGCGCAACCTCCTAGACGAGAAGGAATTTAAGGTCAGTTTCCCCCGGGGCCAGGCTGTGGCCTGCTGCGGCTCCTTCCGCGGCTGGCTGGTCGTGGCTAACGAGCTCTCAGACCTTGTCCTCTACAACCCCTTTACGGCGGCATTGCTCCCGCTCCCGCCGCTCACCGGCTTCTCGTCGTGCATCGAAGGGGTCTATGCAGACGAAGGAAATGTCATTGGCTATCGTTATACGTGTCACCATGGTGGTAATGGCAGTGTTTATGACATGGATTCTCTGGGCAGGCATTTCTATGACAAGGTTGTGTTGTCTGGTTCTCCATCTGCCGGTCCCGCAGTTGCCTTGGCCATCCACTTTGATGGCAAGCGGCTCTCTTTTGCGAGGGTTGGAGATAGTTCTTGGCGACAAGTTTCAGTGATAAGCAGAAGCCAAGATAGTTATGCCGATTGTGTCTACCTGCGAGGCAGATTCTACGTGTTGTCAATGACAGGTAAATTGAAGATTTGGGACCTCGGTGGACCGGAGGACATACCACGAAAGAAAACGATCGTCGCCGAGGAAGACGATGACTTTTTCGAAGTTATCACGAGATACCTGGTTCCAACTCCCTGGGGACGTCTTTTGCAGATTCGTGTCATCTTGGACAAGTATGATGATCATTGCGTCAGTGTTTTTGTAGACAGTCTTGATCGCAAGAGCCGCAAAATGGTAGGAGTAAGCCCCGCGGAGGCTCTAAGGGGGCACGCTGCGCTCCTCGGACAGAATAGCCCGGGTCTCTTGTCCGTGGAAAAATTCCCTGAGCTGAGACCGGACTGTATCTACTTCACGACTCCCCGTCTCAGGGGGGACGTTTTCGAGTGCCGTTGTAACCAATGGAAGGGTGTGAAGGTCTATGATTTGAAGAAACTGACGCTGGAGGATGCTTTCCCGTCAGGTGGTGGTCATTACGGAACTATCTATCCGTCCGAAGTCTGGTTCATGCCGGGCCTGTGATCACTTAGCAACCATGTCGATTGGAAGCTGTTTCGTGCTGCATGCGTACCTTGGTGCTTTGCTATGGCTGTTTCCTTCTAAATTCCGTATTTAATAGATTGATGAGTTGTGTTGGGTGTATATATAGTACTAGTAGTAGCTGGCATGCTGGCGATCATGAGTTTGTATGATGTCCTGTCCCACCACAAGTTCAGGGCTTCAGAGGTTAGGTTTAGATGTTGCACCGAGTTAAATATTATTGCCTCTGAATTTTAAGAGCCTGATCTTAAAGAGAAAAGGCCAGGCTGCTTCAAAATGAAGAGGTGGATATCATCAGAATACGAGAGAAGCTGATTCATGAGATGTTCAAAGCGATTAATGTAATCTTGTACTGTTCCTGTCTGTCTAATAGAATAAAATTGTCTAAATAGCAGTTGATGGCGATCCCTACGAAATCTTGCACATAAAACGTTGCAGAGGCCCTCCCAATTGAGACCCCTTTTTTTTGAACTAACTGCAACCAAACTGAGGTTGTAGCAGGTGAAACATCCAGAGCCGCCATCTACGCCCAATAGGACTCATGAATCCCACACATAGAAAAATACTGCTCATTGAGGTCCTCCAGCAAGCATGGGTTCTTTTCATCGAACACCGGGAATGGCATCGGTGGCGGATGGAATTCCCGACTGAAACAGGTGGATCATCTTCCCTAACCCTCCTGACTGGAATAACTGTGCTGTCAAACTGATCAGGTTTCAGGCATTGGGTGTACCATTGGCCGGAGGTGTCACCGGAACCGATGACGTTCTGTCAACCGCCATCCATGAAGGTGAGGTCCGGAGGGCTCGCCGGAACCGATGATGTTCCGTCGACCGCCATCATGAAGGTGAGGTCCGGAGGGGTCGCCGAAACCGGTGAAACAATTGTGTCCCAAGGCCCTCCCTGTGAGAGTTCCTATTCCGTGTGTTGTGCGACAACTCAGGCGAGCTCTCGCATGGGGCGGCCCAGAAATTGGCACTCGCACGCCTTTTACTGGCTCCTTCGCTATGTCGTTTCCTCGTTCGCTCCCTCGGCTGACAGGGTAGAAAGTTGACCGGATGACCAGATCCGTTGGCTGTTGAAAACAAAAATCACAGATTTGAAAGGGTTCAAAACAGTACATAAATCTGAAAAAAGATCACGAAATTGAAATAAATTTGTGATTCTGAATTTGAAAAAAGTTTCTGGATTAAAAAATGTTCACGAAACTGAAAAAACTTCGTGATTCTGAATTTGAAAAAGTTCATGGATTCAAAAAAGTTCACGAAATTGAAATAAGTTTGTGATTCTGAATTTGAAAAAAGTTTCCATTTCAAAGAATGTTCATGGATTTGAAAAAAGTTTATGACTCTGCATTTAAAAAATGTCTCAGATTATTAAAATGTTAACGATATAAGAAAAAGTTCACAGATATTGAAAAAGGTTCATAAATCTGAATTGAAGGTCCGCAAACACAAAAATGTTCATGAATTTGAAAGGAGTTCTAGAATTGAGTTTTCATGAATTTGAAAACAAATTAGAAAAGTTTTTGAATATGTTAAAAATTATGAAAAAGAAAAAAGGAAAAGGGGAAAAGAATAAAGGAAAAATAAATCATTTTTTAGACACAAAAACCCATGGACAATTATAGAAGCTTCCGAAAACCGGGTGAGATTCCCACCATAACATGGCTAATGGGCCAACCCAAAAGATTGATGCGTGCGTGCCATGTTGGGAACTAACTAGAAACTAGAATTGGCGCAGAAGGCGCTAAAGAGGGATCAACAACATTTCATATTTAGCGTTTCAAGCGTCGGTTACAAAGCAAACTGCAAACTGGCACAGACGGCGGGCCCCCCCCCCCCCCCCCAAGCCCCCGCCACAATGTGCCGGCCTATTTTTCCTTTTATTTCTTACCTCACGTTCACAGAAGCTCCGGTTTTGGGAAGCTTCCAGAATCTTCCCAAACTGGTTTTTCCTGCTTTGCTTGTCAGTTTCCAAATGGTTTTATTTAGTTTTTTTTACTTTTTCTTAAACGCGTGATTTTTTTAGAAAAAAATCGGAAATCAATGAACCTTTTTCAAAATTGGTAAACCTTTTTTCAAAATTGATGAACTTTTTCCAAAATTGATAAACCTTTTTAAAAAGTGTTCAACTTTTTTGAAAATCAATGAACTTTCTTCAAGTTTATGAACTATTTTTAAAATTTATGAGCTTTTTTCGAATTTGATGTACTTTTTTCAACGTTATGATGTTTAAAAAAATGATGAACTTTTTTCAAAATAGATTTTTTTTTTCAAATTTTTTATTTTTTCGGGAAAATTGATGAAATTTTTATCCAATTCATGAACTTTTTTCAAAATCCATGAACAATTTATAATTCAGGAATATGTCAATTTTTTCAGATTTTTACTTATTTTTTATAAGTCAATTGTTGACCTCATCAGCAAGTCAAGCATTATCCAACCAACCAGTTTTTTTAGGCGATGCAGTCATCACTACGAGTCAATGCGACGAAGCAGTCGTTGCTGGTCTCGTCGCCTGGTAGTCCATTCAAATCGTTGATTTGATGGCTGGCCCACTCACGTTGCCTTGGCGCCAGGAGCCTAAACCGACGCTGAGAGGGCCGTTTAGGAGCTCCCGAAATCAACCCTTCCCGTCACTTGAGAGCAAGTAATTGAAGGGTACCCCTTGCAGGAGTCCCTTAAGGGTCATTTTGGGTGGGCAACACGTCGCATTCAGGGCACTTCCTCGGGATTTTTTTTATTCTGTATGTTCTTTCAGGTTTTATATCGGTTTTTTTTTCAGTTTTTGCCTGGTTTCCCCTATGTTTTGGACCAATTTGTTTTTGCATGAAAAAAACATGTTTTTTCCTCCCGCAGAGGCATAGATTTGCTCTTCATGAAAGCACATATTTTCTTTCGCGAGAGGCACAATTGTGTCTCTCAGAAAAGAAAAAAAGTGGGTAAAAAATCGTGCTTCCAGCTCGGTTATTTTCTTCTTTTTGTTTTTCATGAAAAAACATAGTTCATCAAAACCTTTTAACATGGGACCTAGATTCAAACATCTCGACGCGAGAATTCAATGTGAAAACGGTTTGCAATTTAGACGCGCGGTTTAAGAGATAAAACATTTTGGATAAACAAATGTATGAAAAAAAAGAAAAAATATAGGTTGCGAAAAGTGATGCACATCCTCGGAAGGTGGAAGTAACTTTTGCAAAGGGTACCCTTTAATTAGTTTTTTTAAAGAGTACCCTTTAATCAGTGATTTCGTTGTCACTTTGGTGCTCTGCCTTCTCCTTCTCTTGTTGGGCTCACATGCGCCTGCTTCTTCAGCCTTGGGCTCTTGCTGGGCTTTAGGCCTGGTAGTGGTAGAGCTGCTAACAGCTCTGCATCAGCCGACCAACCGGAGCCATGGATGATTTGGGTAGCTACGTTTCAGCCACCGGATCACATGCCATCCAACGACTCTACGCCGCCGCAATCCAGCACCCCTCCGGCCTCCCACCCCACATGGCCCCCGCCATGGCACATGGCAGCCCTCAACCTACGCCGTCGGCATAGTGACAGCATCCCCCTGCCGTTCCTCTTCATCGACCCGGCCGGATTTCACGCATCCCCTAATCCCGATCCCCTTTCTTTTGTTTCAGATGAAGAGAAGACCACTGGAGATACTTCCATAGCTGCCCCTATTCCCGATCCCCTTTCTTCCCTTTTCAGATCAAGAGAAGACCATTAGAGTATCTCCCTCGATGACCAATTTCCGAAGGCCACCGCTATGGGTAAGCATACCGTAATCTGTCCCACAACGACTAGAAGGATCCATTTTTTATGAGTTGTGATGTGTTTGTTTTTTTTGGTGAATACGCTTAGCAACGTATCATTTCATTCATAGAGTGGGAAAGAAGTTGGTACAAGTGGCATCCATGCGGACGTACACAAGAAGGCGTCTGAAGGGATGCAGCGAGCAGGGGAAGGACGATGCTCAGCCTCGTTACATATGATCAGGTTACAGGAATAATAGCGGCTAGTCCCTTGGCGCCGGCCTTAGCCCATAGGCGAGCGTCATCTTGGATGGCAAGCACAAGATCATCGGTGGAGGGGTGAAGGCCGTCGAAGATGACGGTGTTGCGGTGCTTCCAGATGGCCCAAGCGGTCAGAGTGATGATGGAGTTGAGCCCTTTGCGTAGGCCGCTGGCGAAGTGTCGGCCGCGAGCGCCCACCAAGCGAAGAAGGTCCTCGCGCTATCCATGGGCGGGGTGACGAGCCGGCACCAGGCCAGGATTTTGTGGCAGGTGACCCAGGCGAAAACACATCCAGCTAAGAGGTGGTCAATGGATTCTGTCTTCTGATGGCATAGGATGCAAACGGCGTCGTACGTGAGGCCGTGGCGTACACGGTGTTCGGCCGACCAGCACCGGTCCAGGGAGGCAAGCCAGAAGAAAAACTTGTTGTTGATAGGCGCCCAGCTCTTCCATAGAAGCTTCCATGAGGGCGGCGTAGTAGATCCGTGGAAGAGAGCATGATAGCAAGATTTGGCCGAGTAGATGCCATTTGTCGTCCAACGCCAGGATATCTTGTCAGGCTTGGGGGTTAGGGCCACGCCTTGGAGCTTACGCCAAAGATTGACGTACTCAAGGACCTCTGGGAATCCAAGCGTGCCATGGATGTCGCGTATCCAGGCATCCTGCTCGAGGCCCTCCCGTACCAGGGTTCGCCGCCTGCGCTGATTTGGCACGAGAGTGAAAAGGCCGGGGGCGAGGTCGCAGACGGCCTGGCCGTCGAGCCAGTGGTCGCTCCAGAAGAGGCAGGTTCTCCCGTCGCCAAGGTGCCAGGTTGTGGATGCGCGGAAGAAGCGGGACGTCACATCATCAATTGGGAGTTGAAGATGATGCCAAGGCCCCGAGGGGTCGGTTGCTTTGAGCCAAAGCCAGCGGCAGCGCAGGGAGATCCCGGTGAGGTGCAAGTCTCGCACGCCAAGCCCGCCGAACTCGAGAGGTCGACAAACGCGCAGCCAGCTAACGAGGCAGCTGCCGGATCTGGCGTCGCGCTGGCCATGCCACAGAAAGTCGCGGATGATCCGCGTGATCTTCTTGAGAATAGTTGGGTTGATGGCGATGGCCAGCTAACGCGTGGTGTGTTTGTTGATGGGGGCAGTTTTTTGTCCTCAGATATACGAGTTGCTGGCAAACAATATGCGAGTTCCTCATAAAGATGAATCTGTTGGTTTCTGCTGAAAATGTTGATGGAATCCGCCGTGTGAACATGCCTTTGCTTATTATCTACTCCCAGGCCGCGGCCGTCGGTTAACTAGCATGAATGGAATTGTGAATCCTATGGCGCTGTGTTGTCAAGTTTTGTTTTGCTCTTTCAGTGGCTCAGTCAATCCGAACGATAGTAGAAATCGGTCTTGCCAATTTGAATTGTATTACATACTGAAGGGAGCAAAGGGGCCTTGTCCGAGTGGGCAACGTACACGGGGTTGTTTACTTGGTTATATACATCTGCTTACAAAATGTTCTTTTGTCCTTAACGTGAATTTTTCACAATGGCAGGGCCTTATGCAAGTTCAGGCTGGTCGGACCTCCCCATCGACCTCCTCATCCGGATACTGCGTCTCCTCGAGCTTCCCGAGGCCCTCGCCTTCCGCGCTGTCTGCCCGTCATGGCGTTCTGCATCTGCGGCCGCCGGCAGAGTCCCACCTTGCCGCACGCCATGGCTCGTGTCCTTGGCGGAGGAGCCTCTTTTGTCAGGGGATCAGCAGCAGCCTGTGCGTCGTGGATTATGGGATCCTACTGCCACTTCTGAGCTCCGCAACCTCCTGGATGCTGAGAAACCTTTCCAGGTCAGCTTTCCCTGGGCCAGGCCGTGGCCTGCTGCGGCGCTTCCCATGGCTGGTTAATCATGGCAAACGAGCTCTCGGATCTCGTCCTCTATAACCCCTTCACCGCGGCGTCGCTCTCGCTCCCGCCAATCACCGGTTTTGCATCGTGCATCGAGGGGGTTTACGGAGACGAAGGGAACGTCGTGGGCTATCGTTACGGTTGTTACGAGAGTGACAGTGTCTATGATGTGTGGTCTCTTGGTGGGTTTTTCTATGACAAGGTTGTGTTGTCCGGTTCTCCATCTGCTGGTCCCGCAATTGCTTTGTCCATGCACATGGACGGTAAGCGACTCTCTTTTGCGAGGGTCGGAGATAGTTCTTGGCGACAAGTTTCAGTGATAAGGAGAAGCCTGGATAGCTACGCCGATTGCGTCTACCACTGCGGCAGGTTCTACGCGGTGACAATGGAAGGTAAATTGAAGTCTTGGGGCCTCGGTGGACCGGAGGACAGACCAAGAAAGAAAACGATCATTGCCGAGGGAGATGATTACTTTTTTGAACTTATCACGAGATACCTAGTTTCAACTCCATGGGGACATCTTCTGCAGATTCGTGTCGTCCTCGACAAGTATCAGGAGCACTACGTCAGGGTTGATGTAGAGAGGTTGGATCTCAAAAGCAGCCAAATGGTAGGAGTAAGCCCTGCGAAGGCTCTAAGGGGACACGCGGCGTTCCTTGGACAGAATAGCCTGGGTATATTGTCAGTCGATAAATTCCCCAAGGTAAGACTGAATTGTATCTACTTCACGACTCCCCGTCTCAGGGGGGACGCTTTCGAGCATCGTCATAACCAATGGATCGGTGTGAAGGTCTATGATTTGAGAAGTCGGAAGCTGGAGGATGCTTTTCTGTCGGCTGGTGGTCATTATGGAACAATCTGTCCATCGGAGGTCTGGTTCACGCCGAGCCTGTGATCGATCACTTAGCAACCATGTCGGAAGATGTTTCATGCTGCACGCCTAACTGGTGCTTTGCTTTGATTGTTTCCTTTTAAATTCTGTTTGCAGTTGTTTGTTCCAAGAACGTGTTGCATAATGTGGAAAGTGTGATTCGTGTGTATATAGATTAATGAGTTGTGTGTATATAGTAGTAGCTGGCATGCTGGCGATCACAAGTTTGTATTGTTGGCTTTTGATCGCTAGACCAAAACTCCTAGGAGCACTATGTGCAAGCTAGCTAGACAGTCAAACTATCAGCTTGATTGATGAACAGTAGACCAGCATGCACGTAACTTGAACCTGGGCTTTCACTAACGCTAGGATCGGTTGATCTCTCGATGAACTTCGACGTGGTCGGCGAAACACTTGCGTACGAAACAAACTGGACAGAGGAAAAAATCTTTTGGTGATAGCTACAGGGGTGTGTCGCTCCTGGGCTTTTCTTTTCTCTTATATTGTTCTTTTTGTTGGTGATTACAGGGCTGGGGGTACACGCATATATATATGCCTAGGCTAGCATAAGCAAACTACTTCTAGTCCGATAAGGTTACATGGCTGGGAGTGCCGGCTTCTAATACTAATCCTAGTCGGATCCTACCCGGGAGTATTACTCCGGTACGTACACAGACTTACTCGGACGTCTTGTTTAATCCCAATATTCACCCCCGTAAACGTGACGTCCTGGATGCGATCTGGATCCCAAATGCGATGACTACTACTCATAAGCAATATCTTAGGCATTGCATTTGCCATTCTTCGTAGCATTTCAGGGACCGTCTTTGTTGTCGTCGGCTCGTCCGTAGCTAGACGCCAGCGATCCTCCTTGATCGCGTCTTCAAACTTCACCCATTCTTCGGTGTTTGGTAGACCGTCATTTGGATCGTCGAAGGGTCTTTTGAACCCGAGCGAGACCAATCTTTGGTCTAACTTTGAGTTCCAAGCTCGTGGCGCTTGCTTCCCGTAAAGTGCCTTCTTGAGCTTGTACACTTTTCCTTCTTCTCCTTTCTTCTCGTAGCCGCGGGGTTGTTCCACGTACACTTCTTCTTTGAGGTCTCCATTGAGGAAAGCGGATTTGACATCCATATGATGATCCTTCCAATCCTCTTGTGCTGCCAAAGCTAGGAGCACTCTCACCGTCTCGATTCGAGCAACCGGTGCAAACACCTCCTCATAGTCAACTCCTTGACGTTGTAATGCATTACCCCTTTGCAACGAGTCTTTCCTTGTGCTTCACAATGGCACCCTTCGTGTCCTTCTTCAACTTGTAAACCCACTTCAAACCTATGGCCTTTTGGTTCGGAGGTCGGGTTACCAAAGTCCACGTGCCATTGCTCTCAATCGCCTTCATCTCCTCATCCATGGCGTCTACGAAGTTCGCCGGCTCCTCAACTCCGAGCAAACATAGTCCGGAGTACTCGAGCGTAACTGGCTTTGCGTACTTGTAGACTTTCTTGAGGGGCTTGTAGCGACGAGGCCCGGAAGAATCCGTCGTGGCTTGCGAAGGGGGCGACACAAATTGTGTCGGTGTCGATGCACTTGAGGAAGATGGCCGAGTCTCGGGCGTGGTAGATGCCGGGTCGTTGGCATCCGCATCGTTGGCGTAGTCGTCGTGATCGTGACCATCATCTTGATTATCATCATCACTATGCGCCTCATTATCGAGATCTCCGCCTGTGTCGTGCGCGTCGTTGTCGCTATCACCTTGCGACCCATGCGCGTCATCGTCGGTGTCGGCACCATGGTGATCACTGCCGTTGTGGTCACCTTGGTTGTGCGTCTTGCCAACCACTTGGACGTCTTCCCTTGCATCATCATCAGTTGGAAATTCAACTGTGAATATGTTACCATTTGAAGCATCATCGGCTGCTGTGCTCCAATTCCACGCTTGGTTTTCTTCAAACACAACGTCGCGTGAAATCCGTAGACGCTTGGTTCGTGGATCGTAGAAGCGGTATGCCTTGGTGCCGGAACTCCTCTCGTATCCGATGAACACCATCTTGGTGCTTCGATCAGCAAGCTTTGAGAGATGCGGCTCCGCCCGTCTTCACATGCGCCACGCACCCAAACGTCCGTAGAGATGAGACACATTCGGCTTCCGTCCGTAAATTGCTTCATACTGAATCTTGCCGATCACCGCCTTCGTTGGAGCCCGATTGAGAAGATAGACCGCCGTTGAGACAGCTTCTCCCCAAAATGTCCCCGGCAAGTTCTTGCTCTTGAGTAAACTTCTCGCCATGTCAACGACGGTTCGATTGCGCCTTTCAACAACCCCGTTCTGCTATGGCGTATAAGGTGCCGTCAGGAACCTCTTTATGCCAATCTTCTCGCAGTAGTCATTGAACTCGTTCGACGTAAACTCTCCGCCGCGATCTGTCCGTAGAGCGCGAACCTTCAGCTTGTGTTCCATCTCCGTTGCAGCCTTCAACTTCTTGAACGCTTCAAACGCCTCATCTTTAGATCGTAGGAGAATGACCCACATGTATCTCGAGTAGTCATCTACCACAAGGAAGAAGTACTTCTTTCCTCCGTGAGTTGCTGGGGTGATAGGGCCACATAGATCACCATGGAGCAGCTCGAGTGCATCCCTTGCACGATAGGTAGACTGAGCAGGGAACGGCCTGCGGTGCTGTTTTCCAACCAAGCACCGTCACATACTCGATCAACATGGTCGATAAACGGCATCCCAGATACCATCTCCATCTTGACATCTTCTTCAAGGCGTAGAAGTTAACGTGTCCAAATCTAGCATGCCATAACCACGAATCATCATCACTCTTGGCGCAGCCAACACTCCGGTTGAGATTGATCAAGGTTGAGAATATAGAGCCTGTTCCGCGTGCGATTCACACGCCGCTTAGCACGCTTTCGGAGGTTGTCGAAGATCGTCATCACTCCGTTCTCGATATTCACCTTGCATCCATTCTCATCAAGTTTCCCGACAGAGAGATGATGTTGTTGCGGCCGTGGGATGTAGTACACTCCGGTGAGTATGCGATGTTCTCTGTGAGACCCTCGAAGAGGACAGAACCTTGCCCGCAAATCTCCACATTTGAACCATCACCGAACTTGACCGGGCCTTGAACATCATATTCTAGCTCGAGGAACTTCTCCTTGCACCCGTCATGTGGTTCTTGGCACCCGTGTCGAGATACCACGACACGTTCTGGCTCCCGGATAAGTTTGGTGTTACTTTTTTCTCATGAAGTAGCACTTTCGGTTTGGTTTCACAACCGCTGTTTGGACGAGATCACAGACTTTGGCCATTAGAAGACCTGGACGTTCGTCTTCCTGCTTCGCCAAATTTGCCTTGATCTCCCTCTTGTTAGGCTCCACGAGATCACAAACTTCGGCCATCAGAAGACCTGGACGTTCGTCTTCCTGCTTCGCCAAATTTGCCTTGATCTCCCTCTTGTTAGGCTCCGGACAATCCTTCGCAAAGTGACCCATCTCGTTGCAGTTATAGCACTTGACCTCGGACATATCCAAGTTCCGTGTCTTCCGCTCTTTAGATCGGTCCGCCTTACCACGACCTTGTGGCTTGCCTTTTCCTTTGCCTTCTTCGGATTGTCCGCCGCGCTTTGCGTTGCTTGAGCCTTCGCCAACGCTATGCCTTCCTTTGCTACTTGGGGACTCCCAATCATGCGGCGTGAGTACATGAGTTGGTCATCACCTCCTCCTTTGCCTTTCCGACAACCACGAGCATTCTTCTTCCCATGTCCGCAAGCGTCCGATCGCCTCCGTTATGGTCATGTCGCCGACGATGTCGTAAAGCTGCTCGAGCGTGCCGATGATGTACGTGAATTTATCAGTCACCTAACTGAAAAACTTCTCCACAATCTCGGACTCCTCGAGCTTTGCACCAAGCGGCGGATCTTTCCCACCAATGTAGTCAGACGCATGGCATAGTCGTTCACCGATTCAGTTTCCTCCATCTGCAACTTGTGAAATTGGCGCTTCAGCACTTGTGCCCGAGCCTTGGTGACGCGATCTTCTCCGATCCTCATCTCTTTGAGTGCGTTCCACGCCTCTCTTGCTGTCTCGAACTCCGCCAATGTCATCAGCACGGAATCCGGCACAGACTGGGCTATGGCGGCCATGGCACCTTCGTCGCACTCCTTGTCGACGTTGTCGTCCGTGATGGCCTCCCACACTCGAAGGGTTCATAGAATGATCTTCATCTTCACCGCCAACACGCCGTAGTTGGCGTCGGTGAGCATCGGGTACTGGATGGGGATGTTGCGCGCCTGTGCGTTGGAGCCGCCTGCCCGCCACCACTTGTTGCTGACTTGCCGCCCTTTTTCACATTGTCGCCTTTCTTGTTCGCCTTGGAACCGCCGTTGCCGGACTTGACCGACTCAGCGTCGCTGTCCGTCATCGTAGATCGTAGATTGTCGAGGCTCTAGATACCAATTGTTGGCTTTTGATCGCTAGACCAAAACTCCCAGGAGCACTATGTGCAAGCTAGCTAGACAGTCGAACTATCAGCTTGATTGATGAACAGTAGACCAGCATGCACGTAACTTGAACCTGGGCTTTCACTAACACTAGGATCGGTTGATCTCTCGATGAACTTCGACGTGGTCGGCGAAACACTTGCGTACGAAACAAACTGGACAGAGGAAAAAATCTTTTGGTGATAGCTACAGGGGCGTGTCGCTCCTGGGCTTTTCTTTTCTCTTGTATTGTTCTTTTCGTTGGTGATTACAGGGCTGGGGGTACACGCATATATATATGCCTAGGCTAGCATAAGCAAACTACTTCTAGTCCGACAAGGTTACATGGCTGGGAGTGCCGGCTTCTAATACTAATCCTAGTCGGATCCTACCCGGGAGTATTACTCCGGTACGTACACAGACTTACTCGGACGTCTTGTTTAATCCCAATATGTATGATGTCCTGTCCCAGCACAAGGTTCAATGCTGAATATTTGGTTAGGTTTTGATGTGCACCGAGCTAAATATCACTGCCTATGAATAAGAGCCTGATCTTAAGAGAAAAGTTCAATGCTTAGACCTCTGATTCTACCCAACAAAGAAATAATGGATTTTTTTCCTGTTCAACTTCATCTTGTAAACATGCTTTGTTTATTATCTACGCCCCAGGCTGTAAACTTATTTCGCTATTTCATCACAGCTTCGAAGTGAAAGAAACAATTGATTTGCTAATTCTCATCAAGATTGGAATTAGCAAAGTCTCATCTAACACCTTGTAACGACCAACCTAATAAGGTCTAGGTGTATGTGCTTACCATTCCAGCCCTGAATTGATTCACCAACATACACGGTACTAATGTACTTAATACCAAACGCAAATGCATCATTCTATTGCATCACAAAGATCCAGAATAACATACTCCCTCCATTCCAAAATAAGTGTTGTGGTTTTAGTTCAAATTTGAATTAAAACCATCCACTATGCTCTCAAAGGAATAAAAAATATATGTGCTGCAATCATGCCATTTTCGAGCATCAAACACTTACTTTCTACAAAGATGCCAACAAGTGATGGATTTTATGTTATATTTGCAGCTGGTCTCAGCTGTTGGCACTCTCTTCTTTTTCCCAAAGTAAGTTGAAGGTAAATTTCAAAGTTAGTGGTCATTTTCCCCTTTAATTTAAATTGGTGTGCGCACACTGTCTTGAGGGAACAAATCAGTTTTCTGTAGCATCATTTCTTTGAGCATTGTATAAAGTTTTAGAAGTTCTATATTTTAAAAATTGTGCTATATACTATATGATCTCTAGTGTATAGAAGATAAATTCCAAACTTTTACATGCTTATTCCAAGGTCTCAAGCATAGCCATGTCCTATAAACCTCACATCATGAGTTGATTCATCATATGTGTGAATTCAAGCACTCATCATATTAGTGAGCATATTAAGCTCTCGTCCAAATGTACTTAGGCAAAGTCATATAATATGTTTCAACACTCTCTTGGATTTTTTTTGATGCGACACTTTCTTGGGAATTTTGTTGGTGGCGTGGTGCTAACTCAAGCTTTATGAACCAACAGGCAACAATGCTTTGCCTACAATACCAAATGATTCCCAGCCAAAGTATCTTATGAATTGTTATTTCCATGACTACATAAATGCGCGCCAACCTTTGGAAGAATATGTCTTTGAATTACAGTATTCTTTGAGAGCACTAATTCGGAATAGTTATGATATAAATTTGAAAATGGGCAGTGATTTTCTGAAAGTTTACTGGAATAAGAATATAGTATAAAACAACCGAGAATTGCACTAACTTCTCCACTTTTGCTTTATCTTAAAGCTAAACTGATTCCCGTAAAGAAGTGCTAATTTTATCAGCTAGGCATTACTCCCCGTTCTAGCTGGATTGGTCATTAAGGGTGTGTTCGTTTGGGCTGCAACTTCTTCGGCTGCAGCTGCAATGCCTCCGGCTAGAAGGAGCAGCTGTAGCTGCTAGCTATGGCTGGATGGTTGAAGCTGAGGTGTGGTCGTTTGGTAGTCATGTTGTAGCAGCTGCAGCTGTTGCTGAAACATGCTGAAATGATCAAAATGTCCATTGATTAGGCTTAGTCCTGAGTGTACTGTATTAAAAATATAAATGACCTGATTAAGAGCTGTTTTTGTCGCAGACGGCCAATTTCACATATTTGAACTGAATCACACAAGTTTGATGGTATAGAAAATGTATTTGAGCGAATTTGATATATTAGACATATGATGATAGATTTCCCACTCATATTAGATCGTATAGAGAGTTGTACTAGTCAGCTCGAGCACACATACAGCATGAGTGCACCAACAAACATTAGGGCATCTCCAACAGCTGTAAAATAGGTGTTGGTAAATTTGCCACATATGACATAGTAATGATGTGGCATGTAATAAATGTGGAGAGAGAGCAAAGTTGTATGTAGAATAACCAACAACGCACATTTATTTTCTCATCATCTATTGGATAGTTTAGATACAACCTATTGGACTAGTTGTATGATAGCTTGTTGGTTGATGACATGGACATTTTACTAACAAGACTAACATACAATCTATTGGAGATGCCCTTAGCACACTCTCGCAGGGCGCCTTGGCACTTGACAGCCAGCGGGCACACAGACAAGGAGCAGCAGGCGCATGGACATTTGACAACACGTGTAGATGTAGCACACGCACAGATCACGAACGCATTAACGCACACAGACGTTGACCCGGGAAAGACAAGGTGGAGCCTGCACCGGGACGACGTGCGTCGTCGGCAAGCACAGGAACGCCCAGCGGCTCGCCAACAGTTGTGCGTGTCTGCCATTAACCTGGGGTGGACCACCATCGATCCAGCCACCTTGGCTCGATTCAGCACGGAGGAGAGGAATCTCATGGCGGCGGCCATGATTTCCGAGGCAACTCGTCACGGCGGCGCTGTTGGCGAGGGACTCGGGGCAGCGGGTGTTGGGGAACGTAGTAATTTCAAAAAATTTCGTACGCACACGCAAGATCATGGTGATGCATAGCAACGAGAGGGGAGAGTGTTGTCTACGCACTCGTGAGACCAAGCGGAAGCGATCACAACGTAGAGGAAGTAGTCGACGTTCTCCTCGCGATCCAACCGATCCCAGCGCCGCATTACTCCGGCGCCTCCGAGTTCTTGACACACGACAGCTCGGTGACGCTCCTTAGGCTCCAATCCAGCAAAGCCTGGGAGAGAGAGTTCCACAAGACGACGGCAAGGCGTGGTGACGATCTTGATGTTCTATCGACGCAGGGCTTCGCCTAAGCACCGCCACGATATGACCGAGGTGGAATATGGTGGAGGGGGCACCGCACACGGCTAAGGAACGATCTCAAGGATCAACTTGTGTGTTCTAGGGTGCCCCCTGCCCCGTATATAAAGGAGCAAGGGAAGGGCCGGCCGGCCCTAGGAGGCGCGCCAGGAGGGGGAGTCCTCCTCCCAGTGGGAGTAGGACTCCCTTTCCTAGTCCAACTAGGAAGGAGGAAGGGGGAAGGAAAGAGAGGGAGAGGGAAAGGGGGGCCGCGCCCCCCCCCTTCCTTGTCCTATTCGGACTCCCCATGGGGGGGGGCGCCACCTCCTGGTGCGGCCCTCTCTCTCCCCTCTTGGCCCAATAAGGCCCATTACTTCCCCGGGGGGGTTCCGGTAACCCCTCCGGCACTCCGGTTTTCTCCGGAAACTTCCGGAACCTTTCCGGTGTCCGAATATAGCCGTCCAATATATCAATCTTTATGTCTCGACTATTTCGAGACTCCTCATCATGTCCGTGATCACATCCGGGACTCCGAACTCCTTCGGTACATCAAAATACACAAAGTCATAATATAACCGTCATCGAAACCTTAAGCGTGCGGACCCTACGGTTCGAGAACAATGTAGACATGACCGAGACACGTCTCTGGTCAATAACCAATAGCGGGACCTGGATGCCCATATTGGCTCCTACATATTCTACGAAGATCTTTATCGGTCAGACTGCATAACAACATACGTTGTTCCCTTTGTCATCGGTATGTTACTTGCCCGAGATTCGATCGTCGGTATCCAATACCTAGTTCAATATCGTTACTGGCAAGTCTCTTTACTCGTTCCGTAATACATCATCTCACAGCTAACTCATTAGTTGTAATGCTTGCAAGGCTTAGTGATGTGCATTACCGAGAGGGCCCAAAGATACCTCTCCGACAATCGGAGTGACAAAACCTAATCTCAAAATACGCCAACCCAACATGTACCTTTGGAGACACCTGTAGTACTCCTTTATAATCACCCAGTTACGTTGTGACGTTTGGTAGCACCCAAAGTGTTCCTCCGGTAAGCAGGAGTTGCATAATCTCATAGTTACAGGAACATGTATAAGTCATGAAGAAAGCAATAGCAACATACTAAACGATCAAGTGCTAGGCTAACGGAATGGGTCATGTCAATCACATCATTCTCCTAATGATGTGATCCCGTTAATCAAATGACAACTCATGTCCATGGTTAGGAAACATAACCATCTTCGATTAACGAGCTAGTCAAGTAGAGGCATACTAGTGACTATATGTTTGTCTATGTATTCACACATGTATCATGTTTCCGGTTAATACAATTCTAGCATGAATAATAAACATTTATCATGAAATAAGGAAATAAATAATAACTTTATTATTGCCTCTAGGGCATATTTCCTTCAGTCTCCCACTTGCACTAGAGTCAATAATCTAGTTCACATCATCATGTGATCCAACACTAATATTCACATCTGTATGTGATTAACGCCCATAGTTCACATCGTCATGTGACCAACACCCAAAGGGTTTACTAGAGTCAATAATCTAGTTCACATCGCTATATGATTAACACCCAAAGAGTACTAAGGTATGATCATGTTTTGCTCGTGAGAGAAGTTTAGTCAACGGGTCTGTCACATTCAGAGCCGTATGTATTTTGCAAATATTCTATGTCTATAATGCTCTGCACGGAGCTACTCTAGCTAATTGCTCCCACTTTCAATATGTATCCAGATTGAGACTTAGAGTCATCTGGATCGGTGTAAAAGCTTGCACCTATGTAACTCTTTACGACGGGCTCTTTTATCACCTCCATAATCGAGAAATATTTCCTTAGTCCTCACTAAGGATGTTCTTGACCAATGTCCAGTGATCTACTCCTAGATCACTATTGTACTCCCTTGCCAAATTCAGAGCAAGGTATACAATAGGTCTGGTACATAGCATGGCATACTTTATAGAACCTATGACTGAGGCATAGGGAATGACTTTCATTCTCTTTTCTATTTTCTGCCGTGGTCGGGATTTGAGTCTTACTCAATTTCACACCTTTGCAACACAGGCAAGAACTCTTTCTTTGACTGTTCCATTTTGAACTATTTCAAAATCTTGACAAGGTATGTACTTATTGAAAAACTTATCAAGCGTCTTGATCTCAATAGATCTTGATGCTCAATATGTAAGTAGTTTTACTGAGGTCTTTCTTTGAAAAACTCCTTTCAAATACTCCTTTATGCTTTGCAGAATAATTCTACATTATTTCCGATCAACAATATGTCATTCCATATACTTATCAGAAATGCTGTAGTGCTCCCACTCACTTTCTTGTAAATACAGGCTTCTCCAAAAGTCTGTATAAAACCATATGCTTTGATCACACTATCAAAGCGTTTATTCCAACTCCAAGATGCTTGCACCAGTCCATAGATGGATCGCTGAAGCTTGCACATTTTTGTTAGCTCCTTTAGGATTGACAAAACCTTCTGGTTGCATCATATACAACTCTTCTTTAATAAATCCATTAAAGAATGTAGTTTTGACATCCATTTGCCAGATTTCATAAAATGTGGCAATTGCTAACATGATTCGGACAGACTTAAGCATCGCTTCTGATTGAGAAAATCTCATTGTAGTCAACACCTTGAACTTGTCGAAAACCTTTTTGTGACAAGTCGAGCTTTGTAGATAGTAACACTACTATCAGTGTCCGTCTTCCTCTTGAAGATCCATTTATTTTACATGGCTTGCTGATCATCGAGCAAGTCAATCAAAGTCCATACTTTGTTCTCATACATGGATCCTATCTCAGATTTCATGGCCTCAAGCCATTTCGCGGAATCTGGGCTCATCATCGCTTCCTCATAGTTCGTAGGTTCATCATGGTCTAGTAACACGACTTTCTGGACACGATTACCGTACCACTCTGGTGCGGATCTTACTCTGGAAGACCTACGAGGTTTGGTAGCAACTTGATCTGAAGTTTCATGATCATCATCATTAACTTCCTCACTAAGTGGTGTAGGAATCACTGGAACTGATTTCTGTGATGAACTACTTTCCAATAAGGGAGAAGGTAGAATTACCTCATCAAGTTCTACTTTCCTCCCACTCACTTCTTTCGAGAGAAACTTCTTCTCTAGAAAGGATCCATCTTAGCAACGAATAACTTGCCTTCGGATCTGTGATAGAAGGTGTACCCAATAGTTACCTTTGGGTATTCTATGAAGACGCACTTCTCTGATTTGGGTTCGAGCTTATCAGGTGAAAGCTTTTTCACATAAGCATCACAACTCCAAACTTTAAGAAACGACAGCTTAGGTTTACTGTTAAACCATAGTTCATACGGTGTCGTCTCAACGGATTTAGATGGTGCCCTATTAAACGTGAATGCAGCTTTCTCTAATGCATAACCCCAAAACGATAGTGGTAAACCGATAAGACACATCATAGATCGCACCATATCCAATAAAGTGTGGTTACGACTTTCGGACACACCATTATGCTGTGGTGTTCCATATGGCGTGAGTTGCGAAACTATTTCACATTGTTTCAAATGAAGACCAAACTCGTAACTCAAATATTCATATCCATGATCAGATCGTAGAAACTTTATTTTCTTGTTACGATGATTTTCCACTTCACTCTGAAATTTTTTGAACCTTTCAACTATTTCAGACTTATGTTTCATCAAGTAGATATACCCATATCTACTCAAATCATCTTGTGAAGGTCAGAAAAATAACGATACTTGCCACGAGCATCAACACTCATTGGATCGCATACATCGGTATATGTGTTATTTCCAACAAGTCAGTAGCTTGTTCCATTGTTCCGGAGAACGGAGTTTTAGTCATCTTGCCCAAAAGGCACGGTTCGCAAGCATCAAATGATTCATAACCAAGTGATTCCAAAAACCCATCAGCATGGAGTTTCTTCATGCGGTTTACACCGATATGACCCAAACGGCAGTGCCATAAATAAGTTGCACTATCATTATTAACTTTTCATCTTTTGGCATCAATATTATGAATATGTGTATCACTACGATCGAGATCCAATAAACCATTTTCATTGGGTGTATGACCATTGAAGGTTTTATTCATGTAAACAGAACAACAATTATTCTCGACTTTAAATGAATAACCGTATTGCAATAAACATGATCAAATCATATTCATGCTCAACGCAAAAGCTAAATAACATTTATTTAGGTTTAACACTAATCCCGAAAGTATAGGGAGTGTGTGATGATGATCATATCAATCTTGGAACTACTTCCAACACTCATCGTCACTTCGCCTTTAACTAGTCTCTGTTTATTCTGTAACTCCTGTTTCGAGTTACTAATCTTAGCAACCGAACAAGTATCAAATACTTAGGGGCTACTATAAACACTAGTAAAGCACACATCAATAACCTGTATATCAAATATACCCTTGTTCACTTTGCCATCCTTCTTATCCACCAAATATTCAGGGCATTTCCGCTTCCAGTGACCATTTCCTTTGCAGTGTAAGCACTCAGTTTCAGGCTTTGGTCCAGCTTTGGGCTTCTTCGCAGGAGTGACAACTTACTTGTCTTTCTACTTGAAGTTCCCTTCTTTCCCTTTGCCCTTCTCTTGAAACTAGTGGTCTTGTCAATCATCAACACTTGATGCTCTTTCTTGATTTCTACCTTCACGATTTCAACATCACGAAGAGCTCGGGAATCGTTTTCGTCATCCCTTGCATATTGTAGTTCATCACGAAGTTCTAGTAACTTAGTGATGGTGACTAGAGAATTCTGTCAATCACTATCTTATCTGGAAGATTAACTCCCACTTGATTCAAGCGATTAAAGTACCCAGACAATCTGAGCACATGCTCACTAGTTGAGCGATTCTCCTCCATCTTTTAGCTATAGAACTTGTTGGAGACTTCATATCTCTCAACTCGGGTATTTGCTTGAAATATTTACTTCAACTCCTGGAACATGTCATATGGTCCATGACGTTCAAAACGTCTTTGAAGTCCCGATTCTAAGCCGTTTAAGCATGGTGCACTAAACTATCAAGTAGTCATCATATTGACCTAGCCAAACGTTCATAACGTCTGCATCTGCTCCTGCAATAGGTCTGTCACCTAGCGGTGCATCAAGAACATAATTCTTCTGTGCAGCAATGAGGATAAACCTCAGATCACGGATCCAATCCGCAACATTGCTACTAACATTTTTCAATACAATTTTCTCTAGGAACATATATAAAAACATAGGGAAGCAACAACGCGAGCTATTGATCTACAACATAATTTGCAAAATACTACCAGGACTAAGTACATGATAATATTTAGGTTCAATTAATCATATTACTTAAGAACTCCCACTTAGACAGACATCTCTCTAGTCATCTAAGTGATCACGTGATCCAAATCAACTAAACCATAACCGATCATCACGTGAGATGGAGTAGTTTTCAATGGTGAACATCACTATGTTGATCATATCTACTATATGATTCACGCTCGACCTTTCGGTCTCCGTGTTCCGAGGCCATAGCTGCATATGCTAGGCTCGTCAAGTTTAACCTGAGTATTCTGCGTGTGCAACACTGGCTTGCACCCGTTGTAGATGGACGTGAGCTTATCACACCCGATCATCACGTGGTGTGCAGGCACGACGAACTTTGGCAACGGTGCATACTCGTGGAGAACACGTCTTGATAATTTTTAGTGAGAGATCATCTTAAAATGCTACCGTCAATCAAAGCAAGATAAGATGCATAAAGGATAAACATCACATGCAATCAATATAAGTGATATGATATGGCCAACATCATCTTGTGCTTGTGATCTCCATCTCCGAAGCACCGTCGTGATCACCATCGTCACCGGCGCCACACCTTGATCTCCATCATAGCATCATTGTCGCCTCGCCAACTATTGCTTCTACGACTATCGCTACCGCTTAGTGATAAAGTAAAGCAATTACATGGCGCTTGCATTTCATACAATAAAGCGACAACCATATGGCTCCTGCCATTGCCGATAACTCGGTTACAAAACATGATCATCTCATACAATAAAATATAGCATCACGTCTTGACCATATCACATCACAACATGCCCTGCAAAAACAAGTTAGACGTCCTCTACTTTGTTGTTGCAAGTTTTACGTGGCTGCTACGGGCTGAGCAAGAACCGTTCTTACCTACGCATCAAAACCACAACGATAGTTCGTCAAGTTGGTGCTGTTTTAACCTTCGCAACTCGGTTCAACTAAAGTGAGAGAGACAGACACCCGCCAGTCACCTTTAAGCAACGAGTGCTCGCAGCGGGGAAACCAGTCTCGCGTAAGCGTACGCGTAATGTCGGTCCGGGCCGCTTCATCCAACAATACCACCGATCCAAAGTATGACATGCTGGTAAGCAGTATGACTTGTATCGCCCACAACTAACTTGTGTTCTACTCGTGCATATAACATCAACGCATAAAACCTAGGCTCGGATGCCACTGTTGGGGAACGTAGTAATTTCAAAAAAATTCCTACGCACACGCAAGATCATGGTGATGCATAGCAACGAGAGGGAAGAGTGTTGTCTACGTACCCTCGTAGACCGGCGAAGCGATCACAACGTAGAGGAAGTAGTCGACGTTCTCCTCGCGATCCAACCGATCCCAGCGCCGTTACTCCGGCGCCTCCGAAGTTCTTGACACACGTGACAGCTCGATGACGCTCCTCAGGCTCCGATCCAGCAAAGCTCCGGGAGAGAGAGTTCCACAAGACGACGGGCGTGGTGGACGATCTTGATGTTCTATCGACGCAGGCTTCGCCTAAGCACCGCTACGATATGACCGAGGTGGAATATGGTGGAGGGGGGCACCGCACACGGCTAAGGAACGATCTCAAGGATCAACTTGTGTGTTCTAGGGTGCCCCCTGCCCCCGGATATAAAGGAGCAAGGGGGAGGGCCGGCCGCCCCTAGGAGGCGCGCCAAGGGAGGGGAGTCCTCCTCCTAGTGGGAGTAGGACTCCCTTTCCTAGTCCAACTAGGAAGGAGGAAGGGGAAGGAAAGAGAGGGAGAGGGAGAGGAAAGGGGGCCGCCCCCTTCCTTGTCCTATTCGGACTCCCCATGGGGGCGCGCCACCTCCTGGTGCGGCCTCTCTCTCCCCTCTTGGCCCAATAAGGCCCATTACTTCCCGGGGGTTCCGGTAACCCCTCCGGCACTCCGATTTTCTCCGGAAACTTCCGGAACCTTTCCGTGTCCGAATATAGCCGTCCAATATATCAATCTTTATGTCTCGACCATTTCGAGACTCCTCGTCATGTCCGTGATCACATCCGGGACTCCGAACTCATTCGGTACATCAAAATACACAAACTCATAATATAACCGTCATCGAAACCTTAAGCGTGCGGACCCTACGGTTCGAGAACAATGTAGACATGACCGAGACACGTCTCCGGTCAATAACCAATAGCGGGACCTGGATGCCCATATTGGCTCCTACATATTCTACGAAGATCTTTATCGGTCAGACCGCATAACAACATACGTTGTTCCCTTTGTCATCGGTATGTTACTTGCCCGAGATTCGATCGTCGGTATACAATAACTAGTTCAATCTCGTTACTGGCAAGTCTCTTTACTCGTTCCGTAATACATCATCTCACAGCTAACTCATTAGTTGTAATGCTTGCAAGGCTTAGTGATGTGCATTACCGAGAGGGCCCAGAGATACCTCTCCGACAATCGGAGTGACAAAACCTAATCTCAAATACGCCAACCCAACATGTACCTTTGGAGACACCTGTAGTACTCCTTTATAATCACCCAGATTACGTTGTGACGTTTGGTAGCACCAAAGTGTTCCTCCCAGAACGGGAGTTGCATAATCTCATAGTTACAGTGAACATGTATAAGTCATGAAGAAAGCAATAGCAACATACTAAACGATCAAGTGCTAGGCTAACGGAATGGGTCATGTCAATCACATCATTCTCCTAATGATGTGATCCCGTTAATCAAATGACAACTCATGTCTATGGTTAGGAAACATAACCATCTTTGATTAACGAGCTAGTCAAGTAGAGGCATACTAGTGACTATATGTTTGTCTATGTATTCACACATGTATCATGTTTCCGGTTAATACAATTCTAGCATGACTAATAAACATTTATCATGAAATAAGAAATAAATAATAACTTTATTATTGCCTCTAGGGCATATTTCCTTCAGCGGGAGTGAGGAAGTCGCGGGGTTCGAGGCCAGAGTGGTCAGCGGCAGGAGGGAGTTGCCGTCTCCGTGGCGGCGGCCAGCGGGGTTGGCGCCGGGAGGGAGTCGCGTCTCAAGCGGCGGCGACTTTGTTTAGGGACACCACAAACAGAGAGAGAGAGAGGGGGAGGAAAACTACTCGGGTCGATGGGAACAGGCCGACCCGGTAAGGGCATTTGTGTCATAGTATGTGCTTTTGCGGGAGGGTAAACCAGTCATTCGTCACTTTAGAGCCGGCTGCGAGGAGAAAAAGCCAGATTTCCCAAATTGCAGCTTCCGCTCAATATTTTCGAGCGCCCACGGAAGGGTTGCATGGAGCTGGTACTGAGAGCATTACTAGTAGAACCCTCAAACCCTCACTAGCGTTTTAAGGGTCCAAAAATGGTCTTTTTGTGCACTTTTACGGGTTGAAAAACAGGGGTAAAGATTAGAACCCTCAAACCCAACCCTTATAACGGAATATTCCCCATGAACGATATTGTCATTGTGGGCATACCGTCGAGCACTTCGTGCAGGACAGCCGGAGGGCAGCGCGGGGGCGGAGGGCGGATGGCGGGATGGGCGCGGGCGTAGGGCAAAGGCTGTGGGGTGGGAGGCGGAGGCGGAGGGCGCGGGGGCGGGAGGCGGAGGGCGTGGGAGCGGGCACGGGCCGAAGGGCGGTGGCGGCGGGTCGAGGCGGAGGGCGTGGAGTCGGAGGGGCGCGGGAGGAGGAGAGGCCAGGGGGCGGGAGGCGGAGGCGGCGGGCGGGAGCCGGAGGTGGCGGGCGGGCGCTGGAGTAGAAGCCAAGGGGCAGCGGCGCGGGCGGTAGGACAGATGGCGACGGCCGGGCGGGCAGCAGGCTGGCCGGGAGGAGGTGGAGGAGAGGCCGGGCGGGCTGGGCGGGCGCGGGCGCGTGGGAGGTCGACGGGCGGCCGGGCGGCATGCGATTAGCTGACGGACGCGGGCGTGGCCCGGCGCTGGAGTTGCTGCGAGGATAACCGCCAAGTGAGGGTTGGGGCCTCCCAACCCTTACTTCGAGGGTTGGGAGAGGGTTTGAGGGTTGGACCCTTAAAAAATTTAAGGGTTTGAGGGTTAAGGGGTTCTAGTCAACGCGATTTTTTGCTCGCAAACTGCAAAAAATCAGTTATTTATAAGGGTTTGAGGGTTTGAGGGTTCTACTAGTAAGAGCATTACTAGTAGAACCCTCAAACCCTTAAAGCAGTTTTTAAAGGTTGAGAAGTGCCACTTTTTAACACTTTTAAGGGTTGAAAAACAGGGGCAAATACTAAAATCCTCAAACTCAACCTCTAAATTGTGAAGATTTTCAGATATCAAAACAGGAGGTATTATTTCAGGATAATTCAGAGTTGATCAGACAATACTTTCAGGGGATTTGATTTAGATATACTACTGGAAAGAAACATGGCATGACATACAGTATACTTGGAGGGATTTGATTCAGACATGGAAGCATGACACCAGCTTCCATTCAAGCATTTCGACGAACACACAGCGTACACACAGCGTACTGCATCTCCAAGATCAGACCACAATCGCCTACAGCCACCGATCTGACGAACCAAGAACAGGGATTGCAAATGGAAACGAGCACCTATCCATCAGTGCTTCGACCTCGGCGAGGTCCTCCTTGCCGCCCGCGCCTCAGCAGCCTTCCTCTTCAGTCTCTGCTCTTCCTGCTCCAGCCGCTCCACAGATGATTCCTAGCCAAAGTATCTTATGAATTGTTATTTCCATGACTACATAAATGCGCGCCAACCTTTGGAAGAATATGTCTTTGAATTGCAATATTCTTTGAGAGCACTAATTCAGGATAGTTATGATATAAATTTGAAAATGGGCAGTGATTTTCTGGAAGTTTACTGGAATAAGAATATAGTCTAAAACAACCGAGAATTGCACTAACGTCTCCACTTTTGCTTTATCTTAAAGCTAAACTGATCCCCGTAAAGAAGTGCTAATTTTATCAGCTAGGCATTACTCCCCGTTCTAGCTGGATTGGTCAGTAAGGGTGTGTTCGTTTGGGCTGCAACTTCTTCGGCTGCAGTTGCAATGCCTCCGGCTAGAAGGAGCAGCTGTAGCTGCTAGCTATGGCTGGATGGTTGAAGCTGAGGTGTGGTCGTTTAGTAGTTATGTTGTAGCAGCTGCAGCTGTTGCTGAAACATGCTGAAATGACCAAAACGTCCGTTGATTAGGCTTAGTCCTGAGTGTACTGTATTAAAAATATAAATGACCTGATTAATAGTTGTTTTTGTCGCAAACAGCCAATTTCACATATTTGAACTGAATCACACAAGTTTGATGGTATAGAAAATGTATTTGAGCGAATTTGATATATTAGACATATGATGATAGATTTCCCACTCATATTAGATCGTATAGAGAGTTGTACTGGCCGCTCGAGCACACATACAGCATGAGTGCACCAACAAACATTAGGGCATCTCCAACAGCTGTAAAATAGGTGTTGGTAAATTTGCCACATAGGACATAGTAATGATGTGGCATGTAATAAATGTGGAGAGAGAGCAAAGTTGTATGTAGAATAACCAACAATGCACATTTATTTTCTCATCATCTATTGGATAGTTTAGATACAACCTATTGGACTAGTTGTATGATAGCTTGTTGGTTGATGACATGGACATTTTACTAACAAGACTAACATACAATCTATTGGAGATGCCCTTAGCACACTCTCGCAGGGTGCCTTGGCACTTGACAGCCAGCGGGCACACAGACAAGGAGCAGCAGACGCATGGACATTTGACAACACGTGTAGATGTAGCACACGCACAGATCACGAACGCATTAACGCATTACGACGTTGACCCGGGAAAGACAAGGTGGAGTTTGCACCGGACGACGTGCGTCGGGTAAGCACAGTGAACGCCCGATGGCTCGCCAGCAGTTGTGCGTGTCTACCATTAACCTGGGGTGGACCACCATCGATCCAACCACCTTGGCTCGATTCGCACGGAGGAGAGGAATCTCATGGCGGCGGCCATGATTTCGAGGCAACTCACACGGGCGGCGCTTGTTGGCGAGGGACCTGGGCAGCGGGAGTGAGGAAGTCGCGGGTTCGAGGCCGAGTGGTCTGGCAGGAGGGAGTTGCCGTCTCCGTGGCGGCGGCCAGCGGGTTGGCACCGGGAGGGAGTCGCCGTCTCCATGGCGGGCGGCGACTTTGTTCAGTGGACACCACAAACAGAGAGAGAGGGGGAGGAAAACTACTCGGGTCGATGGGAACAGGCCGAACCGGTAAGGGCATTTGTGTCATAGTATGTGCTTTTGCGGGAGGGTAAACCAGTCATTCGTCACTTTAGAGCCGGTTGCGAGGAGAAAAAGCCAGATTTCCCAGCTGCAGCTTCCGCTCAATATTTTCAGAGCGCTCCACGGAAGAGTTGCATGGAGCTGGTACTGAGAGCATTACTAGTAGAACCCTCAAACCCTCACTAGCGTTTTAAGGGTCCAAAAATGGTCTTTTTGTGCACTTTTACGGGTTGAAAAACAGGGGCAAAGATTAGAACCCTCAAACCCAACCCTTATAATGGAATATTCCCCATGAACAATATTGTCATTGTGGGCATACCGTCGAGCACCTCGTGCACGACAGCCGGAGGGCAGCGCGGGGGCGGAGGGCGGATGGCGGGATGGGCGCGGGCGGAGGGCAGTGGCCAGGGGGTGGGAGGCGGAGGTGGAGGGCGCGGGGGCGGGAGGCGGAGGGCGTGGGAGCGGGCACGGGCCGAAGGGCGGTGGCGGCGGGTCGAGGCGGAGGGCGTGGAGTCGAGGGGCGCGGAGGAGGAGAGGCTGGGGCGGGAGGCGGAGGCGGCGGGCGGGAGCCGGAGGTGGCGGGCGGGCTGGAGTAGAAGCTGGCGGGCGGCAGGCGGCGCTGGGCGGTGGGACAGATGGCGACGGCCGGGCGGGGTGGGCGGCCTTGGCCGGGAGGAGGTGGAGGAGAGGCCGGCGGCTGGGGCTGGGCGGGCGCGTGGGAGGTCGACGGGGCGGCCGGCGGCGGCGTGGGCGACTAGCAGCGACGGACGCGGGCGTGGGCCCGGGCGCGGGAGTTGCCGCGAGGATAACCGCCAAGTGAGGGTTGGGGTAGGTTTTCCTCCCCAACCCTTACTTCTGAGGGTGGGGAGAGGGTTTGAGGGTTGGACCCTTAAAAATTTAAGGGTTTGAGGGTTAAGGGTTCTAGTCAACGCGATTTTTGCTCGCAAACTGCAAAAAATCAGTTATTTATAAGGGTTTGAGGGTTTGAGGGTTCTACTAGTAAGAGCATTACTAGTAGAACCCTCAAACCCTTAAAGCAGTTTTTAAGGGTTGAGAAGTGCCACTTTTTGACACTTTTAAGGGTTGAAAAACAGGGGCAAATACTAAAATCCTCAAACTCAACCTCTAAATTGTGAAGATTTTCAGATATCAAAACAGGAGGTATTATTTCAGGATAATTCAGAGCTGATCAGACAATACTTTCAGGGGATTTGATTTAGATATACTACTGGAAAGAAACATGGCATGACATACAGTATACTTGGAGGGATTTGATTCAGACATGGAAGCATGACACCAGATTCCATTCAAGCATTTCGACGAACACACAGCGTACTGCATCTCCAAGATCAGACCACAATCGCCTACAGCCACCGATCCGATTTAACCAAGAACAGGGATTGCAAATGGAAACGAGCACCTATCCATCGTGCTCGACCTCGGCGAGGTCCTCCTTGCCGCCCGCGCCTCAGCAGCCTTCCTCTTCAGTCTCTGCTCTTCCTGCTCCAGCCGCTCCACAGATGATTCCTAGCCAAAGTATCTTCTGAATTGTTATTTCCATGACTACATAAATGCGCGCCAACCTTTGGAAGAATATGTCTTTGAATTACAATATTCTTTGAGAGCACTAATTCAGGATAGTTATGATATAAATTTGAAAATGGGCAGTGATTTTCTGAAAGTTTACTGGAATAAGAATATAGTCTAAAACAACCGAGAATTGCACTAACTTCTCCACTTTTGCTTTATCTTAAAGCTAAACTGATCCCCGTAAAGAAGTGCTAATTTTATCAGCTAGGCATTACTCCCCGTTCTAGCTGGATTGGTCAAGGTGTGTTCGTTTGGGCTGCAACTTCTTCGGCTGCAGTTGCAATGCCTCCGGCTAGAAGGAGCAGCTGTAGCTGCTAGCTATGGCTGGATGGTTGAAGCTGAGGTGTGGCCGTTTGGTAGTTATGTTGTAGCAGCTGCAGCTGTTGTTGAAACATGCTGAAATGACCAAAACGTCCGTTGATTAGGCTTAGTCCTGAGTGTACTGTATTAAAAATATAAATGACCTGATTAATAGCTGTTTTTGTCGCAAACGGCCAATTTCACATATTTGAACTGAATCACACAAGTTTGATGGTATAGAAAATGTATTTGAGCGAATGTGATATATTAGACATATGATGATAGATTTCCCACTCATATTAGATCGTATAGAGAGTTGTACTGGCCGCTCGAGCACACATACAGCATGAGTGCACCAACAAACATTAGGGCATCTCCAACAGCTGTAAAATAGGTGTTGGTAAATTTGCCACATAGGACATAGTAATGATGTGGCATGTAATAAATGTGGAGAGAGAGCAAAGTTGTATGTAGAATAACCAACAACGCACATTTATTTTCTCATCATCTATTGGATAGTTTAGATACAACCTATTGGACTAGTTGTATGATAGCTTGTTGGTTGATGACATGGACATTTTACTAACAAGACTAACATACAATCTATTGAGATGCCCTTAGCACACTCGCAGGGCGCTTGGCACTTGACAGCCAACGGGCACACAGACAAGGAGCAGCAGACGCATGGACATTTGACAACACGTGTAGATGTAGCACACGCACAGATCACTTAACGCATTAACGCATTACAGACGTTGACCCGGGAAAGACAAGGTGGAGCCTGCACCGGACGACGTGCGTCGTCGGCAAGCACAGAACGCCCAGCGGCTCGCCAGCGGTTGTGCGTGTACGCCATTAACCTGGGTGGACCACCATCGATCCAGCCACCTTGGCTCGATTCGCACGGAGGAGAGGAATCTCATGGCGGCGGCCATGATTTCCGAGGCAACTCGTCACGGCGGCGCTGTTGGCGAGGGACTCGGGGCAGCGGGAGTGAGGAAGTCGCGGGGTTCGAGGCCAGAGTGGTCAGCGGCAGGAGGAAGTTGCCGTCTCCGTGGCGGCGGCCAGCGGGGTTGGCGCCGGGAGGGAGTCGCCGTCTCCGAGGCGGCGTTGACTTTGTTCAGGGACACCACAAACATAGAGAGAGAGGGGGAGGAAAACTACTCGGGTCGATGGGAACAGGCCGAACCGGTAAGGGCATTTGTGTCATAGTATGTGCTTTTGCGGGAGGGTAAACCGGTCATTCGTCACTTTAGAGCCGGCTGTGAGGAGAAAAAGCTAGATTTCCCAGCTGGAGCTTCCGCTCAATATTTTCGGAGCGCTCCACGGAAGGGCTGCATGGAGCTGGTACTGAGAGCATTACTAGTAGAACCCTCAAACCCTCAAACCCTCACTAGCGTTTTAAGGGTCCAAAAATGGTCTTTTTGTGCACTTTTACGGGTTGAAAAACAGGGGCAAAGATTAGAACCCTCAAACCCAACCCTTATAACGGAATATTCCCCATGAACGATATTGTCATTGTGGGCATACCGTCGAGCACCTCGTGCACGACAGCCGGAGGGCAGCGCGGGGGCGGAGGGCGGATGGCGGGACGGGCGCCGGCGGAGGGCAGGGTGGGAGGGGTGGGAGGCGGAGGCGGAGGCGGTGGCGGGAGGCGGAGGGCGGGAGCGGCACGGGCCAAGGACGGTGGCGTGGTCGAGGCGAGGGCGCGGAGTCGGAGGAGCTGGAGGAGGAGAGGCCGGGGCGGAGGCGGAGGCGGCGGGCGGGAGCCGGAGGTGGCGGGCGGGCGACGGGAGTAGAAGCCGGCGGGCGGGCGGGCGGGCGCTGGAGTAGAAGCCGGGCGGGCGCGGGCGGCGCGGGCGGTGGACGGATGGCGACGGCCGGGCGAAGCGGCCGCTGCCGGGAGGAGGTGGAGGAGAAGCCGCGGCTGGGGCTGGGCGAAGCGCGCTGGGAGGTCGACAGTGGCGGCCGACGGGCGGCGGGGCGATTAGCAGCGACGGACGCGGGCGTATGCTGGGCGGAGTTGGCGCGAGGATAACCGCCAAATGAGGGTTGGGGTAGGTTTTGCTCCCCAACCCTTACTTCTGAGGGTTGGGAGAGGGTTTGAGGGTTGGACCCTTAAAAAAATTTAAGGGTTTGAGGGTTAAGGGGTTCTAGTCAACGCGATTTTTTGCTCGCAAACTGCAAAAAATCAGTTATTTATAAGGGTTTGAGGGTATGAGGGTTTTACTAGTAAGAGCATTACTAGTAGAACCCTCAAACCCAGAAACCCTTAAAGCAGTTTTAAGGGTTGAGAAGTGCCACTTTTTGACACTTTTAAGGATTGAAAAACAGGGGCAAATGATAGAACCCTCAAACTCAACCTCTAATTTGTGAAGATTTTCAGATATCAAAACAGGAGGTATTATTTCAGGATAATTCAGAGCTGATCAGACAATACTTTCAGGGGATTTGATTTAGATATACTACTGGAAAGAAACATGGCATGACATATAATATACTTGGATGGATTTGATTCAGACATGGAAGCATGACACCAGATTCCATTCAAGCATTTCGACGAACACACAACGTACTGCATCTCCAAGATCAGACCACAATCGCCTACAGCCACCGATCTGACGAACCAAGAACAGGGATTGCAAATTGAAACGAGCACCTATCCATCAGTGTTTCGACCTCGGCGAGGTCCTCCTTGCCGCCCGCGCCTCAACAGCCTTCCTCTTCGGTCTCTGCTCTTCCTGCTCCAGCCGCTCCAAAGATGATTCCTGGCCAAAGTATCTTATGAATTGTTATTTCCATGACTACATAAATGCGCGCCAACCTTTGGAAGAATATGTCTTTGAATTACAGTATTCTTTGAGAGCACTAATTCGGGATAGTTATGATATAAATTTGAAAATGGGCAGTGATTTTCTGAAAGTTTACTGGAATAAGAATATAGTCTAAAACAACCGAGAATTGCACTAACTTCTCCACTTTTGCTTTATCTTAAAGCTAAACTGATCTCCGTAAAGAAGTGCTAATTTTATCAGCTAGGCATTACTCCCCGTTCTAGCTGGATTGGTCGATAAGGTGTGTTCGTTTGGGCTGCAACTTCTTCGCTGCAGTTGCAATGCCTCCGGCTGGAAGGAGCAGCTGTAGCTGCTAGCTGTGGCTGGATGGTTGGAGCTGAGGTGTGGCCGTTTGGTAGTTAAGTTGTAGCAGCTGCAGCTCTTGCTGAAACATGCTGAAATGACCAAACTTTCCGTTGATTAGGCTTAGTCCTGAGTGTACTGTATTAAAAATATAAATGACCTGATTAATAGCTGTTTTTGTCGCAAACAGCCAATTTCACATATTTGAACTGAATCACACAAGTTTGATGGTATAGAAAATGTATTTGAGCGAATTTGATATATTAGACATATGATGATAGATTTCCCACTCATATTAGATCGTATAGAGAGTTGTACTGGCCGCTCGAGCACACATACAGCATGAGTGCACCAACAAACATTAGGGCATCTCCAACAGCTGTAAAATAGGTGTTGGTAAATTTGCCACATAGGACATAGTAATGATGTGGCATGTAATAAATGTGGAGAGAGAGCAAAGTTGTATGTAGAATAACCAACAACGCACATTTATTTTCTCATCATCTATTGGATAGTTTAGATACAACCTATTGGACTAGTTGTATGATAGCTTGTTGGTTGATGACATGGACATTTTACTAACAAGACTAACATACAATCTATTGGAGATGCCCTTAGCACACTCTCGCAGGGCGCCTTGGCACTTGACAGCCAACGGGCACACAGACAAGGAGCAGCAGACGCATGGACATTTGACAACACGTGTAGATGTAGCACACGCACAGATCACTTAACGCATTAACGCATACGACGCGTTGACCCGGGAAAGACAAGGTGGAGTTTGCACCGGACGACGGCGCTGCGTCGTCAAGCACAGAACGCCCAGCTGCTCGCCAGCCAGTTGTGTGTGTTCGCCATTAACCTGGGGTGGACCACCATTGATCCAGCCACCTTGGCTCGATTCGCACGGAGGAGAGGAATCTCATGGTGGCGGCCATGATTTCGAGGCAACTCGCCACGGGCGGCGCTGTTGGCGAGGACTCGGGCGGCGGGAGGACGTGAAATCGCTGGGTTCGAGGCCGAGTGGTCAGCGGCAGGAGGGAGTCGCTGTCTCGTGGCGGCGGCCAGCGGGTTGGCGCCGGGAGGAGTCGCCATCTCATGGGCGGGCGGCGACTTTGTTCAGGGACACCACAAACAGAGAGAGAGAGGGGGAGGAAAACTACTCGGGTCGATGGGAATAGGCCGAACCGGTAAGGGCATTTGTGTCGTAGTATGTGCTTTTGCGGGAGGGTAAACCGGTCATTCGTCACATTAGAGCCGGCTGCGAGGAGAAAAAGCCAGATTTCCCAGCTGCAGCTTCCGCTCAATATTTTCGGAGCGCTCCACGGAAGGGCTGCATGGAGCTGGTACTGAGAGCATTACTAGTAGAACCCTCAAACCCTCAAACCCTCACTAGCGTTTTAAGGGTCCAAAAATGGTCTTTTTGTGCACTTTTACGGGTTGAAAAACAGGGGCAAAGATTACAACCCTCAAACCCAACCCTTATAACGGAATATTCCCCTTGAATGATATTGTCGTTGCGGGCATACCGTCGAGCACCTCGTGCACGACAGCCGGAGGGCAGCGCGGGGGCGGAGGGCGGATGGCGGGACGGGCGCCGGCGGCGGGCAGTGGCCCGGGGGTGGGAGGCGGAGGCGGAGGGCGCGGGAGGCGGAGGCGTGGGAGCGGGCACGGGCCCAAGGGCGGTGGCGGGTCGAGGCGGAGGCGTGGAGTCGGAGGGGCGGGAGGAGGACAGGCCGGGCGGGAGGCGGAGGCGGCTGGAGGGCGCGTGGGAGTAGAAGCCGGCGGGCGGCGGGCGGCACGGGCGGTGGGACGGGTGGCTACGGCCGGGCGGGCGAAGCGCCGCTGCCGGGAGGAGGTGAAGGAGAGGCCGCGGGTTGGGCGGGCGGGCGGCGCGCAGGAGGTCGACGGGGCGGCCGGCGGCGGCGGGGGCGACTAGCAGTGATGGACGCGGGCGTGGGCGCGGGCGCGGGAGTTGGCGCGAGGATAACCGCCAAGTGAGGGTTGGGGTAGGTGAGGGAGTCCTGGACTAGGGTGTCTCTGGATAGCCGAACTATCATCTTTGGCCGGACTCCAAGACCATGAAGATACAAGATTGAAGACTTCGTCCCGTGTCCGGATGGGACTTTCCTTGGCGTGGAAGGCAAGTTTGGCGATGCGGATACGTAGATCTCCTACCATTGTAACCGACTCTGTGTAACCCTAACCCTATCCGGTGTCTATATAAACCGGAGGGTTTTAGACCATAGGACGAACAACAATCATACCATAGGCTAGCTTCTAGGGTTTAGCCTCCTTGATCTCGTGGTAGATCTACTCTTGTACTACCCATATCATCAATATTAATCAAGTAGGAGTAGGGTATTACCTCCATCAAGAGGGCCCGAACCTGGGTAAAAATATCGTATCCCTTGTCTCCTGTTACCATCCGCCTAGATGCACAGTTCGGGACCCCCTACCCGAGATCCGCTGGTTTTGACACCGACATTGGTGCTTTCATTGAGAGTTCCTCTGTGTCGTCACCTATAGGCCCGATGGCTCCTTCAATCATCAGCAACAATGCAGTCCAGGGTGAGACTTTTCTCCCGGACAGATCTTCGTGATTCGGCTTTGCACTGCGGGCCAATTCGCTAGGCCATCTGGAGCAGATCGAAAGCTACGCCCCTGGCCATCAGGCCAGATTTGGAAGTTTAAACTACACGGCCGACATCCGCGGAGACTTGATCTTCGACGGATTCGAGCCACAGCCAAGCGCGCCACACTATCTCGATGGGCATGATCTAACTCTGCAGCCGAACAGTGTCCTGGAGGCCGCACTAGTGTCCGCTCCGGACATTGATTCGGAGCCGATCTCGCCGATTGAGGATGGATGGTTGGACACCACCTCGGGGGCTGAAATCTCTACGGCGATTGAGCCGAACACAATCCCTGTTCTTTGCGAAGACCGTGACTCCAAGGCGCCGGACTCCGAACCCTCCGCGCCCCTGCCAATCGAATCCGATTGGGGGCCGGTCATGGAGTTCACTGCCGCGGACATCTTTCGGCACTCGCCCGTTGGCGACATCTTGAATTCACTAAAGTCTCTCTCTTTATCAGGAGAGCCCTGGCCGGACTACGGTCAGGAAGGTTGGGATGCGGACGATGAAGAAATTCGACGCCCACCCACCACCCACTTTGTAGCCACTGTCGATGATTTAACCGACATGCTCGACTTCGACTCCGAGGACATCAACGGTATGGACGACGATGCCGGAGACGACCAAGACCCAGCGCCTCTGAGGGCCTTTGGAAGGCCACCTCGTCATATGACATATACATGGTGGACATCCCAAAAGATGGGAATGGCGATGGAACGGTGGAGGATGACCCCTCCAAGAAACAACCCAAACGCCGACGTCAGCAGCGCCGTTCTAAATCCCGCCACAATAGCCCAATATAGAGGCGCCGCACACCCACTATGCTTCACAGATGAAGTAATGGATCATCAAATCCCTGAGGGTTTCAAACCCGTTAACATCGAATCATACGATGGTACCATAGATCCCGCGGTCTGGATCGAGGACTATCTCCTCCATATCCACATGACCCGCGGTGATGATCTACATGCCATCAAATACCTCCCACTCAAGCTTAAAGGACCAGCTCGGCATTGGCTCAACAGCTTGCCAGCAGAATCAATTGGTTGTTGGGAGGACCTGGAAGCCGCATTCCTTGATGACTTCCAGGGAACATATGTGCGACCACCAGACGCCGATGACCTCAGCCACATAATTCAGCAGCCAGAAGAATCGGCGGACAATTACGGACACGGTTCCTAACCAAGAAAAATCAAATCGTCGACTGTCCGGATGAAGAGGCCCTTGCAGCCTTCAAACATAACATCCGCGACGAGTGGCTAGCCCGGCACCTAGGACAGGAAAAGCCGAAATCCATGGCAGCCCTCACCACACTCATGACCCACTTTTGCGCGGGAGAGGACAGCTGGCTAGCTCGTAGTAACAACTTGACCAAAAACCCTGGTAGTTCGGATACCAAGGACAACAATGGCAGGTCGTGTCGCAACAAGAACAAGCGCCGCATAAACGGCGACAATGATGAAGATACGACAGTCAATGCCGGATTCAGAGGCTCTAAACCCGGTCAGCGGAAGAAGCCATTCAAAAGGAATACCCCGGGCCCGTCCAACTTGGACCGAATACTCGACCGCTTGTGCCAGATACATGGCACCCCCGAAAAACCAGCCAACCACACCAACAGGGATTGTTGGGTGTTCAAGCAAGCAGGCAAGTTAAGTGCCGAACTCAATGACAAGGGGCTGCATAGCGATGACGAGGAAGAGCCCCGGCCACCGAACAATAGAGGACAGAAGGGCTTTCCCACACAAGTGCGGACGGTGAACATGATATACGCAACACAAATACCCAAAAGGGAGCGGAAGCGTGCACTAAGGGACGTATATGCGATGGAGCGGTCGCCTGAAGTTCAACCCATGGTCCTCCTGCCCGATCACATTCGATCGAAGGACCACCCCACTAGCATCCATCACGGAGGATTCGCCGCATTGGTTCTTGACCCAATTATTGACGGATATAACCTCACAAGAGTCCTGATGGACGGCGGTAGCAGCCTGAACCTGCTTTATCAGGATACAGTGCGCAAAATGGGCAAAGACCCCTCAAGGATTAAACCTACAAAGACGACCTTTAAAGGCGTCATACCGGGTGTATTGGCCAATTGTAAAGGCTGAGTTACACTCGAAGTGGTCTTCGGATCCCAGATAACTTCCGAAGCGAAGAGTTAATCTTCGACATAGTCCCGTTCCGCAGCGGCTATCACGCACTGCTTGGACGAACCGCATTTGCAAAGTTCAATGCGGTGCCGCACTACGCATACCTCAAGCTCAAGATGCGAGGCCCTCGAGGAGTAATCACGGTCAATGGAAACACCGAACGCTCTCTTCGAACGGAGGAGCACACGGGGGCCCTCGCGGCGGAGGTGCAAAGCAGCCTCTCACAGCAATTCTCGAGTCCGGCCACTAAACGTCCGGACAACATCAGCACGCCCGGAGTAACCTACAACAAGACCGCTGGCACGATTCAAGCATCGCGTAGCAATCCGGCTAACCCCAGCCCTCGCGAAATTGCGAAGCCAGTACTACGCATACATAACTACGCTCTGGAGATACCATGGGCATAAGGTGGGGGGGGCACGACCACGGCACGCCCAGAATGCGGCTCAACCGCACCAGGGGCTCCCAATTGTGTCATTCTTTTTGTTTTTTCTTTTTTCTTACTTTCAGGACTCCGTTTTCCAGAAGCCCTGTCCGGCACTTGAAATCGCCGAACTCAGGATGCAACAGCTAGGGAAGCAGAAAGCTACGTCGAGTGTTCAGGTGGTCTCTATTACGAGCATTATACCTGTTTTACATACCATCCCACAGCTTACCCCTGGAGGGGGACATACGAGCACTATTTGTATCGTTCTGCTTTCATTGCAGTACCTTTTTGAATAAACAATACATAGCTTTTGCCTATTATTGCACTCCTTTCTTTATCTATATATATGTTCATTTCATGACATGTTGCACCCGTACACTTTAGTGCGGCCAATACACCAGGGGCTTAAGTACCCCAAAAGTATGGTGCGATAAGTCTGAACACTGTCACAAGTGCAGCACCCCGAACTTATAGCATTATATGCATCGGCTCCGAATCATGTCTTGGGTCAATAGTTGGGTTTGCCCGGCTCCTATGTTTTGGTACCTTACGGTCCGTTATATCGGCTAAGGTAGCACTAGGAGAACCACTGCGATTGTGCCCCGGTTGAGCTGGGTTGAGCACCTCAGTGGAGAAAGCTAAAACTGACCGTCATGATAGGGTGAGAGCCGGTCGCTGTTTGAGAGGTTTTTTCAGGTCCCTAAAGACTTGTGCCGCTTAGAGCGAGGAACCGGCATTGTCCGGCCAAGGCGTGGATAGCGCCCCGAACTCGGTCTTCCAAATACTAGGGGCTTCACCGAAATTTAAAATTATAGAATTCTATGGCTAAGTGAGAGTGTTCAAGCATTATAAGTCCGGTTGCCTTGTTCGTTACGTTGAGCGCCTCCCTCGATGGACCCAAGAATGGGAACAAGAGCACTCAAGTTTATCCCGAACACCCAAGCACTCATGGCATGTGGGCTGAAGCCAACGACTTGCCAAATCTCAAATTTGATAAACGGCCACACAGAAGGTAATATTTTAAATTAACAAGCGTTGCTTAGCGCATATGAACAAGTTTTCAGCGTACAGGATAACAAATGCGAGTCTATTCAAAAATTACATCTTTTGAGCACTCATCCGCTATATGGCGGGCACCCTTCAGGAGGCCCTCATGGTACATTTCGGGCGTGCGATGCTCCTTGCCCTTTGGTGGCCCGTCCGTCACAAGCTTCTCCGCATCCAGCTTGCCCCAGTGCACTTTAGCACGGGCAAGGGCCCGACGGGCACCTTCAATACAGACGGAGCGCTTGATGACTTCAATCCATGGACAGGCATCCACCAGCCGCCGCACTAGCCCAAAGTAGCTCCCAGGCATGGCTTCCAATGGCCACAGCCGAACTATGAGGCCCCTCATGGCTTGTTCGGCGACCTTGTGGAGCTCGACCAACTGCTTCAGCTAGTCGCTTAGGGGCACCAGATGTCCGGCCTCAGCATACTGAGACCAGAACACCTTCTCCATCGAGCTCCCCTCCTTGGCGCGGTAGAATGCGGCAAAGATCGTGACACACTACGGGGCAGATCTGCGAATGCTCCTGGAGAGCTCCGAATCCGGGTAAGTAATAGGTAATTCACTTTCACATTCTTGCTCCGCATAAAGAATGCCTTACCCGCCGCGATCTCTTTATTGCCTCAATCTCCTGGAGGGCTTTTTGGGCCTCGGCCTTAGCAGCTTTGGCACTCTCAAGAGCCGAAGCAAGCTCAGACTCGGGTCTTGAGTCATGCTCCAAACCCTCGTGTTTTTCCACGAGAGCCAGAGCTCTTGCCGCACCTCCGCCAGCTGCGCCTCCCCTTCTCTCGCTCAGTGCGCTCCGCAGCCGCTTGCTGCCCACGGACACCGCCTTCTTCTGTGGTCGCCACCTGCCGTGGCCCCTGCAGTACCCATGTTATTCCTGTTATTTTTGCAACCAAATCCTTTCTATAAGGTATTTCTTTAATAAGGTATTACTTACCTTCCTTGTCCTCGAGCTGCTTCTTGGCAAGGCCGAGCTCGTTCTCGGACCGCTCGAGGCTCTGCTTCAATGCATTGACCTTCGCAGTCAGTGCGGCAGAGGTCCGCAGCGCAGCTTGCATTCCCATATTGACATACTTATGTTAGACTCCTGCGTATATCTTTTTAGATCCTTAGTCCGGCTTTTCTTTCCGAACACCGAACTAAGCATCAGGCTCTTGTCTATGCGGTAATATTTTTACATATTCTAAACTTACCTCAAAGTCTGTTAGAAGGCTGGTACAGGCTTGACCAGCCCACTCTTGGCGGACTAAACTTTCGGATCACCACACTCATAACAAAGGCGGTGCTCCTCCTCGATGGAGGCGCTGTTAAGCGCCTCCAGTAAGCTATCCGGTGCGCCCGGTTGGACGGAGGACACCGGCGTCTTACCCTTCCTACGAAGGGGCCGCTTGCCGGACTTCAGAACCACTGAAGGTTCCGGTAGGGAGTCCGGACGAGGGTCGGGCTTAGAGTCCCTGGGGGCCTCGCTCCCCTCGCGCCTGGAGTCCGGGAGGTTGCCTTGCGGCGCCTCCTGTGCCACCTCCTCTTGACCAGGCCCCCCTTGGGGCCCCACCTCGGCGTCGTCCGCAGCGTGAGGTGAGGAGGCGGCCGGAAGTGAAGTACTCTCCATTTCCGACGAACTCAGGGACCCGCTCGACGAAGCGGCGAGCTCGCCCTTGGGTGGGCTGCATGATTGTTCGGCATTAAATAACACTATGCAATGGAAAAAAAGCCATGGGTATCCGGACACTTACGATCTCACCAGGGGCTTGGCCCTTGTTGGCCACTCCTCCTCGTCGTTGTCGGCGTTGGTGGAGAAGTCCAGAGGAAGGTTCCTTCCCTTCTTGGAACCTCCGGCCTCCCCAGTTGGGGCGGCCTTCCTTTTCCTCTCTTCCCCCGCTGGGGGAGAGGCTTCTTTTTCCTCCTCCTCGTTCTCAGGAGAGGATTCTGCTTCAGAATCTGACATCGCTTGGCGCCGGAAGCTCCTTCGAGTTCCCGTGGCCTCCTTCTTGGCCTTCTTCTCCGGCACCACGTGAGGTACCGCAGCCAGCAGCCCTATCAATCGGGCGTCCGCTGGGTCTTCTGGCAAAGGGGCCGGACAGTTAACCTGTCCGGACGTCTTCAGCCAGTCCTGTTAAAGGTTAGGGAGTTTTAGATCCCGCATAGAGTCAAACTATGAAAAAAGAGTCCCATGAAGGGTAAAATAACTCACCTCGCCGGCTTGACGCTGCGAGCTGAATCCGCGATCTTCGGTAGCGGATGTGGGAGCCTCGGCGCCCTTGAACAGCACCTTCCAGGCATCTTCGTATGTAGTGTCGAAGAGCCTTTTTAGAGTTGAGTGCTGTGCCGGATCGAACTCCCACAATTTGAAGGCCCGTTGTTAGCATGGGAGAATCCGGCGGATGAGCATCACCTAGATTATGTTGACAAGTCTGAGATTCTTGTCCACCAGGTTTCGGACGCAGGTTTTGAGTCCGGACAGCTCGTCCGAATTCCCCCACGTCAGGCCCGTCTCTTTCCATGATGAGAGCCGTGTGGGGAAGCCAGATCGAATTGGGGCCGCCGCCCATTGAGAGTCGCGCTGCTCGGTGATGTAGAACCACCCCGATTTCCACCTTTATGGTCTCCACAAAGGAGCCCTCGAGCCATAGGACTTTGGCCATCTTGCCAACCATGGCGCCTCCGCACTCCGCTTGGCGGCTGCCCACTACCTTCGGCTTGACATTGAAGATCTTCAGCCATAAGCCGAAGTGGGGCTGGATGCAGAGGAAGGCCTCGCACACGACGATGAACGCCGAGATGTTGAGGATGAAATTCGGGGCCAGATCGTGGAAGTCCAGGCCGTAGTAGAACATGAGCCCTCGGACAAATGGGTGAAGTGGAAAACCTAATCCACGGAGGAAGTGGGGGAGAAACACATCCCTCTCATGGGGCCTGGGGGTTGGAATGAGCTGCCCCTCGTCGGGTAGCCGGTGCGCGATGTTGCTGGACAAGTATCCGGCCTCCCGCAGCTTTGTGATGTGCCCCTCCGTGACGGAGGAAGCCATCCACCTGCCTCCCGCTCCGGACATAGTTGGAGAAGGTTGAGGTGGGATGTGCGGACTTGGGCGCTGGAGCTCGAGTGCACGGAAATGGATAATTAAAGGAGGAAGAAGGCGTAGGTGAAAAGGTGGATCCTTATCCCCTTATATGGACGGACGAAGCTGTGCGTCCCCCGCCAGCCTAGTAAAACTCGCTTATCTCCCAAGCGCCATAATCAATGGCGCGGATGGGTTACCCACGTCCGTATTGATGGGAACCCCGGAGTAAGGGGGCACGATCTATGCTTTGATAAGACGTGCCAACGAAACCGCCTCGCTAAACGCGCTGAGGTGGAACAGTAAAAACTATTCATATAAAGGCCTGGCCGTGGTGTGATGTCACGCCGCGGAATACGTCAGCAGATCTGTGCAAAAATTATTCTCTCTACGGTGGTATGTGGAACTTGTTTTGCAGAGCCGGACACTATCCTTGTGTTCAAAATCTTCTATGAAGTATTCGGAGGAGGAACCCGCCTTGCAATGCCGAAGACAATATGCACGCCGGACTCGTCGTCATTGAAGCCTCGTTCAGGGGCTACTGAGGGAGTCCTGGACTAGGGGGTGTCCGGATAGCCGAACTATCATCTTTGGCCGGACTCCAAGACCATGAAGATACAAGATTGAAGACTTCGTCCCGTGTCCGGATGGGACTTTCCTTGGCGTGGAAGGCAAGCTTGGCGATGCGGATACGTAGATCTCCTACCATTGTAACCGACTATGTGTAACCTTAACCCTATCCGGTGTCTATATAAACCGGAGGGTTTTAGTCCATAGGACGAACAACAATCATACCATAGGCTAGCTTCTAGGGTTTAGCCTCCTTGATCTCGTGGTAGATCTACTCTTGTACTACCCATATCATCAATATTAATCAAGCAGGAGTAGGGTATTACCTCCATCGAGAGGGCCCGAACCTGGGTAAAAACATCGTGTCCCTTGTCTCCTGTTACCATCCGCCTAGACGCACAGTTCGGGACCCCCTACCCGAGATTTGCCGGTTTTGACACCGACAGTAGGTTTTGCTCCCCAACCCTTACTTCTGAGGGTTGGGAGAGGGTTTGAGGGTTGGACCCTTAAAAAAATTTAAGGGTTAAGGGGTTCTAGTCTACGCGATTTTTTGCTCGCAAACTGCAAAAAAAGCAGTTATTTATAAGGGTTTGAGGGTTTGAGGGTTCTACTAGTAAGAGTATTACCAGTAGAACCCTCAAACCCTCAAACCCTTAAAGTAGTTTTAAGGGTTGAGAAGTGCCACTTTTTGACACTTTTAAGGGTTGAAAAACAGGGGCAAATACTAGAACCCTCAAACTCAACCTCTAAATTGTGAAGATTTTCAGATATCAAAACAGGAGGTATTATTTCAGGATAATTCAGAGCTGATCAGACAATACTTTCAGGGGATTTGATTTAGATATACTACTGGAAATAAACATGGCATGACATACAGTATACTTGGAGGGATTTGATTCAGACATGGAAGCATGACACCAGATTCCATTCAAGCATTTCGACGAACATACATCATACTGCATCTCCGAGATCAGACCACATTCACCTACAGCCACCGATCTGACGAACCAAGAACAGGGATTGCAAATGGAAACGAGCACCTATCCATCAGTGCTTCGACCTCGGCGAGGTCCTCCTTGCCGCCCGCGCCTCAGCAGCCTTCCTCTTCGGTGAGGTCCTGGCCGCTGTCCAAGCCGCCGGCGCCACCGCCTTCCTCTTCAGCGACGCGGAGCCCAGCGCGTCGTCGAGGGTGGCAGGGGCAGGCCTATGCCCCACGGCGCGGACCTTGGCCTTGGCGGACTTGGCGGTGACCCTGGCGTCGCGGCGCGCGGTGCGGCGGAGCTTGACGAGGTTGCCCTCGATGCGGCCCTGCAGGTGGAGGTGCTTGGCGCCGAGCCCGCCCATGGACCAGTGCGCGTCGCGGGCCCAGCAGAGGAGCGCGGCGGGGCGGAGGCCTCCATGGCCGGCGCGGTGCGAGGCGGCGGGAGGAGCCGGCGGGCAGGGATGAAATTTCCCTCCCGCGCAAGAGGAAAGAGGAGTGTGGGTTGGGGGCAGTTTTTCCTCCCAACCCTCACTTCTACAGGTTGGGAGACAGTTTGAGGGTTGGACCTCTAAATTTTTTTACGGGTTTGAGGGTTTAGAGGTTCTAGTCTACGGTTTTTTTACGGCGAAAACTGTAAAAAAAACAGCTATTTTTAGGGATTTGAGAGTTTAAGGGCTCTACTAGACTTGCTCTAATGCTCTGAAACGGCCTGTTTGTTTGGGCTCCAGCTTTTTTTGCCCAGAAGTTGTAGAAGCTGGTAAAAAGAGCCCAAACAAACACACCCTAAACAAGCTCTGTATTTTTAAACCTTTGTCGGTGATGCCAAAATGACATTTGGATGCACAAATCCAAGAGAAGCTCGCATATCTAAAGTGATGCTAATGATCCTAGGTTGAGAAGAAGTTGCGAAACAAGCAACAATATTAGGAGTTGGGTTACACGTTTTAGTAGTTTTAATTTTTTTTATGCTCTGTAAATTCTTTTACTCTATAATATGCAAAATCTGCTCAATGAGATTAGAGCATCTTATATGCAAGCTATGTGTGCCATGGCCTATGTGTTACTTTCATGTGTTCAACCTTTTCAATTTAATTCTGATTCATGATTCAAGGAAATAACTTTGTATGCTCAAAACTTATTTGATATTGGTTTCTTCAGGGTTCAAGCAATCATCCAAGTTTAAAATGGCAGAAAACTTATTTAATATTGTTTTTTTTTTTTTGCCAAAAGGGCCAAAAAAAATCCACAGAAACATCAAACACAAAAATTAAATTAAAGCGTTGCGCTTCAGAGGTTCTGCGAAATACAGCGGCAGCGACATTGAGCCAGGTCTCTATTCAGGTCGCCTGATACATGTGTTTTGAACTAGGACCTGTGCAATAACTACTCATACGAAATAGTACAAACTCTTGTGTCTCCAGCATTCACACAAGTGACACACAACTCACTGATCTTCTGAGCCTGAGCTACACAGAACTCACATTTTGCACGTCTTGCAACGCTCTACTCTGAAAAAATCAAACATATATACACTATATAACAAACCAACACCAAAAGCGAAGCAACGGTGTAGGTCTGTTTCTGGCAACCTTCTTCCATGCTAACAAACGAAAACAGCCAAAAGAGAAACATGAGAAATTATCCGGGAGACGGATGATTCACTTTATGGAAGGGAACTCCCATCAACTCGAGGCAGATTTCCACCCTGAAAATGATTTAACAACAGTGAGACTGATGTTGCTTAATTATGACCGAAATAGCACTTACAAGTTACAGCACGGCTATCAGACTAGACTCGGCGTGAACCAGACTTCCAATGGATAGATGGTTCCGTAAAGACCTCCACCAGACGGGAAAGCGTCCTCAAGTGTCTGTCTTTTCAGGTCATAGACCTTCACGCCGCTCCATTGGTTATGGCGATTCTCGAAAGGGTGGCGCTCTCTGAGGCGGGGAGTTGTGAAATAGATACAATCCGGTCTTAGTTTGGGGAATTCTTTGGTGGATAAAATGCCTGGGCTATTCTGTCCGACGAAGGCCGCATGTGCCCGCAGAGCCTTCCCTGAGCTCAGTGCTACCCTTGTCTGACTCTTGAGGTCCAACCTGTCTATTTCAATCCTGACGTTGTTTCCGCGGAGCGTGTCAAGAAAGACACGCACCTGCAGGAGATGACCCCAAGGTGTCGAAAGCAAATACCTAGTGATAACTGGGTCGTCGAACATGTCTTCGTCATCCTCGGCGATGACCGTCTTCTTCCTCGGTTTGTCTGGTCCACCAAAGTCCCATGACTTCAATATCCCTTCCATTGTCACCGCATAGAACCTTCCGCGGTGGTAGATGCAATCTGCAAAGCTATCCCCGCTTCTTCGGATCACCGAAACTTGTTGCCAATGCTTGTCTCCTATTCTTGCAAAAGAGAGCCGCTTGCCGTCGAGGTGGATGACCACAGCGATGGTGCGACAAGTGGACGGAGGACCGGACAGCACAACCTTGTCGTAGAAATACCCGCCGGGAGACTGCACATCATAAACAAGTCCTATCATGTAACGCCCGTAACGATAGCCCACGATCTTCCCTTCGTCTCCGTAGACCCCCTCGATGCACGATGCAAAACCGGTGACTGGTGGGAGCGGGATCAACGCCGCGGTGAAGGGGTCATATAGGACGAGATCCGAGAGCTCGTTCGCTATGATTAACCAGCCATGGGAGGCGCCGCAGCAGGCCACGGCCTGTCCCCTGGGAAAGCTGATCTGAAAAGTTCTATCAGGATCCAGGAGGCTGCGGAGCTCTGTAGCAGCAGCAGGATCACATAAATGACGACGCACATGCCGATGCTGATGCCCTGCTGGAAGAGGATCGTCCGCCAAGGACACGAGCCACGGCGTCTGGCGATATGGGACACCGCCTGCGGCCGCTGATGCAGAACGCCAAGACGAGCAGACAGCACGGAAGGCGAGGGCCTCGGGGAGCTCAAGGAGATGCAGTATCCAGATGAGGAGATCCATGGGGAGGTCTGACCAGCCTGAACTTGCATAAGGTCCTGCCATTGTGAAAAAATCACGTTATATTCTTTTAGGAAGAAAGAACATGTAAGCAGATTGTATATAGCGAAGCAAACAAGCCCGTGTAGGTTGCCCACTCGGACAAGGAGTCGGACAAGGAGTCACTCGGATACCGAAGGAACAAGCTCAAGGAACGAGTTTGCCATTCAAATTGGGAGACCGATTTCTACTATCGTTGGGATTGACTGAGCCTTAGTTATTGCAAATCTAAGTGACACAATTAAGCATAGAAAAAAAAGAAAAATATCAAAACGAATCTTCGTGTAAGATCAATGATATAGGACTTAGATGTGCAATACTTATGGCACAGATGTAGTTTAGCAAAACTGTAAAATAAACTTTCTACTGTCGTTGGAATTTCACAAGGAGGATTCCATCAACATTTTTGGTAGAAACAGAGGGCTCAACACCCCGGTTCCGTTGAACAGAACAAAACCAACAGATTCATCTTTATGAGAATAATAATGATAATAATAATCCGTAGGATTGATATCCAGCAAAATCGCATCTTTGCGACAAAAAGAAAAAAAAACTGCCCCCCTCAACAACACTTCACAGACAGCTAATCGTTGTGCGACAGATTACGGTGTGCTTACGGCTTACCCATAGCGGTGGAAGTATCTCCAATGGTCTTCTCTTGATCTGAAGGGAAAGAAAGGGGATCGGAATCAGGGGATGCGTGAAATCCGGCCGATGAAGAGGAGCGGCAGAGGGAAGCTGCCACTGACGTGCCGGCGGCGTAGGTTGAGGGCTGGCACGGCGATGGCATATGGGGTGGGGGGTTGCTGGATTGCGGAGGCGTAGGGCGGGGGCGAGCCGGCTGGGCAGGACGGTCAAGCTGAGGGAAACGATAAGGAAAACGCTTGTATTCGACCGACTGATTTGGCGTCACGTCGGCCGCCCGCAGTGCCGTTGGATGGCATGTGATCCGGTGGCTGAAACGTAGCTACCCAAATCATCTCCGGCTAGTAGGCCCATGCACGGCTGTTAGCAGCTCTACCACTGCCAGGCCTGAAGCCCAGCAAGAGCCCAAGGCCCAAGAACCTGGCGCATGTGAGCCCAGCAAAAGAAGGAGAAGGCGGTAGCAACTAATTAACAAGCGCTCCTTCGGGAGCCTCGCAACGATCAGCGCCACTTGGCGCGCTCTTAGCCATTCGCCACATGTCGCGCTCTGGACGCTCCCTTCGGATTTTATTTTTTTTATTTTTTCGCATGCGTTTTTCGGCTTTTTAAATATATTTTTTCGGTTTTTTTTACGTTTTTGTTTTCTACCGGTCTTCCCTAGCTTTTTGACCAATTTTTTTTTGAAAAAAAATATTTTTTTACGCAAAAAAACGCATTTTTTCCGTGAGAGTCACGGTTTTGTTTTCGCGAGAGGCACGGTTGTACTTTCGTGAGAGGCACGGCCGTGCCTCTTAGACAACAACAACAACAACAACAACAACAACAACAAAGCCTTTAGTCCCAAGCAAGTTGGGGTAGGCTAGAGGTGAAACCCATAAGATCTCGCAACCAACTCATGGCTCTTAGAAACGAAAAAAAAACGAAACGAAAAAAAACGTGTTTTCTGTTTTTTTTCTTTCACGAGAGGCACGGGCGTGCCTCTTTCGGAAAGGGAAAAAAATGCATTTCTTGTTTTTGCTTTTGTGAAAGACACGGTTTTGCTTCCGCGAGAGGCACGGGCGTGCCTCTTTCGAAAAGGAAAAAAACGCATTTTCTGTTTTTTTTTCGCGAGAGGCACGGTTTTGCTTCCGCGAAAGGCACGGTTGTGCTTTCGCGAGAGGCACAGGCGTGCCTCTTTCGGAAAGGAAAAAAAATGTGTTTTCTGTTTTTTTTTCTTCCACGAGAGGCACGGTTTTGCTTCTGCAAGAGGCACGGTTGTGATTTCGTCAGAGGCACGGGCGTGCCTCTTTCGGAAAGGGAAAAAACCCCGTGTTCCCAGTTTGGTTTTTTCGTCGGTTTTTTCCGTGAAAAAAGTTCGTCAAAACCTATCAACATGGGATCTAGTTTTAAAGATCTCGACGCGAGGAATCCAACGGCGAAAGTGGTTCGAGATTTGGATGCACGGTTTAAGAGATAAAACGTTTTAAATAAACGGATCTACGAAAAAAGGGAAAACTCCCAGGTTGCGACAAGTGGCGCACATGCAGCGCGCCACTTGTCGCAACCTGGAGAAGTTGGAGTGATCTCCGCAAGGAGTACTCCTTAATTAGTGATTTCGGGAGAAGGCCGAGCACCAAAGTGACGGGAGACAGTTGGTGCAGCATATCGCATGCAGAGAGGGCATGTCTTTGGCCCTGGATCTGGGAATGAATCATCTTTAGATCGCTTCCGACTGTAAGTAGGGGGTAAATCATATCCATCAAAGAGCCGGAGGAGATCATGGTATTATCATCAAAGAGATCCTACAAACTTCTACCTTATTCACTTCTTGTAATTTTTGTTTTGAACCTAAAGAGTCGAATTATGAGGCTCATAGGCTAGGTTTGGTGTTTTGCTCCCTGTTGGGAGGCATTTGTGGTTGGGCATTCGGCATGACCCAATTGTAATTCCTATGAATATTTTAGCTAATCAATAAAGGCTTGGCGAGCTTTTCTAAAAAAAAAGTTGGTGCAGCATATATATACCCCTCAAAAAATATATACCCCTCCAAAAACAAAGTTGGTGCAGCATATAAACCACTCTGTAGCTTGCCACTGATTATCGAAGAGGACTTAAAAAATCCCATCAATATAAACCACATTGTAGCTTGCACACAAAGAAACCAACATATGCATCTTTATAGCCCCCGTGCCACATTCAACGTAGCCAGCCGCCGCCTACCCAAAACTAGGGTTCTTTGCCTCCCACCGGCGCCTGCGCCGGTCCGTCCCGTCTCCGGTGGCCTTATGGCCATGGAGGCGGAGTTGATCTCGGGCCTTGCCGGTGAGAGGGCTCCGTTTTCATTTTTTTTTTTAGCTTTGTTAGGATTTGTGTCCTGTTCAGGAAGGCGAGATGACGGCGACTCCCTGAAGATGGAATAAAGGTATCCCTGTTTAGTCCCCGTTCCGGTGATGCGTCTAGTATCATCGGTGGGCGTGTGAAGGTGTTTCTCCGGCAGATCTGTCTTTGGTGGATTTGCTCGGATCTATTCGTCGTTCATCTTCGTTCGTGTGTCTTCAAGTTGGATCCTTTTGATCTACACACTTCATCCGCAGCGGTTGCTGTTCTGGTGTGTTGGTTATATGGGGCCTTAGCACGATGACTTTCCGACTGTCTACTACAACAAGGTTTGCCCGGCTCCGGTGAGGGAGGGGCGATGAGAGCGGCACGCCTTCGGCTCGCTTCAGTGTTTGTAGTCGCTGCTAGGTGGTCTACGGATCTGGATGTAATTTATATTATTTCTAGTATTCGTTGTACTATCATGATTGAAAATTAATAGATTGAAAGTTTTTCTAAAAAAAAACATATGCATCTTTATATTATGAGAATAAAATCGGCATGGTTGCCAGGAAAACCGCATCTTTGCGACATAAAAATATCCCCTATGGCCGTCGGAAATTCGTCACCAACGGGGGTTGGAGGGGCAGCTGCAAAAAAATTGAATCAGCGTGGCCTGTTCTCTTAAGAGTCTCCTAACATAAATTCAGAGGCAATGATATTTAGCTCGGTGCACATCTAAACTATGTGGACCTGAACCTTCTGCCGGGACAGGACATCATACAAACTCATGATCGCCACAATGACATGTACTACTAATCTATAGAGATATTAAGCTCCCATTATTTAACGCGTTCTGGTGCTTCGAGGGTTGTGAGACCTCTGAGGGCCCTACCTGTAAGGTGTGTCATGTTCAGTTTTATTTCTACTTCTTGTTTTTATTTTTTTTACACACTGTAATTCATGGGGTCTTATTAAATTTTAATATTAAAAGCAAAAATAATAATTACAATTCACATTTTTAGATTCATTAGTATTTATTAAATTCATGGATATTTCATAATCATGTTAAATGTCTGTGAACATTTTTACAATTTGAAAGCCTCATAATTTAAGCGTTCTGGTTCTTCGAGGGTTGTGGGATCGCTGAGGGTCGCATTACGCACTGCGTTATGTGCTATTTAGTTCTATTTCTCCTTCTCTTTTTATTTTTTTAAACATTTTAATTCGTGAGTACTTATTAAAATTTGTGAATAATAAAACAAATTACAATTCAAATTTTTAGATTCAATCATATTTATTACATTTTTTAAATTTGGAAAATATATTTAACTTGTGGATTTTAAAATTCATGACTATATTTTAAATTCATGTAATTTTTCTAAAATTCTTTATTTTTTATGATTTGAACTATTTTTAGAATACTTGAACATATTTTAATTAAATTATATTCTCCAAATTTAAAAAAGATAGCCAATTTATCTGAGCTAATAGTGGGGCGAGCAGAGAAAAGCTAGCAAACGAAAGCTTGTGGGCCGCCCATGTGGGCAGTATAACAACAATTCCACGGTTTCATCGTGAAACAGGAACTCCAAAGATGCTTAAACGACTACCACTGACTGACAATAGGGTCAAAAAATGTAAAGACACCACAACCACGCAGCAAACAACTCGATTCTCCTCTCAAAACAAATACTATCTTCAACATCAACCTGACACGATATACGAATAAAAAGACACCGCCAAAAACATAATTTAAAGACAAGTCAACAAATAAAAATTCCAAACAAAACAACCAATTGCAATAATCTTCTAGATATAAAAGAGTTCTCTGACGAGTGAAGAACGGAGCAGCGAAGCGCGCGTTAGCCTCTAGTACTATATATACACACAACACAACTCATCAATCTATTGCATACAGAATTTAGAAGAGCACCCATAGCAAAGCTACAACGTTGGCGTGCAACACGAAACATCTACGGATCTACATGGTTGCTAAGTGATCACATGCTCGGCTTTAACCAGATTTCCGACAGGTAGATTGTTCCGTAATGACCACCACCTAACAGGAAAGCATCCTCCATCACTTGAAATCATAGACCTTCACACCCTTTCATTGGTTATGTCGACACTCGACAACGTCCCCCCTAAGACAGGGAGTGGTGAAGTAGATATAGTCTGGTCTCAGCGCAGGGAATTTTTCCACGAAGAAGAGGCCTCAGGCTATTCTGTCGGAGGAGTGCAGCGTGCACCCTTAGAGCCTTCGCGGGGCATACTTCTACCATTTGGCCGCTCTTGAGATCCAACCTGTCTACATAAACACCGACGTAGTGCTCCTAATACTTGTGAAGGATGACGCGGATTCGCAAAAGATGTCCCTAGGGAGTCGGTACCAGGTATATCGTGATAACTTAAAAAAAACAGTAATCATCTTCCTCAGCGATGATCGTTTTGTTTTGCGGCCTGCCATCCTGTTTTCTGATGTCCCAAGACTTCAATTTACTTTCCATTAATAACACGTAGAATCTGCCTTGAAGGTAGATGCAATCGGCGTAGCTATTTTAGCTTCCCCTTATCACTGAAACTTGTCGCCGAGACCCAACTCCTATCCTCGTAAAGGAGAGTCACTTGCCATCCAAGTGGATGGCTGAAGCAATTGCAGGACCAGCAGACGGAAAAACCAGACAAGACAACCTTGTCATAGAAATGCAGAGAACCATACAAGACAACCTTGTCGTAGAAATGCAGAGAACCATACAAGACAACCTTGTCGTAGAAATGCCTGCCCAGAGAATCCATGTCATAAACACGGCCATTTCTACCATGGTGACTCTTGTAGCGACAACCAATGACATTTCCTTGGTCTTCATATACCCCTGTAATGGCGACGTGAAGGGGTTGTAGAGGATAAGGTCTGAGAACTCGTTAGCCATGAATGGCGAGCCGGTGGAAGCGCTGCAGCAGGCCATGGCCTGGCCTCCAGGGAAAGTGACCTTAAATTCTTTCTCGGAGACCTGAAATCAGGCTGATGAAGAGGAGCGGCAGGGGGTGTTGGAACTATCATGCCCGTGCGGGGTGGGGTTGGAATGGCGGCGGCAGCATTTGGGGTGGGAGCTACTGGATTGCGGCGGTGTAGGGTGGGTGGTTAGTGATTGCTTGTATCTGCGGTTGTATTTCTTCGAAGAGGAGAGGATGATGTAGCACAACAAAGGTAAGTATTTCCCTCAATTATGAAACCAATGTATCAATCTAGTAGGAGAACCAATCAACATTTGTAAACAGCACCTGCACACAAATAACAAATACTTGCGACCCAACGCGTAAGTGGGGTCGTTAATCCCTTCACAGATTGTGATAGATTAAATTGTATTGGTTTTGGCAAATAGATCTAACAAAAACACAAAATAAAATAAAGAAATAAAAACTGCGGCAAAATATTTTTGGGTCTAATATGATAGAAAATAGACCCAGAGGCCGTAGATTTCACTAGAGGCTTCCCTCAAGAAAATAACATACGATGAGTAAATAAATTACTGTTGCGCAATTGATAGAAAAACGAATAATTATGACGATATTCAAGGCAATGATCATGTATATGGGCATCACGTCCAACATTAGTATACCAAAATGATTATGCATCTACTACTGTTACTCCACACATCAACCGCTATACAGCATGCATCTAGTGTATTAAATTCATGGAAAAACAGAGTAATGCAATAACAACGATGACATGATATAGACAAGATAAACCCACGTATGAACAAATCACATCTTGTTACCCTTAATAGAAACGATACATGCATGTCATGTCTCTTCTCGTTACATCGAGATTGAGCACCGCAAGATCGAACCCATCACAAAGCACCTCTTCTCATGGCAAGAAAAATCAATCTAGTCGGTCAAACCAAACCAAAATTTCGGAGAAGAAATACGAGGCTATAACAATCATGCATATAAGAGTTCAACAAAGACTCAAATAATATTCATGGATAGAACTGATCATAAACTCACAATTCATCGGATCTCAACAAACACACTGCAAAAAAGAGTTACATTAAATAGATCTCTAAGAACATCGAGTAGAACATTGTATTAAAGATCAAAAAGAGAGAAAGCCATCTAGCTAATAACTACGGACTCGTAGGTCTGTAGTAAACTACTCACGCATCATTGAAGGCGCAACAAGGATGATGAAGAACCATTCAATGATCGTTAGTTCTTCCGGGCAGAAAGTGCCTAAAAGACATCTAGATTGGATCTCATGGTTCTGGAACTTGCAGCAGTAAAAAAAATGTTTCGTCGACTCCCGCGGAGTTTCCGAGATTTTAGAGTATTATAGAGGTGGAAGTCAGTCGAGAAGCTTCCCATGGGCTCCACTACCCACCACCTTGGTGCCTAGTGGGACCCACAGGCATCCTCTCGTGTGCTCCTTTGGCTCCTGTGTGTCTTCCGCCGTAAAAAAATCTCCAAAAATTTCGTTGCATTTAGACTTCATTTGGTATTGATATTATGCAAAGTAAAAAACAAGCAAAAAAACAGCAACTGACACTCGACACTATCTCAATAGGTTAGTCCCAAAAAACGATATAAAGTTGCTAATAATTTTATAGAAAACATCCAAGATTGATAATATAACAACATGGAACAATAAAAAGTTATAGATACATTCGCAACTCTAAATTTCAAAAGTTCGCACGTTCAAAAAATGTTCGTGTATTTGACAAAAGTTCATGATTCTGCATTTTAAAAAGTTTCAAGTTCTTAAAATGTTCATGAATTTGATAAAAAGTTCATGGATCTGAAAAAGGTCCACGAATCTGAATTTTGAAAAGGTTCACAAAAAATAAAAGGTTCACGAATTTGGAAAAAGTTATTGAATTGATTTTTTTATGTATTTGAAAAAAATAAAAAGTTTGCGAGTATGTAAAAGGTTCATGAAAATAAAAAAAGGAAAAAAAAAGAAATGGGGAAAAGAATAGAGGAAAAATTAAAGCATTTTTAAAACAGAACACCCTAGACGCTTCCGAAAATAAAAAGGAAAAAAAGAATAAAAAAAATAAAGCATTTTAAAAAAAGAACGCCCTAGACGCTTCCAGGAGTTTTTGAAAACCGGGAGTGCTTCCCGACATAACGTGGCTAATGGGCGGACCCAAAAGATCGAAAGGTGTGCGCCATGTATGAAAATAACTAGAACTGGCGTAATAGGAATCAACATCATTTCATATTCAGCACTTCACACAAATCAACAACATTTCATATTCAACACTTCACACGCCGGTTAGAGTGCAAACTGTAAACCGATGCACCCCCAGCTATGGGCCAACCCATATTACCTTTTGTTTCTTCCGTTTAAACGTTAAAAAAGGTGCAGCTGGCGGAGTTTTTTTTTTTGAACTCGCGAACTCTCGTAGCAAGGGACCGCTGTAACCAGTAGTCCATCAAGCCGCTCATGCATAGTTAACTTTTTGGAAAAAATCACATATTTGAAAAGGTTCATAAATCCAAAAAGAAGTTCATGAAATAGAAATAAGTTTGTGATTCTGAATTTGGAAAAAGTTCATGGATTCAAAAAATGGTCACAAATTTGTGAAAAGTTCACGAATTTGATAAAAGTTCATCTGCATTTAAAAATGTTTCTGATTCTTAAAACAATGTTCATAAATTTGAAAAGTTCATGGATTAAAAAAAGGTTCCCTAATCTGAATTTTTAAAAGGTTCACAAACACAAATAATGTTTGCGAATTGGAAAAAAAAGTTCTTGAATTGATTTTTTCGTGAATTTGAAAGAAAATTAAAAAGTTCGCGAGTCAGTAAAAAGTTCATGAAATGAAAAGGCAAATGGAAAAAAATAAAAGGGAAAAGAATAAGGGAAAATAAAGCAATTTTTCAAGAAACAAAACGCCCTGGACGCTTCCAGAAGCTTTCGAAAACTGGGAGAGCTTCCTGTCGTAACATGGTTAATGGGCCAGCCAAAAAGATCGACGGGTGTGTGCCATATACGGAAATAATTACAACTGGCACAGAAAGTGCTAATTATGAATCAATAGCATTTCATATTCTGCATTTCAGGTGCGGTAACAGTGCAAACTATAAACCGATGCACCCCCAGCTATGGGCCAACCCATTTTACCTTTTGTTTCTTCTGTTTAAAGATAAAAAAGGGTCCAGCCCATAGTTGCCATGTTTCCGGTACGGTGGGAACGAGGAACGGGAACGGGGGACGAGAGTCGGAGGCTGGAAAAAATAGGGTATAGCGGGGGTATACATCTCTAGAACAATTTTTCTAAAGCGGAAACGTGATCCATTCAATTCCGGTACGGTACCATGGAACGAGGAACGTGAATCTTTACTAGCTGGCTGCATCGTCGATCCATGAAGACTAAAATAAATCATCTCCTTCCCAATGGAAAATTTATTAGCAGCCTTGGAGTAATTGGAGAGCAGAGCGAGGAGTTATTTAGGGGAGTGGAAAAGAACGGGGCAGAGAGTAAAACGAGGAGTTCGTGATTGATATGGCTGACCTTTTGCTTACTCGATCGATTCAAGAACCAAGATTGTCGAGTCGCCGAACCTGAATCGACGAACCGACTGCGGAAACGCCGAATCCGCATCGAATCTTACCGAATCAACCCTTGTTCCCGAATCTGATTCTGGGTCGATGAATCCGGATCGAGGGACGGTCCACCGTTCCCCGTTTCCGGCTACTATGGTCCAGCCGACCGGGTTCTAACTCGCGAACTCTTTACTGTGAGGCAACCGTTGTAACCATTAGGACATCAAGCCGCTCATGCAGAGTTAACTTTTTGTGATTCTTAATTTTGAATAAAAGCCTCGGATTCACCAAATATTCACACCTTAAACAAAACAGTTCATGATTATGGTCTTAAAATTGTTTCAGTCTTAAAATGTGCACTATTTGAGAAAAAGTTCACGATTTAAAAAGGTTCACAAATCTGAATTCAAAAAGGTTCACAAACACAAAAATATTCACGAATTTTAAAAAGGCAGGGCCATCGTTATGGTTGTTACGAGAGTGCTAGTGTTTATGATGTGCGGTCTCTTGGTGGGTATTTCTATGACAAGGTTGTGTTGTCCGGTCTGCAATTGCTTTGTCCATCTACATGGATGGTAAGTGTTAGGAGCCCTCCTAACCGGTGCACATACTTGGGCTGGCCTGTGGACAGCATATGGGCTGGGCTGGGCTGTGCACACGTTGAAGCGTTGCTGGCTATAAGTAAGTGGAGAGGAGGCAACGAGGAGAGTATCCAGTGGATCAACGAAACCCGGCGGCGGCGGCTCTTCTCCTACCTCCAGCTCTCTTCCTTCCTCTTTGCCAGTTCCTTGTAATTGCTACTCTGTAATCAAATCCTCTATGTGTAGTGAGTAATCAAGAGATCCTTAGTGTGTCCTTAACATCTGGTATTCAAAGCCAGTCCATCATCCTTTCCGCTCCAATTTTTTCCCCAGTCATCGCCTTCTTCATGTTCGACAAAATGACTAGCCACCAAATGTCCTCAGATCAAGTTCTCAGCATGATGGTGGAGCAAGCGATTTACCCTATCACTACAGATGTATTGTATTCCCTCTTCGCTCCTTTTGGTGTAGAGCAGTTGGTGGTGTATCCCCAAACAAAATCAGAGGATGGAGAGCCTTGTGTAGCGGCGGACGTCCGATTCACTTCAGCGCACGCGGCGGCGCACGCGTTCGCGTACTGGGATGGCCGCTGCATCTACTACCGGTGTTGCCGCCTGCAGATGTGGTGCGCTACACTCGACGTGTTGCCGGCCCCAGCGTCTCCTTCACCCACCGTCGTCAAGGACAACCGTGACACTGTCGTCGACCTCAACAACTCCACCACAACCATCTCTAGTCATGACGGCAAGTCCGTCGGGTCCGTCAACATCCCTGCGGCAGCCAGCACCAGCACACCGCCTCATGTCCATGATACATCACCCAAGTCTTCCCTGAACAGGGACTACCGTGTCCCCGTCGCGGGCACGGACGAGTACACATTGGTGGCGGCAATTCCAGAAGTCGTCACCGAGCTCGCCGTCTTCCCCGGCGTCCCCTCCACCACCAAGGCCCAGGAGGTCCTCAAAGTCATCCACGGCGCGCCCCCTGCCTGCATCACGATGGCGCACATCACCTGTTAGACGGATGGTTCGAACCAAGTTATCGCCACCAACAATGTCAACAAGGTCACCACCAATCTCCTCAAGCCTGCGGTCGACCTCAACGACAATGAGGTTGAGCAGCTCGAAGCTGTACGGCCAACGCACTCCATCAGCACGGGCACCTTCGGCATCGCCGAGGAGGTCGTTCCTTCCGGGGCGTCCACCACCGACATCGATTCCAAGGACGGCGTGCAGGAGCTCGATGCCTCATTTTTGATCTCCATCAACACCTCCCATCTTGTGACAAACAAGGTTTCATCCATCAAACTGATGCAGCTGTTCGTGGACCATGACGTGGATTTGCCGCCCACAAGGCACCACGGGCTGCGGATACGTCCGATGCCATGGCCATCACTTTAGGGAGACCTTGCAGATGGCAGGGAGGTACGACCCATCCCTTGGCCTTCGTTTCCTGTGAAGAAGTTTATGGAGCATCCATTCCAGTTTGTCCAATTGCTTGATATGACTAGTAGCACCTTTCCTGTGGAATCATGTAATGCTGGAGAACTTGTGGGCAATCACAATGTACACTGCATCCAGATAACCTCTATCGAGCCCTTGTGCTTATGGTCTTTGCAACAGAACAATGTTGGTTCCTGTAACCGTAAGCATGCCAAGCTATTTTCTTACAATAAACAGTGGCCTTTGGAATGGGGTACATGCACTATTATTCTTGCTCTGGGAACACATCATTCTGGTCTTGCTCCTATGGCTGTACATCAGTTTCGGCGTGCAAAGAAACACAGTGCTTGGAACTGGATGAGCGGTTTTGGTTTTCAGTTAATACAGTGTGAGCCAGTGCTATCTTTTGATCTAGCTAACATCACTGAACAAGGGCAGCTCACTTTCTTGGTTTCCACTAAGTCAAGCAAATGTTGTGAGGCTGGTCAAAGAGAGTGAAATTCAACACTCTGTCTGTTTTCCCTAATTGCTCTAAACAATTCCAATGGAAAGTTGCATGGCCACTTAGTTCCAAGAGGAAAACATCTGCTAGCAGGCCTTGTCTTATGCCATGGCCGTCATTTGCTTGCTCTCCTGAAGAAGTGATTCTGAAGCATACAGGGCTGCTACCGCTGGTTACATATGCGATGTAGTATTTATCTCATAATCTGAAATCTTGGAGAGCATCCTTGAGGTATTTGCCGAGCGCGCGACTGAAACCATGTACTTATGAGAAGTTTGCTTGTTGGATCCCCATGGCGCCGAGAAATATGCCTGTCCTGAGTCAGCCGATAATGTAATTTATGGGTGATCTGAACCTGGGTGTTATGGTGATGATGCGGTGCTTGGTTCTACTATCTTCTGCTGACATTGATTATGAGCTGCAAGGCGTCGACCAGATCAAACAAAAGATAGTGGTGTGCTTGTGAAGTTCAGAATATTGCATATTTTTCTAGTTCCTTCAGTCAAGCTGCAACCATGGCCTTCCTGCAGATATACATTCACACATTTTGAGCAGCAGTTCTTTCCCGGTTACCTTTTCCTAGGACTGACAAAATGCCAGACACAAGGCGGCACAGGAACATTTCAGTATGTTTACATCAAGAAGAATTTAGCGGGACTGGCTGCCAGGATACAGATGGCAATTCTCAACCAGATGGCCTATACATGGTAGCAGGCTGCTATGACGCTGGGCATCTGGTGTTGTATCCTTGCCAACCATCTCACACAGACTTAGTAGTGGTTCTGACCATGGCACCACATCGCTTCAAAAATTTCTATGGCCTATGTACTTTCAGCGACAGTCCGACAAGGGAGCTTCCAGAATTTGATGTATATAGAGCTGTACTGTGTGAGCTTATGCTAGTTCTGGACCAACACCTTGACATTTTGAATTCAGGGCTTGATGTTTCTAACAATTGGTGCTCTCTGTTGTGGCTCAATTCAGATTATATGATCAATTATGATATGGATGTGACTGGATCTGACTGGGGCATCTACCTGTTGGACATATCTTGGGATCCTGGAGGGATGGCATGGCCGTTGTTATCCGAATTGGCTCGGCGAGTGGTCTTCGAGGGAGAAAGGTGTGTCATCATCTTAACTGCGGCCTACCTCGTCCATGCCAGCTACATTTCATTTCGGCTACTGCATGGACTTCGATGGGCTCAAGGTACAACAAGTTTTGTGGGATCAGGGTGGTGTGAGCCTTTCAAGTCTTATACATCCTTCGGGGTTACCTTGGCCACAACTACTGCTTCGACCTCGTCGAAATCTACCCCGGATTCGGCTACCACCGTGACTACGACCGCTTCTTCGAGCTCGTTCAAGTCCACCTAAACAATGGTTACTACTGCGCCAACTACCCTAGCGACCCCAACATGATTGATGATCTTCAAGCACCATGGGATCCTGGCGAGCTCTTCAGGACATCGGCTTGGGGGCAAGCCGCATTTCAAGGAGGGGGGGATGTTAGGAGCCCTCCTAACCGGTGCACATACTTGGGCTGGCCTGTGGACAACATATGGGTTGGGCTGAGCTGTGCACACGTTGAAGCGTTGCTGGCTATAAGTAAGTGGAGAGGAGGCAACGAGGAGGGTATCCAGTGGATCAACGAAACCCGGCGGCGGCGACTCTTCTCCTACCTCCAGCTCTCTTCCTTCCTCTTTGCCAGTTCCTTGTAATTGCTACTCTGTAATCAAATCCTCTATGTGTAGTGAGTAATCAAGAGATCCTTAGTGTGTCCTTAACAGTAAGCGACTCTCTTTTGCGAGGGTAGAGATAGTTCTTGGCGAGAAGTTTCGGTGATAAGGAGAAGCCTGGATAACTACGCCGACAAGGTCTACCACCACGACAGGTTCTATGTGGTGACAATGGAAGGTAAACTGAAGTCTTGGGGCCTCAGTGGAACGGAGGACAGACCGTGAAAGAAAACGAGCATTCCTGAGGGAGATGATTACCTTTCTGAAGTTATCACGAGATACCTAGTTTCAACTCCCTGGGGACATCGTCTGCAGATTCGTGTCGTCCTTCACAAGTATCAGAAGTACTCCGTCAAGGTTGATGTAGAGAGATTGGATCTCAAGGGCAGCCAAATGGTAGGAGTAAGCCATGTGAAGGCTCTAAGGGGACACATGGCGTTCCTTGGACAAAATAGCCCAGGTATATTGTCTGTCGATAAATTCCCCAAGATAAGAACGGATTGTATCTACTTCACGACTCACCGTCTCAGTGGGGACGCTTTTGAGCATCGCCATAACCAATGGAGCTGTGTGGGGGTCTATGATTTGAGAAATCAGAATCTGGAGGATGCTTTTCTGTCGGGTGGTGGTCATTACGAACAATATATCCGTCGGAAGATGTTTCATGCTGCACGCCTAACTGGTGATTTGCTTTGTGTGTTTTCTTCTAAATTCAGTATGCAGTTATTTGTTCCAGAGAACATGTTGCATAATGTGGAAAATGTGATTCGTGTGTGTAGCTCACCAATAGACTAATAAGTTGAGTGTATATAATAGTAGCTGGCATGCTGGCCATCAAGAGTTTGTATGATGTCCTGTCCCAGCACAAGGTTCGGGGCTTCAGAGGTTTAGATGTGCACCGAGCCAAATATCATTCCCTATGAATTTAAGAACCTGATCTTAAAGAAAAAAGTTCAATGCTCAAGATTTGGTTTTCATAAAGATGCATTTTCTCTGTGTTATAATTAGAGATAAACTTCTATTGTAATCTCAACAAACTCTCTCTCCCTCTTTGTTCTCATATCTATCTCTATACCTACCGTATCCTAGCGATCGGTAATTCTTGTAAGACACGGCGGAGGCTTTCTGCCCTCGATCAATATATACCATGCGGCTCCCTTACGAGGGAGTAGGAACGCTTCCATCTGACATGGTATACAGAGCCATCCTCTTCCCATCTATCTAGCCAGAAGCTCCACTGATCGCCAGAAAACCTATCGATCGCCAGAAAAACCATCCCGTCAATCACCAAAACAGATCGCTATGTCTTCCTCCTCGGCTTCTATCTCCCTCAACCTCGGAGCCCCTCCCGTCGAGAAGCTTACCAATGGGAACTTCCTCCTATGGAAGGCACAGGTGATGCCCGACCTACGAGGAGCGCAGGTCACTGGCCTCCTGGATGGATCCGATGGAGCGCCCCTGAAGATGGTGGAGCAGCAGCAAACGGACAAAACAACGATCATGGTGCCTAATCCTCTGTATGCGCCATGGTTTGTCCAAGGACCAGCAAGTCCTCAACCATCTCCTGAATTCTCTATCAAAAGAGATCCTCGCCCAAGTTGTGAGTAAAGAAAACACTTTTGATCTTTGGACTGCTATTACCACCATGTTTGCTTCGCAGTCCCAATCTCGAATCACAAATTTGAGAATCGCCATCACCACCACCAAGAAGGGCTCCATGTCGAGTACTTCATACATCGCCCGGATGAAGAATCTGGGGGATGAACTTGCTGCAGCAGGCCGTCCTGTCTCTGATCCAGACATGGTGGACTATGTCCTCGTCGGTCTAGCTCGGGACTATGATCCGGTCGTGGCGGCCATTGGCGCCGTCAAATCCTCCATCATTGTCGCATTTAACTCTTCGCTCGGATCGCCGCTTTTGACCAGCAGATGGAGATGCTAGGTGATGGCTCCGATGCTGGCTTCAACACCTCCGTGAACTTGGCGTACAGGGGGCGCGGCCAGTTCTATGGCCGTGGGCGCGCACATGGCAACAGGCAGCGGCCGTGGGAGGCGTTCGCCCTCTTCTTCTCCAAGCAACAGCAGCAGGCGAGGTGGTCGTCCCCAAAGCAACAACAGCAACGACCAGTGCACCGGGACTATCCCAAGTGCCTAATCTGCCTCAAGCATCACCGTGGGGGCGCCCGTGAGTGTTGGGATCGCTATGAGGATGATGAGTACGAGGAGAAGGAGGCAAACGTCGTCACCGACTCCTACTGCATCGACACAAACTGGTATGCGGATACCGGTGCTACAAATCATATCACAGGGGAGCAAGACAAGCTGATGGTCAGAGACAAGTATCGTGGACATGACCAAGTGCATACTGCAAGTGGTCCTGGTATGGAAATCACTCATGTTGGTAGTTCAACTGTCAAAACCCCCATGAAAAACTTACATCTAAAAAGAGTTTTATATGTCCCTACAACATCAGAGAATCTTCTTTCAGTTCATAGGTTTACTCTTGATAATCGTGTCTCACTGAATTCTATCCTTATTTATTTTTGGTAAAGGAGTTGGACACGAGGAGAGTGCTTCTTAGGGGCAAGTGCGTGGGAGGTCTCTACCCACTCATATATTCTTCACCATCATCAAATAAACATGCTTTTGTTGTTGTCAAGCCGTCTTCAGCAAAGTGGCATAGTAGATTAGGTCATCCTTTATCGCTTATTGTTAAATTTGTCCTTAGCAAGAATAAACTTCCCCACTCTCATGAGTCTAGTATTGAGTCTGTTTGTGATCCATGCCAACAAGCTAAAAGTCATCAGTTGCCATATCCTATTTCCTTCAGTATTTCCACTGCACCCTTGCAACTTGTATTTTTAGATGTTTGGGGGCCAGCTCCTACTTCTGTTGGTAGACACTCATACTATGTAAGCTTCATTGATGACTATAGCAAATTTACATGGATCTATCTCCTTAAGAAACGATCTGAAGTGTTTCAAGTTTTCAAGAATTTTCAGAATCTTGTTGAGCGAAAACTAAACACTAAAATCATTGCCATGCAAACCAACTGGGGAGGTGAATACAAGAAACTCAATCTCTTTTTTCAACAACTTGGCATCTCACATCACGTATCGTGTCCTCATGCACACCAACAGAATGGCTCGGCCGAAAGGAAACATCGCCATGTTGTTGAAGTAGGGTTAGCTCTACTAGCAAACGCATCCATGCCACTAAAGTTCTGGGATGAAGCATTCTTGACTGCTACATATCTTATTAATTTGCTTCCTAGTAAAGTCATCAAATTTGTGTTAGGGATCGTTGCAGAAATTAAAAAAATTCTATGCATCACCAGGATCAACCTATGGAGAGACTAGCAACGAGAGAGAGGGGAGTGTGATACGTCCATTTTGCATCGTGCTTTTATATCAATATTTAGTGCATTATGGGCTGTTATTACACATTATATCACAATACTTATGGCTATTCTCTCTTATTTTACAAGGTTTATCATGAAGAGGGAGAATGCCGCAAGTGGGATTACAGGTGGAAAAGGAGCAAATATTGAAACCTATTACGCACAGCTCCAAAAAATCCTGAAACTCCACGGAAGTCACTTTGGAATTAATAAGAATTATTGAGCGAAGAAAATACCAGAGGGGGCCCACACCCTGGCCAGGAGGGTGCCCCCCCCTACTGGGTGCGCCCCTGTCTCCTGGGCTCCCCTGTTGGCCCTCCGGTGCCCATCTTCTGCTATATGAAGGCTTTTACCCTAGAAAAAAAATCAGAGGCAAGCTCAAGGGACGAAACTCCGCCGCCACGAGGCGGAACCTTGGCGGAACCAATCTAGGGCTCCCGCGGAGGTGTTCCGGCGGGGAAACATCCCTCTGGGAGGGGAAATCATCACCATCGTCATCACCAACGATCCTCTCATCGGGAGGGGGTCAATCTCCATCAACATCTTCACCAGCACCACCTCCTCTCAAGACCCTAGTTCATCTCTTGTATCCAATCTTGTTTCAAAACCACAAATTGGTACCTGTCGGGTTGCTAGTAGTGTTGATTACACCTTGTAGTTGATGCTAATTGGTTTACTTGGTGGAAGATCATATGTTCAGATCCTTAATGCATATTAATACTCCTATGATTATGAACATGAATATGCTTTATGAGTAGTTACGTTTGTTCACGAGGACATGGGTGAAGCCTTGCTATTAGTAGTCGTGTGAATTTGGTATTCGTTCGATATTTTGATGAGATATATGTTGTCTCTCCTCTAGTGGTGTTATGTGAACGTCAACTACATGAAACTTCACCATTATTTGGGCCTAGAGGAAGGCATTGGGAAGTAATAAGTAGATGATGGGTTGCTACTGGATGTAAGTTTAAACCCTAGTTTATGCGTTGCTTTGTAAGGGGCTTATTTGGATCCACTAGTTTCATGCTATGGTTAGGTTTACCTTAATACTTCTTTTGTAGTTGCGGATGCTTGCAATAGGGGTTAATCATAAGTGGGATGCTTGTCCAAGAAAGGGCAGTACCCAAGCACCGGTCCACCCACATATCAAATTATCAAAGTACCTAACACGAATCATATGAGCGTGATGAAAACTAGCTTGGCGATAATTCCCATGTGTCCTCGGGAGCGCTTTTCTCATTATAAGAAATTGTCCAGGCTTGTCCTTTTCTAGAAAAAGGATTGGGCCACCTTGCTGCACTTTATTTACTTTCATTTCTTGTTACCCGTTACAAATTATCTTATCACAAAACTATCTGTTACCTACAATTTCGGTGCTTGCAGAGAATACCTTCTTGAAAACCGCTTGTCATTTCCTTCGCTCATCGTTGGGTTCGACACCCTTACTTATCGAAAGGACTACGATAGATCCCCTATACTTGTGGGTCATCAAGACTCTTCTGGCGCCGTTGCCGGGGAGTGAAGTGCCTTTGGTGAGTGGAACTTGGTAAGGAAACATTTATATAGTGTGCAGAAATTTTCTATCACTTGTTACTATGGAAACTAATCCTTTGAGGGGCTTGTTTGGGGCATCTTCGCCCCGACCAGTAGAGCAAATAGTTGCTCTTCAACCTACTGAACCTACTGAAAATGTTTACTTTGAGATTCCTTCGGGTATGATAGAGAAACTGCTAGCTAATCCCTTTGCAGGAGATGGAACATTGCATCCCGATTTACACCTTATCTTTGTGGATGAAGTTTGTGAATTATTTAAGCTTGCATGTATACCCGATGATGTTGTTAAGAGGAAGGTATTCACTTTATCTTTGAAGGGAGATGCATTGACATGGTATAGGCTATGTGATGATACTGGATCTTGGAACTATAAACGATTGAAGTTGGAATTTCACTAGAAGTTCTATCATATGCATCTTGTTCATCGTGATCGTAATTACATATATAATTTCTGGCCTCGCGAAGGAGAAAGCATCGCTCAAGCTTGGGGGAGGCTTAAGTCAATGTTATATTCATGCCCCAATCATGAGCTCTCAAGAGATATGATTATTCAAAAAATTTATGCTCGACTTTCTCTCAATGATCGCGCCATACTCGATACTTCCTGTGCTGGTTCTTATATGCTGAAGACTACTGAATTCAAGTGGGATTTACTGGAAAGAATTAAATGTAACTCTAAAGATTGGGGTTTCGACGATGGTAAGGAGTCAGGTATAGCACCTAAGTTTGTTTTAAATCTTTTATGGATACTGATTCTTTTCGTGGATGTAGCGCTAAATATGGACTTGAGTGTGAGATAGTAGCTGCTTTTTGTGAATCTTTTGCTACTCACGTTGATCTCCCTAAGGAGAAGTGGTTTAAATATAACCCTCCCACTGAAGTAAAGGTAGTTGCACCTATTACAGTTGAAGAAAAGACTATCACTTATAATGATCCTATTGTTCCTACTACTTATGTTGAGAAACCACCTTTCCTGTTAGGATAAAGGATCATGCTAAAGCTTCAACTGTGGTTCGTAAGAGTAATACTAGAACATACACAGTATTGCTATGGTTAAAGTTGAACCTAGTATTGCTATGGTTAAAGATCTCTTGGATGATAATATAGATGGGCATGTTATTTATTTCTGTGATGAAACTGCTAATATTGCTAGACCAGATGCTAAGATACATAGGCCTGTTGTAGGCATGCCTGTTATTTCTGTTAAAATAGGAGATCATTGTTATCATGGCCTATGTGATATGGGTGCTAGTGCTAGTGCAATACCTATTTCCTTATATAAAGAAATTATGCATGATATCGCACCCGATGAGTTGGAAGGTATTGATGTTACTATTAAGCTTGCCAATAGAGATACTATTTCACCAGTTGGGATTGTTAGAGATGTTGAAGTCTTGTGTGGGAAAGTTAAATATCCTGCTGATTTCCTTGTTCTTGGTTCCCCACAAGATGACTTTTGTCCCATTATATTTGGTAGACCCTTCTTGAATACTGTTAATGCTATGATTGATTGTGAAAAGGATGTTGTTACAATTGGCTTGGGGGATATGAAACATGAGTTTAATTTTGCTAAGTTTCGTAGACAACCCTGTGATAAAGAATCGCCTAGTAAGGATGAGATTATTGGTCTTGCTTCTATTGCCGTGCCTCCTACTGATCCGTTAGAACAATATTTGCTAGACCATGAAAATGATATGTTTATGAATGAAAGAAGGGAAATAGATGAAGTATTCCTTCAACAGGGTCCTATTCTGAAACACAACTTGCCTGTTGAAATCCTAGGGGACCCCCCTCCACCCAAGGGCGATCCCGTGTTTGAGCTCAAACCATTACCTGATAATCTTAAATATGCTTATCTTGATGAAAAGAAGATATATCCTGTTATTATTAGTGCTAACCTTTCAGAGCAAGAAGAGGAAAGATTATTGAAAACTCTGAAGAAGCACCGTGGTCGCTATTGGATATACCGGATTATCTTAAGGGCATTAGTCCCACTCTATGCCAACACAAAATTAAATTGGAGAAAGATGCCAAACCAGTTAGAGATCCTCAACGACGGTTAAATCCTAAGATGAAAGAAGTGGTAAGAAAGGAGATACTAAAGCTCCTTGAGGCAGGTATAATTTATCCCGTTGCTGATAGTGATTGGGTAAGTCCTGTCCATTGTGTTCCTAAAAAGGGAGCTATTACTGTCGTTTCTAATGATAAAGAAGAATTGATCCCACAAAGAATTATTACAGGTTCTAGGATGGTAATTTATTTCCGTAAATTAAATAAAGCTACAAAGAAAGATCATTACCCTTTACCTTTTATTGATCAAATGCTAGAAAGACTATCCAAACATACACATTTCTGCTTTCTAGATGGTTATTCTGGTTTCTCTCAAATACCTGTGTCAGCGGAGGATCAATCAAAAACTACTTTTACTTGCCCTTTCGGTACTTTTGCTTATAGACGCATGCCTTTTGGTTTATGTAATGCACCTGCTACCTTTCACAGATGCATGATGGCTATATTCTCGACTTCTGTGAAAAGATTTGTGAGGTATTCATGGATGACTTCTCTGTTTATGGATCCTCTTTTGATGATTGCTTGAGCAACCTAGATCGAGTTTTGCAGAGATGTGAAGACACTAGTCTCGTCTTGAATTGGAAAAAGTGCCACTTTATGGTTAATGAAGGCATTGTCTTGGGGCATAAGATTTCTGAGAGAGGTATTGAAGTTGATATAGCTAAAGTTGATACTATTGAAAGATGACATGTCCCAAGGACATAAAAGGTATAAGAAGTTTCCTTGGTAATGCCGGTTTTTATAGGAGTTTCATTAAGGACTTTTCTAAAATCTCTAGGCCTCGACTAATTTTTGAAAAAGATATTCCTTTTGTCTTTGATGATGTTTGTGTAGAAGCATTTGAAATACTTAAGAAAGCTTTGATCACTACACCTATTGTTCAGCCACCTGATTGGAATTTACCCTTTGAAATTATGTGTGATGCTAGTGATTATGCTGTAGGTGCTGTTCTAGGGCAAAGAGTTGATAAAAAATTGAATGTTATCCAGTATGCTAGTAAAACTCTTGACACTGCCCAGAGAAATTATGCTACTACTGAAAAAGAGTTCTTAGCAGTCGTATTTGCATGTGATAAGTTCAGACCTTACATTGTTGATTCTAAAGTTACTATTCACACTGTCGGAGTAATTGGACACAGATACCCCGAAGACGGCAAGACAATATTTCAAGACATCGGGGCTAGCAAAGCCCTCATCCGACCGGCCGCTCCTGCCGCTCCCGTCCGATCAGCTTCCACCCGGCCGGCTGCCACCGACCGATCAAGCGCCAACCAGCCGGCTGCCGACTGCAGCCCGACCCGGCACCGACAAGACCCCGACGAGACGGCCATACCTCGAACGAGACAGCTGTACCACGACGCCATCATGTATAGGGTCACTTGTCCCTGGGCACTATTCATGAAGTGACCCAGGAGACAAGCATGACACTCACCCATGCCCCCATGCCACTAGCTACCTTACATACTAAGCTACCTCACACTATAAAAGGAGGCCTCATCCATCCATCCAGGGGGATGGACACTCACGCACACACACAAGAAAGCTAGCTAGCAAGAGCTAGCTAGCCAGCCTCACACTCACGCATGCATACTCAGGCACATGCGACCATACACACATATACGAGGCTAGATGCCTATGGCACTGACCTCAGATACAGCTCCAGGAGCACTCTGTACTAGATATATCAGATACACTCAAACATGCAGCAGTAGGTATTATCTCTCCGAAGAGCTCAAGCTGGGTAAACCACCACGTGCTACTCGCATACCCGCTCCCGGGTCCTATCAGCAGCAGTCTTACCCTCACACTAAGCCCTTGTGGCATCTGGCCGACCAAGCAAGCCCCGTGAGAATACCACGACATTTGGCGCCCACCGTGGTGTGGTACTACTACTATGCTACCACGCTGCTGCTGGTTTCGTAGTCCGGGCGGGACCACCTTCACCATCACCGCCGCGGCGTCGCGCCGTCTCTCCGGTAACGCTCGGGGGCCCGACGTCAACACGCCCTCGTGAGCAGCAACCGCGAGGTGCGGCGCAGCGTCTCGCCATCGGCCTCTTCGTCTTCATCATCGCGCGCCGCCCGCCTCTCCGATAGCGGTCGGGGCTCGACATCGACATGCCCCGGAATGGCCGTGAGGGGCGGCGTGACTCGCCATCGGCCTTGCCTTCTTCACCACCACCTCAACGCCGACCGTCCGTGGCAAGCCGTGCGCAGGGCCTCGTTTCGGTCGGCCGTGGCCATCCACGCGCCGCTCGCGTTTGCTCCCCTCCGTGCTACACCTTGCTCTGGCCGGAACGCGCATTAGCTTCTCCACATGCCATCTTTGCGAGCTAGCTAGATGCAAGTCAAAGTATGGTCAAACCATAGCCATGCATGCCTCATGCACTTCCCATACATTGCTTGTTCAATAGCAAAATACTCCTTGTACATTGCCCGTACTCGAGTTAGACATCATCACCATCGCTCCGCCCAGCGCTCTGTCCGCTGCTCTGCCTCCAGCCCGTCTCCTAGTACGGCCGTGCCAGCGAGCTCCCTTGCCCGGGCCGCGCGGCGTCCATGCCTCTGCGCCCCTCTCGCACGCCCGCGGGCCGCGCTCCTGGCCGCCTGCAACGCCGTCGCCGCCTAGCGCCTCCCTGCATCGCGCGGGGACTGCCTGCTTGCGTCGCGCGCCTCCTCAGCATTGCCCGAGCTACTGCCGGCCGCGTCCGCCTCGCCTCCGCCGGCGTCCACTCGCGCCCTGAGCTCGGCCTCCCGTTGCCGGCGCCGCTTGGCCCGCTTCCGGCCTCTCCGCGCCGGCTCCTCCCCGCCGGGAGCTCCGCGCCGGCTCCTCCCCGCCGGGTCCTGTGCGCCGGCTCCGGCTTCCCGCACCCGGCCGGCCACGTCCTGCACGACAGCTTCTCCCGTATCCCGGACTCCTTCGTCCGCGTCAAGGCCGACTCCCGCGCACCTCTGCATCACAACGAAGACCGTGCGCGCCTCCCCATCGCCGCGTCGAAGACCCCCCGCGCCGGCTTCCCGCCCCGGCCGACTCCCTCCGCGTCCGCGAGCCCGGCCTGGGCCGGCTCCGAGTCGCTCTGGCCGGCTCCAACCCCGGCTCCCCGGACGGCCGGCTCTGCCCACGACCCGGCCGGGCCTGCCGCCTGCCGTCTCCGCCCAGCGACCCGACCGCTTGCCGGCCCCGCCCGCATCCCGGCTGGCCGGCTCGCCGCCCCTGTGCCGGCTTCGCCCGCACTTCTCCTGCGTCCCGAGCAGCTCCTCCGCGCCCCGCCTCTGCTTCCTGCGGCCCCCTCGCATGGGTGCCCTCTGCTTCGCACTCGCCTCTGCCACTTCTATGCCCGACTGCGCGTCCCCATCGCTCCGTCTCCAACAGGCCGGCCTCGAGCCCCTGTGCCGCCTCTACCCTGAGCCCGGCCGCGTCCGGCTCCTCCGTCGACTGCGCCTCGCCGCGCCGGCTGCCGCCCGCCGTGCCACTCGACCCTCGCTGACCACCGACTCCGGATCCGGCTGCACCGGCTGCCGCTGCGCCGGGCCGACTCCGCCCGTGGCAGCCTGCTCGCCGCTGTAGCCGGTCCCGGCCGCGTCCCTGCTGCTGCCGGCTCCGCGCCGTCCGACCTCCGCCTACGCCGCCCTGCGGCTCCGCGACCCCGCGCCTACACCGGTCTGCCCGTGGTCGCTTGCCCTGCGCGCCTCCTCTACTGACGCGCCCCGCCTGCCGTCTTGCCTAGCCGACTGGTGCCGCGCGTGGCCCGGCTGGCTCCCGCATTGGCCGACTCCCCGGCCACCCGGCCGGTCCGGCTGCCTGGCGACTACGTGCTCCCGCGCCACCTTCCGCCGCTCGGCTGCTGCGGCCGGCTGCCCAAGAGAAAAAAGAAATGTGAGGTCGGCTGATGAGAAAGTAAGGAAGAATAAGAGGCCGGTTGTCCAAGTCAACGGCCGACTACCTATCGCCGGCTTGCTGAAAAAAAAGAGTGACTGTCGGTGTCAAAACCGGCGGATCTCGGGTAGGGGGTCCCGAATTGTGCGTCTAGGCGGATGGTAACAGGAGACAAGGGACACGATGTTTTTACCCAGGTTCGGGCCCTCTCGATGGAGGTAATACCCTACTCCTGCTTGATTAATATTGATGATATGGGTAGTACAACAGTAGATCTACCATGAGATCAAAGAGGCTAAACCCTAGAAGCTAGCCTATGGTATGATTGTTGTTCGTCCTACGGCCTAAAACCCTACGGTTTATATAGACACCGGATAGGATTAGAGTTACACAGAGTCGGTTACAATGGTAGGAGATCTACATATCCGTATCGCCAAGCTTGCCTTCCACGCCAAGGAAAGTCCCATCCGGACACGGGACGAAGTCTTCAATCTTGTATCTTCATAGTCCAGGAGTCCGGCCAACGGTGATAGTTCGGCTATCCGGACACCCCCTAATCCCGGACTCCCTCAGTAGCCCCTGAACCAGGCTTCAATGACGACGAGTCCCTCGCGCATATTGTCTTCGGCATTGCAAGGCGGGTTCCTCTTCCGAATACTTCATAGAAGGTTTTGAACACAAGGATAGTGTCCGGCTCTGCAAAACAAGTTCCACATACTACCGTAGAGAGAATAACCTTTGCACAGATCTGCCGACCTATTCCGCGGCGTGACATCACACCACGGCTAAGCCTTTATTCGTTTTTTACTGTCCCACCTCAGCGCGTTTAGCGAGGTGGTTTCCTTGGCACGTCTTATCAAAGCGTAGATCGTGCCCCCTTATTCCGGTATTCTCATCAATACGGACGTGGGTAACCCAACCGTGCTCGTTGGCACGCCTCCTCTATCGAAGGCGAGTCCCAATCGACCACGGGGAGGGCTCTTGGTATTCAACCTCTTTATAATGAGACCAAGGCCCTCTTCTTTTTCCACCCTCCATCGAGTTCGCCTCACGCTTGAGTTCTAACACCCAAAGGTTCAGATTTAGGCGCTTGACCTTCGACGATGTCCGGCTCCGACCAGCTCGGCCGATGGATGTCTTCTTCCGTCCACGAAGAAGATGTGCTAAAGCTGCGAGACGCCAGTACCTAACCGGCGAGATCTCGCATGATAGGATGCTGCTCGAGGCAGGTCATTCCCACTCCCGAGCCCGGCGAGAGCGTGGTGTTCGTGTCTCACTTCCTTCGGGTTTAGGCTTCCCAAGCGGATCCCTTTGTGCGGGGCTCATGTTTTATTATGGGCTGGATTTCCATGACTTGAATCTGGAGTCCATCCTCCATATCTCGTCATTCATTGTCGTATGTGAAGCCTTCCTCCATATTAGCCCTCACTTTGGATTGTGGCTCAAGACCTTCAAGGTGGAGCCGAAGATGATCGAGGGGCAACAAGCAGAGTGCGGAGAGGCGGTCATAAGCAAGTGTGCTGATGCTCCGTGGCCCGAGGGCTCTTTTCAAGAGGAGCTTGGTTTGTGGCAACGGGAGTGGTTTTATATCACCGCTCCCAGGGGCACTGTCGGTGTCAAAACCGGCGGATCTCGGGTAGGGGGTCCCAAACCGTGCGTCTAGGCGGATGGTAACAGGAGACAAGGGACACGATGTTTTACCCAGGTTCGGGCCCTCTTGATGGAGGTAAAACCCTACGTCCTGCTAGATTAATATTGATGATGTGTGTTACAAGAGTGGATCTACCACGAGATCAAAGAGGCTAAACCCTAGAAGCTAGCCTATGGTATGATTGTTGTTCGTCCTATGGACTACAGCCTCCGGTTTATATAGGCACCGGAGAGGGCTAGGGTTACACAAAGTCGGTTACAAAGGTAGGAGATCTACATATCCGTATCGCCAAGCTTGCCTTCCACGCCAAGGAAAGTCCCATCCGGACACGGGACGAAGTCTTCAATCTTCTATCTTCATAGTCTTGGAGTCCGGCCGATGATGATAGTTCGGCTATCCGGACACCCCCTAGTCCGGAACTCCCTCAGTAGCCCCCGAACCGGGCTTCAGCGACGACGAGTCCGGCGCGTATATTGTCTTCGGCGTTGCAAGGCGGGTTCTCCTTCAATCTTCATGTTCCTATCGAATAGTGTTCGGCTTCTTTATAAATGTTGCGCTCCTTGGCTTCTACGCCCAATAATGGCCTTCTTCCACGTGTCGTACGAATGCGAAAGGCTGGGGTATTTTACATTTTACCCCTAGCAGTGCGAACGAGCCGCCTATAAGAGAGGCGAGGATCTAGATCCAGCTCACACCATCCTCCATCCGCAAGTTCTCATCGAAGCACCTCTGACAAAAATCCATTCCATCATGGATAGCCGACGCGGCTCCTCCTCTCGCGCTCCCAGCCCCAAGCCAGGAGATTGGGGGAGATGCTTTCGATTCCACAGTGAGCTAGTGGTACTCCAAACCGAGGGATATCTTCCCCAGCTTTCATGGTTCGGTTCGAGCCGGACTCGCCACCTACAAGGGTGGAAAGCGCGGAGTCGTCCCCAACCCTTCCAAAGGGGAGCGGGTATGCTTTGTCCCCTATCTAATAAGGGGACTCGGATTTCCATACATCCGTTTCTCCGGGGCTCCTAGAGTTCTCGGACTCCAACTTCACCACCTCACGCCCGCCTCCATATTGCACATCAGCGGGCTTCGTAGCTTTGGCGAGCTGTTCTATGGCATCGAGCCCCATTTTGCGTTGTGGAAGAGATTGTTTTGTCTCGTACCCGTTCTCATGAGGGGTCGATATATCAAGTGGGCGGAGCCGAAATATGGCGCATCGCGGGACGGATATCTATCCGCACCCGAAGAAGGCGTCCAAGACCGGCCTTGAATGGTTCTACATGGAGGATGCCCCTGCGGATCGATTCGGATCAGCCTCCCGGAGTTCAACAATGCTCCCTTGAAGAAAGCGCTGAGTTGGCGCCCATGAGCCCTTAGCGGGAAGATGATAGGGCGTCCATTATCGATGGGCGGATTAGGTTCTTGGCCCACTCCGGATTGACCATGATTGGAGTCATGGCCATGTGCATTATGCGAGGGTGCAGCCACTACAATATAGGGGCCACCCTATGTGGGATTTCAACGGGGAAGATGACGCCACCCGTCATGGCCGCAAAGGGCCAGGCTCGGCAGCCGATCTGGCAAAGATCCTGTCTGGCTTGTACAAGGGAGAGGAGGAGGACTTCCTCCGCAAGAATCCGTTGAATGGATTTTCTATGAATAACCCTCGGAGCTGGGTAAGCGGATGTTTATCTACCCGATCCATACTTTTTTAAAGTCAAGTATCTTACTCTGTGATTTCGACGCAGGAGCTGCGCCGGGACGTGGAGGGCATACGAAGCCTAACTCCACAGCCCGAGGATCTTGAACGATCCCTTGATCCGACCTCCGAAGAGGATCCGGACATAAAGGTGGAGCTGATTGACGGGGTGTTCCACCAGCGTAGCATAGACAATGCCCTAGTCGCCATTACGGTGACTACCCGGTTTGTTTTCGGCCTCGGTGACTATGACCGAGGTCTTGACACCATCATTTGATAGCGCTCAATTCTGACCATCCCATCTTGATGGTGCATCGCAGGAGGTGCCTTTAAGGCGGGAAGCGAACCAGCGGCTGACCCGACCAACAAGGGCCGATCCGGCCCGGCGGAAGAGGAGCGTGGCCTTGAACCGAACGTCGCCCGCACGGAGCACCGCTATTTTTAAGGGAAGGATCCCGGAGGTATATTAATGCTCAAAACTTTTCGAGAAAAGAGCGCTCGCGGGCGGTGTCCGGAGAGGTTGCCAATCAAGCCTCCGCCAGACCATGCTCCAACGCATGGTCCGGGAGGGGAGGCGAATACAAGGCATGAGCGGACGCTCCTCCAACGGAGGATGCCGACAGCTGTCCGCCACCTGATGCGAGGTGGAGAGCGCCATGAATCACAGGCGTCGCGGACAGTTCTTCGTGGCGTGTGTTTCTCCTAGAGGCGTTAAATGCCTTTGATGCGGAAGCGCGCACCTCCGTGCCGCTCAAGATGGGTTAACGAGCCACGGAGCGGTATGTGAAAGACATACGGGTAAGTAATTTTAATACTCATATATGCGGTGGCCCCGAGACTTAAAATAGTTGAAATAACTGATTTAAGGATCAATTATGATGCAGGATCTTACGAAGAAGAATACCCATACGTCGGGGAGCTCCAAGAGTGCAAGGCCCAACTTGAGGCCGCCTTGGCCGCCAGGGGGGAGCCACAGAGACCCCACGGTAAGCGTACTTTGAAAAGATAATATTTTAACAAAGTGCGGCGTGAATCTGACAATAATATTGCAGAGGGCGCCGGACTAGATCCGGACAAGCAACAGCTACTGCGTCAGCTAAAGGCCGGCGAGAGGGTGCTTATGAAGGTGCAGCGGGAGAGAAACAAGCTCCAAGATGCCCACACCCATACGGAGAAGAGCTGAAAGGTGTTCGGGCCCGGTATGCAGCTCAAGTGAAGGAGAATCAGCGGTTTCGTCGCGGCATTTATAGTAAGTGCTTGAACAAATTCCTTTGAAAAGAAGAATTGGCGAGGAAATCGATTGTGAAATATGTCTTTAGGTGTGCTCACAGGTCGCCCTGCGGAGGAAATCCTGAGTCAACAGGTGACCAACTTCCCGAGCTGGTGCAATTGCTCGAACGTGTTCGGCAGGCGATGAGTGGCGTCGTTCATGCTTTATGGCCATCCGTCTCCCTACCCGAGGGCCTTGGTGAGCTTGCTGAGAAGCTTTAGGAGAACGGCTGACGCCTCCGTTTGTGGAAGATATCGGCTGCCGTCGAGGCGCCAGGAGGCTGGGCCATGGTGAAGACACGTTACCGAAGTCTGACCCAAACCACATGGCCGAGGTCGGACCTGCGGGGCCTGATGGGAAGGAGATCCCTGTGAGCTTGATGTACGGCCAAGTAGAACTGGCCGCGAAATATTCCCAACAGGACTGTAAATTAGACAACCTGTTAGATGGGATTGAAGAGGAGTACAATCGATCGGTTTGACGATGTAATTTGAAATGACATGTAAAATGCCTTCTAGCGGATTGTAGATCGTTTGTCTTTGTGGACCGTTTAAGCTTCAACCTCGGGACCCAACAGTCCGGAGTGTGTCCGAATACCCTTACGGTTATAAAAGAACCGGGGCATGCATGGAGACAAAGGCGTCGGGGTCATAATTGCTTTATCGGACAAGTGCCCAACTAGTTATGTTATATTACATGGTTAGTAAGAAACATCTTCCGGGAGAATAGTTCCGTTAAGGGTTCCTTTCCACAGGAGGCATGCCCTAAAGTGCAATGCCGGACTGCGAAAATAGCGAGAAAAAAGCATCTGGGGCAGATAAATAAGTAATTAATAAATCGTCTTTCAAGTCACCGAATCAATATTCTCTTAAGAACGCTTAGCTTTCGGCTTCACCTAGTCGAGGTACACATCCAATTTGACCCGGCAGTAGCAATCACATAGGTGCTCCCTTTACCTCCTAGCCGAACAATCAGGAACGTAGGGGTAAGAACAGGAGCCAGGCAACCCAGCTTGGCCAAAACTTAAGTCATATCGATGCATATAATGGTGAATAAAAGGTACATGCGGAAGTATGACACATGTATTGGGCATGAAGCCCGTATGAATAAGCTTCTGTTAAAGAAGCCCCCAGGTATAATGAGTGCCAGGAGCACATCAAGTGTATCTTGAACAAAGCGCCAAATCAACCTATAAAAGGTATTGAAAAAAGTGGGAAGAAGGAGGGACAAGAGGCGGTAAAAATATAAAAAGGTGGGCGGGGAGTGAGGCGAACTTGGAGTCGGCGTTAGGCGTAGAATCTTCGGAGGCGGGCTGCGTTCCATGGGTTTGGCTTGAGTCGGTTGTCAGATGCGTTACGTAGACAGTATGCACCGCCGGTTAGGACTTGGGCGATGAAGAATGGACATTCCCACATGGGCTAAAGTTTGTCCTTGTTCTTGTACAGCAGGCGTAGAACAAGTTCGACAACCTTGTAAGTTTTGGCCCGTGCTTCGCTGCTTTGATATCTTGAGCCTGCTGGCGATAAAATGCGAAGCGAGCCTTTGCCACGTCTCGCTCCTCCTCTAAGGCGTCCAAACTGTCCTGCTGATTCAACTCGGCTTCTCTTTCTTCGTACATGCTTTACGAGGTGAGTCATGAATTATATCACAGGTAGAAGCGCCTGCCTGTATACCATAAAAAATGGTGTGAATCCAATGTAGTTCGGTTTGGCGTGGTCCGCAGCCCCAGAGTACGGAGTCGAGCTCCTCTACCCGGTCGTGTTAGATTCCTTGAGGACCGCACTAATGCGGGTTTGATGCCGCTCATGATTAGACCATTTGCTCGCTCGACTTGACCGTTAGTTTGGGGTGATAGATCAAGCGTGTCGAGCTTGATGCCCATGTTTTTGCACGAGTTTAACCTCGTCGGCCATGAAGTTCGTGCCGTTATCGGTGATGATCTTTGTGGGGGCGCCAAAGCGGTGTACTACCCGGATATGAAGTCTATCACGGTCCGGATTCTGCGTTTTAACGGCTTGGCCTCAATCCATTTGGTGAATTTGTCCACCATGACCAATAAATATTTGTGCTTGTGGGTTCCCCCTTTAAGGGGTCCAACCATGTCAAGCCCCAGACATGACGGCTAGGTAATGGGTATAGTTTTGAGGCGGTGGGTGGCATGTGGCTACGATTAGCAAAGAGCGGCAACCGACGCATCGTTGGACTAAGTCTGAGCATCTGCCGGGCTGTCGGCCAATAAAATCCTGTCTGGAAGGCCTTGCCTACAAGGGCCGGGCTGCAGCGTGGTGCCCGCCGAGTCCGGCGTGAATTTCGCCAAGGAGATTTCGCCCTTCCTCTTCGGAGATACACCTTTGAAGGACTCGGTTGTGCTTTTCTTATAAAGTTCTCCCTCATGGACCTTGTAGGCTTTAGATCGCCGAACTATGCAGCGGGCCTCCCTATTGGTCTGCGGGAAGTTCTGCCCGCGTTAAGTAGGCTAGGAATGGTTCTATCCACGGGCAATTACTACCATTATTTCATGAGTGAAGGTGTTATTTCATTGGTGAGCCGCCCGTGTCGAGAATGGTCTGAGTTAGGTGATGCGGTGGCTCCGGTTGTTATTTCGGACTCCTCTTCCCATAATACGGATGGCTTAAAGAGCCGTTCGGGGAAGATGTTTGGGGACGGCGTCTCGTTTTGCGCCGATGCGTGCTAACACGTCTGCTGCTGGTTATTATCCGGGCGACATGGTGGAATTCGAGTCCTTTGAACCGAGCTGACATTTTTAGGGCGGCGTTGCGGTAAGCTGCCATTTTGGATCTTTGGCGTCAAAGTCTCCATTTACTTGGGATATTGCGAGGTTTGAATCCCCGCGCACCTCTAGGCGTTGAATGCCCATGGAGATTGCCATCCGGAGGCCATGTAGAAGGGCCTCGTATTCGGCTGCGTTGTTGGAGTCCATGTACATTATTTGAAGTACGTATTGGATTGTGTCTCCAGTTGGGGACGTCAGGACGACGCCAGCCCCCAAGCCAGCCAACATTTTGGATCCGTCGAAATGCATGATCCAGTTGGAGTACGCGCCGTACTCTTTAGGGAGTTCGGCTTTGGTCCATTCGGCGACGAAGTCAGCCAGAACCTGCGACTTTATAGCTCGCCGTGGTTTGTAGGTTATGTCAAATGGTAAGAGCTCGATAGCCCATTTTGCAATCCTGCCCGTTGCGTCGCGATTATTTATAATATCGTCGAGAGGTACTTTAGAGGCCACCGTTATTGAACACTCTTGAAAGTAGTGTCGCAGCTTCCGGGATGCCATGAACACCGCATATGCTATCTTTTGATAATGTGGGTACCGGGATTTGCATGGAGTTAGAGCGGTGGATCGTAGTACCTTTGGTTTTTGAAGAGGAATCTGTGCCCATACGTTTCTCGTTCAACAACGAGTACCTACCGACAACTTGATGTGTTGCTGCGATATATAATAACATAGGTTCGCCCAGGTTGGTAGCGGCCAGAACCGGTTGTTGCTAGTATGGCCTTTATTTCTTCGAGTCCGGCTGTGGCGGCATCCGTCCATTCGAAATGTTGATTGCACCGGAGGAGGCGGTAGAGGGCGAGCCTTTTCTCCCAAATGGGAGATGAAGTGACTTAAGGCCGCTACGCATCCAGTTAGTTTTTGTATCTGCTTGAGGTCTTTTGGAATATCCAATTGTGACAGAGCTTAGATTTTGGCCGGGTTTGCTTCAATTCCTCTACCGGATACGATGAAGCCCAAGAGCTTTTAAATTTGGTACACGAAGGCGCATTTTTCGGATTGAGCTTAATGTCATACGCTTTCGGAGGTTGTGGAATGTCACCCTCAAGTCTTCTACTAGGGTTCCGGCGTGTTTGGTCTTGGCGACCACATCGTCTAAGTATGCCTCTACTGTTTTGCATATCTGGGTAGCCGGACATGTTTGAATCATCTTGGCCCGATATGTTCTTTGGCGTTTTTGAGTCCGAAGGGCATTGTGTTGAAGCAGAATGGCCCATATGGAGTAATGAATGCCGTTGCGGCCTGATCTTTTTCCGCCATCTTCATTTGATGGTATCCGGAGTATGCGTCGAGGAAGCACAATGAATAGTGCCCTGCGGTAGCATCGATGATTTGGTCGATGCGAGGGAGGGGGAAAGGGTCCTTTGGACATGCCTTGTTAAGGTCTTTAAAATCGGCGCTTGAGGCGCCGGGATTTGTCCTTTTTGGTACCATTACTAGATTGGCTAGCCAGTCCGGATGTTTTATATCTGATGAATCCGGCTTCTAAGAGTTTGGCTAGCTCCTCTCCCATTGCCTGTCTTTTGGGTTCGAAAAATCGCCGAAGAGCTTGTTTGACTGGCTTGAATCCTTTTAGGATATTTAGGCTGTGCTCTGCCAGCCTGCGTGGGATTCCTGGCATATCCGAAGGGTGCCAGGCAAAAATGTCCCAATTTTCCCGAAGGAATTCTTGTAGTGCGGTTTCGACATCAGGACTTAATTGTGCCCCAATGGAGGCCGTCTTTATGGGGTCCGTTGGATGGACCTGAAATTTGACTATTTAAATGCTGTTGGTTTAAAAGAGGTGGACTTGGACCTCTTATCGAGTATCACATCGTCCCTATCCACCGTGGAGCTTAGCGTAGTTAGTTCCTCTCGCCGCTAGGGCTTCGGACAATGCCTCTAGGGCCAATGCGGCTGTCTTATTTTCAGCTGAGGGTGTTGTATCTCGGATCACTTTGGCGAGAGTGATTATCCCATTGGGTCCAGGCATTTTGAGCTTCATGTACCCGTAGTGGGGTATAGCTTGGAAGATTGTGAATGCCTCTCGCCCTAACAAAGCGTGATATCCGCTGCCGAATGGGGCCACTTGGAAAGTGACCTCCTCGGACCTGTAATTGTCCGATGAGCCGAACACTACATCTAGTGTGATTTTTCTGTGCGAGCACTTCTCGACTAGGGATTATCCCTCTGAAGGTTGTGCTGCTTCGCTCAATGCTGCTCCAGTCAATTTCCATTTTTTGAAGGGTTTCCTCATAGATGAAGTTTAATCCGCTGCCGCCATCCATGAGTACCTTAGTAAGACGGAAACCGTCCACTATCAGACTGAGGACCAATGCGGCTGGTGCTCTGGCTGTTCGGAATTTAGGTTCGTCGCTGGCGTTGAAGGTGATAGCCGTGTCGCTCCATGGATTTGTTGTTGCTACTTGGTAGACTTCGGCGAGGCTGCGGATTGTTCGTTTTCGCATGTTGTTTGAAGCGAAAGTCTCGAATACTGTTAACACCGTACTGGCGTTGCTTTTGGCCACCTGCCGTAGTATCCAACATGCTTGAAGGCTATGGGTTGGAGTGGCGCCCTCTGTGCTATGAATTTTGCATGGTCCGTTTAGCCAACCCTCCAGTACGGTTCCGTACCCTTTGGGGGGTTTTGGTTTTTTGGTATTTAACCCAGGTGCTTGATAATGATGCACCCTTTTGTTTCGGACTAGGGATGTATTCGGGCGGATTATCCCAAAATTTACTTTCGGTTTTCGAGCGCTCTCCATCATACAAGACTTTTGTACTATGGTCACCAAGTCAGCAAAGCGTGTAATTTCGCGACGAATTATGGCGTTTAGGATTCCCTTGTCCGTGCAATTATTGCGGAAGATTGGGATTGCGTCCTCCCCTCGGCAGTCCTTTGTCCTGTTCATCACCAGGAGGAATCTGGCCCAGTAATGATGTACTGTTTCGGCGGGCGCTTGCCGAATTCTAGAGAGATCGCTAATGTTTGGGTGGGCGGGTGGCACTAAATCCGGAACCCCGTCCAATTTAGGACTCAGGGGCCGAGAAGTTTCCGAACTCGGAAGTTTGGATTTTTGAGTGTTATCCAATGAGTCCGACCGCCTGACTTTAGGTTCAGGGCTTGATCGACATCCGTTCCTCCGCGGGAATCCGGCATGGAGGGATCGGGAATCCAGACATAGCTAGTCCTTAAGATAGAGGAAGAATCGCCGCATTGCTCCTCTATCACAGTAATATGATGGGTAGCCTGGGGAGAGTTGATCTCTCTTAGATCGGTTTGAGGCCCGATCCGGTCGTAGTCTGTGGCGACTCCCAGGGCGGCGATTCGATCCAAGAGCTTGTTTACGGAGGAGAGCTCGATCGGATCTAATTGTTCGGCAAGTTCCGAATTGACATGAAGATTGGTTTCGATGACTCGAGAGGTCATTGTCGGTAGCGGTGGCGGATGGCGGTCATAAGAAAACCACCCGGCCGAAGAGTGCGGCCAGCGTCCAAGGCTCCTTTGGCGATAGTATCGTCTTTAAAGGCGAGATGAGGCATCCTACGATGGCGGCGACCACAGCGGAACTCTCAATGAAAGCACCGATGTCGGTGTCAAAACCGGCGGATCTCGGGTAGGGGTCCCGAATCGTGCGTCTAGGCGGATGGTAACAGGAGACAAGGGACACGATGTTTTACCCAGGTACGGGCCCTCTTGATGGAGGTGAAACCCTACGTCCTGCTAGATTAATATTGATGATGTGTGTTACAAGAGTGGATCTACCACGAGATCAAAGAGGCTAAACCCTAGAAGCTAGCCTATGGTATGATTGTTGTTCGTCCTATGGACTCTGACCGTCCGGTTTATATAGGCACCGGAGAGGGCTAGGGTTACACAAAGTCGGTTACAAAGGTAGGAGATCTACATATCCGTATCGCCAAGCTTGCCTTCCACGCCGAGGAAAGTCCCATCCGAACACGGGACGAAGTCTTCAATCTTCTATCTTCATAGTCTTGGAGTCCGGCCGATGATGATAGTTCGGCTATCCGGACACCCCCTAGTCCGGAACTCCCTCAGCTGGCAACGACTATGAGTCACAGGTGTTCGCCAACGTGCCTGAGGGGTTCGTCAAGCTCCTCTCCTTCATCGTCCAGGTCGCGATGGGGCCATCAGTGTGCCCAATCTTCACACTCTACCCACACAAGATCAACGACAGTCTGACCATGCACCAGGCCACGGTGCAATTCAAGGGAGGGCGTGTTGAGTTACGTCGCTTCTGGTTCTTGGGGAGAGCCATGCCTATGGAGAGGCATGCTATGCAGATGGCTGCCCGTGAGGCGATAGCTCGTCTCCAGGATGCTCTTCCTTCAATGAAGACTCGTCGCTACCGCTACCTTCCATGCCACGTGCCATACACTGTCACTACTCATTTGCTTGCCCTAGAGGAGGCGAGATGAGGCTATTGAGATGCTTGTCGAGTACCTCCGAGCCACAGAGGCAGCCTTGACAGCCTGGTGGGCGACCTTGTGGCTGCCCGCATGGACTCGAGTCCATGGCTGTGCCACCAACAGGAGGGAGCTCCTGCACACACCGCACCACCGCTGACTTTCGTCTCGTCCTCGACATCTTATTCTCCTACCATTCTCGCCACTGCTCGTCGCCTGCCTACCACTGAGGAGTTCAATCAAGTCATTGCGCCCACTCCAGTTCGTTCTGCACCACCTATTGCACCTACTCCTATTCGTGTCGCTCCGCCTATGGCACCAGCTCCATCAACTCAGCGCAACGCTTCACGTCTGGAGCCTATTAGCGAGGAGGAGGTTGAGTCTGACCTCACTGCGCCTCACCCTCGGCAGGCCAAGGAGATCCTTACCATCTCCGACTGAGTCGCTTAGCCGCCATGCGATGTACCGACTTATGCGATATGTTTATATGTATATAGGTTGTGAGAATTATCTTTTATGTGAATCATGTAGGAACTGGGAGAAGTGCACTAGCCTAAATAACATGTCAGGAATATGTACGCATATCCTGAGTGATGTATTGTATAATTACTGCTTGCGTGTAAGATATGTAATGAGCAGCCCTTCTCCGTGCGCAAACGTTTATTCTCTTGAAAAATCTTGGAGCATTTAAAATTTCCCGTCTTTATGAATTTATTGACTTTTGTGACTCAATTTCTTTTCTTATGAGTTTTACAAAATATATCCCAGAGTGAAATATGTCTCGTCCTTGGACGCGCTCCATGCCAAATCAGCCAGGAGGAAAATTATGGCACACCACCAAACAACAATTTCACCTGAGGGGCAGTCAAGTCAACAGGGCGGTGAAACAACATTTACCCAAGTATGCCGCCTTTACAAACAGAGTCAGCAACAACATTAGGAAATGATGAACCAAGTCATCAATATGGGAAATCACCGTGGGCCGATATCGGTAGCAATCCAAGTTATGCGAGCTACAGAAAGACGCGTCCCCAACATTTTCTCATCTTGACAAACCTCTTGAGGCCGACAGTGGCTTGAGACATGGAAAGAAAATTAATTATTGCACGGTGTTCAGACTGTGAGAAAGTACTATATGCACCGCACTATCTCCTTTGGAGCAGCTGCATCATGGTGGGAAAATTTCCTACACATGCACCCCAACGAAAATGAAATAACATGGGAGGAATTCAAAGAATGTTTTCGTAGAGGCGCACATTCCTAAAAGTGTTATGAAGATCAAGAAGAGAGAATTTGATGACCTCAAACAAAAGGCCCATGACGGTGTCGAGAATACAACAACCAGTTTACTCTATTGTCTCGCTTCAGCGAAAAGCGTATGACTGAGAGCAAGAAGATGGAAAAATTCTTGGAAGGGCTGGCACCCGCACTTAAATGCCAGCTGGTTGTGCACACCTTTCCAGATTTCAAGACGCTGGTGGATAAGGTCATTACCTTGGAAAATGAGAGACGCAGCTTGGAGGATTTTCATAGCGAAAAAGGACCAGACTACTCTTGCTACGCAACGCGAAGCAAGGCGGATTTTCAGAAAGGTGGGACGCACAAACCCGACAAGCGTCTCACGCCCAATCAAGAATTTCCATGCAAGGGACAAGGAGTTCACGTATCGCCCAGGCGTTACTTGCTACGCTTGTGGAGAAGAAGGGCACTATGCCAAGCGGTGCCCCAAGCCAAGGAACTTCGACCCCAAACCGAACAACGGTGGCAATAATTCAGCGCCCAAGCGGAACAATTTCAACCCCAATAACAACCACAGGAAGGGTCATCTGAACCACGTGACCAAAGAGGAAGCACAAAACGCCCCGGATATCGTACTCGGTACGTTCCCTGTCAACACAATACCTGCCATGGTTTTTTTTATTCTGGAGCTTCTCACTCATTCATTTCGAAGAGATTTGCTTTGCAAAATATTTTTTCAATGTTTCCCTTGGAAAAATCCATGATCATCAAGTCCCCTGGGATTAAGGAAGTGACTCAGAGTTACTGCCAAGGTGTGGTTATTGAATTTGAAGGATTGAAGTTTCACGCCAACCTTATTGTATTGGAAAATAAAGAATTTGGATGTCATCCTAGGGATGGATTGGTTAACCACCAACAAAGGTTTTATTGACTGCTTCAACGGACCGTAATTCTCACCCACCACCACGGGAAGACAATAAGAGTTTCAGCCAAGGAGAGAAAAATATCCGGCAACCAAGATTGAACAAAGGTGGGCGTTTCTGAATTAAGCAAGGTTCGATGGTGTGTGAATTTCTAGGCGTATTTCGAAGAGCTACCGGGAATGCCACGGACCGAGAGATAGAATTCAGCATTGAGCTAGCACCCGGAACCGCCCCCATTTACAAGAAACCATACAGAATGGCACCATCCGAATTGGTAGAATTGAATATGCAAATAAAAGAATTACTGGACAAAGGATATATTCGAGCCAGCTCCTCACCTTGGGGTTCACCAATTTTATTTTCCAATAAAAAGTATGGGACACAGAGATTGTGTATAGACTATCGAGCACTTAACATGGTCACAATCAAGAATAAATACCCAATGCCAAGGATAAATGATTTATTTGATCAGCTTGCTCAGGCCAAGGTCATCTCAAAAATTGACTTAAGGTCGGGATACCATCAATTAAAAGTACAAACAGAGGATATCCCCAAGACAACCTTCACCTCCAGATACGAATTTGTATGAGTTCACAGTAATGCCGTTTGGACTAACAAAGCGCCCGACATATTTTGTTCACCTCATGAACAAAGTATTTATGAAGTTTATGGACAAGTTTGTTGTAGTATTCATCGGCGATATCCTGTTATACTCCAAGACACGAGAAGAAACCTGTTGAACATCTACGAATCGTACTAGGAGAACTAAGGAAACATCAATTGTACGCCAAGTTCAGCAAGTCTGAATTTTGGTTAAGGCAGGTAGGTTTTACGGGCCACGTCTTGACCCAAGAAGGTATTGCCGTAGACCGGAAAAATCAAGGCCGTGCTTGGCTGGAAACCACCAGCCGGTAGTAATGGACTTCTGAAGTTTCTTGGGAATGGCAGGATACTACCGAAGATTTATTGAAGGATTCTCCACCATAGCAAAGCCAATGATGCAGCGATTACTCAAGAAAGACAAGAAGTTTGAATGGGCGGAAGCTTGCGAGAAAAAGTTTCCAAGAGCTAAAAAAAAATTAACGACAACACCGGTATTAATTGTGCGGACATACACAAGAATTTTGAGGTATATTGTGGCGCATCCCGTAAGGGGCCTTGGATGCGTGTTGATGCAGAAAGGCAAGGTGGTCACATATGTCTCAGAGACAACCCATAAGCATGAAGAAAATTATCCCACTCGTGACCTAGAATTGGCAGTGAGTCATCCATGCACTCAAGGAATGGAGACACTTTTACTTAAATCGTTGTGAAATATACCACGGACCATAAAAGCCTCAAGTATATTTTCACACAACGGAACTCAATTTACTGACAGCAACGACGCTGGTTGGAATTAGTGAAGGATTATGATGTTGGAATCCACTACCATCCAGGAAAAGCAAATGTAGTGGCGAGATGCTCTAAGTGGAACCCTAGCCCGAACGGCGACAACCTACCAAACACGAGACCTCAATTTGGCGGGAGTTTGCTAAACTCAACTTGCTGGTGGTCACGAAGGCGATGTGTCAATTTAGAAATGCAGCCTACCCTGATAGAAAAGATTAAAGAGGCTCAGCATGGGCACCCCAGCATTGAAGGCATAAAACGGAAAGTGAGTTTGGGCAAGGCCTCAGAGTTCGTTATCGATTAGCAAGGAATATTGTGGTACGGAGATAGACTTTGTGTACCAACTATCGAGGACCTTAAACAGCAAATCTTAGCTGAAGGCCACACCGCCCCGTATTCAATCCATCCTGGAGGATCAAAAATGTACAAGGATATTCAGGAAAAATTTTGGTGGCACGGTATGAAAAGGGACATAACCAAGTTCATCGCATGTTTTGACTCTTGTCAACGCATCAAGGCGAGCACGAAACCAGCGGACTTTTACAGCCAAATAAGATACCGAGTGGAAATGGGACGAAATTGGAATGGATTTTATTATTGGACTACCTCGGTCACGACATGGGAATAATGCCATATGGGTCATCAACGATAGGCGACTAAGGTAGCACACTTCATCCCGTAAAGACAACCCACACCACTTTCGAGAAGCTTGCGGGGCTTTATCTTTCCCGTGTCGTCTTCTTACATGGAGTCCCAAAGGCGATAATATCGAGACGAGAGGCACTCAATTCGTCTCCGATTTTGGGATCACTTACAACAAGCTCTGGGAACTCAAGCTGGCGTTTAGCACCGCATACCACCCCGGTGATGGGCAAAGCTGAGCCGTAAACCAAATTCTAGAAGACATGCTAAGAGCATGTGTCCTCACCTATGGAACCAGTTGGGAAGAAAGCTTGCCATCACAGAGTTCGCATACAACAACAGTTACCAAGCCAGCCTGCAAATGGCACCATTTGAAGCTCTGTACGGGCGAAGATGTCGTACCCCGCTAAATTGGCCAGAAACCGGAGACAGCCATATCTTCGGCCCAGACATGCTCAAAGAGGCTGAAGATAAAGTTAAGGTGATTAGGGATCGACTCAAGACAGCCCAAAGTCGACAGAAGAGTTATTACGATCAAAAACATCGAAGTCAGTTTTGAACCCGGTGAGTTTGTGTACCTCTGAGTATCTCCTATGAGGGCCTGCAACAATTCAAGGTTAAGGAAAGCTAGCACCAAGATTCATCGGACCATTACGTATAGTGGCGCGGAGGAGGCACGGTAGCCTACCAGCTAGACTTACAGAAGATTTATCCGATGTCCTGACGTGTTCCACATCTCATGATTGAGGAAGTGCGTAAGCAACCCGAGAAGCAGGTATCCATGAAAACATTGACGTACAGCCAGAACTCACCTATCGGGAGCATCCAATAAAAATCTTGGAGGAGTGCAGAAAGGAGGACCCGAATGAAAACCATCAAGTTTTTCAGAGTTGTTGAACAATCATAACGAAAGTGAAGCAACTTGGGAAAGAGAGGATTTTCTTCGGACAGAGCACCCACACTTATTTGAGGATCAGCTGAAATCTCGGGGACGAGATTTTTCCTAAGGGGGTAGGTATTGTGACACTCAAAAAATTATATTTGGTTTTCAACAAAAACTTTGTTGGATTTGAAGAAGGTCACTTAAATTCTTCCAAAAACTTCTCTCTCAAAACTTTTTCCCTTGGCAAGGATTTTATTTTTGTATCTTCTTCAACCCTGGTGTTTGGTTAATGAGAACCTTCCATCTGATTGTTCCCTCCTCAAATATATTTTTCTTGATAATTATTTTCTTTTAAAAAAGAAACCCTATGAGTTTTGGGGCTTCTTTCATTTTGAAACCACCCATGGTTTTACCATGCCTCATGTGGTAAAACCTCCCAAAACCCCTCCTTCCTCTTTGGAGCAATCTAAACTTTCTGTTCCAACAAGTCCAACCCATTTTTGGATTTTATTTCATTTATTTTATTTCCCAAAACAATTCTGTCATTTATTTTTTAGCCTAGGTGATTTACAAAGCAAGTACCTAATTCCCTTTGAGTTTTGATCTCAAACCAACTCCTCTGGATAGTCTTTGGCACCCCCAACCTAGATCCATCAAGATCCACTCTTCCTCTTTTCAAAATTTTCAAGCTTCATCCACTGCAAGTTTGGACCAGATTTGTCAAATTTGGTGAAATTCATATTTCCTCTTCTCCAAAATTCTACCAAAATTCAGGCAGCCCCAGATGCAATGAAAGGCCACCCACCAAAAATCAGCTCAAGGAAAAATTCCCCACATGCCAAAATCGTTTAAATGAACACACAGCGGCACTTTTCCTGTGCACTTTCAGAAAGTTCAGAGTTTCAGAGATGGGCAGTGTCGTTTTCTTCGTCAGAGTGTTGTCATCGATCACCCGTGCGCCCTGGAGCGTTTCGCACGGCCCCTTCTCCTTGACCTGAGCACCGCACGCCCTCTCGGACGGGCCTTGGTGTGGCGGCGAGCATCGCATGTGGCAACCTCTGCGATGGCGAGCCACCCATGGCGGCCAACAGAGCCAGCGCCGGCTCGCTACGCCGTTCTGCGCCGCCCAACGCCCCTAGCCCTCCGCGTGGCCTCATGCATGCCAGCGCACCCCGCCTTGCACACCGTCATGGTGGCCCGGCAAGCACGAGCGCGCCCTCTGCGCCCGCCAGACGGGCCCGCGCCTGCTCCATCGCAGCCACCCAGGGAGCCTAATCCAAACTTGGTTAGCACCTAAATGGAACCGGTGAGCCTCCACATTGACTCCCAACTCCCTGAACTCCCCGACCAAGCACTGCGCCGCCGTAACCATCGCCAGTGATCCCCGTTCACGGCCACCGCCTCGGATCGCCTATAAAAAGGGGCCCCGAGTTCGCTCTCGAGCACGCACCACCACTGCACCTCGCCAACACCCCGCCAAGCCACTTGGAGGACCTCGAGGAGGTCTCCTCCCCCAACTCCGGCCGCCCCGATCCGCCTCGGCCACCAGCTCGAATCACTCCGGTGAGGCCATCCCGGCCTTAAACCTCGTCGATAACCTCCTCGAGCACCGGTGAGTGACCCAACCTTGATTTGAACTTCGCAGCCCTCCCGGCGAGATCCAACTCCCACCCGAGCCGCCCGTCCGCCCGGAAGCAAGGGGCGCCATCGGCGTAGTGCTCGCCCGGCGACCACCACCACCACCCACCCGGCCAGCGGAAGGACCGCTGAACACGCAGGTATCGCCCGATCCCACCGCCTCGCCGTGGATCGCCCGTCGGCGACCAGCGACTCTCGGGCGCCCGGCGAACTCTGTTCTTCCCGTTTGAATTTTCAAACCTGACGGGTGGGACCTGCTGTTAGCCTCTCTTTTCTTTTAGGCGAACCGTTTTCCGAAAAGCGTGTTCGGGCAAATCGCTTTTCGATGCAGGCGTTTTACGGTCTTTTCTGTTCAGCCCACGAGAAGTTTACATTTCATTATAGAAATGTCCTGGATTAAAACTCTTATAACTTTTAGACAGAAAAAGGATTTTGATTGATTCTTTTCTGTCCTCTTTAAAATTTTGTATAGTTTTTATAAGATTTATTTGAAAAATATTGGAACACTTTTCTGTGCACTCACGGTATTTACGATAAGTGCGTATTTTCTTATCTTGTAGATCTGGGAGGAGGTGACGGAACATGAACTTCGCCAAGCTAGACTCCGACTACTCCGAACCAGGCAAGCATGTTTGAACTTTTGATATGATGAGTGTCTTTGACATGTTTGCATTAAGTAGTTCGTGGCATGTTTATGAGCATCTCGATGAATGTCATATTGCATGCAAAGTTGAGGCAAGTGAATTTTGATAATCCATAAATTGTTGGATGTGAGTGAGCATTGCCATGTGATGGCATGAGGATGGGTAAGATGGCAGTGTTGTAGCATGCTAGTCTTATGCCAGACTATTTGACTCGATGTCAACATGAATCAGTCCGATGTCCGTCCGTTTTCCTTACCTGTACTACCACATGTTTTCCATAGGGAATATGGCTTAGTAAGTTGCAAACCGCTTTCTTGGTACACACCAAATAGAGAGGCGGGATGAGGGTTCCATGGCCTGGATTAAAGCACATCATCGGTCGGGGGGCATGGGTGTTTCGGTTGGGACCGAGAGGGGCACCCCTTAGAGCGCTGCGATATATAAATTTGATCCCATGCTATTCGAGGTTGTGATCTCCCGTCTCAAAGTTTTTCTTGAGCGTTGTCTGGGGTGATTCGACGACATCGTGAGGTGGGATGGGTGTTGTCTTTGGTTAGGTGTGTTTCTACGAAATACCGTAAGCGGAACTAGTCCTCGCGACTACGGAAATCCGTTGGCTCTGGATAATTTGTACAAACTCTGCGAGTAAAAATCGCTTTGAAACAATCTCATCTATGTCTGAGTTCTATGTTCAACTTATCTTGTCAGCATCAGTCTCAGTGGAAAAACTCCGGTAAACCACATGAGTGATAAGTCCGGTCAAATGTTTATTCGTGGATGGACTAACCCGTTTATTATTGTGCTGAATATTTCTTATGAGTATTATATCCTTGTGAATTTATAGGACATGAATGATGGAATATAAGCCCTTTACTGCGATGTCGCTCGGGCGTCCATCGTGGCACAATTGTTATTTACTTTTGAATATAAGCCCTTTTCGCGATGTCGCTCGGGCGTCCATTGTAGGGCACACTTGTTTGTTTACTTTTGATATAAGCCCTTTCTGCGATGTCGCTCAGACGTCCGGCGCGTGGCACGCTTGTTATTTTACTTTCGATATAAGCCCTTTCTGCGATGTCGCCTGACGTCCGGCGTAGCACGCTTGTTATTTTACTTTCGACATAAGCCCTTTATGCGATGTCGCTCGAACCATCCGACTGTGGCATGTATGTCTTTTATTTTTCAATATAAGCCCTTTATGTGGCGTCGCTTAGACGCCCGACTGCGGCATGTTTATTTATTCGTTTACCCTTCGAGGCGTCGCTCCAGACACCCGATCGGTTTTCATTTATTTTGTTGGGATTTCGGGAGGACTACCGCCCGACTTCCTTTTTACTTATCATGTTATGCAAATATTTATTATTTGAATGTGCATTGTTATTTGCTCATGGCGCATTCATGAATGCATTTGATAAAACTTATGACCGAACTCACTTGCGAGTACTTACAAAGTACTCACAGCTTGTTGATTTGGCCAGATGTTGATGAAAGGCGATCTCATGGATGAAGAGTTCGATAGCGAGTCCGATGCCTAGAGAGTCGGCCAGTCTCGTGCGACCACAGATTTGGTCATTGTATTATATCCGCTTCCGCTACCCAAATAAATTCATCGAGCCTCACCTCGACGCTTTCGATGAGCTGCCAGTTTAGGAGTCATATTACCCACTCCACTGTGTTATTCCACTACCACTTTATTCTCGAGTCAGTAGTATGCCACCCCACACCATTGTGTCATATCCGCCATTATGTATAATTATTGGCGTGCTTGTAATAATATGTTGAGCACCCTCAGCTCGACCCTGTAATATGTTTTACTGCTCTTGGCTTTACGTATCAAGATTTTGTCTACCGATGAGAGGATTTTTCCTTATACTGGGACTTAAGGATCGGTTTCTCAATAAGTATTTTATTGGAAAACTGGTCGTGACAACTTGTGGGTCATCAAGACTCTTTTTTGGTGCCGTTGCCGGGGAGTGTAGCGCTTTTGGTGAGTGGAATTTGGTAAGGAAACATTTATATAGTGTGCTGAAAATTTCTGTTACTTGTCACTATGGAAACTAATCCTTTGAGGGGCTTGTTTGGGTATCTTCACCCCAACCAGAAGAACAAAGAGTTGCTCCTCAACCTACTGAACTTTATGAAAATATTCACTTTGAGATTCCTTGGTATGATAGAGAAACTGCTAGCTAATCCATTTGCGAGGAGATGGAACATTGCATCCCGATTTACACCTTATCTTTGTGGATGAAGTTTGTGGATTATTTAAGATTGCAGGTATTCCCGATGATGTTGTCAAAAGGAAGGTCTTCCTTTTATCTTTGAAGGGAGATGCATTGACATGGTATAGGCTATGTGATGATACGATTTCTTGGAATTATAAGCGATTGAAGTTGGAATTTCACGGTAAGTTCTATCCTATGCATCTTGTTCATCGTGATTGTAATTACATATATAATTTCTGGCCTCGCAAAGGAGAAAGCATCGCTCAAGCTTGGGGGAGGCTTAAGTCAATGTTATATTCATGCCCCAATCATTAGCTCTCTTGGGAAATGATTATTCAGAACTTTTATGCTCGGCTTTCTCTTGATAATCGCAACCTGCTTGATACTTCTGTGCTGGTTCTTATATGCTGAAGACTATTGATTTCAAATGGGACTTATTGGAAAGAATTAAACGAAACTCTGAAGATTGGGGTTCCGACGATGGTAAGGAGTCAGGTATGACACTTAAGTTCGAATGTGTTAAATCTTTTATGGATACCGATGCTTTTCATGGATATAGCGCTAAGTATGGACTTGACTCTGAGATAGTAGCTTCTTTCTGTGAATCTTTTGCTACTCACGTTGATCTCCCTAAAGAGAAGTGGTTTAAATATAATCCTCCTATTGAAGTGAAAGTAGTTGCACCTATTACGATTCGAAGAAAAGACTATCACCTATAGTGATCCTATTGTTCCTACTACTTATGTTGAAAACCTCCTTTTCTGTTGGGATAAAGGATCATGCTAAAGCTTACATTTGTTGTTCGTAAGAGTAATACTAGGACTTATACACCTCTGAGAAAATTAATGTTGAACCTAGTATTGCTATGGTTAAAGATCTCTTGGATGATGATTTAGAAGGGCATGTTATTTATTTTTTTGGTTAGGCGCTAATATTGCTAGGCGGATACTAAGAACCGTAGACACGTAAATAGGCATGCCTGTAATTTCTGTTAAAATAGGAGATCATTGTTATCATGGCTTATGTGATATGGGTGCTAGTGCTAGTGCAATACCTTATACCTTCTATCAAGAAATTATGCCTGACATTGCACCCATTGAATTAGAAGACATTGATGTTACTATTAAGCTTGCTAATAGGGATACCATTAAACCCTTTGGGATTGTTAGAGATGTTGAAGTTTTGTGTGGGAAGGTTAAATACCCTGCTGATTTTCTTGTTCTTGGTTCCCCACAAGATGATTTTTGTCCCATTATTTTTGGTAGACCCTTCTTGAATACACTAGTGCTAAGATTAATTGTGAAAAGAATATTGTCACTGTTGGCATTGATGGTATGTCCCATGAGTTTAATTTCGCTAAGTTTAGTAGACAACCTCGTGATAGGGAACCACCTAGTAAGGATGAGATTATTGGTCTTGCTTCCAAAGTTGTTCCTCCAACTGATCCGTTCGAACAATATTTGCTAGACCATGAAAATGATATGTTTATGGAGGAAAGGGAGGAAATAGATGAAGTGTTCCTTAAACAGGAACCTATGCTGAAATATAACCTTCCCGTTGAAATTATTGGGGATCCCCCTCCACCCAAGGGAGATCACGTGTTTGAACTCAAACCATTACCTGATAATCTTAAGTATGCTTATCTTGAGGAAAAGAAAATATATCCTGTTATTATTAGTGCTAACCTTTCAGAGCAAGAAGAAGAAAGATTATTGAAAACTCTGAAGAAGCACCGAGCTGCTATTGGATATACTTTGGATGATCTCAAGGGCGTTAGTCCCACGTTATGCCAACACAAAATTACATTGGAGGACGATGCCAAACCAGTTAGAGATCCTCAACGACGACTAAATCCCAAGATGAAGGAAGTGGTAAGAAAGGAGATACTAAAGCTCCTTGAGGTTGGTATTATTTTTCCTGTTGCTGTTAGTGAATGGGTATGTCATGTCCATTGTGTTCCTAAAAAGGGAGGTATTACCGTTGTTCCTAATGATAAAGATGAATTGATCCATAAAGAATTATTACAGGTTATAGGATGGTAATTGATTTTTGTAAGTTAAATAAAGCTACTAAGAAAGATCATTACCCTTTACCTTTTATTGATCAAATGCTAGAAAGACTATCCAAACACACACATTTACGCTTTCTAGATGGTTATTAAAGCTTCTCTCAAATACACGTGGTCATTGAAGGATCAATCTAAAACTACTTTTACTTGCTCTTTTGGTACTTTTGCTTATAGGCGTATGCCTTTTGGTTTATGTAATGCACCTGCTACCTTTCAAAGATGCATGATGGCTATATTCTCTGATTTTTGTGAAAAGATTTGTGAGGTATTCATGGATGACTTTTCCGTTTATGGATCCTCCTTTGATGATTGTTTGAGCAACCTTGCTCGAGTTTTGCAGAGATGCGAAGACACTAGTCTCGTCTTGAATTGGGAAAAGTGTCACTTTATGGTCAATGAAGGCATTGTCTTGGGGCATAAGATCTCCGAGAGAGGTATTGAAGTTGATAAAGCCAAGGTTGATGCTATTGAAAAGATGCCATGTCCCAAGGACATAAAAGGTATAAGAAGTTTCCTAGGTCACGCCCGGTTTTATAGGAGGTTCATTAAGGACTTTTCTAAAATCTCTAGGCCTCTAACTAATTTATTGCAAAAAGATATTCCTTTTATCTTTGATGATGATTGTGTAGAAGCATTTGAAATACTTAAGAAAGCTTTGATCACTGCACCTATTGTTCAGCCACCTGATTCAAATTTACCTTTTAAAATTATGTGCGATGCTAGTGATTATCTTTGTAGGTGCTGTTCTAGGGCAAAAGAGTCGATAAGAAATTGAATGTTATCCATTATGCGGTAAGACTCTTGATCTTGCCTAGAGAATTTATGCTACTCTTGAAAAACAGTTCTTAGCGAGTTGTGTTTGCATGTGATAAGTTTAGACCTTATATTGTTGATTCCAAAGTTACTATTCACCTTGATCATGCTGCTATTAAATATCTTATGGAAAAAAAAAGATGCTAAGCCTAGACTCATTAGATGGGTTCTCTTGCTCCAAGAATTTGACTTGCATATTATTGATAGAAAGGGGGCTGAGAACCCCGTTGCAGATAACTTGTCTAGGTTAGAGAATGTTCTTGATGACCCACTGCCTATTGATGATAGCTTTCCTGACGAACAATTAGCGGTTGTTAATGCTTCTCGTACTGCTCCTTGTTATGCTGATTATGCTAATTACATTGTTGCTAAATTTATACCGCCTAGTTTCACATACCAATAGCATGAGAAAAAAGTTCTTTTATGATTTAAGACATTACTTACGGGATGATCCACACCTTTATAAAGAAGGAGTAGATGGTGTTATTAGGCGTTGTGTGCTCGAGCATGAACAGGAGCAGATCCTACATAAGTGTCACTCTGAGTCCTATGGAGGACACCACGCTAGAGATAGAACTGCACACAAGGTACTACAATCTGGTTTTTATTGGCCTAATCTCTTCAAAGATGCTCGTAAGTTTGTCTTATCTTGTGATGAATGTCAAAGAATAGGTAACATTAGTAGTCGTCAAGAAATGCCTATGAATTATTCTCTTGTTATTGAACCGTTTGATGTTTGGGGCTTTGATTATATGGGACCTTTTCCTGCCTCTAATGGTTATACACATATTTTAGTTGTTGTTGATTACGTTACTAAGTGGGTAGAAGCTATTCCAACTAGTAGTAACACTTCTATGAAAATGCTTAAAGAAGTTATTTTTCCGAGGTTTGGAGTCCCTAGATATCTTATGACTGATGGTGGTTCACATTTTATTCATGGTGCCTTCTGTAAGATGCTTGCTAAGTATGATGTCAATCATAGAATCGCATCTCCTTATCATCCATGATCTAGTGGTCAAGTAGAGTTGAGCAATAGAGAGCTCAAATTAACTTTGCAAAAGACTGTGAATAGATCTAGAAAGAATTGGTCCAAAAAACTTGATAATGCATTATGGGCCTATAGAATTGCATACAAAAATCCTATGGGTATGTCTCCATATAAGATGGTTTACGGCAAAGCATGTCATTTATCTTTTGAACTTGAACATAAGGCATATTGGGCTATTAAAGAGCTCAACTATGATTTCAAACTTGCTTAGGTGAGAAGGGGTTGTTTGATATTAGCTCACTTGAGATTGGAGAACCCAAGCCTATGAGAATGCCAAGCTTTTCAAAGAAAAAGTCAAACGCTGGCATGATAAGAGGATACAAAAGCGTGAGTTTAACGTAGGAGATTATGTGTTATTATTCAACTCTCGGTTAAAACTTTTTGCAGGAAAAATCCTCTCAAAATGGGAAGGTCCTTACGTTATCGAGGAGGTCTATCGTTCTGGTGCCATAAAAATCAACAACTTCGAAGGCACGAGTCCGAGGGTGGTAAACGGTCAAAGAATTAAACATTATATTTCAGGTAATCCTATTAATGTTGAAACTTATATTATTGAAACAGTATCCCCTAAGGAATACGTAAGGGACACTTTCGAGAATGTTCAGGACTCGAAAAGGTATAGGTATGTGGTACTGTAAGTAAACCGACTTCAAAACGACTCCAATGGCAATTTTTATCAGTTTTGGATTATTTAAGAATTTTAGGAAGAAAGAAGTAGTCCGAAAGGGACACGAGGTCCCCACAAGAGTGGAGGACGCCCCCCCTACTAGGCGCGCCCCCCTATCTTGTGGGCACCTCGTGTGCCCCCGGACTCCGTTTTCTTGCACGTTAAGTATTTTGGTCGGTAAAAATTCATTATATATACTCCCGAAGGTTTTGACCACCGTATCACGCAAATATCCTCTGCTTTCGTTTCGAGCTATTTCCATTGCAGATCTAGAGCACCATGACTTCGCCCTCCTTCAACAACGAAGACAAGGATGCTTGGCTATTGAAGATAGAGCTGAAAAGAGAAGAACTAGAAGAGATCAACAAGGATGAAGGGATCAAGAAGGCCATGGAGGATCAAGCTCCGACAGTGAAAGAAGAAGACATCCCTCAACCTTTACCTAACCTTTTCACTCCAACAGAGATTGAAGCTTTTAAGATGATTGAGTTAGCTCGCATACAGAACAAGTATCTTACACAGGAGAATATTCTGTTGAAGGATCATATCGCCGGACTCAAGGGCATTATCCATAAGTTGGAGGAGCTTTTACGCTTGATGTGTGATTATCCACCATCATCTTCACCACCTCCATCACCTCCGAGGACATAATCACATGGGTATGAGCACTCCCCTTGGCAACTGTCAAGCTTGGGGGATGTGCCCCGGTATCATATCACCATCACACTCCTATCTTTACCGCTTTATTTAGTTCGATCCTTTTAGTAGCATCTTGATCTAGTAGATTCAAGTTTTGATATCAAGTAGTTTCGAGTTTTGCTTTGTGATCTCTTTTTGTAATCGAGTCCATGAGCTATCTATAATAAAGATTAGTGTTGAGTCATGGGCTTTGCTATGTTGCTATGATCTTGAGAAAGTAGAAAGAATAAAAGAGTTCATATTGATATTATGGATAGTGATAACTTCACACATAGGAAGTATGAGGCATAAAAATTGTTGAGAGTTGATAAATTTAGCCTTGGTCATCGTTGCAATTAATAGGAAGTGAAAAGGAAAGAGGGGTTCACATATAAATATATTATCCTGGACACCTTTTATAATTGGGAGCACTCATTAAGTATGACATGCTAAAAGAGTTGACGTTGGACAAGGAAGACAACGCAATGGTTTATGTTTTCCGGCATCTCAGTTAAAGTATATTGTCATTGACCTTCCAAACATGTTGAGCTTGCATTTACCCCTCATGCTAGCCAAATTCCTTGCACCAAGTAGAGATACTACTTGTGCTTCCAAATATCCTTAAACCCAGTTTTGCCATGAGAGTCCACCATACCTACCTATGGATTGAGTAAGATCCTTCAAGTAAGTTTTCATGTTGCAAGCAATAAAAATTGCTATCTAAATATGTATGACTTATTAGTGGAGAGAAAATAAGCTTTGTCCGAACTTGTTGTGGAAGTAATAAAAGCGACAGACTGCATAATAAAGGTCCACATACAAGGGGCAATATAAAGTGACGTTCTTTTGCATTAAGATTTTGTGCATCGTCAACCATAAACGCACATGACAACCTCTGCTTCCCTCTGCGAAGGGCCTATATTTTACTTTATGTTTCTACTCTATGCTTTAGTCAAGGTGATCCTCACCTTTCCCTTTTTCGTTTTATCCTTTGGCAAGCTCCTCGTGTTTGAAAGATCATGATATATATATCCAATTGGATGTTGGTTAGCATGGGCTATTATTGTTGACATCACCTAAAGGTGAATATGTTGGGAGGCAACACAATAAGCCCCTATCTTTCTCAGTGTCCGGCTAAAACTCCATAACCACAAGTATTGCATGAGTGTTAGTAATTATAGAAGACTACAAGATAGTTGAGTATGTGAGCTTGCTGAAAAGCTCTATTGTTGACTCTTTCTGATGTTACGATAAATTGCAATTGCTTCAATGGTGAGATTATAGTTTGTTAGTTCCCAATGAAGTTTTTGAACCATACTTGACATTGTGAATTGATTGTCACTTGAGCATAGGAAATCATATGAAAAAATCTATATATGTTGCTGTTATTAGAATGATCATGATACTCTCATGTCCGTATTTTATTTTTATCGACACCTCTATCTCTAAACATGGGGACATATTTTTCGATTTCGGCTTCCGCTTGAGGACAAGCGAGGTCTAAGCTTGGGGGAGTTGATACGTCCATTTTGCATCATGCTTTTATATCAATATTTATTGCATTATGGACTGTTATTACACATTATATCTCAATACTTATAGCTATTCTCTCTTATTTTACAAGGTTCACCATTAAGAGGGGGAATGCCGGCAACTGGAATTCTGGCTGGAAAAGGAGCAAACATTATTGGAAACCTATTCTGCACAGCTCCAAAAGTCCTGAAACTCCACGAAACATCTTTTTGGAATTTATAAGAATTATTGAGCGAAAGAAATATACCAGGGGGCCCACACCCTGTCCAGGAGACAGGAGGGCGCCCCCCCCTATAGGGCGCGCCCCCTATCTCCTGGGCCCCCTGGTGGGCCTCCGGTGTCCATCTTCTGCTATATCATTGCTTTTACCCTGGAAAAAATCATGGGCAAGCTTACGGGACGAAACTCCGCCGCCACGAGGCGGAACCTTGGCGGAATCAATCTAGGGCTCGTGAGCTGTTACTGCAGGGGCACTTCCCTCCGGGAGGGGCAAATCATCACCAACGCATCACCAACGATCCTCTCATCGGGAGGGGGTCAATCTCCATCAACTTCTTCACCAGCACCATCTCCGCTCAAAACCCTAGTTCACCTCTTGTATCCAATCTTGTATCAAAACCACAAATTGGTACATGTGGGTTGCTAGTAGTGTTAATTACTCCTTGTAGTTGATGCTAATTGGTTTACTTGGTGCAAGATTATATGTTCAGATCCTTTATGCATATTATTACTCCTCTGATTATGAACATGAATATGCTTTGTGAGTGGTTACGTTTGTTCCTGAGGACATGGGTGAAGTCTTGCTATTAGTAGTCATGTGAATTTGGTATTAGATTCGATATTTTGATGAGATGTATGTTGTCTTTTCCTCTAGTGGTGTTATGTGAACATCGACTACATGACACTTCACCATTATTTGGGCCTAGAGGAAGGCATGGGGAAGTAATAAGTAGATGATGGGTTGCTAGAGTGACAGAAGCTTAAACCCTAGTTTATGCGTTGTCGTTAGGGGCTGATATGGATCCATATGTTTAATGTTGTGGTTAGGTTTACCTTAATACTTCTTTTGTAGTTGCGGATGCTTGCAATAGGGGTTAATCATAAGTGGGATGCTTGTCCAAGTAAGGGCGTGCCAAGTAAATGCCGGTGCACCCTGATACGTCTCCAACGTATCTATAAGTTTTTATTGCTCCATGCTACTTTATCTACTGTTTTGGACTATATTGGGCTTTATTTTTCACTTTTATATTACTTTTGGGACTAACCTATTAACCGGAGGCCCAGCCAGTGCAGGTTTTTGCCTTTTTCAGTATTTCGAAGAAGCAGAATATCAAACGGAGTCCAAACGGAATGAAACCTTCGGGATCGTGATTTTCCAACCGAACGTGACCCAGGAGACTTGGACCCTACTCCAAGAAGCGCCAGAGGCGGTCACAAGGGTGGAGGGCGCCCCCCCCTGGGCGAGCCCCCCTACCTCGTGGGCCCCCTGACGCTCCACCGCCGTACTCCTTCCTCCTATATATATACCTACGTACCCCCGTACGATCAGAACAAGAGCCAAAAACCTAATTCCACCGCCGCAACCTTCTGTATCCACGAGATCCCATCTTGGGGCACATTAGGAGCTCACGGGAGGGGCATCCACCACGGTGGGCTTCTAAATCATCACCATAGCCCCTCCGATGAAGTGTGAGTAGTTTACTTCAGACATTCGGGTCCATAGCTAGTAGATAGATGGCTTCTTCTCTCTTTTTGGATCTCAATACAATGTTCTCCCCCTCTCTCGTGGAGACCTATTCGATGTAATCTTCTTTTTGCGGTGTGTTTGTTGAGATCGATGAATCGTGGGTTTATGATCCAGTATTATCTATGGAAAATATTTGATTCTTCTCTGAATTCTTTTATGTATGATTGAGTTATCTTTGCAAGTCTCTTGAATTATCCGTTTGGTTTGGCCAACTAGATTGGTAGTTCTTGCAATGGGAGAAGTGCATGGCTTTGGGTCCAATCTTGCGGTGTCCTTACCCGGATGTAAAGGGTTGCAAGGCACGTATTGTATTGTTGCCATTGAGGATAACAAGGTGGGGTATTTATCATATTGCATGAATTTATTCCTCTACATCATGTCATCTTGCTTACGGCGTTACTCTGTTTTTACTTAATACTGTAGATGCATGCTGGATAGCGGTCGATGAGTGGAGTAATAGTAGTGAATGCGAGAATCGTTTCGATCTACTTGTTTTGGACGTGATGCCTATATACATGATCATTTCCTAGATATACTCATAACTATGCTCAATTCTATCAAGTGCTCAACAGTAATTTGTTCACCCACCGTAGAATATTTATGCTCTTGAGAGAAGCCACTAGTGAAACCTATGGCCCCCGGGTCTATTCTCATCATATCAATCTCCATCACTTTATTTAGTTGCTTTGCTTTTACTTTTACTTTGCATCTTTATACCAAAAAATATTATCTCTATCAGATCTCACTCGTAAGTGACCGTGAAGGGATTGACAACCCCTAATCGCGTTGGTTGCGAGTAGCTATCGTTTTGTGCAGGTACAAGGGACTTGCTGCGTGACCTCCTCTTGGATTGATACCTTGGTTCTCAAAAACTGAGGGAAATACTTACGCTACTGTGCCGCATCACCCTCTCCTCTTCGGGGAAAACCAACGCAAGCTCAAGACGTAGCACACCCACATATCAAATTATCAAAGTATCGAACGCGAATCATATGAACGTGATGAAAACTAGCTTGACGATAATTCCCATGTGTCCTTGGGAGCTCCTTTCTCATTATTAGAAATTGTCCAGGCTTATCCTTTGCTACAAAAAGGATTGGGCCACCTTGCTGCACTTTATTTACTTTATTTACTTGTCACTCATTACTATTTATCTTATTACAAAACTATCTATCACCTAAAATTTCAGTGCTTGCAGAGAAAACCTTACTGAAAACCGCTTATCATTTCCTTCTGCTCCTCGTTGGGTTCGACACTCTTACTTATCGAAAGGACTACGATTGATCCCCTACACTTGTGGGTCATCAGGGCACATGATATTCTCCCGGGGAGGAGGGTGGGGTGCACAACCAATCGGGTGGTTGGTTGGGTGGGAACAAATATAATCTAAACAACCCTAAACAGAGCTCAACAATTTTATCAAAGGTCGAGGGTTGACCCCCGACAATCATAGCTCCGCCTAAACACAACATTTGCATGTACTGCAGTAGACTTAATGTTCATGTTTCAGTTTCATGTTCATTTTAAATATTGAACTGAGGACCATGGATGTCTTAAATTTTACTCCCTTCGTTCCTAAATATTAGTCTTTTTAGAGGTTTCAAATGGACTGGCACATACGGATGTATATAGACATATTTTAGAGTCTAGATTCACTCATTTTGTTCCGTATGTAGTCACTTGTTAAACTCTCTAAAAGACTAATATTTAGGAATAGAAGGAGTATTTTGAATTAAATGTCATACATGCATGGTTTGGAAAAATATATGCGCTATACTTATTGGATTGTTGTTGTGTTCGTGCGTGTGTGTCTGTGTGTGTGTGTCTGTGTGTGTGGTCGTATGCTTGATACATACAAAGTTTTCTCACCTCCATATTGTTCATCTTTTAAATTTGAATTTGCATTGGAAAACTTACTAGGGATACCATGAAATGTGAAATCCACGTTGAGATCACTATATCACAAACTCACTCTAATTCAACAACTCGTCATAAATCAATTACCACGTTGAGATTAGTATTTGCAAGGAAAATACAGGTATTGTAATACACACAGATTAGATTCGGCAATTTAAAAGGTTCCTTTCAGATTCTCGAATAGTAGGACCCAACGGCGCATTACCAGCCAGACCTTGGCTCGTGTTGATCCTAAAAATTAAAAAATAAATAAATAAACCGGCTCGTGTCCTTCCGGTGGCGTCGTGAATGGTACGCACATTAGGCAACCCCAACCCGGTCGAGCCTCGGCGTTTCAAGTCGAAATATCCGCGGCCAGAATTCCAGCCCTAGGAAATTCCCATCATGTCCTCGGGCCATAATGACTAACGGTGAACAACGGAGGGATGCTTTAGTAACTAGACAACGTTACGTGCCATGCCGAAACGGTTCAATTCCTCGATGCTTACGCTTGCTAAGGTCACCCGTCAACTGCATTGCCTAGTACTACTACTACTACACCAGGATGAGCACAGAATTGAGCCCGTTTGTTCGTGCCTAGTACTTGAGTTAATATATCAGGCAATGCACTGGTACGGAGGGATTATCCTTTTACTCTGCATATATAACTTGTCTAAAGTCTAACTAAGCAAAATGTTTGACCAAATCATTTCTTAAAAAATACAACAGGACAGATGTACTGCTTGAAAATTTATTGCATGATGCAGGTTATGATATTGTTTCGAATCCTGGATCTTAAATTTTAGAAAATCCAAAAGTGAGCATAAATTCTTGAAACTGAGCATGGTCACGTGACATGGCACAAATATTACTTCGTAAGTTTTTTCTTCAATTCGAGAGAAGCTGCTTATGACAAGTTGCACAAATGAAGAGCCAAGGTATTTTAGAACAAAGACCTGTCACGTTAAGGCGAACGCTTTCACTATTGAAACTGTGGGCGTTCACATTGCGTCGCCAGTCCAGCGCTTCTCATCGGCGAGTGCCGTCAAAGCAAGCGTGTGAGTTGATGGGAGGCGTCGAGTAGACCGCTCTTGCGCCGGCTGTCAGGAGGCGTCGGCGAGCAGAACCCCATTGTGCAGAGCTCACCGGGAGGCGAGCCCTTTGACCAGGCTCCGCCGCCCACCGTCGTCCCCAACTGCTTCCCACTTTTAATGTCGCCGGCCGCATGATTTAAAATCAACCCCACTACCGGTATCGCTACAATCTTCTCTCTTCCTCTCCGATTCTCCTGTCATCTACCTCCAACCAGCTCGACCTAAATGTACGCCATGCCGCATCACGATGGTCTGCCCTTAGTGTTCAATTTCCTAAGGAAGACACCCACCGGAGTCTCAAGAACATAAGGCGCTTTGGGGCGAGCTTGAACTGGCCTCTTGCGGAAGACGCCGCGCTGTCCCGCTCCCGTTCCGGCTCCGTCGCCGCCTGCGCCGGCGCCATCCCGTGGCATTGATGGGCTGGGAGCCGCGACATGGGCTGGGGTTCCACGAGGTCCCCGCCGACTTTCACGCCGCCTGCACTGCCAACAAGATAGCGCCAAGACGCAGTAATCGACGCGTGCACGCCTGCAGCCGGTGCCGTGCACACGAATGTCTCCGACACGCCGTTGCTAGCGCCGTCCCCAGCAGGTGCGGTTCCCCTCGCCGGCATGGATGGCGCCGTCGACCGGTTCCTTGAACCAATGCCGATCGCCTCCTCCCATGATTGACTTCCGCTCGAAGTCCAGAACATTTTGGCCTTCCTTGAAGCTAGGCTAACGCCCGAGAATGCGCCAACAACGGTGCAAGACGCCCGTCACCGTCTTGGTCAAGGCCCGACGGCATACGTAGCACGGTAGAGGAGCTGCTTCCCACCGCGAGACGCCCCCACCGCCGCGTAATATAATTTGCCATGAAAAAGCGTTCGGATTGCCATGGTTAAAATCGAGCGTTTATCATTTCTGTTTATTTTATATCGATTGTCGTATAATTTAAAGTCGAGTCGACTGAACGAAATCTATGGTTTGATCGATTGAATGTTACGGTAGAGCCGTATCAAATTAAATATAAAACGTCATCAAGCCACATGTATTCCTTTTGTCATCCAACGACCTAGATTGCTTCAATGTCGGCGCCAACACGTTTAGCGTGCAGTTAATTTCATGCCAAAAATAGTGCTAATCACATAATAGCACGCAAATAATATCCTAGTACTTAATATCCACATGCACTTAATATACTTCCAAATTAACGTGCACTGACTAGTGCTGCTAGTACGTGAAACTGGTGCCATGACTTGTGAGCAGCGTCCGGATATATGGCCAACGGCAACATCGCCATGTAGTTCTTTGTGTTTGCCCTGCAAGGCCTAAACGCAGAAGGGGAGGAGAGAGAGAGAGCACATATGGAACCCACCAGTAAGTGAAGGGGAATAGTACTAAAAATAATATTACATGTTATCCATTAATTAGGCTGTGGTAATATAAAAACATTATGTGAACAAAGGGGGTACAACAAACATTGTTATTCTATGTATGTTGCCTATTGACGTGCGGCTTGAAGGCCCGGTCGCAAGTTCGATCATCGTCCTTTATTTTTTAATTTGTATATGGGTCCAAATTTGTTTCGTGACATGTGGGCCCCTCGGTGTAGTTTGTAGCACTTTAATTTGTGGGTCGAAATTTGTTCCATTCCAAGTGGACTATCGATGTGTAGTTTTGTAGCTTATTTATAATAATTAAAGAGAACAACATAGTTTTTAAATAATAGCTTGGTGCGACGTTGAAGGCGAGAATTGAGGTGCGAGATTGAGATGACCGAGCAAGAGGGTAATCAACTAGGGGGGTTGTGCGGGTTGCAACGGTGTTTGGAGTAGTTGTGGGCGAATGCTACGAAAATATAATCTAAACCGGCCGGAATAAATGCCTACACAAATTAATCCAAGGTTGGAGTGCCCCTCGCAATGTAAATAGCTCCGGCTTATGAGGATGGAGAGGTAGTAGCTTCAATGCGTGGAAGATACGGTGTGTGAGAAAGCTAGGTCAATCGAGAGACATATAGATAGAGTGACAAAGTGAGTGTGGTCCGACATTCATTGAACAAATATATATGCTCTGGAGAGATATTGTCCGATTGAGCTTTTGGCAAGGGTGAGGGTTGTAAGATATACCTTGAGAGATGATCCAGTCACAGACATGTAGATATATTTTGTGCGTGGGAGGAAGCAAGGTCAACCGATCACATAGGGTCACCGTGTGATCGAGAGAGTGAGACGGGTTGGAGAGAGTGACCAAGATGCGGACAATGTGCGTGAGAGAGTATACAATGTGAATAGGTCGAATTGGGCTAAAAATGGTGATATATCGTTTTTGTCCGAGAAAGAGCGAGGTCAATCGAGACATACAGAGAGAGAGAGAGAGAGAGATTGAGTGAGCGTGGCCCACCATGAGGTCAAAAGAGTGGCGGTGGCTCGGATGGACTGACCTAGATAGACAATCTGCGTGAGAGAGTATAGAGTGTGTCGATCAAGGCCCGAATAGGGAGATATATCATTTGTGTGTGAAAGAAAACGAGGTTAAACGAGACTCAGATAAATAGAGCGAGATTGAGCGAGTGTGGCCCGCCGTCTTGGAAGAAAGAGTGAGACAGTCTCGAGGAGTGACCTAGATATACAACGTGCGTGCTTGCACATGAGAGGTTGGGGGGCTAGATAGGCAATGCATGTATTTAGTGCGAGAGGGCATGTATTTAGTGCGAGAGGGTGAGAGGGAGAGGGGAGAGAGAGAGAGAGCTTGGCATGGGGTGTGCTACGTCTTGAGCTTGCGTTGATTTTCCTTGAAGAGGAAAGGGTGATGCAGCAATAGTAGCGTAAGTATTTCCCTCAGTTTTTGAGAACCAAGGTATCAATCCAGTAGGAGGCTCCTCAAAAGTCCCACACACCTACACAAACAAACAAAGAACTGCCAGAACCAACGCAAATAAAGGGGTTGTCAATCCCTTCACTGCCACTTCATGTAAAGTGAGATCTAATAGAGATAGTATGACAAGATAAATATATTTTTGGTATTTTATAATATAGATGCAAAAAAGTAAACATGCAAATAAAAGTAGATTGGAAGCAAATATGATAAGAGATAGACCCGGGGCCATAGGTTTCACTAGTGGCTTCTCTCAAGATAGCATAAGTATTACGGTGGGTGAACAAATTATCACGAGCAATTGATAGAAAAGCGAATAATTATGAGATTATCTAGGCATGATCATGTATATAGGCATCACGTCCGCAACAAGTAGACCGACTCCTACCTGCATCTACTACTATTACTCCACACATCGACCGACTCACACTTTTGCATCTAGAGTATTAAGTTCATAAGAAGCAGAGTAACGCATTAAGCAAGATGACATGATGTAGAGGGATAAACTCAAGCAATATGATATAAACCCCATCTTGTTATCCTTGATGGCAACAATACAATACGTGCCTTGCAACCCTTTACATCCTTTGGGTAAGGACACATAAGATTGAACCCAAAGCTAAGCACTTCTCCCATGGCAAGAAAGATCAATCTAGTAGGCCAAACCAAACTGATAATTGAAGAGACTTGCAAAGATACCTCAATCATACATAAAAAGAATTCAGAGAAGATTTAAATATTATTCATAGATAAACTTGATCATAAACCCACAATTCATCGGATCTCGACAAACACACCGCAAAAAAGAGTTTACATCGAATAGATCTCCACAAGAGAGGGGGAGAACATTGTATTGAGATCCAAAAAGAGAGAAGAAGCCATCTAGCTAATAACTATGGACCCGTGGAGTGCTGTGGTAAACTACTCACAACTCATCGAGGTGCAAGGACGTTGATGTAGAAGCCCTTCGTGGTCGACTTCCCCCCTCCGGCAGAAAGTGCTTCTGGCAAGGCTCCAAGATGAGATCTCATGGATCTGAGAAGATTCTGGCAGTGGAAATTGTGTTTCGTTGGCTCCCTGGATGTTTTTGGGGTACGTAGGCTTCTATAGGAGGAAGAACTACGTCGGTGGACGCCCGAGGGGCCCACGAGGCAGGGGGGCGCCCTCCTATCTTGTGGAGGCCTCGGCTGCTTCTTGACTTGCACTCCAAGTCCTCTGGATCACGTTCGTTCCAAAAATCACGCTCCCAAGCTTAATTCCTTCTCGTCCTCGAGTAGGTAAATGATAAAAAGAGAATTTTTGATGTGGAATGCTACCTATCATAATTCATAATGTAATTTTCTTTATTGTGGCATGAATGTTCAGATCCAAATGATTCAAAATAAAAGTTCATATTGATAAAAAAAATAGTAACACTTCAAGCATACTAATCAAAGTAATCATGTCTTCTCAAAATAACATGGCAAAAGAAAGTTCATCCCTACAAAATCATATAGTTAGGCTATGCTTCATTTTCGTCACACAAAGATGTTCCCAACTTCTATACCCCGATGAAAAGCCAAGCAATTGTTTCATACTTAAATAATCTCAAACTTTTTCAACCTTCACTTAATACATGAGCGTGGAGCCATGGATATAGCACTATGGGTGGAATAGAATATGATGATGGGGATTGTGTGGAGAAGACAAAAGGAGAAAGTCTCACATTGACGAGGATAATCAACGGGCTATGGAGATGCCCATCAATTGATGTCAACATGAGGAGTAGGGATTCCCATGCAACGGATGCACTAGAGCTATAAATGAATGCTCAACAAAAGAAAACTAGTGGGTGTGCATCCAACTTGCTTGCTCACATAGACCTAGGGCATTTGAGGAAGCCCATCGTAGGAATATACAAGCCAAGTTCTATAATGAAAATTTCCCACTAGTATGAAAAAGACAACTTATGAGACTCACTATATGAAAAACATGGTGCTACTTTGAAGCACAATATATGAGACTCACTACATGAAGAAGAAGGTGCTACTTTGAAGCACAAATGTGGAAAAAGAGATAGTAACATTGCCCTTTTTATTTATTTTCTTTTTTTCTTTTTTTTATTTTTTTCTTTTTTTCTTTCTTTTGGGCCTTCCTTTTTTGGCCTTTCTTCTTTTTTTTCCTTTTTTTCTTTGGGAAATGCTCTAATAATGATGATCATCACACTTTCATTGATTACAACATATGAATTACAACTCGAAACTAGAACAAGATATGACTCTATATGAATGCCTCCGGTAGATGTCCGGGATGGTGCAATGAATCAAGAGTGACATGTATGAAAAATAATGCATGGTGGCTTTGCCACAAATACGATGTCAACTACATGATCATGCAATGGCAATATGACAAAAGTAAAGTATGTCATGATGGTGATGAATGGAACGGTGGAAAGTTGCATGGCAATATATCTTGCAATGGCTATGGAAATGCCATAATAGGTAGGTATGGTGGCTGTTTTGAGGAAGATATAAGGAGGTTTATGTGTGATAGAGCGTATCGTATCACGGGGTTTGGATGCACTGCAAAGTTTGCACCAACTCTCAAGGTGACAAAGGGCAATGCTGCAGTGCATCAAGAAGAGGCTAGCAATGGCGGAAAGGTAAAAGTCGTATAATCCATGGACTCAACATTAGTCAAAAGAACTCATATACTTATTGCAAAATTTATAGGTCATCAAAAATCAAGTACTACACGCATGCTCCTAGGGGGATAGATTGGTAGGAAAAAGACCATCGCTCAGTCCCGACCGCCACTCATAAGGATGCACAAGCGGTACACTTGATGTTTCAAATTTGTTACACAACTTTAACCATACGTGCATGCTACGGGACTTGCTAACTTCAACACAAGCATTCTTTAAATTCATAATCACCCAACTAGCATGACTTTAATATCACTACCTCGATATCTCAAAACAATTATCAAGTATCAAATTGATCATAGCAATCAATTCACTTCCTATGATAGTTTTTATTATACCCAACTTGGATGCCTACCATACTAGGACCATTTTTATAACCATAGCAAATACCATGCTGTTCTAAAAGACTCTCAAAAAGATATAAGTGTTGCGTGAGATACTAGCAGTTTCTACAAAAATAAGCCACCGTTGTGCTCTAAAAGATATAAGTGAAGCACTAGAGCAAAAACTATCAAGCTCAAAAGATATAAGTGAAGCACATAGAGTATTCTAGCAAATTCTAATCAAATAGGCTTCTCCCAAAAGGTGTGTACAGCAAGGATGATTGTGATAAACTAAAAATCAAAGACTAATATAATACACGACGCTCCAAGCAAAACACATATCGTGTGGCGAATAAAAATATAGCTCCAAGTAAAGTTACCAATGAACAAAGACGAAAGAGGGGATGCCTTCCCGGGGCATCACCAAGCTTAGGCTTTTGGCTATCCTTGAATATCTTGGGGTGCCATGGGCATCCCCAAGCTTAGGCTCTTGCCACTGCTTATTCCATAGTCCATAAAAGCTTTACCCAAAACTTGAAAACTTCACAACACAAAACTCAATACGAAATCTTATAAGCTCCATTAGTGAAAGAAAAACAAAACCACCACATAAGGTACTGTAATGAACTCATTCTTTATTTATTTTGGTGTTAAACCTACTGTAATCCAACTTCTCTATGGTTTATAAACTAATTTACTAGCCATTGATGCATCAAAATAAGCAAACAACACACGAAAAACAGAATCTATCAAAAACAGAATAGTCTGTAGCAATATGTAACTCACGCAAACTTCTAGACCTCTAAAACTCCTACCAAAATAGGAAGTCCTGGAAAATTTGTTTATTGATCAGCAGCAAAAAGAATCAATGCAAAAGCACGTTTATGTGATTTAACAAAACTAAATTCGTGCACGCAAAGTTTCTGTTTTTTCAGCAGAATCAAATCAACTATCATCATAGGTTATCCTATAGGTTCTACTTGGCACAAACACTAATTAAAATATAAAACACATCTAAACAAAAGGTAGATGGAAAATTTATTACTAAACAGGAACAAAAACAAAAACACAAAGAAAATTGGGTTGCCTCCCAACTAGCGCTATCGTTTAACGCCCCTAGCTAGGCATAAAAGCGAAGATAGATCTAAGTAGTGCCATCCTTGGCACTAAATTCATAAGTAGCTCGCATGATAGATTCATAGGGTAATTTGACTTTCTTTCTTGGAAAGTGCTCCATGCCTTTCTTTAATGGAAATTGGAATCTAATATTCCCTTCCTTCATATCAATAATCGCTACCAATCGTTCTAAGGAAAGGTCTACCAAGAATAATAGGGCAAGAAAGATTGCAATCTATATCAAGAACGATAAAATCCCACGGGCACCAAATTTTTATTTGCAACAATGAGAACATCATTGATCCTTCCCATTGGATTTTTAATGGTGGAATCCATAAAGGTGCAAATTTAAAGAGAAATCATCAAGATCATGGAAACCTAGAATATCACATAAAGTTTTGAATCGTGGAAACACTAGCACCCAAATCACACAAAGCAAAACACTCATGATCTTTAATTCTAATCTTTATAGTAGGTTCCCACTCATCATTAAGTTTTCTAGGTATAGAAACTTCCAAATTAAGTTTTTCATCATAAGATTGCATCAAGGCATCAACGATATGTTTGGTTAAAGCTTTCTTTTGACTATAAGCATGAGGAGAATTAACAACGGATTGCAACAAGGAAATACAACCTTCTAAAGAACAATTATCACGATCAAATCTTATATTTACTAATTGGAGGCACCATTCATGATCTCTCATTAATCCACATCATTAAAATTAATTACACCGTTGGATTGTCGAATCTACGTTTAGGATAGAAGGAAAATATACGTAACACAGATAGTCTGTCACACAAAAAATGCATCTGACACGTCAAACATTAGTGCTATACCAAAAAAAAGATTCTATCTGTTCTCTCAAAATATAAAGGACATCCTCACGTGCAGGTTTCAAAAACTGGGACAGCCTCATGTAAAAAACATTAAAAAAGGCCAATGTCCATATAAAGTCGAAAAAAACAGGAAAGAAATCCACGTGACCCGGCAGATTACACGCACCTTCCAATTACTCTTATTAATCTAGTATCATCAAAATTAATTACACCTTTGGATTGTAATGCATAATTTACGTTCGGAATAAAAGGAATACTTGCGTAACACTTATGGTCCCATCCCACAAAAAAGGCATGTGACACGTCCCATCACACATATGGTCCCGCCCCACAAAATATCTCTACTATTAAAGCATCCATCTCGCAAAAAAAACCATCCGGTCACTCAAAATAAAATGGAAATTCACTCAAAATAAAAAGGAAATTCTCCCGTCAAATAAAAAAGGGAAAGCCTCCATCCATAACAAGTCACCCCGAAATGGGAAAGACATACACATGATGTGGCTGATTAGCACTAGAAAATTAATAAAATATTCTTTGATTAAAATCATCGTGGACTCCTCCTTCGATCCTGCTATCGTATATATACATCTATGCATGTATTTGAATTTGAAAAAATCTATGCATGTCTTTAATTTGGCCTTATAAATACTAATAGAAAATTAAACTATTAAAATATCTTTAAAACACCTTAATTATTACAATAACCAAAAAATTTTGGATGTATCATTACATACAAAGATCTCATGTAAACACATGATTATGTATGTAATATATAAAAGTGTGTAGTAGGAATAGAAAGTATTAAAAGTCATAATTATAAAGATAGTTATTTAACTTAAATACCAATCTATCATACAGTTCCCAGCCATGCTATTACTCATAAAAGAAACATTCTAAAAATAGATTGGTTACGACAACAAATTCGCCAAAAAAAGACAACAACTTAAAAATGAATAGTTTATGTCTCTTAAAGGTATGAGAAAATAGAAATCTCTAATATATATTACTTGCTACAGTATCGTATATGTTGATAGAAAACCGTGCATGTCCATTGTTCCCGAGGGAGGACATCTTCTTAAATGGTGTACACATATAAAATCAAATCCACAAATAGGTTTTAAGATCAAATTCTATCGTACTTTTATGGCAAAAATGAAGATGTATTTTTATTGGTAGCGAAAGGAAAGGAACATATATGCTACAATAGGGCACTTTATCATATACCAACTAGAGACTTATATGTCATAAGTACATGATACCTGCAATAACTTTAATTTGTAACCATGTTGTCCACCAATAAAATAATAACATATTTATATTATTGTCCAACATTTATATCTGATACCCACTTTTATATATTTAATATTAGAAGTGCTAATCCGTGCAGATGCACGGGCTGATGACTAGTTCCTTGAAATCCGAGATGGTTGGTTCAATGCTATTTAAAGTTGTGACCTCTCCAATCCCACTTTTACCAAATTTAGCATCAAGATCTAAAAACTCCAATTCTTGGGACGCCTTCTAGGAAAAGTTGACTCATCATCAGTCCCATAATTATCAAGATTCATATTGCAAAACATAGATCTAATAGGAGAGCGCATCAATAACTTGAAGATCCTCATCAGTCTTTTCATGGAAACTAGAAGAACACGCCTTTACAAAGCTATCTTTCTTAGCACGCAATCTAGTGGTTCTTTCCTTGCACTCGTCAATGGAAATTCTCATTGCTTTGAGAGACTCATTGATATCATGCTTAGGAGGAGAAGATCTAAGTTTAAGAGAATCAACATCAAGCGAAAGTCTATCAACGTTCCTAGCCAAACCATCAACTTTGAGCAATTTTGCTTCAAGCAAGGCATTAAAATTCTTTTGAGAAACCATAAATTCTTTCACACTATTCTCAAAATCAGAGGGCATCTTATTAAAATTATCATAAGAATTATTGTAGGAATTTCCATAATTATTAGAGGAATTACTAGGGAACGGTCTAGCATTAAAGTTTTATCTATAAGCATTGTTTCCAAAACTATTCCTACCAACAAAATTCACATCCATAGATTCATTATTATTCTAAATCAAAGTAGACAAAGGCATATCATTGGGATCAAGAGGAGTCTTTTTAGTACCAAACAACTTCATAAGTTCATCCATCTTTCCACTCAAAACATTGATTTCTTCTATAGCATGCACTTTTTTACTAGAAGATCTTTCGGTGTGCCATTGAGAATAATTAGACATAATATTATCAAGAAGTTTTGTAGCATCTCCTAACGTGATCTCCATAAACATGCCTCCCGCGGCCGAATCTAAGAGATTTCTAGAAGCAAAGTTCAAACCGGCATAAATTTTTTGTATGATCATCCATAAATTCAAACCATGATTAGGGCAATTGCGAAGCATCGATTTCATTCTTTCCCAAGATTGGGCAACATGCTCATGATCAAGTTGTTTAAAATTCATAATATCAGCGGGAGGAAAATACTTAGAGATAAAAGCATCTTTGCACTTGTTTCAAGAATCAATACTATTTTTAGGCAAAGACGAAAACCAATCTTTAGCACGATCTCTAAGTGAAAACGGAAATAACTTCAATTTAACAATATTGTTATCCATATCTTTCTTCTTTTTGCATATCACACAAATCAACAAAGTTGTTTAGATGAGTAGCGCATCTTTGCTAGGAAGGCCGGCAAATTGATCTTTCATAACAAGATTGACCAAAAACAGTATTGATTTCACAAGACTCAACATCATTAAGAGGAGCAATCGAGTACTAAGGAAATCATTATTATTGGTATTCGAGAAATCACACAATTTGGTATTATCTTGCGCCATGGAAACAAGTAATCCAACACACAAGCAAACAGAAAAAGGCAACCGAAAAGAGAGGAGGAGATTGGGAAAGAGTGGGCGAATAAAACGGCAAGGGTGAAGTGGGGCAGAGGAAAACGAGAGGCAAATGGCAAATAATGTAAATGCGAGGGAGATGAGTTTGTGATGGGTACTTGGTATGTCTTGACTTGAGCGAAGACCTCCCCGGCAACGGCGCCAGAAATCCTTATTGCTATGTCTTGAGCTTGCGTTGGTTTTCCTTGAAGAGGAAAGGGTGATGTAGTAATAGTAGCGTAAGTATTTCCCTCAGTTTTTGAGAACCAAGGTATCAATCCAGTAGGAGGCTCCTCAAAAGTCCCACGCACCTACACAAACAAACAAAGAACTCGCAACAAACGCAATAAAGGGGTTGTCAATCCCTTCATGGCCACTTGCGAAAGTGAGATCTAATAGAGATAGTTCGATAAGATAAATATATTTTTGGTATTTTATAATATAGATGCAAAAAGTAAACATGCAAATAAAAGTAGATTGGAAGCAAATATGATAAGAGATAGACCCGGGGGCCATAGGTTTCACTAGTGGTTTCTCTCAAGATAGCATAAGTATTACGGTGGGTGAACAAATTACTATCGAGCAATTGATAGAAAAGCGAATAATTATGAGATTATCTAGGCATGATCATGTATATAGGCATCACGTCCGCAACAAGTAGACCGACTCCTGCCTGCATCTACTACTATTACTCCACACATCCACTGACTCACCTCGTGCATCTAGAGTATTAAGTTCATAAGAACAGAGTAACGCATTAAGCAAGATGACATGATGTAGAGGGATAAACTCAAGCAATATGATATAAACCCATCTTGTTATCCTCGATGGCAACAATACAATACGTGCCTTGCAACCCTTCTCACATCCTTTGGGTAAGGACACATAAGATTGAACCCAAAGCTAAGCACTTCTCCCATGGCAAGAAAGATCAATCTAGTAGGCCAAACCAAACTGATAATTGAAGAGACTTGCAAAGATAACTCAATCATACATAAAAAGAATTCAGAGAAGATTTAAATATTATTCATAGATAAACTTGATCATAAACCCACAATTCTACCGGATCTCGACAAACACACCGCAAAAAAGAGTTTACATCGAATAGACTCCACAAGAGAGGGGAGAACATTGTATTGAGATCCAAAAGGAGAGAAGAAGCCATCTAGCTAATAACTATGGACACGTAGGTCCTGTGGTAAATTACTCACAACTCATCGGAGGGGCAAGGATGTTGGATGTGTTTACTCCATCGGCGGTCGATTCCCCCTCCGGCCAAGTGCCGGCGAAGGCTCCAAGATGAGATGTCGCGGATACAGAAGCTTACGGTGGAGGGAGATTGTGTTTCGTTGGCTCCCTGGATGTTTTAAAGTGCACTTGAGCTTATATAGGAGGAAGAAATGCGACCGGTGGGCGCCGAGGCCACGAGGGCGAGATGTGACGCCCTATAGGGGGCCCTCCTATCTCGTGGAGGCCTCGGCTGCTTCTTGACTTGCAGGTCCAAGTCCTCTCGGATCACGTTCGTTCCAAAAATCACGCTCCCGAGAGGTTTCATTCAGTTTGCACACGTTTGATATTCCTTTTCTTGAAATACTGAAATAGGCAAAAACAAATAATATGGGCTGGGCCTCCGGTTAGTAGGTTAGTCCCAAAAATGATATAAATGTGTAAAATAAAGCCCATAAACATCCAAAAGTGGTAATATAATAGCATGGAACAATCAAAAATTATAGATATGTTGGAGACGTATCAGGGTGCAATGGCGGGTGTCTGAGGTAAATATATTTGGTAACAGAGTGGAAAAAGGGCTTGTGTAGTTGAGAGACTTAGAGATCGAAACATGGAGAGAAAGAATGAACGTGTGTTGGAAACCGATAGCTTCCTAAGGTGGTTAGGAGAGGAAGATCTGAACATGGAGAGACTCAATTTGTTGTGCTTTTTTGTAGGTCATATGTTTGAATCCAAAAGTTTTCTCACTACCATGGTGTTCATCATATACATATGAATTTGTATTAAAAAAGTAGCATGGATACAGTGAAATGCAAAATCCACGTTAGAATTGGAGATCGCTACATGACACACACTCTAATTCAAATAACTAATTATGTGACACACACTCTAATCCACGTTAGCGTGAATCGAGGAGAGTCTGGATTAGGGGTGTCGGATAGCCGAACTATCATCGTTGGCGGACTCTGGACTATGAAGATACAGATTGAAGACTTCGTCCCGTGTCAGGATGGGACTTTCCTTGGCGTGGAAGGCAAGCTTGGCGTCACGGATATGTAGATCTCCTACCATTGTAACCGACTCTGGTAACCCTAACCCTATTCGGTGTCTATATAAACGAAGGGTTTTAGTCCATAGAGACGAACAACAATCATACCATAGGCTAGCTTCTAGGGTTTAGCCTCTCCGATCTCGTGGTAGATCTACTCTTGTACTACCCATATCATCAATATTAATCAAGCAGGAGTAGGGTATTACCTCCATCGAGAGGCCCGAACACAGGTAAAACATCGTGCCCCTTGTCTCCTCGTTACCATCCGCCCTAGACGCACGATTCGGGACCCCCTACCCGAGATCCGCCGGTTTTGACACCGACATTGGTGCTTTCATTGAGAGTTCCTCTGTGTCGTCACCTATAGGCCCGATGGCTCCTTCAATCATCAAGAACGACGCAGTCCGTGGTGAGACTTTTCTCCCGGACAGATCTTCGATTCGGCGGCTTTGCGCTGCAGGCCAATTCGCTTAGCCATCCGAGTAGATTGAAAGCTTCGCCTCGGCCATCAGTCGATTTGAGCTGAACTATACGGCCGATGTCGCGGAGATTTGATCTTCGACGGATTCGAACCCTGACGAAACACGCGCCGCCTTGTCTCGATGGGTACGATCTAGCTCTGCCGCCCGAACAGCGCCACTGGAGGCCGCAAGATGATCCGCTCCGACCCTTAATCCGGAGCCGGTTTACACGACGAGGACGGTTGGTTGGACACCGCCTCGGGGGCTGAAATCTCCACGACGATTGAGCCGAACACCATCCCTGTCCTTTGTGAAGCTCATGACTCCCAGGTGTCGGACTCCTTTCTGGACTCCGAACCTCCCGCGCCTCTACCAATCGAATTCGACTGGGCGCCGGTTATGGAGTTCACCGCCACGGACATCTTTTAGCACTCGCCCTTTGGGGATATCCTGAACTCATTAAAGTCTCTCTCTTTGTCAGGGGAGCCCTGGCCGAACTATGGTCAGGAAGGTTGGGATTCGGACGACGAAGAAATTCAACGCCCACCCACCACCCACTTTGTAGCCACTTTGTTGATGATTTAACCGACATGCTCGACTTGACCAAGACATCGACGGTATGGACGGCGGTGCCGGAGGCGATCAAGAGCCCGGCGCCCACGAGCACCTTTGGAAGGCCACCTCGTCATATGACATATACATGGTGGACATCCCGAGAAAGATGGGAATGGCGATGGAGCGGCGGAGGATGACCCTCCAAGAAACAACCCAAGCGCCCGGCGTCGGTGGCGCCGCTTAAATCCCGCCACAAGAAATGGCGATTCCGGCACGGAGACAATAATACCCGGACGGTGCGAAGGCGACCCCCTCCGGCAGGACTCGGCGCGGGAGGAGGGAGAAGCAAGTTCGCCTGACGGTCTGGCGAGAAAAGAGAGGAAGAGGGCGATAATTATCGCCCCCCTCGAAGACGCAGGCAAGCCTCTCGACGACGACGAATTCGTGCTGCGGAGGACCCCGTCGAACAAGAGCGTTTTAAACGCAGGCTCATGGCCACGGCAAGCAGCCTCAAGAAAAAGCAGCAACGGCTTAGAGCTGAACAAGACCTGCTAGCTGACAGATGGACTAAAGTCCTTGCAGCCGAAGAGTACGAACTCGAACACTCCTCCAAAAGCAACCCCAAACGCAGGTCGTTGCCTCGATCGTAGGGAGGAAGCACCCACGTCACCAGCACCACGACATGGCAGACCGGCCACCCGTGGCATGACGAAGAAGCCTCGGCCCTCCGCTCAAGCCACGCCCGGCGCCCGCTCAAAAGTACCAAGGCAGGGAAAACGCGCGCGGACTTGCAAGATATATTGGAGGATAAGGCAAAGCATACAAGATCGATCTACGAGATCGGCGTGGGCGTAACGACTCGGGATGATTACCATCACGCCGGATACAACAAACCGGCGGGCCGAACACGATGAGACAAAGCTCATATGAGCTACGTCGTGATATAGCCCAATATCTGAGGCGCCAAGACACCCACTATGCTTCACATATGAAGTAATGGATCATCAAATCCACGAGGTCTTCAAACCCGTAAACATCGAATCATACGATGGTACCACAGATCCTGCGGTGCGGATCGAGGACTATCTCCTCCATATCCACATGGCCCGCGGTGATGATCTACATGCCATCAAATACCTCCCACTCTAGCAGAAAGGACCAGCTCGGTATTGGCTCAACAGCTTGCCATGAGAGTCAATCGGTTGTTGGGAGGACCTGGAAGCCGCATTCCTTGATAACTTCCAGGGCACATATGTGCGACCACCAGACGCCAATGACCTTAGCCATATAATTCAGCAGTCAGACAATTCTGGACGCGGTTCCTAACAAAGAAAAATCAGATCGTCGACTGTCCGGATGCAGAGGCGCTAGCAGCCTTCAAACACAACATCCGCGACGAGTGGCTAGCCCGGCACCTAGGACAGGAAAAGCCGAAATCCATGGCAGCCCTCACCACACTCATGACCCGCTTTTGCGCGGGAGAGGACAGTTGGCTAGCTCGAAGCAACAACTTGGCCAAACACCTTGGTAGTTTAGATACCAAGGACAGCAATGGCAGGTCGCGTCGCAACAAGCATAAACGCCGCATTAACGGTGACAATGCTGAAGATACGACAGTAAATGCCGGATTCAGAGGCTCTAAACCCGGTCAGCGGAAGAAGACATTCAAAAGAAATACCCAGGGCCCGTCCAACTTGGACCGAATACTCGATCGCTTGTGCCAGATACATGGCACCCAGAAAACCAGCCAACCACACCAACAGGGATTGTTGAGTGTTCAAGCAAGCGAGCAAGCTAAGCGCGAAAACAACGACAAGGGCTGCATAGCGATGACGAGGAAGAGCCCGGCCGCCCGAACAATAGAGGACAGAAGGGCTTTCCCACACAAGTGCGGACGGTGAACATGATACACGCAACCCACATACCCAAAGGGAGCTGACGTGCACTAAGGGGCGTATATGCGATGGAGCGGTCGCCCGAAGTTCAACCCATGATCCTCCTGCCCGATCACATTTGATCGGAAGGACCACCCACTAGCATCCGTCACGGCGGATTCGCCGCATTGGTTCTTGACCCAACCATCGACGGATTTCACCTCACTAGAGTCACGATGGGCCAGCGGTAGCAACCTGAACACCTTTTATCGGGATACGGTCGCATAAAATGGGCATAGACCCTCAAGGATTAAACCCACAAAGGCGACCTTTAAAGGCGTCATACCAAGTGTAGAGGCCAATTATGCAGTGCTCGATTACACTCAAAGTGGTCTTGGATCCCAGATAACTTCCGAAGCGAAGAGTTAATCTTCGACATAGTCCTGTTCATGGCGGCTATCACGCCTTCGCTTGGACGAACCGCATTTGCAAAGTTCAATGCGGTGCCGCTTTCACGCATACCTCAAGCTCAAGATGCCAGGCCCTCGAGGAGTAATCACGGTCAATGGAAACACCGAACGCTCTCTCCGAGCGAAGGAGCACACGGGCGGCCCTCATGGCGGAGGTGCAAACAGCCTCTCACAGCAATTCCCAGTGTCCGGCCATTAGCGTCCGGCCACCGCTCAAAGCCACCCGAGTAACCTACAACAAGACCGCTGCTGCACGATCCGTGCAGCCAGAGTAACAATCCGGCCCCAACCCCAGCCCTCATGAAGCAATGAAACCCGGTACTACGCAGACATAACTACGCTCTGGAGATACCATGGGCCTAAGGGGAGGGGCACGACCACGGCACGCCCAGAATGCGGCTCAACCGCACCAGGGGCTCCCAATTGTCTCATTCTTTTTCTTTCTTCTTTTTCCTTACTTTCAGGACTCTGTTTTCCAGAAGTCCTGTCCGGCACTAGAATTGCCGAACTCACGATGCAACAGCTAGGGAAACAGAAAGCTACGTCGAGTGTCCAGGTGGTCTCTACTACAAGCATTATACCTGTTTTACATACCATCCCGCAGCTTACCCCTGGAGGGGGACATGTTAAATAGTCCCATCCCTTGCTTATCGCACTATTTGTATCATTCTGCTTCCATTGCAGTACCTTTTGAATAAACAATACATAGCTTTTGCCTATTATTGCACTCCTTTCTTTATCTATATATATATGTTCATTTCATGACATGTTGCACCCGTACACTTTGGTACGGCCAATACACCAGGGGCTTAAGTACCCCAAAAGTATGGTGTGATAAGTCCGAACACTTTCACAAGTGCGGCACCCCGAACTTATAGCATTATATGCATCGGCTCGAATCATGTCTTGGGTCAATAGTTGGGTTTGCCGGCTCCCATGTTTTGGTACCTTACGTTCCGTTATATCGGCTAAGGTGGCGCTGGGAGAACCACTGCGATTGTGCCCGGTTGAGCTGGGTTGAGCACCTCGGTGGAGAAATCTAAAACGGCCGTCATGATAGGGCGAAAGCGGTCGCTGTTCGAGAGATTTTTTCGGGTCCCTAAAGACTTATGCCGCTTAGGCGAGGAGTCGGCATTGTCCGGCCAAGGCGTGGATAGCGCCCGAACTCGGTCTTCGAATACTAGGCTTCGCGAAATTTATAATTATAGAATTCTATGGCTAAGTGAGAGTGTTCAAGCACTATAAGTCCGGTTGCCTTGTTCGTTCGTTGAGCGCCTCCCTCGACGGACCCAAGAATGGGAACAAGAGCGCTCAAGTTTATCCCTAACACCCCAAAGACTCGTGGCATGGGGGCTGAAGCCAACGACTTGCCATCTCTCAAATTTGATAAACGGCGCTGAAGGTAATATTTTAAATTAACAAGCGTTACTTAGCGCATATGAACAAGTTTTCAGCGTACAGGATAACAAATGCGAGTCTATTCAAAAATTACATCTTTGGAGCACTCATCCGCTATACGGCGGGCACCCTTCAGGACGCCCTCATAGTACATTTCGGGCTTGCGATGCTCCTTGCCCTTCGGTGGCCCGTCCGTCACAAGCTTCTCCGCATCCAGCTTGCCCCAGTGCACTTTAGCACGGGCAAGGGCCCGACAGGCACCTTCAATGCAGACGGGCGCTTGATGACTTCAATCCATGGACAAAGGCGTCCACCAGCCGCTGCACTAGCCTAAGTAGCTCCAGTGCATGGCTTCCTATGGCCACAGCCGAACTATGAGGCCCTTCATGGCCTGTTCGGCGACCTTACGGAGCTCGACCAGCTGCTTCAGCTGGTCGCTCAGGGGCACCGGACGTTCGGCCTCAGCATACTGAGACCAGAACACCTTCTCCGTCGAGCTCCCCTCCTTGGCGCGGTAGAACGCGGCAGCATCAGACACACTATGGGGCAGATCTACGAATGCTCCTGGAGAGCTCCGAATCCGGGTAAGTAATAGGTAATTCACTTTCACATGCTTGCTTTGCATAAAGAATGCCTTACCCGCCGCTATCTTCTTTAACGATTCAATTTCCTGGAGGGCTTTTTGGGTTTCGGCCTTTGCAGCTTTGGCACTCTCAAGAGCCGAGGCGAGCTCGGACTCTCGAGTCTTCGAGTCACGCTCCAAACTCTCGTGTTTTTCCACGAGAGCCTGGAGCTCTTGCCGCACCTCCGCCACCCGCTCCTCCTGCTTCTCTCGCTCGGTGCGCTCCACGGCCGCTTTGCTTTCGGCCGCGGACACCGCTTCCTGTGGTCGCCACCTCGTTCGTGGCCCCTACAATACCCACGTTATTCCTGTCATTTTTGCAACGAATCCTTTCTATAAGGTACTTCTTTAATAAGGTATTGCTTACCTTCCCGTCCTCGAGCTGCTTCTTGGCAAGGCCGAGCTCGTTCTCGGACCGCTCGAGGCTCTTCTTCAATGCATTGACCTCCGCTTGATCGGTGTGGCAGAGGTCGCTAGGAATGCTGCATTCGCATATTGACATACTTATGTTAGACTCCTGCGTATATCTTTTTAGATCCTTAGTCGGCTTTTCTTTCCGAACACCGAACTAAGCATCGAGAGACTACTGTCTATATGCGGTAATATTTTTACATATTCTAAACTTACCTCAAAGTCTGTTAGAAGGCTGGTACATGCTTCGGTCAGCCCGCTCTTGGCGGACTGAACTTTCTGGATCACCACACTCATAACAGTGTGGTGCTCCTCGTCGATGGAGGCGCTGTTAAGCGCCTCCAGCAAGCTATCCGGTGCCTCCGGATGGACGGAGGTCACCGGCGTCGCAGTCTTGCCCTTCTTACGAAGGAGCCGCTTGTCGGACTTCGAAACCATTGAAGGTTCGATGACGGAGTCGGCATAGGGCGGACTTAGAGCCCTCTGGGGTTTCGCCCCTTTGCGCCGAGTCCGGAGGTCGCCTTGCGGCGCCTCCGGACCACCTCCTCCTGTCTGGGCCCCTTTTGGGACTCCACCGCGGTGTCGTCGGCGACACGAGGAGAGGCGGTCGGAAGTGAAGTGCTATTCACATCAAGCGAACCGAGGAGCCGCCCGAAGCGGCGAAGCTTCGTCCTGCCCCAAGCGGGCTGCATGGTCATATTCGGCGTTAGAAGACACTATGCGACAAATAAAAAGTCATGAACTATTCGGAATCCGGACACTTACGATCTCGCCAGGGCTTGGCCCTTGTTGGCCACTCCTCCTCGTCGTTGTCGGCGTTGGTGGAGAAGTCCGAGGAAGGGCCCTCCTTTCTTGGACCCTCCGGTCTCCCCGGTTAGGCGGCCTTCCTTTTCTTCTCTCACCGGGGAGAAGCTTCTTTCCTCCTCCTCTTCCTCGGAGGAGGATTACGCCTCAGAGTCGCCGGACGATGAGTCCGACAACACTGGCGTCAGGCGCTCCTTCGAGTCCCCGTGGCCTCCTTCTTGGCCTTCTTCTCCGGCACCACGTGAGATGCGGAGCCCGGCAGCTCCGTCGAAGCGGGTTTCCATTTGGGTTTTACGGCAAGGGGCGGACAGTTAATCTGTCCGGGCGTCTTGAGCTAGTCTGTTAAAGGTTAGGGAGTTTTAGATCCGCGCATAGAGTCAAACTATGAAAAAGAGTCCCATAAAGGGTAAAATAACTTACCTCGCTAGCTTGGCTGCGAGCTGAATTCGCGATCTTGATTGGCGGATGTAGGAGCCTCGGCGCCCTTGAGCGACACCTTCCGGGCATCTTCGTGCGTAGTGTCGAAGAGCCTTTTCAGAGTTTGGTGCTTTGTGCGGATCGAACTCCACAATTTGAAGGCCCGTTGCTGGCATGGGAGAATCCGGCGGATGAGCATCACCTGGATTACATTGACAAGCTTGAGATTCTTGTCCACCAGGTTCCGGACGCAGGTTTGGAGTCCGGACAGCTCTTTCGAATCACCCCACGTCAGGCCCGTCTCTTTCCATGACGTGAGCCGTGTGGGGGAGCCAGATCGGAATTCGGGGGCCGCCGCCCATTGAGAGTCACGCGGCTCGGTGATGTAGAACCACCCCGATTGCCACCCCTTTATGGTCTCCACAAAGGAGCCCTCGAGCCATAGGACTTGGGCCATCTTGCCAACCATGGCTCCTCCGCACTCCGCTTGGCGGCCGCCCACTACCTTCGGCTTGACATATTGAAGGTCTTCAGCCATAAGCGAAGTGGGGCTGGATGCAAGGAAGGCCTCGCACCGCGAGATAAGCGCCCGAGATGTTGAGGATGAAGTTCGGGGCGGATCGTGGAAATCCAGGCCGTAGTAGAACATGAGCCCCGGACAAATGGGTGAAGTGGGAAACCTAGTCCTTGGAGGAAGTGGGTGAGGAACACCACCCTCTCATGGGGCCCGGGGTGGGAATGAGCTGCCCCTCGTCGGGTAGCAGTGCGCGGTCTTGTGATGTTCTTGGACAAGTATCCATATACGCAGCTTTTTGATGTGCCCCTCCATGACGGAGGAGGCCATCCACCTGCCTCCGCTCCGGACATAGTTGGAGAAGGTTGAGGTGGGGGTGTGCAGAACTTAGTATGGAGCTCGAGTCTTGTGAAATGGATGAGCAAATGAGGAAGAAGGCGTGGGTGAAAAGGTGGATCCTTATCCCTTATATGGACGGGACGAAGCTATCGTCCCCGCCACCTGGTAAAACTCGCTTATCTCCCAAGCGCCGTAATCAATGGCGCGGTTGGGTTACCCACGTCCGTATTGATGAGAATCCCGGAATAAGGGGCACGATCTCGCTTTGATAAGACGTGCCAAGGAAACCGCCTCGCTAAACGCGCTGAGGTGGACAATAAAAACGATTTGTATGAAGGCCTGGCCGTGGTGTGATGTCACACCGTGGAATACGTCAGCAGATCTGTGCAAAAGTTATTCTCTCTATGGTGGTATGTGGAACTTGTTTTGCAGAGCCGGACACTATCCTTGTGTTCAAAATCTTCTATGAAGTATTCGGAAGAGGAACCCGCCTTGCAATGTCGAAGACAATATGCGCGCCGGACTCGTCGTCATTGAAGCCTGGTTCAGGGGCTACTGAGGGAGTCCTAGATTAGGGGGTGTCCGGATAGCCGAACTATCATCGTTGGTCGGACTCCTGGACTATGAAGATACAGATTGAAGACTTCATCCCGTGTCCGGATGGGACTTTCCTTGGCGTGGAAGGCAAGCTTGGCGATACGGATATGTAGATCTCCTACCATTGTAACCCGACTCTGTGTAACCCTAACCCTATTCGGTGTCTATATAAACTGAAGGGTTTTAGTCCATAGGATGAACAACAATCATACCATAGGCTAGCTTCTAGGGTTTAGCCTCTACGATCTCGTGGTAGATCTACTCTTGTACTACCCATATCATCAATATTAATCAAGCAGGAGTAGGGTATTACCTCCATCGAGAGGGCCCGAACCAGAGTAAAACATTGTGCCCCTTGTCTCCTGTTACCATCCGCCTAGGCGCACGATTCGGGACCCCTACCCGAGATCCGCGGTTTTGAAACCGGCGAGATACCGTTTCAATTTTTTCAAATAACTCCTCATTAATTAATTTATAGTACTCCCTCTGTTCACTTTTATAAGACCTTGAAGACATTTTAGGACAATGTGCAAAACAATTCATTTTAAGTTGTCCAAAACGACTTACAAAAGTGAACGGAGGGAGTATCTCATTTCGAATGACTAATTATTGCAAGGAAAACACGGGCATGGTAATACATACAGATTCATTTGCAAATGAAAGAAGATTCGTTTGCATTCTCAAATGTAGGCGCACCAGGCAGACCAGGGTTGTGTTGGGTGGATGCTGCTTTGGTGCCTTAAAGGCACCTGCCTTTAGTCAGCGACATGTGGGCCAACCACTGCTGGGCCCACATGTCATGGACACAAAGGCAGGTGCCTTAAGGCACCGAAGCATAGTCCTGTCTGGGTGGTCGCGTGTGTCGGACGGACGCGTAGCACCCAGCCACCCACCCCCCTCCCTCCCTCCCCAACTCCCCCACCCCCACCCCCCCCCACCCCCTCCCCCAAAAAAAGGACAACGACAAAATAAGTTCGCGCTTCCATGTTTCGGATTGAAATATCTGGCGGCCCCAATTCCAGCCCTACAAAATCTCTCTTCTCTCCACCGTCCCCTTCCGGCCAGATTGCTCAAATCCCTAATTCGCCGCCAACCCAAGCAAAGTTTGAATCGCCCCTCGTCTCGTCTCTTTCCCCCACCTATGTAGCCGGACGACGGCCAGCAGCGAAGACGATGGTCGCGCTTCACCACCGCACCGGAGCTACCTCATCTACGCCCTCGGCCACCGCCCGGTGGTCCACCGACCACGTGGGCGCCGCAATCGACATGCCTCACCGGACCCGAGTTACGCCAAGATCAGTGCGCTTCACCAATGCCGTCTCCCAGCTCACCGGGCTACTTCACGAGCACATCGTCGCACCTCCGCCCCGAGGCCGTTGGGACTTCACCAACGGCAGTCTCGTCCCATCGCATCGTAGCGCTCCCACGCCACTCAAGATCTGCATCCGTGCACGGCCAGCCAACACCAACAAGAAGACCCTCATGACTCTGAAGTGACCCGCACTCTAGCTAGGCGATCATTCCCAAACACTGGCCCGAACTAGGTATCCACACATCACTCCCTTGTACATTGTTCCGACGATGTTTGGATATCCTTTCACTGTTCTCTTAGCTTACATGCCTATGCAACTCTGACTTTAACTCTTATTTCTTCTGGAGATATCCTGAAACAAGCAAATCCATTTTTAGCGAAGCATGAGCCGCTACGGGATCTGCACACATCCTGCACACCAGTATAACCTTGTAAGTATCTGTCCTCCGGTACAACATCAAGGTCGATTCCACTTATTTGGTCAACCATTCGCCGTGTCAAAAATGCAGAGGGGGATGCAAGGAGCACAAGGCCTGGACATCCAAGCAAGTGGTAACATGGACTTGTACATGGAACATCCCAAGCGCAAGCAGAGCTGCAATGAGCACATACAACGAGCTAGCGTAAGTCCCTTTAATTCGCATTACTAGCATTCGTGTACGATTTGTGTGCAGTGGCGGATCAATGAATTCAAGTTACCAGGGGTGAACATTTAACTTAAAAAATACTAGGGCACTTGCACTCCAGAAATCAACATAACTGGAGAAATGTGAAACTACATGCACTTTGAAAACCAGCCAATGATTCAAAGTAGTTCAGATTATAAACACTAAATGATGCAAGCACCAAAAAACACAAAATGCAACATGGTGTGCAACTCTTGAATTATTCATTCTCTGGCTGAAAATATTGAAGTGTAATTGCACCTATAACCAGTGCGCAAACTGCATATCAATATATCTATCCTGCACAAGTATGCCAATAGTTTCAAACAACATATTAGAAAAGTATTTATGTTATGTTGTTATGATCTGAGGACTTTACAGTAGATGGCCTCAATGTTTCCTCAAGCTATGAAAATGCACTATAATTTGCTTGTCGTCAATGCCTGCAAATCTATGTCTCTCTCAACATAGTAGATCAGCATTAGACACTAAATCCTTCAACGAGCTTGCAAAATGCTTGCATTAGATCCCTCATTAGACACTATATGTTCATCACCAGGAGCATGTAAAATGTTTGCATCAAATCCCTCATTAGCAGTCTGTTCATTAGACACTTCAGGCTCAAGAACAACATGAGCTTGTATGTTTGCACGAAACTTGATTAGATACATCAGATTCGGTCGATTCGGTATTGATTGGGGAGTTATAAAATAAGTAGAAATTGGTTTCATTTTCTCATAAATTCCCTACATACAAGCAGTTTTACAACACCGTCAGGTTTAACTATTGGCCAGAAATTGAAGAGTTGAATTAGATATAATCAGGGATGTAATGTACCTGCTCGTTGCGCATGCTACTCTTGCAAGCTGCGACTGTCTGTTTGCGCAAGCTCGATGCCATACCCGTGCTGCCGCCGCTGCCTCCCACGCAGGCTACACCCACAGTTGGATCTTCATCTTCTTGTCCTTACATTCGCTTGAAGCCCGACGACCGCCCTCCAACGAGGGCGCGAGGAAGTGCTGTGTCGGTCTGTCCGGCGTTGGCTAGGTTAGGAGCAAACCAGGTGGAGGTCGGAGCGAATGAATTGGGATTTTTCCTGTTGTCGATCGATATGGGAGGCGCTTCGTTTGGGCCATGAGCCTGCTATAGGGCCTGCCTTGCACTTATGTTATTGGCCCATCCAAATTGAAACATGTTTCTTCATTTTTACATTGCTCGCTTTCAAATGCGTTGGACGAACAAAACTAAGCGTGGGCCAACCTGGATGACTCAAACTAGGTGCACACTTTCCACCTGAGGCGGCCGCCCATACCAGCCCCTATGGTGGCGTCGCCCCTTTTTGCGTGTATGATTGGATAGTGAAAAATATTCCAGTGGCGCTTTTGATTTACCCACAGAATGGTTGAATTGCTTGTTTCTATGAACTAAGTTCGCCAATAATGTGAAGGATGCCAGTCTTTTCATCCTATTGTAGATTGCTTAGATCTCGATATGCCAAAAGTAATCGCATGAAATAAACAGTAAAAGCCGCAGTGTGATGTGTGTGGCTACTGACTAGTCTAACTACACGTCCTCATATAACATATCAAGGACGCACCATCTTACCAGATTAACCATTCGACTTACCAATGTAGTATGGGGAGAAAGAAGTATTGGGACTGTGTATCCAAGCAATTGATGCCATGGACTCCTTCGTACAACCTTGTAAGCGAAAAAAGAAGTTGCGATGTGCATGTACAAAGAACTAGCGTAAGTTCAGTTACACCTTCTCAGAATTTTAGTTAGCCACTTATTGCAAAATTGTTCAATTACGTTGCTTGGCTTAATTTAGTTTGCTATCGATTACATAATGCCACAGCCCGTTAATCATATTGTAGACTGTGCCTATCTATGTGTTTGATACTTCCGTTAAGAATTACCTGCTTGCCTTAACTTAAATATCTACTTGTTTGTTTAACTGCTTTGCTGCAAATAGCAATGAGTTATAATGATTTAATAACTACTTTTCAGCATCCAATTGAAACTCTTTAATTCCTTGTTTGTTTAACTGGTTTGCTGTTATAACTCCCGATTGAGATGTTTTGCTAACTTCAACTTTTCTGAATCCAATCGGAACTTTAATGGCAAAACAGGTTAGCCCAAAATCAAAGAGCGAGGTCCCCATGGACGTTGCATCATCCCGCAGCAGTGGCACCAGCCCAATCGTGCATTATGAATTGCAAACTACGGATGCTCTAGAGGCTAAACTAGTGGTAGAAAGAGATTCTGCTTCTGCACTTAGAGATGAAGTTGACATGTTGAGGAAGCAACCAGCACAATCACAAGCGATACTCAAGACAACCATTAAATATTTGGTGGATTTCAAAAGCGAAGCAAGTCGAGACCCATCAGATTATTAAGGTCCTGAAGGGAAAAGGAAATTAAATTCCTACTTGGTAAATCATAGGTGAAATGTTCTTTCCATCGTTGAATAACCTTTGTGTTGTCTATTCATGTAATCAATCAAACCATTTGTTTTAGAGATCATGTAATAATTGTTTTTTTGTTTTTGGTTTATAATTTTATTTGAGCACAAGTCTGTATGAATTGATAAGACTAGGAGACATTTCATTTGGATTGCTGTGCCAGACCTACAAATATGCCAATCGGGCTGAATGTGCATTCAGCAATAGTAGTAGTATAGATGGACCATAAGTGGCACGCATCGGAAAGGGCCAAGATGCTGGCTAAAAAAAGGATGTTGTTGTAGCCAAAAAAAGTACAGCGGCCTGGCTTATGTATGTTAGTTGATATTATTGATCCATATACTCTATAAGTGTTTATATGTCTGTTAGTTCTGTACATTCTTGGTTGATTGACTTGGTATTTGAATGTTGATACATCTCTTGTGTACATATATAAATGGGAGTACACATTATATAAATGTGTGACATTTGAGTTGGACATGAAGTGTTCCAAATATTGAAATTCACCTTAAACTGGATTCTAGCTTCTGAATTTGAGTATCGGCATTTGTAAACCATATTCATATATGACAGTGGAATACATCTTTGTCGTCCTTTTGAAGATATAGAATGATTTATAAAGATTCATATAGGAATATAAAATGGATTCGAATTTAGTTGCCAGGGTAAACGTGGATGCTTATTTTCCCAAAATTCGAAAGAAGCGGCAAAATGTCCACTCCCACGTCGGCTGCCCGAAGCCAAGTGTTTGGGAGATGGAAATTACTGTCTACCCATTACACGGACAATCCATCGGCCCGATTTCCACCGCTTCTAAATAGGGTAGGTTAGTAACTTCAATTAGACGTGACACGACCGCCTCTCGAGCCCATTCCACATGGTGGGCGTCAAACATAAATGACAAAACACATTTGATTCAAGCTCGTCCGAAAGACCTCTGCTTTCTCCCTCCATTCCCCATTCATACACGGTGGGCGGCAAAACAAACTCGACTTCGGCGAAATCGATGTAGGCAAATATTTTCAATAGGGCAGGTTTGTAACTTCACTCAAACGTGACACAACTGCCCTACCTGTCAGCCCGTTCATACACCGTGGCGCCAACCATGGGCGCCAACCACCCTCTCCTCGCACGAAATTGCTCTGGGCAAATATTGGCGAGATGCGAGATTACCGTCCTATCCCCAACCAACGAGACGTCCAAATTTTAAACGGGGACTAAGTTCGTAACTTTCCCATATTTCAGACAGGCGCGTCCCAAAAACATGGTTCCCCGTACCTCTCCCTCCATTTTCCCATTCATACACCGTCCGCGCTAGAACACCCCATCCTCACACCAGCCTCCGTCTACCACCCCATCCATCGCCGCCGTCCTCCACCACATCCATCGCCACCGTCCTCCACCATGCCGGAGCGCCTACCAAGACCACGTCGTCCACTGCTAGAGATGGACGTTTCTCATCCACGGCGACGGACCGATAGTCTTGCATCGCGTCCTCTCGCTTCATCGGTGCCGTCGTCCTCTTTGCCCGGGCCGCTCACACGACCTTCTCTTCCACCGCAACGGGACTTATCCCCCGATGCACCCGTCTACCGTCGCAGGTCTGCTTCAACGCCACCGACAGCCATCAAGACTTCGATGCCTACACGGGCGCCACAAGAGAGGTGGTACTTCATATCTCCTCAACTTTTTGATCTCAACCAGAAAATAGATCTTAACTTGGTTACTCTACTTTCTTTTTAGCTCTTAGAATTTCGTTCTTAGTTCGAAGCAAACAATGGATGCTAAATATCATTTCTCCGGTTTGCAGCTTCAAATCTGCCATGGCACAGCCATAACATGGTTTAATTGACCATGCTTAGGGTTTAATTGATCATGTTGGTTCCGTGGTGGTTTCTTTAATAGAAATCGGAGGGGAAACCCTCTTTTGCTAAAAAATATGCTTAGAGTTTCCCCCTTTTATGATCACTATACGATCAAAATACGTGCTTTGTGTCATAATAACACTGCTCCACCCATCAAGCTAAACAAGCTTAGTTGTTCAAATATGGATCTGATATTATTAAAACAGAGTTGTTTAATTGGTCAGCTAAATTTTCCTAAATTAGTTTCGAAAATGCATGTTCGCCACACGAGTGTGTATCTCTACAGGGTGCCCATGGTGGGCCGGCCCACCCTGGGATTTTGGGTCATCCCAGGCCCGATTCCTCTGCTCATTGCAGGCGCTTCCGATCTCTACTGGCTACCGCCTGCCTCATTGGCGACTTGCAAATCCGGACGACATGACTCTGGGAGGAGACGCCGCACTAACAGGAGGCCAGGAGCTGCTCGCCCAACAGCGCCATCGCTGCCCGGGCACGCCGCCGTGCCTACCTTCCCAAATTGCTCAGGATCAAAGGTGGCAGGCACCCACCAAGCCAACCCGATTTATCCCGAGATACGTCCTCAACACTCAAAGACCACTCCTCATCACCCATTTTCTAATTGATTCATTACTCATTAGGCAGGACTGCCATTAGGGTTTGTTGTGTGCTCAGTGCTACCTACACTTAATGGTTCAGGTATTCCGGTAATCTTTAGTACCTCTAAAGTTCACAGGGTTTTCAAAATTCCAGCCCTCGGAACAGACATTGGTCATTTTGGATTGTTGGTCGTAGTGACATTGACCCAGATTACTACCAAGCCAGGTTTGTTGACAATTTTACTTGTCTTTCTTACTCATTCGATATAATATCCAATTATTCATGTCGATTAGTTGCAAACAATAAGTGTTAGACAAACTTCTTCATTCAGATTTTGGACGGTCTCTTCATGATTACAATTCTGCATACTTGTCCTAGTAAGCTCACAAGTAAATGATTGATTCACTACATCTATGCTTGCCTTGTCATATTTGTTGTCAATATTCTTTTAGGGTGGTCTCTTACTGCAGCTTACAATTGACTACTTCTTATGTTTTCATGAATCTCAGATTCAACAAAGATCATAATGATTATGAGCTTGCGGCATGAAAAGAATAAAGCGTAACAATGCCATGGCTGTCAAACTTGGCATTAAGGGACTGAAATTAAGTCCGGATGCAATGCAATGCAAACGCTCTCCACCTACAGATTCATGCTCAGAATATGATACTAACAGTGATTCTGAGCTAGAGGGAGACCTAAGTCAATGTAGCTCCCTAGTGGAGGAGTCAGAGGAAGATGCCCTATCTTATTCACCCATCAAGGTACTTGCTCTAACTTTCCAAGGTTACATTGTTCGCACATATCTTGCAACTGATGCTTTGCATTGCTTCTACTTTGTTGAACTGCCATTAGCTTAGTTTACACATCGTGTATGTGAATATGCCCTGCCTATCCATTTTCAGTATATATTCCATCTGTCATCATACCATATTTATCCATTCAAATGATGTTCTTGTGTATTAGACGTTCAAAAGGAAGAGGGCGATTGTTGATCGTGGAGGAGCACAAGCAAAGTATTTGGAAAAGGTAGTGGCACCTGATAAATCAAATAGCCCATTAGGTGTAGTTGCAATATCACCTGACCCACAAAACACCCCAACTCTAGCAGACTCTAGCCCTACTACACTGGTCATTTCGATGCCCCAACTCACAGAGACCCCAAGCTGCAGCAAAGCAGTATGATTATGCCATTGACATAGCACCGGTATGACGTCAGAAAACCCCATTCCAAAGAAAGAGTACACCAAATCCAGTTGCCAAATCCCTTTTCAAACCAGAGAGAGCCCCAATTGCAGCAAATAGGACCCCTGCTCCATTTCTTCCCGCTTAGAAGATGAAGCTTATGTTGTTGTCAAGAACTTTGTGCATCTTTCCTTCATGGAAAGATTATACCGCATACACGTAACAATTTCGATCTTCCTCCGCAACTTACGCTGTAAGTAATGTACTAATGTTATTCATGGTCATTACTGCATATGTTTCTGGCGATGTAAGACACAAGATTTCATTCTTTTAAATAGGCGAGGAGCAAAGCTGGATTGTGATGACGAGCAAGGGTTGGTTGCGCTTCTCAAGCACTCGTTGATGAAGTATCGTTCGTACCTGAGGCAAGCGCACTTCGATGGCAAGCCTCTGAATGAAATTTCTGCAAAGTCTCCGGTGCTACATTTATCCAACGGTGACTGTAATAATCTTGTTACACATTGGTCCCGGCTGCAGCGCAAGGTACTATCTATGATATCACATCACAATTTGAACTACATTTCTGCATTTGCCTTAATGTCTCACTTGTAATGAAACCATTAGTAGAAGAAAATTCGTTCTCAAGGGACCACGAATCTCGCAACTATATCGCATTAATTCCATTGCTCTTGTGATTACATCTTGCCCTGTATGACCATACTTACTTTCATAGTTGTTTGATTATGTAGCATCAACGCACATGTTAGCCTCAAGTATCGTCCATTTGGTGGACATTATAAGATCCGTAGGGACTCTTACATAAATTTAGACTCAACCCAATGCTTTTGAAGAGGTTTAGCTCTGCAGTCCTCTTGTAAGGACTGAACGTGGTCTATCACCTTGTATTTACATTATCAGTTATTTCCCTCGTCCCATAATATAAGAACGTTTTTGTACAAAGACACGGTGTTCAAAACACTCTTGTATTATGGGAAGAGGGATTGGTTCATTTTGTAGCATTCGTGCATCTTATCTCCTCGCCCACCATTTACTAAAAATGATCAGATCTATATTTAATCTTACCAACAAGTAGAATACACAGACAATGCTAGTGCGTAAGTGTAGCCCATTGCTCTTGTCAAGACATTTTGTCCCTGTAACGCTTTGTACTTCTAGGGATTGGTAGTTGATTATGTAGCATCAATCTGCATCTTATCTTCATTATCCTCTATCCCTTCCAAAGATTATCATATCTATAATTACTCTCTACAAAATGTAGAGTACATGCAATGCTTATGAAGAAGATTATGTGCTGAAATTCTTGAGTTATCCTTCCCTTGACATGGAGAAGGGCATTATAAAGCCGGTGTTAACTGTTAATGTAAGTCAGTCCTTCTAAAGCCTTTATCCTCAACTGCTGTTTAATTTGCTCATACTCCCTATCGGTTACTTTCTTTGTTTAGTTTGTTGTTTCTACCAAAATGCATGTTACTTAAGAACCGTAAGTTCTAAGTTTTACTTGTAAAACCAAATTCTTATTCAGACCATGCACATTACTTAATACTCCCTATATGTATGCTTGTTTTTGTGGATCTATAATCCGATGTGTGGTGAAGCGCCCACGCTTGCACCTTCTTGTCATCTCCTATTTTATCTTCTTGATGTGGCTGATGATATGAACAACATGCCATGCACATTATCCAAAATAGATACAATGATTTTCTTTGCCCTTCATCTATGCTTGTTATGTTGACATGGTAATCCAAAGAGTGTGGTGAAGCTCCCCGCATTATGAACAATGCCAAATTATGCTATTGATATTTTGAACTTACTCTTTATTTTTCTAATTTGAAATTGGATAGAATTGAAAGCACAGTTATCATCTTTGTTTATACACGTGCAAAACATGTCATCTCTCTACTTTGTTTCAGGGTGATATGCCTGATGGCATGCACAAGTCTGTTGAAGGCTGTGAGACAAACCCAACATATATTGCAGCAAAGAAGGCAAAACATCTTGAAGATAGCGAGACAACCCCAAAGTCTTGTCTTGATGCAAAGTGTTCAAGTTACTTGAGACTAACAAATCGGACAAGCTCATGTAATTTGTTATGCGAATCAATTCGACTTCTTCGGTCCCAAGTTCTAGCGTAAAGGCATTACGCAACTCAACTTCGACTTGAAGTCCTATCTCTAACAAAGATTGCGGAGAACACCAATGAGAACCTCATCGCTAAACAGACTACACACGGAAGCTATGACCGACATGCTAGGTCGGTCTCACAAATTTCCTTTGCTCAAATAGCTCATGCCTCTCGCAGCAAGGCTAACCTTTCTTGAACTGTCTTGGAAGTGGTCTCGGTTCAGTATTATTTTGTTACGCTGCAATGGTGCCTAGTTTTTGTAATATGCTTCTTCGTTGCGCTTTATGATCACTGGTGGCGAACTTCGATGCCCAGTGGATGTAATATACCTTAAATCCTTTATTGCATAGTGTAGGTTTATTCTTAGTTACTATGGCGTAATTTCTTTATTGTATAGAGTAGGTTTGTTCTTAATTCCTACTAGTTACTGCCATCATTGGCTATCTCGGAAAAAAGTCGAGATGCAATGACCGGGCCCCGAAACATTCGACTCTAACGGGCCTGGTTTTTAGCGGGCCACAATTGGGCCGGCCCACGCCTTTCTTGGGCCCGAATGATTGGGGCCTTCACACATTGCGCCAGCCCAAACTTACACCGCCTATATTTTAGTTGGGCCTTTTGTGGACCAATATTAGTTTGGCCCACGTAGCGTTGGGCCATTAACAGGCTGAATATTGTGCTGGCCTGTTACGGACGAGATGAAACCACGGGCCTTTAGCAGGCCAAAATGCATGTTGGGCCTCAATTTTCACTAGTCGCCGACGGGCCTTCAGCAGGCCGAAATGTAGACCGGGCCTTTTGGGCCCAGTTAGCTCACGGGCCGTTACCAGGCCGAAACATATCTCGGGCCTTAGTTGGCCCACTGATATCATGGGCCTTTAAGAGGCCAAAAGCTTAGTACAGGCATCAACGGGCCGAATTACGAGACATGCCTTTAACAGGCCCAAAGTCACGTTGGGCTTAACTGTTGTCACCTTTAGCACGGGCCGTTTTTTTTTTGAGAAGTTATACAGTGGGAGAGGCTCCCACTGATTAGCACGGGCCGTTAGTGGGCCTGATGTCCCATCGGACCATATATGGCCCATGGGCAAAGACAGCCATTCCCAGCCGTAAAGTCACACCGGTGAAATGGGCCCATGTTCACATCAGCCTCTAACAGCCGAAAGTCACTGGCTGTAGTTGACCAAAATATTGACGAACAATTAACGGGCGATCCGGCTTGTCAAGAATGGGCCCAAATATTGGGCGAACAATTAACGGGCCAGATTTGGCTTCAGACCGTAAATGGGCCCAAATATTGGGCAAACAATTAAAGGGCCAGATCTGGCTTCGGGCCGTAAATGGGCCTTTATTAAGCAGGCCGTGTCATATTGGGCTGGCCCACTAGTACTGATTAAGTACTACGGGCCTTTGACTGGGTCGGCCTTTTTAACCTATATGGGCCTCTGCTGGGCCCAGCCACGTGTCGATGTATCATAGGCATGTCTCCTCCAATGGACGGGCGACATCTGGCCCACTGACGAGCTGACAGGTGTTCCCTTCGGCCAATCAAAATTTTACACGTGGAAATTTCCCATTGGTCAGGGCTGTTAACGGGTTATCGGTTCCAAAATCCGACCCGATAGCTTAAGGCGTTCCGTTACGGTGGATGCCACGTGTCGGTCACCCTTGACGAAAGCACTTCGTGGACGCCAAGCGATTTATCGTCATGGAAGTGGACACTTCCGTGATGATAATTTTGGTAATGTCATGGAACACTTCCACGACAAAGACACACGATGACTATCTTTATTCTGTCATAAAATCGTCATGGATGTACATGCATGACAAAAAATGCGACCTACTATGACAAACACGTATCATCACGGAAGTGTATTTTTTTGTAGTGCATCAAGTGAATCAATAGAATACCCCATTGTCACCACGGATATCCCACGCAAGACATACATCAAGTCTTCTCAAATCCTTAAAGACTCAATCCGATAAGATAACTTCAAAGGGAAAACTCAATCCATTACAAGAGAGTAGAGGGGGAGAAACATCATAAGATCCAACTATAATAGCAAAGCTCGCGATACATCAAGATTGTGCCAAATCAACAACAAGAGAGAGAGAGAGAGAGAGAGAGAGAGAGAGAGAGAGAGATCAAACACATAGCTACTGGTACATACCCCCAGCCCCGAGGGTGAACTACTCCCTCCTCGTCATGCAGAGCGTCGGGATGATGAATATGGCCACCGGTGATGGATCCTTCGCGGTGGTGCCGTAACAGGGGTCCCGATTGGTTTTTGGTGGCTACAGAGGCTTTGGCGGCATGTAACTCCCGATCTAGGTTATTTTCCTCGGAGGTTTCAGTATTTATAGGAATTTTGGCGTCGGGAACAAGTCAGGGAGGTGCCTGAAGTCGTCCACGAGATAGGGCGGTCTGGGTGGTGCGGCCCCCACCCTTGTGGACGGCCAGGGACTCTTTCCGCCCAACTCTTTTGCTTCGGGGCTTCTTCGGTCCATAAAAAATCAGCAAAACTTGGCACTTCAATTGGACTCCGTTTGGTATTCCTTTTCTGTAAAACTCAAAAACAAGGAAAAAAACAGAACTGGCACTGGGCTCTAGGTTAATAAGTTAGTCCCAAAAATCATATATAATAGCATATAAATGCATATAAAACATCCAAGATGGATAATATAATAGCATGAATACTTCATAAATTATAGATACGTTGGAGATGTATCAACATTCCCAAGCTTAATTCCTGCTCATCCTCGAGTAGGTAAATGATAAAAGAAATAATTTATTGAGTGTGAATGCTAGCAGGTACACAAGTTTGATCAATGATAATTTCAATCACCTTTTCTAGCATTACTATATGTCATAACAGTAGCTCATCTCATATAACTTTCCATGATCAAGTAACAAGCTATTCACATGTTAAAGCATATACCATAAACTTTCTTGAAAACTAACAAACTACGTTCTCAGTCGACAAACAATTGCAATTCATCTTATTTTCAGAAAGGGCATATGTAAGAGCTTTGATTTGGCAAATCCCACATACTCAACTATCATATAGTCTTCCATGATTGCTACCACTCAACGCATATTTTTAGAACAAATAGCGTCCATCAAACACAGAGAAATATAGGGGCTTAATGTTTCGCCTCCCAACTTATTTATCATGTAGATAATTGTCAACAATAATAATTCATGATCAAATATATTTGAATGGCCATATATGATTAGATCTTTCCCCATCACATGATGCTTGCCAACTAAAAAGTAGGTTGGAATGAGAAGGAATACTACTGACTCTTGCATAAAAGTAAAAGATAGGCCCTTCGCAGAGGGAAGCAGGGATTTGCAGAGGTGCCAGAGCTCAAAGCTTTAAAACCGAGATGAAAATAATTTTGAGAGGTATGCTTTCATTGTCAACATAACGACCAAGAGTTCCCAATATCTTCCATACTAGATACATTATAGGAGGTTCCCAAACAGAAAGGTAAAGATTTTACTCCCCCTCCACCAACAATCACACTCCACGGCTTGTCCGAAACAACGGGTGCCATCCAACTATCAACAATCCTGGGGGAGTTTTGTTTAAATTATTTGCGATTTTGTTTTTGATCTTTTGATCATAGGATTGGGCATCCCTGTTACCAGCCTTTTCTCGTGAATGATGAGCGGAGTCCACTCATCGTGAGAATAACCCACCTAGCATGGAAGATACTGACAGCCCCTAGTCGCTACATGAGCGATTCGGGCATACAAAATAGATTATTATTTGAAGGTTTAGAGTTTGGCACATGCAAATTTACTTGGAACGGCAGGTAAATGCCACATATAGGTAGATATGGTGGACACTCATGGAAGAAACTTGGTTCAAGGAATTTGGATGCACAAGTAGTATTCCCGCTTAGTACAAATATTTTGGCTAGCAAAGGATTCTAAATAGCAAGCACCACATGTTAGAGGATCCCAAACAATATAACTTCTATACAAATATACCCAAGCATAACTCATTATGTTGTCTTTCTTGTCCAACTTCAAGTAATTTGCTCAGGTCTGAAAATAATTAATGGGGCTCACAATCAGAGAAGATGTCCAAGATAGTATATTTATATGTGAAATCTCTCTTCCTTCAATATTCTTTCATGAATTGTTCAAGTGACCAATACAATGTTTGCTAACCTTTAATAAATTTACCACCTATACTTCTTATATGTGAGGTCATTACTCCCCATGAGATAAGCATATGAAACATATATAATTTCAGATTTATTCAACACAATCAACCATTTACTCATAGGATATAAGTGAAGCACACAGTAAATGACAAACTACACTAAAAAGATATAAGTGAAGATCAATTAGTAGTTAAATAATTATGTAGCTATGTGAAGACTCTCTCTCATTTAATTATTTCAGATCATAAGTACTTTATTCAAACAGCAAGCAAATCCTAACAAAAGAAAATGACGCTCCAAGCAAAACACATATCATGTGGTGAATAAAAATGTAGCTCCAAGTAAAGTTACCGATGAACAAAGACGAAAGAGGGGATGACATCCGGGGCATCCCCAAGCTTAGGATTTTGTTTGAACTTGAATTTTACCTTGGGGTGCCTTGGGAATGCCCAAGCTTAGGCTCTTGCTACTCCTTATTCCATAGTCCATCGAATCTTTACCCAAAACTTGAAAACTTCACAACACAAAACTTAACAGAAAACTCGTAAGCTCCGTTAGTATAAGAAAGTAAAACCACCACTTAGGTACTGTTTTGAACTCATTATAAATTCATATTAGTGTACTACCTACTGTATTCCAACTTATCTATGGTTCATACCCTCCGATACTACTCATAGATTCATCAAAATAAGCAAACAACACAATGAAAACAGAATCTGTCAAAAACAGAACAGTCTGTAGCAATCTGTATCAAACGCATAATTCTGTAACTCCAAAAATTCTGAAATAAATTGGTGGACCTGAGGAATTTGTTTATTAATCATCTTCAAAAAGAATCAACCTGAAATCACTCTCTAGTAAAAAATGGCAGCTGATCTCGTGAGCTAAAAAGTTTCTGTTTTTACAGCAAGATCAAGAAGACTTCACCCAAGTCTTCCCAAAGGTTCTACTTGGCACAAACACTAATTAAAACATAAAACCACATCTAAAAAGAGGCTAGATTAATTATTTATTATTAAACAGGAGCAAAAAACAAAGAACAAAAATAAAATTGGGTTGCCTCCCAACAAGCGCTAACGTTTAACGCCCCTAGGTAGGCATGATGATTTCAATGATGCTCACATAAAAGAAAAGAATTGAAATATAAAGAGAGCATCATGAAGAATATGACTACCACATGTAAGTCTAACCCACTTCCTATGCATAGGGATTTTGTGAGCAAACAACTTATGGGAGCAAGAATCAACTAGCATAGGAAGGCGAAACAAGCATAACTTTAAAACTTTAAGCACATAGAGAGGAAACTTGATATTATTGCAATTCCTACAAGCATATATTCCTCCCTCATAATAATTTTCAATAGCATCATGAATGAATTCAATAATACAACTATCACATAAAGCATTCTTTTCATGATCTACTTGCATAGAAATTTTACTACTCTTCACATAAGCAAATCTATACCCCTACTAATAAAGCAAGGTGTGTTTCTCCAATTTTTTCATCCGTTCACCACCGAAAATATTTTTCTTATATCTGAGGTGGTACTAAATTTTCGTGGTCCATCTGCTAAAAAATAAAAAGTTTTGTCCGGAATTTCGTAAATGGGCCGCACGCACTGAGGCCCAGAAAAGACACCCATATATATCCTGCACACGCAGCTGGGAAACCTTATTTGTCACTCAGCGCGGCATATAGTTGGAGCTTCCCATCGGTCGCCGGGCCGGCCCATTTCTGTTTATTCTGTGTTCATTTTTATTTTTATTTTTTCCCTTCCAATTTATTTTTTCCTTTTCCCATAAATTAAGTTAATAAATTTTCCCAATTTTCGTTTATTGTACTATTTTTTGTTTACTTAGAATTTCAAAATTTGTTCCCACTTTCAAAAACATTTGGAAATTGAAATTTTTATTATCATTCTAAATTTGTTTGAAATTAAAAGAATGCTCGCATTTTCAAAAAAAATTGTAATTTTTTCTAGATTTCTAATTAAATTTCCTTTCAAAAAATAATAGAAATTCGAAAAATATTCATTTTATCGAAATGTTCACAAATTCAAAATAATATTCGTGATTAAAAAGACATTTTTTAAAAATGATTTGAATGTTCAAAAAAAGTTTCCATTTTAAAAAATTGTTCACAAATTCAGAAAATGTTCGTTTGTCCGCCTTAAAAATAGTCATGTTTTCAAAACAATCGGTCCCGGGCCGGCCCATTTCTGTTTTTTCTGTGTTCTTTTTCTATTTTTATTTTTTTCCCTTCCAATTTATTTTTTCCTTTTCCCATAAATTCATTTAATAAATTTGCCCCAATTTCGTTTTTCGTACTATTTTTGTTAAATCTAGAATTTCAAAAATTGTTCCACTTTCAAAAAACATTTGGAAATTGAAATTTTTATTTTCGTTCTAAATTTGTTTGAAATTAAAAAAATGTTCGCATTTTCAAAAAAATTGTAATTTTTTCTAGATTTCTAAAATAAATGTCATTTCAAAAATAGTAGAAATTCAAAAAATATTCATTTTATTGAAATGTTCACAAATTCAGAATAATGTTCATGATTAAAAAGACATTTTTGAAAATTGATTTGAATGTTCAAAACAAGTTTCCATTTTAAAAAATTGTTCACAAATTCGGAAAATGTTCATTTCTCCACCTTAAAAATAGTCATGTTTTCAAAAAGTGTTTGTGAATTTAAGAATATCTTTCTATTTCAGGTTTTGTTTTCCTTATTCTAGAAATTAAACTTTTTTTGAGAAAAAAATTCTCACATGTTTAAAAAAATATGAGGAGGTCACCACAACCTCGACAAGGAGGCGAACCTGAAGGAAAAAATGCACGAATTGAATAGTGGCCGCCACTCCCACCAACCCCATTACTATAAAGATCTCATGGCCCAAACATGACCCACGAGAACACCACAGCTCTCCGCTCTATCGCCCCAATATTGTGTGGAGACCGTTTTGATGGACACATTAATTATCTCTTCTGATGCTTCTCGCAAAAAAAACTCTCCCGTTGCAACGCACGGGAATATGTGCTAGTTTCTTCTCATGAATAGTAGTAGGAGCAAACTCAACAAAATAAATATCATGTGAGGCATAATCCAATTGAAAATTAAAATCAAGATGACAAGTTCCATGGTTATTATTATTCTTTATAGAATACATATCATCACAATAACCATCATAAATAGCAACTTTATTCTCATAATCAATTGGAACCTCTTCCGAAATAGTGGATTCATCACTAAATAAAGTCATGACCTCTCCAAATCCACTTTCATAAATATAATCATCATAAATAGGAGGCATGGTTTCAATAAATATTCTCATCAAAACTTGAGGGACTAAACATATCATCTTCATCAAACATAGCATCCCCAAGCTTGTGGCTTTGCATATCATTAGCATCATGGGTATTCAAAGAATTCATACTAACAACATTGCAATCGTGCTCATCATTCACATATTTTATGCCAAGCATTCTATGTAATTCTTCTTCTAGTACTTGAGCAAAAATTTTCCTTCCCATCATTTTCACGAAAGATATTAAAAAGATGAAGCATATGAGGCACCCTTAATTCCATTTTTTTAATTTTTTTTATAAACTAAACTAGTGCTAAAACAAGAAACAAAAATATTCGATTGCAAGATCTAAAGATATACCTTCAAGCACTAACCTTCCCGGCAACGGAGCCATAAAAGAGCTTGAGGTCTACCACACAACCTTCTTCTTGTAGACGTTGTTGGGCCTCCAAGTGCAGAGATTTGTAGGACAAGAGTAAATTTCCTCAAGTGGATGACCCAAGGTTTATCAATCCATGGGAGGCGAGGTTGAAGATGGTCTCTCTCAAACAACCCTGCAACCAAATAACAAAGAGTCTCTTGTGTCCCCAACACGCCAAATACAATGGTAAATTGTATAGGTGCACTAGTTCAGCGGAGAGATGGTGATACAAGTGCAATATGGATGGTAGATATAGGTTTTGTAATCTGAAAATATAAAAACAGCAAGGTAACTATTGATAAAAGTGAGCACAAACGGTATCGCAATGCTTCAAAACAAGGCCTAGGGTTCATACTTTCACTAGTGCAAGTTCTATCAACAATAATAACATAACTGGATCATATAACTATCCCTCAACATGCAACAAAGAGTCACTCCAAAGTCACTAATAGTGGAGAACAAACGAAGAGATTATGGTAGGGTACAAAACCACCTCAAAGTTATCCTTTCTGATCGATCTATTCAAGAGTCCGTAGTAAAATAACACGAAGCTATTCTTCCCGTTCGATCTATCATAGAGTTCATACTAGACTAACAACTTAAGACACAAATCAACCAAAACCCTAATGTCACCTAGATACTCCAATGTCACCTCAAGTATCCGCGGGTATGATTATACGATATGCATCACACAATCTTATATTCATCTATTCAACCAACACAAAGAACTTCAAAGAGTGCCCCAAAGTTTCTACCGGAGAGTCAAGACGAAAACGTGTGCCAACCCCTATGCATAAGTTCACAAGGTCACTGAACCCGCTAGTTGATCACCAAAATGTACATCAAGTAGATCACGTGAATATCCCATTGTCACCACAGATAAGCACATGCAAGACATACATCAAGTGTTCTCAAATCCTTAAAGACTCAATCCGATAAGATAACTTCAAAGCGAAAAGTCAATCCATTACAAGAGATTAGAGGGGGAGAAACATCATAAAATCCAACTATAATAGCAAAGCTCGCGATACATCAAGATCGTGCCAAATCAAGAACACGAGAGAGAGATCGAACACATAGCTACTGGTACATACCCTCAGCCCTGAGGGTGAACTACTACCTCCTCGTCATTGAGAGTGCCGGGATGATAAAGATGGTCACTGGTGAGGGATCCCCTTTGGCGAGGTGGTGTCGGAATAGGGTCCCGATTGGTTTTTGGTGGCTACAGAGGCTTGCGGTGGCGGAACTCCCGATCTAGGTTATTTTCTGGAGGTTTCAGTATTTATAGGAATTTTTGGCGTCGGGAACAAGTCAGTGAGGTGCCCGAGTCATCGACGAGATAGGGCGGCACGCCAGGGGGGCACCCTCGTGGACGGCCCGGGACTCTTCTGGCCCAACTCTTTTGCTCCTGGGGCTTCTTTTGGTCCATAAAAAATCATCAAGAATTGGCACTTCAATTGGACTCCGTTTGGTATTCCTTTTCTGTAAAACTCAAAAACAAGGAAAAACAGACATCCTTTGGGCTCTAGGTTAATAAGTTAGTCCCAAAAATCCTATAAAATAGCATATAAATGCATATAAAACATCCAAGATGGATAATATAATAGCATGAATACTTCATAAATTATAGATACATTGGAGACGTATCAACTGCTGACGTGGCTGACTTGGAGGAGAAGTGGGCCGACGTGCCAGACTAGGAGGAGGAGGAGTGGGCTGACGCGGTGCTGGACTCGGAGCAGGAGTGGCCTGACGCGGTGCCGGACTTGGAGGAGGAGGAGTGGCCTGGCGAGTTGGCGAACTTGAAGGAGCGGGACTGTGCTAAGGCGGCGGCTGATGATCACTTGGAGGAGCGGGAGATTGCTGACGCGGTGGCGGACTTCGAGGAGGAGTCGGCTGACGCGCGGTGTCGGTGCCTTGGAAAGATTATGCAATCCTTTCTCCATACGATGATACAATGTTTGGCCTCTCCCAGTGTGTGCTCCTCGTCACCTCCAGGAATGTCAAGCTCTAGCCTCGAATATTGGTCCACCACTTCATCAACCTGGACATGAGCATAGCCAACTGGAATCGGGTTGCAATGGAAGGTTGCTTCGGGGGAATTTGTATAAGCAATGGCATCCACCACCTTCATGCATATGTTCTTAATTTTTAAGTGTAGCTCACAATTAGTGTTCTCCATGATGTCATCCATGTGGTATTTATCCAAAGAAGGTCGCCTTGGGGCGTAACCCACGCTAATTCTCGCATGGATGGGATGGTGCTATCCAATGCCGGATCATCCGCTAGTCTGCTGCCCGTTTGAGACCCCCTTTCTCGCTAAGTGAGTCGCTGCTGCTTTGCCGCTACCGGAATTTGAGTGCCATGTCTCAGGCGCTGATTCTAGGCCTTGAAGGCGTTCGCCTCGCTTCCTCCTGCTCCTCCTCTAGCTTCCTCTTCTTCTCCTCCTCCATCTTCCTTCTTGCACGGCTTCAGTAGTCGATGTTCCAAATCAAAAGCCCTCATACCACGTAACAACGCCCTTGCCTCGTGTTCTTCCGGGTTTTCGTGGATTTCCAGTGGTGCACGTAAGCTCGTCGTTTTCTCACATGTGAACACCCCTTTAGAGCATCTTCTATTGCATCAAGTAACTTATCTTCTGCTCCTTTAAGACATGCCTTCTTCGAAACTTGGCCTGTCTTCGGGTCCAACGCCCCACCATGTGCATATAACCAAGTTCTGCACTTGGGGGCCCAGCTCAATGTAACTAGAGTGACCTGTCCAGCCTGCATCTTTTCCTCAGACTTATCCTACTTAGGCATTGCCACCGCATAGCCACCTGGCCCCAGCCTATGGAACTGCTCCTTTTTTGCGGCATTGGCCTTGTTTTTTCTCGACCGTTCCTTAGATAATTCTGATTCCTTGAATTTCACAAAAGCAGGCCAGTGTTCTCTTTGCTTCTCCAGTGTTCCCTTGAATTCTAGAGAATTCTTTCCTCCTTCGATGTACTTGGTCCATACAGTTTTCTTGTGGGTGTTGAATGCAATTGCCATCTTCCTAAGAGCAGCGTCCTTGACTTTCTGCACATCTGCATCAGTGAAATGATCTGGTAGGGTGAAATGTTCCATGAGAGATTCCCAAAGAGTTGATTTTGCTCTGTCATCGACCCAAGTAAGATCTGGACGCTTTTGTCGGGCTCTTTCCATTCTTGAATGGAGATCGGAGTTGGTCCGTCACAAGAACTCCAGACCGATTTAACGAACTTGTTCGCAATGTTCTTAGGCGCCGCTTAGGTTCGCTTATTAGTTTTGATGGCATCAATGTTGTACTTTACGCCCGTCCTTCAACTTTTTCGCCGGGCCTCGCAGACCGCCCCGCTGCTCAGAGAAGATTTCCTCGATCCGGAGGGCTGAAAGAAGAAAGATCGATTCATTAATATATCTTCAAATCATTAAAAACATGTGATGATCACCAGATGCCTGCTTATATAAATATACCTCGCCGGTCTCTGTTATTTCAAGATCAACATTTTCAGCGTCATCATAATCATAGTTCATGACTTCATCAATTCGGTCGTCGCGATCGAATATCATATCATCACCCTCCCCGGTATTGTTCAGATATTAGGAGCCGTCATCTTCTTCATTCTGATCATCTGGCCCACGAGGGGAGCGTATGATCTCGAACAGGGCTCTTCTCCCTCTCGGCCGGTATTTGATGTCTACTACACAACCTTCTTCTTGTAGACGTTGTTGGGCCTCCAAGTGCAGAGGTTTGTAGGACAGTAGCAAATTTCCTTCAAGTGGATGACCTAAGATTTATCAATCCGTGGGAGGCGTAGCATGAAGATGGACTCTATCAAACAAGCCTGCAACCAAATAACAAAGAGTCTCTTGTGTCCCCAACACACCCACTACAATGGTAAATTGTGTAGGTGCACTAGTTCGGCGAAGAGATGGTGATACAAGTGCAATATGGATGGTAGATATGAGTATTTGTAATCTGAAATTATAAAGACAGCAAGCTAACTAATGATAAAAGTGAGCGTAAATGATATTGCAATGCTAGGAAACAAGGCATAGGGTTCATACTTTCACTAGTACAAGTTCTCTCAACAATAATAACATAAATGGATCATATAACTATCCCTCAACATGCAACAAAGAGTCACTCCAAAGCCACTAATAGCGGAGAACAAATGAAGAGATTATGGTAGGGTACGAAACCACCTCAAAGTTATTCTTTCTGCTCAATCTATTCAAGAGTCCGTAGTGAAATAACACGAAGCTATTCTTTCCGTTCAATCTATCATAGAGTTCATACTAGAATAACACCTTAAGACACAAATCGACCAAAACCATAATGTCACCTAGATACTCCATTGTCACCTCAAGTATCCGTGGGCATGATTATATGATATGCATCACACAATCTCAGATTCATCTATTCAACCAACACAAAGTACTTCAAAGAGTGCCCCAAAGTTTCTATCGGAGAGTTAAGACGAAAACGTGTGCCAACCCCTATGCATAGGTTCATGGGCGGAACCCGCAAGTTGATCACCAAAACATACATCAAGTGGATCACGTGATATCCCATTGTCACCACAGATAAGCACGGCAAGACATACATCAAGTGTTCTCAAATCATTAAAGACTCAATCCGATAAGATAACTTCAAAGGAAAACTCAATCCATTACAAGAGAGTAGAGGGGAGAAACATCATAAGATCCAACTATAATAGCAAAGCTCACGATACATCAAGATCGTATCACCTCAAGAACACAAGAGAGAGAGAGAGAGAGATCAAACACATAGGTACTGGTACATACCCTCAACCCCGAGGGTGAACTACTCCATCCTCGTCATGGAGAGCGCCGGGATGATGAAGATGGCCACCGGTGAGGGATCCCCCCTCCGGCAGGGTGCCGGAACGGGCTCCCGAGAGGTTTTTGGTGGCTACAGAGGCTTGCAGCGGTGGAACTCCCGATCTATTGTTCCTTCAATGGTTTTAGGGTATATGGGAATATATAGGCGAAAGAAGCCAATCGGGAGACGCTCGAGGGGCCCACGAGAAAGGGGTGCGCCCAGTAGGGGGGTGCGCCCCCCACCCTCATGGCCACCTTGAAGCTTCCTCGACTTGAACTCCAAGTCTCCTGGATCGCCTGCTCCAAAAGTAACGCTCCTGAAGGTTTCATTCCGTTTGGACTCCGTTTGATATTCCTTTTCTTCGAAACACTGAAATAGGCAATAAAACAACAATATGGGCTGGGCCTCCGGTTAATAGGTTAGTCCCAAAAGTAATATAAAAGTGTATAATAAAGCCCGTAAACATTCAAAACAGATAAGATAATAGCATGAATGCTTTATAAATTATAGATACGTTGGAGACGTATCAGCATCCCCAAGCTTAATTCCTGCTCGTCCTCGAGTAGGTAAATGATAAAAGAAAGAATTTATGAAGTGTGAATGCTAGCAGGTGCACAAGTTTTATCAATGATAATTTCAATCACCTTTTATAGCATGATTATATGTCATAACATTAGTTCATCTCATAAAACTTCTCACGATCAAGTAACAAGCTATTCACATGTTAAAGCATAGACCATAAACTTTCTTGAAAACTAGCAAACTTCGTTCTCAGTCATCAAACAATTGCAATTCGTCTTATTTTCAGGAAGGGTCTATGTCAGAGCTTTGATTTAGCAAACTCCACATACTCAACTATCATATAGTCTTCTACAATTGCTAACACGCACGCAATACTTATGGTTATGGAGTTTTAATCGGACACTGAGAAAGATAGGGGCTTACAATATCGCCTCCCAACGTATTCACCTTTGGGTGATGTCAACAATAATAGTTCATGCTAACTTACATCCAATTGGATATATATATCAGGATCTTTCCAACACGAGGTGCTTGCCAAAGGATAAAATGAAAAGGGAAAAGGTGAAGATCACCTTGACTCTTGCATAAAGTAAAAGATAGGCCCTTCGCAGAGGGAAGCAGGGATTTGCAGAGGTGCCAGAGCTCGATTTGAAATAGAGATGAAAAAAAATTGAGAGGTATGCTTTCATTGTCAACATAACAACCAAGAGTTCCCAATATCTTCCATACTACATACATTATAGGCGGTTCCCAAACATAATGATAAAGTTTTTACTCCCCCTCCACCAACAATCACACTCCACGGCCATCCGAAACAATGGGGTACCGTCCATACCAACAACAGTCCCGGGGGAGTTTTGTTTGCTATTATTTTTTATTTGATTTTGATCTTTTGATCATGGGACTGGGCATCCCGGATACCAGCCATTTTTCTCGTGAATGATGAGCGGAGTCCACTCATCTTGAGAATAACCCACCTAGCATGGAAGATACTGACAGCCCCTAGTCGCTACATGAGCAGTTCGGGCATACAAAACAAATTATTATTTGAAGGTTTAGAGTTTGGCACATGCAAACTTACTTGGAACGGCAGGTAAATACCGCATATAGGTAGGTATGGTGGACACTCATGGAAGAAACTTGGTTTAAGGATATTTGGAAGCACAAGTAGTATCTCTACTTGGCGCAAGGAATTTTGGCTAGCATGAGGGGGAAAGGCAAGCTCAACATGTTTGAATGATCCATGACAATATACTTTAACTGAGATGTGAGAAAACATAACCCATTACGTTGTCTTCCTTGTCCAACATCAACTCTTTACCATGTCATACTTAATGAGTGCTCACAATTATAAAAGATGTCTAGGATAGTATATTTATATGTGAAATCTCTCTTCCTTCAATATTCTTTCATGAATTGTTCAAATGATCAATACAATGCTTGCTAACCTTCAATAAATTTACAACCTCTACTTCTTAGAGGTGAAGTCATTACTCCCAACGGGGTAAGCAAATGAAACATATATAATTTCAAATTTATGATATTCAATTCATTCAACAGTTTACTCAAAGGATATAAGTGAAGCGGAAGAGTAAATGACAAACTACTCCAAAAAGATATAAGTGAAGATCAAATGAGTAGTTACGTAAATAGGTAGCTATATGAAGACTCTCTCTCTCTAATTACAAATTTCAGATCTTAAGTATTTTATCCAAACAGCAAGAAAAACAAAATTAAATGGCATTCCAATAATAGCACAACTCATGTGAAGAAGCAAAGAACTTAGGCTCAACCGATACCAACCGATAATTGTTGATGAATAAAGGTGTGATGCCTACCAGGGCATCCCCAAGCTTAGATGCTTGAGACTTCTTGAAATATATCTTTGGGTGCCTTAGGCCTCCCCAAGCTTGAACTTTTGTGTCTCCTTAATTCCTCTCATATCATGGTTTCTCTTTTTATCAAAAGCTTCATCCACACCAAACTCAACAAGAACTCGTGAGATAGGTTAGTATAAACCAATGCAAAACCTTATCATTTTCTACTGTAACAAATTACTAAAATTATTATTCAACATTGCATAATAAATGCCTCTGCATATTTAATACTCCTATCCTCAAATAGAATCATTAAACAAGCAAACATATGCAAACAATGCAACCATAACAGCAATCTGCCAAAACAGTATAGTCTGTAAAGAATGCAAGATTCATCATACTTCCCTAACTCCAACAATTATGAGAAAAATACCTTACTTTAGAGTATTTATCATAGCTCAATATTCAAAAAGTTTCAACATTGTACCATTCTCTGAATTTTCTAGGGAATTTTTGCAACAGCGGTAAACTTTCTGTTTTCAAACAGCAACATGTATACTAGCAAAATAAGTATGGTAAAGGCTATCCTTGAAATTTTTATTGAAAATATAGATGCAAAAAATTATTCTAAATAACATCAAGCAAATACTAACAAGAGAAAATGACGCTCCAAGCAAAACACATATCATGTGGTGAATAAAAATATAGCTCCAAGTTACCAATGGACGAAGATTTAAAGAGGGATGCCTTCGGGGCATCCCAAGCTTAGGATCTTGGTTGTCCTTGAATATTGCCTTGGGGTGACTTGGGCATCCACAATCTTAGGCTCTTGCCACTCCTTATTCCATAGTCCATCGAATCTTTACCAAAACTTGAAAACTTCACAACACAAAACTCAACAGAAAACTTGTAAGCTTCGTTAGTATAAGAAAATAAATCAACCACTTAGGTACTGTTGTGAACTCATTCTAAATTCATATTGGTGTAATATCTACTGTATTCCAACTTCTCTATGGTTCATACCCTCCGATACTACTCATAGATTCATCAAAATAAGCAAACAACACATGGAAAACAGAATTTGTCAAAAACAGAACAGTCTGTAGTAATCTGTATCAAACGTATACTTCTGGAACTCCAACAATCCTACCAAATTAGGAAGTCCTGAGAAATTTGTTTACAAATCCATAGAAAAAAGAATCAGATCAGAAGAATTTTTCTGTGAATTATAAAAACTAATTTACTGGGTGCAAAAGTTTCTGATTTTCAGCAGGATCAACACAACTATCACCGTAAACTATCCTAAAGGTCTTACTTGGCACTTTATTGAAACAAAATCTATAAAAAATGATTACTACAGTAGAATAATCATGTGGACACACAAAAACAGTAAGGATAAATATTGGGTTGTCTCCCAACAAGCGCTTTTCTTTAATGCCTTTTAGCTAGGCATGATGATGACAATGATGCTCACATAAAAGATAAGGATTGAAACATAACAGGAGCATCATGAAGCATATGACTAGAAAATTTAAGCCTAACCCACTTCCTATGCATAGGGATTTTGTGAGAAAACAACTTATGGGAACAATAATCAACTAGCATAGGAAGGCTAAACAAGCATAACTTCAAAACTTTAAGCACATAGAGAGGAAACTTGATATTATTGCAATTCCTACAAGCATATGTTCCTCCCTCATAATAATTTTCAGTAGCATCATGAATTAATTCAACAATATAACCAGCACATAAAGCATTCTTTTCATGATCTACTTGCATAGAAAATTTACTACTCTCCACATAAGCAAAATTCTTCTCATTCGGAATAGTGGGAGTATCATAAGAGACTTGAATACTATAAATTGTTTCCACATTAAAAGAGTAATGTTAAGAAAAAGGGTAATCATAATCATGACAAGTTTTATAAATATAATCATCACTACTCTTTATAGCATAAGTTTCATCAAAATAATCATCATAAGTAGCGACTTTGTTCTCATCATAATCCATTGAAACCTATTCCAAGATAGTGGAATCATCACTAAATAAAGTTGACACTCTTCCAAATCCACTTTCATATTCGTTACAATAAGATTCAACATCCTCCAAAATAGTGGGATCACTACCTCCTAAAGTTAACACTCTTCCAAACCCACTTTCATCAATATAATCATCATAAATAGGAGGCATGCTTTCATCATAATAAATATTCTCATCAAAACTTGGGGGACTAAAATATCATATTCATCAAACATAGCTTCCCCAAGCTTGTGGCTTTGCATATCATTAGCATCATGGATATTCAAGGAATTCATACTAACAACATTGCAATCATGCTCATCACACAAAGATCTAGTACCAAACATTTCAATGCATTCTTCTTCTAGCAATTGAGCAAAATTTTCCTTTACATCATTCTCATGAAAGATATTAAAAGATGAAGCGTATGAGACAAACTCAATTCCAATTTTTGTAGTTTTCTATTATAGACTAAACTAGCGATAAAACAAGAAACAAAAAGATTCGATTGCAAGATCTAAAGATATACCTTCAAGCACTCACCTCCCCGGCAACAGCGCCAGAAAACAGCTTGATGTCTACTACACAACCTTCTTCTTGTAGACGTTGTTGGGCCTCCAAGTGCAGAGATTTGTAGGACAGTAGCAAATTTCCCTCAAGTGGATGACCTAAGGTATATCAATCTGTGGGAGGCGTAGGATGAAGATGGTCTCTCTCAAACAACCCTGCAACCAAATAACAAAGAGTCTCTTGTGTCCCCAACACACCCAATACAATGGTAAATTATATAGGTGCACTAGTTCGTGAAGAGATGGTGATACAAGTGCAATATGGATGATAGATATGAGTATTTGTAATCTGAAATTATAAAAACGGAAAGTTAACTAATGATAAAAGTGAGCATAAATGATATTGCAATGCTAGGAAACAAGGCATAGGGTTCATACTTTCACTAGTGCAAGTTCTCTCAACAATAATAACATAATTGGATCATATAACTATCCCTCAACATGCAACAAAGAGTCACTCCAAAGCCACTAATAGCGAAGAACAAACGAAGAGATTATGGTAGGGTACAAAACCACCTCAAAGTTATTCTTTCTGCTCAATCTATTCAAGAGTCCGTAGTGAAATAACACGAAGCTATTCTTTCCGTTCAATCTATCATAGAATTCATACTAGAATAACACCTTAAGACACAAATCAACCAAAACCCTAATGTCACCTAGATACTCCATTGTCACCTCAAGTATCTGTGGGCATGATTATACGATATGCATCACACAATCTCAGATTCATCTATTCAACCAACACAAAGTACTTCAAAGAGTTCCCCAAAGTTTCTACCGGAGAGTCAAGACGAAAACGTGTGCCAACCCTTGTGCATAGGTTCATGGGCGGAACACGCAAGTTGATCACCAAAACATACATCAAGTGGATCATGTGATATCCCATTATCACCACAGATAAGCATGGCAAGACATACATCAAGTGTTCTCAAATCATTAAAGACTCAACCCGATAAGATAACTTCAAAGGGCAGACTCAATCCATTACAAGAGAGTAGAGGGGGAGAAACATCATGAGATCCATCTATAATAGCAAAGCTCGCGATACATCAAGATCGTATCACCTCAAGAACACGAGAGAGAGAGAGAGAGAGAGAGAGAGAGAGAGAGAGATCAAACACATAGCTACTGGTACATACCCTCAGCCCCGAGGGTGAACTACACCCTCTACATAATTAAGAGCGTCGGGATGATGAAGATGGCCACCGGTGAGGGATCCTCCGCAAGGTGCTTGAACGGGCTCCGAGAGGTTTTGGTGGCTACAAAGGTTGCGGCGGCGGAACTCCTGATCTATTGTTCGCTTCGATGGTTTTAGGGTATATGGGAATATATAGGCGAAAGAAGTCGATCGGGGGACGCTCGAGGGGCCCACGAGGCAGGGGGGCGCCCAGTAGGGGGGGCGCCCCCCACCCTCATGGCCACCTCGAAGCTTCCTTGACTTGAACTCCAAGTCTCCTGGATCGCTTCCGTTCCAAAAATAATGCTACCGAAGGTTTCATTCCGGTTGGACTCCGCTTGATATTCCTTTTCCTCAAAACATCTTGAAATATGCAATAAAACAGCAATATGGGGTTGGCCTCCGGTTAAAAGGTTAGTCCCAAAGTAATATAAAAGTGTGTAATAAAGCCCATAAACATTCAAAACAGATAAGATAATAGCATGAATGCTTCATAAATTATAGATAGGTTGGAGACATATCGATTATTGTCCGCCATAGCTTTTATTTAACTAATCCGGAAGAAATATAAAACAATTTATTATTCAAATTACAATGCATGCATGCAATCAATAAGTATAAACTGAATCTTAGTACATAATCTCGAACACATCGTCTCAAATAATATATATAATCTCGAATACATCGTCTCGAATATTATATATCGAATACATCACTAGCTAGCTAGCTAGCTAATAAAGATCGAATACTACAAAAGGATCTAGGCCACTCGCGGTTCAGGCGTGGACGATGGACACCCAAAGAGAAGGAACCATCACGTGATCATAGCTCGGTCATCTCCCCAAAGAATCGCGGTATTGGAGAACTCGACGTCCATCGCAGCCATGTAGCGACGGACGTGCTCATCCTCCTCCCTGACATGGTGACGCACCACCTCCGGCGGGGCCGTGATACGTCTCCAACGTATCTATAATTTTTTATTGCTCCATGCTACTTTATCTACTGTTTTAGGCAATATTGGGCTTTATTATCCACTTTTATATTATTTTGGGACTAACCTATTAACCGGAGGCCCAGCCCAGATTTCTGTTTTATGCCTATTTCAGTGTTTCGAAGAAAAGGGATATCAGACGGAGTCAAAACAGAACGGAATCAACTGGAGAAGTTATTTTTGGAAGGAAAGCAACCCGGGAGACTTGGAGTCCATGTCAAGAAAGAAACGAGGAAGGCACGAGGTAGGGGGATGCCCCCCCTGGGCGCGCCCTCCACCCTCGTGGGGCCCTCGTGGCTCCCCTAATGTGTTTCTTCCTCCTATATATACCAATATACCCTAAAACTTCCAGAACAGAAAATAGATCGGGAGTTCCGCCGCTGCAAGCCTATGTATCCACCAAAAACCTCTTGGGAGCCCTTTCCCAAGACCACCTGGAGGGGATCCCATCACCGTGGCCATCTTCATCATCCCGGCCATCCATGACGAGGAGGGAGTAGTTCACCCTCGGGCTGAGGGTATGTACCAAAGAGATATGTGTTTGATCTCTCTCTCTCTCTCGTGTTCCTCTATGGCACGATCTTGATGTATCCCGAGCTTTGCTATTGTAGTTGGATCTTATGATGTTTCTCCCCTCTACTCTCTTGTGATGAATTGAGTTTCCCCTTTGAAGTTATCTTATTGGATTGAGTCTTTATGAGAACACTTGATGTATGTCTTGCCGTGATTATCTGTGGTGACAATGGGATATCATGTGCCACTTGATGTATGTTTTGGTGATCAACTTGCGGGTTTCGTGACATTGGGAACCTATGCATAGGGGTTGGCACACGTTCTTGACTCTCTGATAGAAACTTTGGGGCACTCTTTGAAGTACTTTGTGTTGGTTGGATGAATCTGAGATTGTGGGAACGAGTTCGGCAGGTGATGAAGGGCGTCGCCCCGGCAATGGCTCCTCTCCCACCTCACCCACCTCACCCACTCTCCTCTCCCACCAACAATGGCGATCTCTAATCTCCACCAATGGAGGGGCTTCTACATTGGGATTTCTCCCTGGTCAAGCGGTGGAGACACAGGTCATAAAGGTTTGGTTGTCTTGTTCATTTCTCCCCATCGGAGGTGCAAGAGAATTCTTCCTAGTGGTGGCTTTTTCTTCTGCCTCCTTTCCTCTCTCGATCGAATCAGTGGGTCTTGCCCTCCAATGTTGCATTGGTGGATCCTCCTCGGGGTTCAATGTCAAGCATCTTGCTGGTCGATAGTTTCATTTTTCGGTGGCCTCAAATAAAGTTGGTCATTTTGTGTATGGTCTTAAGGATCGGGTCTGGCCAGATTTTGCTTGTCATTTCAATCTCTATAGGCACAATGCCTGCTTTAATTCTCATTCAGATCAAAGTTGGCATTCTGACCATGAGCTCTCTGAGTTGGTTTCACGTTCTCCTATGGCTATCAACAGAAGGTTTAAGTTCCAGTCTTCCGAGGATCTTCCACATAATCATTCTGCCATGGAGCTTGCAAAGTTTGGTTTTCTTCCTCCGCAGTCAAGCAATGTTCTTGGCCATGAACCAAGCTCTCCATTGGATCAATCGAGGGTTCATGCTGAAAAGATCATTTTTGGTAGTTTTCAATCGGATATTTCCTTGCATGACAAAGATAATAATTTTATCCGTTTGGGAAACTTCAAATCAGTCATTAATCCTCACATTCAAAGACCTCAATCAACATTTATTGGTACTAATTACCGGTCCTCTTATTGGGAGTCTATTCCACAATTTATTCTCCTACACATTATGGATTTTCGAAGGCGGGATATGATGATTCGCATATTGCTAAAGTTTGGGCCTTGGACTCGGTTCCATCTGTGGATTTTATTCTCAATAAAGTCAACATATGCTTAAGCTGCAACCAACTAGGCCATCTTGGGCCGTTTTTCCCATCCAAGCAGTTGATACTCAGCCCAACCAGGACACACATTTGGAGCCTAACCCGGCCCGGCCTCTTGGGTCTAGCTCAACTTTGGTACATCAAGGTTTCTATTGCATAATTTGCTCCTCTAAAGGACATTCCGCGGATTTCTGCCTTTCTAAATTATTTTGCCACCATTGCCATCTATTAGGACACTTACCTAATAACTGTGGTAAGGCTAATAGTACCTATCTTTGGTGGCAACCCAAAGGAATCTCCACCACGATTCCCTCTCGCGACGATGCATTTTTGGGCAAAAATAATGGTCAAGATGGTATTCCTAAGGGTGCACCACTTGCTAAACAAACTGACGCACCCTGTGCTATCAACTCGACGTCACATCAGAAGCAGATATCCACTTGCCAACGATCATTGATTACCTTCCCTGACCGCAGTAAAAAAACAGATGATTTTACAACCATTCGATGCAGCAACTGCAGCCGATTTGGACACCTGGAGCCATCTTGTTGGAGGGTGAGAGAGGCGCAAAGACTAATATGGAAGCCTAAGACAATGCCCGCTACCGTTCTGCATTCCACTTCCCCTGCTTTGCCTGCCTCGAGAGCTTCTCCGCCGGCTTCAATGGCGAACTATCCGCTAACGTCGCCCCTACATCCCGACGGGATGACCATCGAGCTCGGGCGGCCGACCGGATCGTTAAATAGCGACATGGCGGTCCATCCGGTGCCTCCTCTCAACCACAACTTTCTTGCCATTGCCGAGGTGAACCGCCACGTCCCGTTCCACCATAAGGCTGCTCTGAGGCAAGTAATCACCGGTCTTCTGCATGAATCCAACTTTGTTCCGACTGAAATTGATGATCATCCACTAGGCATTGCTATTTATGGTTTCCCTAGTCCTCTGATGCGGGATAATGTTGTGGGTACTACTTTTGAGCTTGATGCTGAGGAAGAAGGGAGATGAACATCGTAGTTTCTTTTGTTCCGCATGATGAGGCTCTTAACATGCGGCTCACTACTTATGGTCCCGATGTTTGGCTTCTTTACATTGGATTTACTCAAGATTACCAAACCTACCATTATCTCGCATAGATCTGCTGATGGTTTTGGTAGTTCGACGACCGGCACAACCCAAGAGGAGACAGAAGCCTCGTTCTTCTCCGTGTTAAAGTCATTCATCTCAGGTTGGTGCCCAAGAGCTTGGTTATCCGTCAACTTGGAGGCAGTCGTCACTGCTGGAAAGTTTGCGTTACAATGTTGCGCAGCTCGGATTGGAATGCTCATTTGCCCGAAGTTCCTCCGGCTGGTGAAGATCCACCACCCGCAGATGGGATACCACACCCTCTCTATGGTGAAGGCTTCAGTGCTGAGCAAATCTATCAGATGCAGCTTAATAACTGGATGGCTCAACAGGGTGCTGGAAACAATGTTGCAGAGGATGTGGGTGAAAATGTTGCAGCTCAGGAAGATATTGAGATACACCCCCAATGGGGAGAATGGCCTGCACCTCCTCCACCTGCTCCACCTGTTCTCTATAATTACCAGGAGTGGCTAGCTAATGAGGGTCTACAAGTTCAGGATGGAATTCTTCCAGCTAACAATCTGCAAGACAACCCGTTTGCAGCTTGGAATGACTCAATTTCTCTCACCAGTTCCTCTACAAACTCTGACTCTGATGCTCTGGTGTTAGTACCGCCTCTGTGCAGGCTCTCGGAGAGAATGGATCTCTTTTTCTGCTGTTGTGGCACCTCCCGGGATGAATAATGAACTGTTGGCCCCTACATCTGAGGATCAGATACCAAGGATTCAGATCCATGTCTCTGTCACCAATGCTGGTATGAACATTCAGTTTCAAGCTGACAATGAGTTCTTGAATGGTTTGCTAATTGCTGAGCCCCTGTCATATGTGCCCATCACCAACTTCCTCTCAAGCTCCATCATGCCCTCCCTTGCCACTATTGGCCCTTGGGCCCATGGCTATGGCATGAGGCCAATCAAACTGGATATCACCACATCACTTTACGAATACAATGGTGCTGTCGGGTTTCTTCCTGCATTACTCAGGGTGAGGAAGATGGTTCAGTGACCACTACTGTCAATGTTTGGTCCTTGGCTTCTGAGGAGACGCCGACTCTGTCTGAAGACACTCATGATGTGGGATTTATTGCTGGCAATCAGGCTGTGGAAATCTCTGAAACTCCTACAGACCAGGCAGATTTGCAAGTGGCAATCTCTGAATTTCAGGCTGGATCTTCAAGGGTGGGTGCGAACAACAAACGTGGCAAGAATACAGCTCCTCTCTCGGTGACCAGTGTGCGTAGAAGGGCTCGTTCAAATAAATATGATGGTTTCAAGGTGCCTCCTCTTACTGACAGCAGGACCAAGATTTCCAAAGTGAAACCTAGGGTCATTCCCAATGCTGTGTCTGCTGTAATCATCTCCGAGATCACTGACGATCAGCCTGAAGATGGTGAACTCCCACCCCCCATGACAATTGAGCAAATCCAGCATATCGCGGTACAGCAGTGTGTTGTCCCACCTGAAGAATTTACTGAAGATCTGCTTATGGCAGATATGAGGGTTGGCTCCTCTTCCACTTCATCCTAGTTCCAGCTTTATTTCCTTTCGTTTATGCCTATGTTATCGAACTGGAATGTGTTATGTTGGAACATCCGGGCATGAACTTCAGACCCCAAGCTTTTGGCTTTATCCAATGCTATTGCTACTAGTGGCTGCTCCGTTATATGTCTACAAGAAACCAAGAAAACTGCTTTTGATAACTCCTATATTAAATCTTGTTGCCCTAAACGCTTTGACAAATATGCTTTCATCCCTTCGAGAGGGGCCTTTGGTGGTATTCTAACATTATGGAATAGTGCTATCTTTACTGGCACGATACTTATTGAGGAGGAATTTGCTCTTGTCACTAAATTTCAATCCACCCAATCTGCCCAAATGTGGACTTTGGTAAATATATATGGCCCATGTCAAGGCGATTCCAGGACGGACTATACTAGCTGGCTACTTAATCTTAATATTCCCTCTAATGAAGATTGGCTACTTGTTGGGGACTTCAACTACATCCGTAGCCCTGCTAATCGAAATAAACCTGGTGGAAACATTAATGATATGATTACTTTCAATGATTTCATTCGAACACAAGGTCTGATTGAACTTCCACTCAAAGGCAGAACTTTTACTTGGAGTAACATGCAGGAAGATCCACTGCTGGAACAATTGGATTGGTTCTTCACCTCAACTAACTGGACTAATACATACCCAAACACCATTGTAAAACCTCTCTCTAAACCTGTTTCAGACCACGTACCTTGTGTCATATCCATTGAAACAAATATACCTAGAAGCAACCTTTTCAGGTTTGAGTCTTACTGGATCCAACATCCTGGTTTTATGGACTTAGTAACTGCCTCATGGAATAAACATGTACCTTCGATAACTATGCCACAATAATTTCCGTGAAGCTTAAAACTCTTAGATATGCGCCAAAAATTGGAGTAAAAAATTTCAAAGCTAGCTTCGGCTATTGCTAACTCTAATTCAGCACTGGCTGATCTGGACTCTCTGGAAAACAAAAGAAATCTCACAATCCAAGAGAGAAACTTCCGAAGAATTCTTAAAAATCATTTACTTAGATTACTCGAGTATCAAAAGCAATACTGGAGAAAGAGATGTACTATCAGATGGGCAAAATTTGGTGATGAAGACCCAAAAATTTTCAAGGCCATGGCTTCGAGAGGTATAGAAGGAACAATATTGCCTCTTGACTAGATAACGGCACAACAATTGAACATCATATTGGGAAAGAAGCTTTAATTTACCAAAGTTTCAAGCACAGATCGGGAACCTCAGGACAATATCAAATGAAGTTTAATCTTGCAAACATTATAAAAAAGAGGAATGATCTAGACCAATTAACAGTTCCTTTTTCCAGAGAGGAAATTGACAATGTCATTAAAGAAATGCCAGCAGACAGAGCTCCAGGCCCAGATGGCTTCACAGAATATTTCTTAAATCATGTTGGCATATCATTAAGGAAGACTTCTACAATTTATGTGATCAATTCCATGCTGGAACCTTAAACCTTGAAAGCATTAATGAAGGATACATCACCTTGATCCCTAAAATTGTCTCACCAGCTACAGTTAATGACTTTAGACCTATCACTCTACTTAACTGCTGCCTCAAAGTGATCACAAAGTTACTGGCTAATCGTCTACAAAAGCTCATTCTGAAAATTATACATAGGAATCAATATGGATTCATCAAAGGAAGAGCAATCCAGGACTGTCTTGCTTGGGCATTTGAGTACATACACCAGTGCCAAAACTCCAAAAGGAAGATTGTACTCCTTAAACTGGATTTTGCTAAAGCATTTGACACCATTGAGCATGATGCAATGTTGGAAATAATGAAACACATGGGATTCAATGACAAATGGCTTTTATGAATCAAGTCTGTGTTCTCTTTTGGCAAATCCTCATCCCTCTTGAATGGAATTCGGGCGGACAATTTATCTGCAAAAGTGGGGTTCGACGGGTGATCCACTTTCTCCCTTATCTTTGTTCTTGCGGCTGATCTCGCAAGCAGCCATTAATGATGCCTTCGACATGGTCTACTTCATTTACCTTTCCCTCAGCAAAACCAAATTGATTACTCTGTCATCCAATACGCGGATGACACTATTATCATCATGCCTGCCTGCCATGATCAAGCTCATACAATGAAAAACATTCTCACTGCCTATGCAACTTCCATTGGCCTCAAAATTAACTTTCACAAATCAACTCTGATTCCAATCAACTGTGATGATGCCCTAAGTGAAGATCTTGCAGCAATCTTTGGATGCACAATAGGCAAGATCCCATTCACATACCTTGGATTACCACTTGGAACATCAAAGCCTTCGGTCCAGGGACCTAATGCCCATTGTACGCAATATGGACGGAAGACTCACTTCTACTTTATCCTCGATGTCATATGGATCCAAACTGTCCCTATTAAACACGGTCATCACCTCACTGGTTATTTTTGCACTCTGCACACTAAGATTCCCTCCAAAAATCCTTGAGCTCCTAGACAAACTAAGAAGGAGATGTCTATGGACAAAGAAGACAGAACAGGGTGAAAAATGCAACTCTTTGGCGGCCTGGGACAGAGTTTGTAGATCAAAACAGAGTGGAGGGCTTGGAATCATTAACCTTAAAATGCAAAGTGATGCTCTACTTCTAAAGTATTTACATAAGTTTTACAACCGTCTGGACCTACCTTGGGTAGAACTGATCTGGGCCACATACTATACCAACAAAATACCACACGCCTCAGATCCATGTGGTTCATTACGGTGGAGGGACATTCTCAAGCTTACTCCCTATTTTTAGAGGCATCTCCAAAGTTACGATGAATTGTGGAAACAATGTTCTCATGTGGAAAGATCTTTGGTTGGATGAAGTTCTTTACGATACACATCCTCGAGCATTTTCTTATGTCAGAATAAAGATTGCCTCGTTCAAGAATTCTTATCCATAACATCTTTGGAACATGCATTCTTTCTACCACTATCCTCACAAGCATTACAGGAAGTACAAGATATGCAAGGGTTAGTAGCCCACATTACTTTGGATAACAACCAAAATACAAAGGATATGTGGTCTTACCCTTGGAAAGGATTTGATTTCTCGGCAAGCAAATACTACAAATTCTGCTTCAGGGATATGAAGGCCCATAAAACTTACCACTGGCTATGGAAATCAAAAGTTTCTGCTAAACTCAAGGTCTTTGGATGGCTTATGTTGTCTGACAGATTAAACACCAGAAACATGTTGAAGAGAAGACACTATAACATTGGTACAAACCTGAACTGCTTACTATGTGGCCAAAAAGAAGAAGACATTGATCACTTGATCCTAACATGCCCATTTAGCAGAAACTGCTGGTCAACATTTGGGATAGACCCTGGCGATCAGGCCACTAGATTGTCCTGGATAGAGCAAGCTAAAATTATTTGGGGCAGGCCTTTGTTCATGGAAATCATCCTTCAAGCATCCTGGAGCATTTGGAAGGAAAGGAACAACAAACTTTTCAGAAATATTATCCCCTCCTACCACTCCTGGCTAGCCAGATTCAGAGAAGAGTTTAGTCTCCTCCAATATAGGGTGAAATACAACAAGAAGGATTTCATCTTCTTGCTTTTAGACTCCCTACCCACTAATTAATTGTACTCCTTAGACCTTTTCTACCCCCACTCCAAAGTGAGATGGGGGGAGACATGTACATGATGTAACTACTCCTTGTAATTTGTTATAAATATTAATATATATGACAGTGGGAGCCTCTCCCACTGTCCTGGTTCCTCAAAAAAAATCTGAGATTGTGTGCTGCATATCGTATAATCATGCCCACGGATACTTGAGGTGACAATGGAGTATCTAGGTGACATTAGGGTTTTGGTTGATTTGTGTCTTAAGGTGTTATTCTAGTACGAACTCTTTTATAGATCGATCCGAAAGAATAACTTTGAGGTGGTTTCGTACCCTACCATAATCTCTACGTTTGTTCTCCGCTATTAGTGGCTTCGGAGTGACTCTTTGTTGCATGTTGAGGGCTTGTTATATGATCTATCTTTGTTATTATTGTTGAGAGAACTTGCACTAGTGAAAGTATGAACCCTAGGCCTTGTTTCCTATCATTGCAATACCGTTTACGCCCACGTTTATCACTTGTTACCTTGCTGTTTTTATTATTTCAGATTACAAAAACCTTTATCTACTATCTATTTTGCACTTGTATCACCATCTCTTTGCCGAACTAGTGCACCTATACAATTTACCATTGTATTGGGTGTGTTGGGGACACAAGAGACTCTTTGTTATTTGGTTGCAGGGTTGTTTGAGAGAGACCATCTTCATCCTATGCCTCCTACGGATTGATAAACCTTAGGTCATCCACTTGAGGAAATTTGCTACTGTCCTACAAACCTGTGCACTTGCAGGCCCAACAACGTCTACAAGAAGAAGGTTGTGTAGTAGACATCAAGCTCTTTTATGGCGCCGCTGTTGCGGGAGGCTAGGTAAAGGGCACTCACTCACACCCGTCAACTAAGCTCTTTTCTGGCGCCGTTGCCGGGGAGGTCAGCGCTTGAAGGTATATCTTTAGATCTTGCAATCGAATCTTTTTGTTTCCTATTTTATCACTAGTTTAGTCTATAAAAGAAAATTACAAAAAATGAAATTGAGTTTGTCTCATACGCTTCACCTTTTTAATATCTTTCGTGAGTATGATGGAAAGGATAATTGTGCTCAAGTGCTAGAAGAAGAAATCTCAAAATTGTTTGGCACTAAATCTTTGAATGATGAGCATGATTGCAATGTTGTTAGTATGAATTCCTTGAATATCCATGATGCTAATGATATGCAAAGCCACAAGCTTGGGGAAGCTATGTTTTGATGAAGATGATATTTTTTGTCCCCCAAGCTTTGATGAGCAAATTTACTATGATGAAAGCATGCCTCCTATCTATGATGATTATTGTGATGACACGTATGCTTTAAAGAATAATGATAACCATGAAACTTGTCATCTTGATCCTAATCTTAAATCATATGATAGTTATTTTGTTGAGTTTGCTCCACTACTATTCATGAGAAGAATTTTGCTTATGAGGAGAGTAGTAAAATCTCTATGCTTGTAGATCATGAAAAGAATGCTTTAGGTGCTGGTTATATTGTTGAATTCATTCATGATGCTACTGAAAATTATTATGAGGGAGGAACATATGGTTGTAGGAATTGCAATAATATCAAGTTTCCTCTCTATGTGCTTAAAGTTTTGAAGTTATGCTTGTCTTACCTTCCTATGCTAGTTGATTATCGTTCCCATAAGTTATTTTCTCACAAAATCCTTATGCATAGGAAGTGGGTTAGACTTAAAAGTTCTAGTCATATGATTCATGATGCTCCCGTTATGTTTCAATTCTTATCTTTTATGTGAGCATCATTGTCATCATTATGCCTAGCTAAAAGGCATTAAAGAAAAGCGCTTGTTGGGAGACAACCCAATGTTTACCTTTTACTGTTTTTGTGTGTTCACATGATTATGCTATTGTAGTAATCATGTTTTATAGCTTTGTTTCAATAAAGTGCCAAGTAAGACCTTTAGGATGGCTTACGGTGATAGTTGTGTTGATCCTGCTGAAAATCAGAAACTTTTGCACCCAGTAAATTAGTTTTGTTAATTCACAGAAACGTTCTTATGATCTGATTCTTTTTGCTCTGGATTGGTACACGAATTTCTTATGACTTCCTAATTTGGTAGGATTTTTGGAGTTCAAGAAGTATACATTTGATACAGATTACTACAGACTGTTCTGTTTTTGACAGATTCTGTTTTCTATGTGTTGTTTGCTTATTTTGATGAATCTATGAGTAGTATCGGAGGGTATGAACCATAGATAAGTTTGAGTACAGTAGATATTACACCAATATGAATTTAGAATGAGTTAATTACAGTACCAATGTGGTGGTTTTGTTTTCTTTCGCTAACGGAGCTTATGAGTTTTCTGTTGAGTTTTGTGTTGTGGAGTTTTCAAGTTTTGGGTAAAGATTCGATGGACTATGGAATAAGGAGTGGTAAGAGCCTAAGATTGGGGATGTACAAGGCACCCCAAGGTAATATTCAAGGACAACCAAGAGCCTAAGCTTGGGGATGCCCCGGAAGGCATCCCCTCTTTCGTCTTTCGTCTATCGGTAACTTTACTTGGAGCTATATTTTTATTCACCACATGATATGTGTTTTGCTTGGAGCGTCATTTTATTTTGTTAGTCTTTGCCTGGTGTTATTTATAATAATGTTTTGCATCTTTATTTTCAATAAAAAAGTCAAGGATAGCCTTTGCCATGCTTATTTTGCTAGTATGCATGTTGTTGTTTGAAAACAGAAAGTTTACCGCTGTTGCAAAAATTCCCTAGAAAGGTCAGAGCATGATATAATGTTGAAACTTTTTGCATATTGAGCTCTGATAAATTTATTACAGTTATAATTTTATTTCATAATTTTTGGAGTTAGGGAAGTATGATGACTCTTGCATTCTTTACAGACTGTACTGTTTTGGCAGATTGCTGTTATGTTTGCATTGTTTGCATACGTTTGCTTGTTTAATTATTCAATTTGAAGATAGGAGTATTAAATATGCAGAGGCATTTAGTATGCAATGTTGAATAATAATTTAAGTGATTTGTTACAGTAGAAAATGATAAGGTTTTGCATTGGTTTATACTAACCTATCTCACGAGTTCTTGTTGAGTTTGTTGTGAATGAAGCTTTTGATAAAAAGAGAGAAACCATGATATGAGAGGAATTAAGGAGACACAAAAGATCAAGCTTGGGGATGCCCAAGGCACCCCAAGATAATATTTCAAGAAGTCTCAAGCATCTAAGCTTTGGGATGCCGCGGTAGGCATCCCACCTTTCTTCTTCAACAACTATCGGTTAGTATCGGTTGAGCCTAAGTTTTTGCTTCTTCACATGAGTTGTGCTATCCTTGCAATGTAGTTTTCTTTAGCTCTGCTTGCTGTTTGAATAAAGTATCAAGATCTGAAATTATTAAATGAGAGAGAGTCTTCGCATAGTTGCATAATTATTTAGCTACTCATTGATCTTCACTTATATCTTTCGGAGTAGTTTTTGTTATTGCTCTAGTACTTCACTTATATCTTTTAGAGCATGGTGGTAGTTTTATTTTGAATAAATAGATGAACTCTCATACTTCACTTAGATTATTTTGAGAGTCGTTAATAGCATGGTAATTTGCTTAATGTTAATATACTTGGTGTTCAAGATATGTGAAACTTTCTTTTGAGTGAATTGAATACTAAGATGAGTTTGATGCTTGATAATTGTTTTGAGATATGGAAGTGATAACATTAGAGTCATGCTAGTTGAGTAGTTGTGAATTTAAAGAATACTTGTGTTGAAGTTTGTGATTCCCGTAGCATGCACGTATGGTGAACCGTTATGTGATGAACTCGGAGCATGATCAATTTATTGATTGTCTTCCTTATGAGTGGCGGTCGGGGACGAGCGATGGTCTTTTCCTACCAATCTATCCCCCTAGGAGCATGCGCGTAATACTTTGCTTTGATAACTTCTAGATTTTTTGCAATAAGTATATGAGTTCTTTATGACTAATGTTGAGTCCATGGATTATACGCACTTTTTCCCATCCTTCCACCATTGCTAGCCTCTCTAATACTGCGCAAGACTTTTCACGGTATCATACACCCACCATATACCTTCCTCAAAACAGCCACCATACCTACCTATCATGGCATTTCCATAGCCATTCTGAGATATATTGCCATGCAACTTTCCACCATTCCGTTTATTATGACACGCTCCATCATTGTCATATTGCTAGCATGATCATGTAGTTGACATCGTATTTGTGGCAAAGCCACCGTTCATAATTCTTTCATACATGTCACTCTTGATTCATTGCATATCCCGGTACACCACCGGAGGCATTCATATAGAGTCATACTTTGTTCTAAATATCGAGTTGTAATTGTTGAGTTGTAAGAAAAATAAAAGTGTGATGATCATCATTATTAGAGCATTGTCCCAAGTGAGGAAAGGATGATGGAGACTATGATTCCCCCACAAGTCGGGATGAGACTCCGGATGAAAAAATATATAAAAGAGGCCAAAGAAGCCCAAATAAAAAAAGAGGCCATAAAAAAAGAGAGAAAAGGCCCAAATAAAAAAATAAAAAAATGAGAGAAAAAGAGAGAAGGGACAATGCTACTATCCTTTTACCACACTTGTGCTTCAAAGTAGCACCTTGTTCTTCATATAGCGAGTCTCATATATTGTGCTTCAAAGTAGCACTTTGTTCTTCATGTAGTGAGTCTCATAAGCTGTCTTTTGATACTAGTGGGAATTTTTCATTATACAACTTGGCTTGTATATTCCTACGATGGGCTTCCTCAAATGCCCTAGGTCTTCATGAGCAAGCGAGTTGGATGCACACCCACTAGTTTTCTTTTGTTGAGCATTCATAGCTCTAGTGCATCCGTTGCATGGCAATCCCTACTCCTCATGTTGACATCAATTGATGGGCATCTCCATAGCCCGTTGATTATCCTCGTCAATGTGAGACTTTCTCCTTTTTGTCTTCTCCACACAATCCCCATCATCATATTCTATTCCACACATAGTGCTATATCCATGGCTCACGCTCATGTATTACGTGAAAGTTGAAAAAGTTTGAGATTATTTAAGTATAAAACAATTGCTTGGCTTGTCATCGGGGTATAGAAGTTGGGAACATCTTTGTGTGACGAAAATGAAGCATAGCCTAACTATATGATTTTGTAGGGATGAACTTTCCTTTGCCATGTTATTTTGAGAAGACATGATTGCTTTGATTAGTATGCTTGAAGTATTATTATTTTTATGTCAATATGAACTTTTGTCTTGAATCCTTCGGGTCTGAATATTCATATCACAATTAAGAAGATTTACATTGAAATTATGCCAAAATATCACTCCGCATCAAAATTTCTTTTTTATCATTTACCTACTCGAGGACGAGCAGGAATTAAGCTTGGGATGCTTGATACGCCTCCAACGTATCTATAATTTTTTATTGCTCCATGCTACTTTATCTACTGTTTTAGGCAATATTGGGCTTTATTATCCACTTTTATATTATTTTTGGGAATAACCTATTAACCGGAGGCCCAGCCCAGATTTGCTGTTTTATGCCTATTTCAGTGTTTCGAAGAAAAGGAATATCAAACGGAGTCCAAACGGAACGGAATCAATTGGAGAAGTTATTTTTGGAAGGAAAGCAACCCGGGAGATTTGGAGTCCACGTAAATAAACAAACGTGGAAGGCATGAGGTTGGGGGGGGCGCCCACCCCCCCCCCCCCCCTGGGCGCGCCCTCCACCCTCGTGGGGCCCTCGTGGCTCCCCTGACGTGTTTCCTCCTCCTACATATACCAATATACCCTAAAACTTCCAGAACAGAAAATAGATCGGGAGTTCCGCCGCCGCAAGCCTCTGTAGCCACCAAAAACCTCTCGGGAGCCCTTCCCCGCACCCTGCCGGAGGGGGATCCCATCACCGATGGCCATCTTCATCATCCCGGCACTATCCATGACGAGGAGGGAGTAGTTCACCCTCGGGCTGAGGGTATGTACCAGTAGCTATGTGTTTGATCTCTCTCTCTCTCGTGTTCCTCTATGGCACGATCTTGATGTATCGAGCTTTGCTATTGTAGTTGGATCTTATGATGTTTCTCCCCTCTACTCTCTTGTGATGAATTGAGTTTCCCCTTTGAAGTTATCTTATCGGATTGAGTCTTTATGAGAACACTTGATGTATGTCTTGCCGTGATTATCTGTGGTGACAATGGGATATCATGTGCCACTTGATGTATGTTTTGGTGATCAACTTGCGGGTTTCGTGACATTGGGAACCTATGCATAGGGGTTGGCACACGCTCTTGACTCTCCGATAGAAACTTTGGGGCACTCTTTGAAGTACTTTGTATTGGTTGGATGAATCTGAGATTGTGTGATGCATATCGTATAATCATGCCCACGGATACTTGAGGTGACAATGGAGTATCTAGGTGACATTAGGTTTCTGGTTGATTTGTGTCTTAAGGTGTTATTCTAGTATGTACTCTTTTATAGATCGATCCGAAAGAATAACTTTGATGTGGTTTCGTACCCTACCATAATCTCTACGTTTGTTCTCCGCTATTAGTGGCTTCAGAGTGACTCTTTGTTGCATGTTGAGGGCTTGTTATTTGATCTATCTATGTTATTATTGTTGAGAGAACTTGCACTAGTGAAAGTATGAACCCTAGGCCTTGTTTCCTATCATTGCAATACCGTTTACGCTCACGTTTATCACTTCTTACCTTGCTGTTTTTATTATTTCAGATTACAAAAACCTTTATCTACTATCTATTTTGCGCTTGTATCACCATCTCTTCGCCGAACTAGTGCACATATACAATTTACCATTGTATCGGGTGTGTTTGGGACACAAGAGACTCTTTGTTATTTGGTTGCAGGGTTGTTTGAGAGAGACCATCTTCATCCTACGCCTCCTACGAATTGATAAACCTTAGGTCATCCACTTGAGGGAAATTTGCTAGTCCTACAAACCTGTGCATGCACTTGCAGGCCCAACAACGTCTACAAAAAGAAGGTTGTGTAGTAGACATCAGGCCGGCTCCCTCTGCACCGAACGTGGCCCACGCGAATGTCACCAAAGGAGCTCAGGGTCGACGATTGGACCCGAGGCCGGGTTCCTCACCAAGCGGCGAGCCCCTGAAGGTAGCACCTCCCAGTGCCAGCCCGGCGGAGCCCAGTCCCGGACATGGGTCATCTGAAGCAGGACGTCGTCGTGAACGGGTCGATGGCGAGGATGCAGGCCGGACATCGTTGACGTCGAGAACAAATTCTTATAAAAAAATCCTATATATGCAATGTCATTTATTAGGAAATTTTGAGCAACTTTTTCCTATGCAACTTCTCCTAGTCCTTCGTCTAACAAATATATATATATATATATATATATATATATATATATATATATATATATATATATATGCAATGGTCAACTTTTTCAGTATGCAACTTTTTATATGCAAATTTTTTCTATACTAGGATATACAACATTTTATAAAATTAAAAACAGAAACAGAAACACTAATTAAGCATCTAACACTAAAAACAGAAAAAGCAACTTCTATACATCCATTAAAAAAAATAAAAAAACAACATTATATACAAAAATTCCATACTAATTAATTAAACACTAATTATATCCATCTAACATGCATTCATACATATATACTAGTGAAAAATTAATAATCTAAAACATCTAAACTAATTAAACATACAAAAATACATATATACTAATTAACTTAAGAAAATGTGTGTGTGTGTGTGTGTTCATCATGCATGTGTGTGTGGGAGCTCGGGGAGGGGCGGCCATGGTGGCCGGGGGCGAGGAAGAGGGGGGAGAGCTCACAGTGGGGTGATGGCGACGGCGAGGCGAGACGACGGGGCGGAGACGGGGGGCGACGACGTGCCGGGGCGCGATGGGGGCGGCGACGCGGAGACGGCGCGACAGGGACGGGCTGGGCGGCGACGGAGACGAGGGCGGCGACGGGACGGGCGGCGATGGACGGGCGGCGACAGCAATGGCGCACGACGGGGGCGGCGACGGGGACGGCGCGGGACGGGGGCAGCGACGGCGTCGATCGAGCGGGGCAGGCGGTGCGTCGTCGATGGAGAAACAGAGGGAGAATCAAAATTTTCCAAGTGTTGTTTATATAGGAGGGACCTTTAGTCCCGGTTGGAGCCACCAACCGGTACTAAAGGTCTATTTTGGCCAGGCGGAGCGGCGGGAAGGGCAGGCCTTTAGTACTGGGTCATGGCTCCAACCGGTACTAAAGACCCCCCTTTTAGTACTGGTTGGATCCACGACCCGGTACTAAAGGGGTGCGCTGGCGCAGGTGCGGTGCGGCAAGTTTAGTCCCACCTCGCTAGTTGAGGAGCACCAAGACCTGTTTATAAGCCCCGGCGTGGGCACTGGATTGAACTCCTCTCTAATGCAGGCCTTCTGGGCCTACCTCTCCTACTACGCCTGTGGGGCCCTATTGGGCTATGCGGGCCTGCATCCCGCCCAACTACAGATTGGGTTTCTAGTCGATGTAGGCGGCTGTGGCCCAAAGAGGTGGGCTTCTTTTATTTAGTTTTTTCTCTTTTACATTTTATTTAATTTCTTTTATTTATTTCTCGAGTTGTTTTTGTCAGATTTAGAGTTTCTTTGTGAATATTTTTTGCTTTAGGTACAAAAAATTACAAACTTTCTGTTAGTGCCAGTAGTTTTCAAATTTGAATAGTTTAAATTTGAATTATTTAAAATTTGTGTGAATCACTAGTTTGTGAATAACTTTACTTTAAAAATAGATTTTTCAGTGATTCTTTTTTCTTATGTTTTAATATTAGTGTGTTTTATCATTATATTCTATTTGGTAATACTTAGGTTATTTAAAAAAATGAAATGCCTTTGTAACAGATGATTTTTCGTCCGAAACCCTGATACTTCGAAAGAGATCGTCCATTTTGTACACGAAGTGCATCCAGTTTTGCTTTTCAGAGTTCATTTGTAGTGCTTTTCAGTTTCAGGATCAGTAATTGCATGAAAAGTAGCAAATGATGTCAGAAAGGGTTGAAAGTTGATGACGTGGCTTTGAATGGTGCATATTGAACCAACAAAAAGTACACGTTTCAAATGCCAAAACACATAAGTACCCTAACTATTACAAAGATTCCCTACGGTTTGTCCAAAGTGGGACTTTCCAGATATATAAGTCTAGAAACTCACTAGAGAAGAAAGTGATGACAGTGAAGCCGATCACATCCCAGACTGGGATCTTTGGGCCATGTGAAACTTTTTCTTCAAGGTGGTGTCCCTTTGGCGCCAGTAACCATGGACAATCTTCATCATTTAACTAGATGCTCGGGTCAATATTCACCGTGAATGGAGCAATTTCATCAAACTTTTCATAATATTACGACATGTCTGTCTTGTCATCCACTCCCACGATGTTTCTTTTCCGAGAAAGAACTATGTGGCGCTTTGGCTCATCGTGGTGATGCATTCGCCACCTTATCTTTTCTTTTCTCGGCTTGGTGGACATGTCCTTCACATAGAAAACCTGTGCCACATCATTGGCTAGGACGAATGGTTCGTCTGCATGACACGCAAGATTGTTGAGATCCACTTGTTGTCATTCTGCATCATGGGTCTTCCGTTACCCCGCCTCGTGTCATATTGACTCATTTGCACCGAAACAAAGGGACATTCAAACCACGTCCATAGTCAAGTTCCCATATGTCCTCTATGTAACCATAATATGTTTCCTTTCCCTTCTTGGTTGGTGCATCAAAGCGGACACCACTGTTTTGGTTGGTGCTCTTCTTATCTTGGGCGATCGTGTAAAATGTATTCCCATTTATCTCGTACCCTTTGAAAGTCATTATATTCAAGATGGTAATCGGGACAGCAAGTACAGGTCATCTTCAATAGAGGCGTGCATGGCATGTGTCTCGCAACCAGCCGGGCGGAAGTCCCCGCTTGTTCACGTGTAATCCAGCCGACCGCTCCGTGTTTGGAGCGTAGAAAATTCTTGTGTTTGTCCATATACGGAGCCACCAAGGTGGAATTCTGTAGAACTGTGTAGTGTGCTTGAGTGAGAGAATGCCCGTCCATACATATTATGTGATCCCCTCCTAGCGTGCCTTTTCGATCCAGTCTACCCTTATGCCGCGATTCAGGAACACCAATCGGCTTAAGGTCAGGAATAAGGTCAATACAAAACTCAATGACCTCCTCATTTTCATGGCCCTTGGAGATGCTTCCTTCTGCCCTAGCACGGTTATGAACATATTTATTTAAGACTCCCATGAACCTCTCAAAGGGGAACATATTGTGTAGAAATATAGGACCAAGAACGTTAATCTCTTCGGATAGGTCTTTCCAATAGGACAGGTCCCAAAATATAGATTTCTTCTTCCACATGGGTGCGCGTCCGTCAGCGTCATTCGGAACAGGTTGTCTGCCAGGACCCTTTCCAAAGACTACCTTCAAATCCTTGACCATATCATGTACATCAACACTAGTACGGTGGTGAGGCTTCGTCCGGTGATCCGCCTCACCTTTGAAATGCTTGCCTTTCTTTCTTACGGGATGCCTGCTCGGAAGAAATCGACGATGTCCCAAGTTAATATTCTTCCTACAATTATCCAAATATATAATGTCGGTATCATCCAAACAGTGCGTCCATGCGCGGTATCCCTTGTTTGTCTTTCCTGAAAGGTTACTGAGAGCAGGCCAATCATTGATGGTCACAAACAGCAACGCCTTTAGGTCAAATTCTTAATGTTCGTGCTCATCCCACGCACGTACACCTATTCCATTCCACAATTGTTAGAGTTCTTCAACTAATGGCCTTAGGTACACATCAATGTCGTTGCCGGGTTGCTTAGGGCCTTGGATGAGCACTAACATCATAATGAACTTCTGCTTCATGCATAACCAAGGAGGAAGGTTATACATACATAGAGTCACAGGCCATGTGATATGGTTGCTGCTCGCTTCCCCAAAAGGATTAATGCCATCTGCGCTTAGACTAAACCATACGTTCCTTGCGCCACCTGTAAACTCCTCCCTGCATTTCTCTCTCAATTTTTCTCCACCGCGACCCGCCGTGGGTACTCTCAACTTTCCGCCTTTCTTACGGTCTTCTTCGTGCCATCATCGCCTTTGGCATGCTCTTTGTTTTGGAAGAAAGCGTTTCAACCGTGGTATTATAGGAGCATACCACATCACCTTGGCAGGAATCTTTTTCCGGGCGCCAGCCTCGACATCACCAGGGTCATCGCGGCTGATCTTATAGCGCAATGCACCGCATGACATCGGGCACGCTGCTCAAATCCTCCTACTCACCGCGGTAGAGGATGCAGTCATTAGGGCATGCATGTATCTATCGCACCTCTAACCCTAGAGGGCAGACATCCTTCTTTGCTTCAGACGCATTTCGGGCAATTTGTTGTCCTTGAAGCATATTCTTTATCATTACCGGCAACTTTCCAAATCCCTTGTCGGATACACCATTCTCTGCCTTCCATTGCAGCAATTCCAAAGTGGTGCCCAACTTTTTCTTGTCGCCTTCGCACTGGGTACAACAATTTCTTGTGATCCTCTAACATGCGCTGCAAATTCTTCTTCTCCTTTTCACTTGTGCAGCTTTATCTTTGGATCGGCAATGACCCGACCTAGATCATCAAGGCTCATCCGATGCCTCTTCTTGAGCTTCTTCCCGCATTGCCGGCTCAGCTTCTTCCCCCATTGTTGTATCATCGTATTCAGGGAACCCATGGCCAGGATAGCTATCGTCGTCCTCTTCTTCTTCATTGTCTTCCATCATAACCCCTCTTTCTCCGTGCTTGGTCCAAACATTATAGTGGGGCATGAAACCGGACTCAAACAGGTGGATGTGAATGGTTCTTGAGTTAGAGTAATTGTGATCATTCTTAATGCCAGCACATGGACAATGCATAAAACCATCCGCCTGCTTGTTTGCCTCAGCCACAAGCAGAAAAGTATGCACACCATTAATGAACTCGGGAGAGCATCGGTCATCGTACATCCATCGTCGGCTCATCTTCATTACACAACACCAAAAAGACCAAATTAATACAGGTTCATACATAAAGTCCATACAACACTTAAATGCAACAAACAAATAACTCTCTAACTAAAGCATTTAAATGCAACAACAAATGCGATAAAGATCGCAACTAAGGTAACAATTGATCCAACAACATAATGATACCAAGCCTCACTATCAATGGCATATTTTCTAATCTTTCTAATCTTAAAGTTTATTTTCTCCTTCTTGATCTTGTGATCATCGGCGACATCGGCAACATGCAACTCCAATTCCATCTTCTCCCCTCAATTCTTTTCAATTTTTCTTTCAAGTACTCGCTTTCTTTCAACTAAATTTACCTCTCGACAATAGGGTCGGTTGGAATTTCCGATTCACATACCTCCTAGATAAAAATATTTATGTCAACTTGAGGGCATAATTTGTCATAAACATGAAATGCAACAAATAGTTTTAAAAGAGAATATACCACATCCGAATCATAACACGGACAAGGGACGACGGGGACGGATATCAAAACCATGGCACTATGTATAACAAACAACATACAGATAAGATAATTATACGAGTAACTATATATCCAAATCACACACAAACATGAATTTTTGTATAAAAAAGATAAGAACAAGAGGCTCACCACAAGGTGGTGCCATGACGGGACAAGGCGTGGGCGATCGACGGTGGTTACGACGGAGATTTAGAAGGCACTAAGTAAACCACACCTACATATGCAAACTAAGTGTTATTTTGACCTCATATTGCATATAAATCAAATACTACCACATATAATTCCTCACAAATTACTAAAACCCACACATTAGTCACTATATAAACCATTGCAAGAGCTAATCTAGCAATGAGAGATGAAAGGACAAAGTTGCTAACTGTCGTGGTTTTGTCACGGCAGATGTCCTTATGAAAGGACTTAGTCGTGGAGCCATCGCTACGGGTAAACTTGAAGGGGTTAAAGCGGACGCAAAGACACAAGAGTTATACTAGTTCGGCCCCTTCGATGAAGGTAAAAGCCTACGTCTAGTTGTGATGGGATTGATGTGGTCTCGATGACTAGGGAGCAAATAAGCTTCGCCTAGGCCTCGAGTTGTTGTTTTCTGTGACATCCGTCATGATTCACCTCATGTGGCAGCTTATGTTGAAGCGGACAACGAGACGGCACGGCAGGATGCTATGGACCGGTTGGATGAGGAGCGTGACATGGCAGCTGCCCGCTTCGGGCGTATTTACCAACAGGATCTTCGTTGCTACCATAGTCGCCGGTCGTAACCGTAACCTTTCAAGAAGGAGATTTGGTGCTTCGCTCATCCAAGACCGCATCGATATGCACAAGTTATCCCCACCTTTGGGAGGGACCTTTCATGGTCAGCAAGAATCTGCATTAACGGGTCGCATTTATCTCGATCGATATTCGAGAGCATAAAGACTCACGCACGCCGAGGGGAGACCAACAGTGCCGTGGAACATAGCTCATCTTCGGCCTTATTATACCGAGCCATCGGCTCTACTTATGTACATATTATGACAAAGGTATATATTATGAATAAAGTAATAAACCGGAGCCTCGGCTAAAGCGGGTATCTGCTCATTACATCATGCGTGGTTACATGGAGTTGTTCTCGTCTTAAAGCGGCCTCCGTTTACCCCCGAGTTTGCTTTCCAAAAGCTTTATGATATCACTTGGGGGCTTGGTCGCCATTCAACCAATGCAACACCTTTTGATAGGCGAAAGCCACCAGATCATTTGGGGACATGGTCAAGTCTGAACCAGTCACGCCTCTTGATCGGCCTAAGGCCATAGAGTCACTTGGGGGCTTGGTCGAACCCGAACCATTGCCACGCCACTTGACCGCATAATGCCACGGTTTCAGCTTGGGGACCTCGGCTGACTTGAACCATGGCTACACCTTATAGGGAGCTTGGTCGTGTCCCACCATGGTAACACCATCCGATCGGCTCAAGAAGTTTTCTTTTTGCAAAGGTTTATCATTGCCTTTTGCTTCCATGTTTTTTTCATAACTGTTATTTGATTTTGTTATGCTTTCTTAAACCGCTAACATTGTTAAACCGGTTCAACCTGTCAATTGACGGAATTCGGTCCATTTTTAATCCGGAGATAATTCTTCCGGTTTGACTTTTTCATTAACATCCCATTATGGAGTAACAGGGGGCTTATCATGACCCGGCACGGTTTACATGGTAAACCGGCATTATAAACACAGGAGCTGTTTTCTCCTTTGACGGCAAGGGTTTATACAACCTCCGCTTCAAGATTGGCTAAGCCAACTTTATGCCTAGCGATGGCAGGTATTTTGTATCACAAATTTTGATTATATACCTCAATATTTCATTTCATATATATATATATGAATGTCACAAGCCGGCTGGCGGCACAAACCGCCATGGCGGTTTAAGATTTTGTGACCGCAGTAATATAGATAGAAGGTTTCGATCATTCAAGCAAAAGTATCAGCACTCATGCACGGAGGCATATTAAAAGCATAAGTATTTGCTATCCTATTACAAGGCAACATGGTGCCCAAATAATATCATTGTTTTCTTGGCGGAATATATTAAACCGGCTTCTGGTTCATGCTTGCTCGCCGCCCCGGTTTGATGGTTGTGGGTCGTCCTGCGCCGCTTCAACTTCTTCATCTCTACCCAGCGGCTGGAAGTCAACAGTGGTCCAGTCGATTCCCATTAAAGCTTGAAAGACAGCCTCCTCATGAATCAGGGAAGATGGTTCAATATCAGGAGCGTAAGTATGCTTACGGATCGGAGGGATCAGATTCTCCGCTTCGGGAATAGGTGCAGCTACTCGTTTGTTCTGATCATCATATTGGGCTTGATAATGCGACAAGTTTGCCTCTTCGGCCAATTGGCAAGCCAGAGGGCGCACCGCCCGGTTTATCGCTCTCAGGTCATCTTCATTGAACTCTGAACCGCCTTCCTTCAGATCGGGATAGCCTCGAGCTGCCTCAACAGGATCGAAATCGCACCCATGCTTTTGCCCTGACATATGTTAATGGCACCGGTTCGAGCAGCAGATTTCTTCAGCTCTTCAACCCAAGGGAAGCATTGACAACCTCCTAAGAGTATCTTGAATTAAGGAGGGTGCTGGATTGTTGTGTGATGCAGTTGAGATGATCCGTCAAGGCCCAAAGGTACAAATGCTCGATTAAAGTATAGGTAGCTTTCAATTTCATCCGAACATCCGACCCCAAGTGACCAATGCGCAGCTCACATCATTACGAGAGAAATCACAAACCGGACTTATCATAAGAAGGCCAAGATTGTCACAGAAGCCAAAGGAAGCTTACCAAAGATGGCAGCAGTAATGGACTGCACTTGCCGCTTCACGTTGGTCAACTCATCTACCACCCGCGTTTAAGGGAAGCTTCAAAGATTTTCAACCTTTTTGGTTAAAGCGGCCTTTTCAGTATCCCAGCCGGCCCACTCAGACTTGAACCACTCCTTGAGCTGCTCCATAGTAGTCAAGGCGGTTTTCAGCTCATCCTTGGCCTTGGAGGTTTCTGCTTGTTGAGATTTCAGATTTTCTTGAAGATCATTGATTTGTGAGGCTTGTTGGCATGATCTCACTCTGCAACAAAAAGGGAGCATGTTCAATATCTTCATTACAAGTCCCAAGTGCATACACTTGGCACTTGGGGCTAATGCATATTTGATCTTCATCTACCAATAAAATCACAAAGTCCCAAGCTCAATACTGTATTCAACTTGGCACTTGGGGCTAATGGCTATTTGCTCGAACATGTTCTGATGCGGCGATATAAATTACAGTCCCGGTTTAACTATGCTAAGTTGAACCGGCCCTTGGGGGCTACATCAGTGGATTCTGAAGCATTGAGTTTATGTTAAGTCCCGGTTTAACTATACTAAGTTGAACCGGCCTTGGAGGGCTACATCAGTGGATTCTGAAGCATTGAGTTTATGCTAAGTCCCGGTTTAACTACACTAAGTTGAACCAGCCCTTGGGAGCTAGGGGAGTTAACAAAAATTGAAATATTCAAGCGGAAAAGAACATGGAGGTTACCTCAATTTTTCTTTCATCATCTTCACCGTGCCGCCTTCATAATCACAAATGGTATACCGCCGTTCAAGTAGCCGTAATGAAGGTCTTGGGGGTTCGTAGCAGCGTAAGTTGCCGATCTACATCCCACTTGCCCTTGCTCATAGTGGCAAATTCTCTTGGCGTAATGTTTGGATAAAGCGACCGGATTACCCGAGTAGTCGGTTTGTCGCCAGGCCGGATTGGACCGGTGGATTTTTCAATCCGGTTGGGCTTCGGGCTGGTCACAGGAAGGGAGATGTCAACAGTGCCTTTCTTCAAAGAATAAAATCGTCATCTTGCAAAGGGCGGATCATTGGGAGTATCTTCACAGATAGCCGCTTCAAGATTTGGGGCGTTGTCCTGCTCAGGGGCGCTCTCTTCGCTTGGCCGTTTTATCCGCATTTGAGCCTTTTTGCTCGCCTAGGCTTGGCCCTCAAAAGGCACAATAACAAATAACACGGTATATACTACACAATGATGCAAGAGGGGCAATATGAAATGTATAACTTACCCAAGCACCGCTTTTAAGTGGTGGCGTACCGAGTAGCTGATGACTCGCCAGATGAGGAATGGGAAGTGACACGATAATCGGAGTCGATGGATTAAGGGGTTGACGAAAACAGCCTGCTTTTAGGATAAGCACCGACAAGCAAATTAGAGACCTCTGAACGACAAGCTTCCGAGCCGGACCGTTCGGTAAACCGTGGAGGTAACTACCTGGCCGCTGTGCCGAAGTTGTGCGCGTAACTTCATGTTGTTGAGTCTTCATAAGAAATTTGGGATCCAAGTAAGCAAGGGGATGAGAAAATTTAATTTTCCGGTTTGTCTGACGGATTTTTAGTGAAGGCAAAGGATTTGAGTCGAGGAGAGAATAGTTACCTCTACAACGCCAAGATTATTGGTTTCAAAGATCATCCCGACAAATATCATCATTAATTAGGGCGTGTGAAAAGTAAGCCGCTTAATCAAGTTCTACCTCAAGGTCCGGATTACCCACATCATCATCCATGCCAGATCGTAAGATGCGTTGGTTTTCCTTTTTATGAGCAGTCTTCTTGACAGCTTTGGTCTTTGCCGGATTGGTTTTTCCGGTTTGTCCGGCTTCTCCGGCTTCTCTTGTGGACGCTTCTTGCTCTGTAATGGATCATCACCCTGATTAAGCAGCAGCTTGATGTTAAAAGTGATACCGGAAATAGCAGTAATATGTTCAGTAAAAAAATAGTCAAGTCTTACAGATGGTGGTTTGTTGGTAGCACGTATGGGGAGCAGTAATCGTTCGGGCACGTAGGTGTTCCGGTTCATTCAACATATTCTTCACAGCCTCGGTGGCCTCATCATCGGTGAGCTGGATATTAACGTGTCGGAGGGGGTCGCCGACACTACCAAAGGTACTCACACATTAAACCGGAGCGCTTAGGAGAGGGGCAGTATGCTCCATGATATCCAACAATGGCGTAGATCAATTCGTTAAACCATTGGCCATGAAGGCTCGGAGCTTGGAGAGTTGAGGAGCGTATTTATTCTCTCATTGGCGGTCAATCTTATGCGGAAAGGGATGTGTATTATCGAGTCGCCCCATTTAAAACCGCAAAGGATTCTCATTGGCAGGTGAAGTGTCTCTCGCAATAAAACCATGTTTGATTCCATTCCTTGGGGTGGCTGTGCAGTTTGACATGAGGATAAGTGACCTCCTTTCTTTTCTGAATTGCCATACCACCCAATTTCGTGTTGGGCCTGTCGGTGAATTCTGTGCGGCGGTTTAGATGGAAGCAGTCTCTAAACAGTTCAACTGTGGGTTCTTCTTGAAAGTATGCCTCACAAGAGCACTTGGAAGTGACAAATGTTGGTAATGTAATTGGGGCCCAGATTCATGGACGGAGTTGAAAATTGGCTAACACATCCCGTAAAATTTTGAACCGGCGGGTTAAAACCTTGCTAAGTGATCTCATGAAAACTACAATTTCTCCTTCTTGAGGTGTGGGTGGACATTCTTTGCCAGGAACCCTCCAATGGATAGTATGTTTACTGCTTAAAGCGCCAGTCAGGACCAGATTGTTTAGTTGAGTTTCGGTGACACGGGAAGGAGCCCAGTTGCACTCATATACTTGTTTGACCATCTACAAAAAATATAAATCCGGTTCAAGAAATGTGTTGGGACAAAGAGAGAACCGGTGTACAATGCTAAATCGGAGACAAATACATCTAAACCGGAGTTCTATGAAGCGACAGTGTCTGGTTAAGGAGTTCTGGTGGTTCAACAAGGGGACTAATGGTGTATACCGGTTTATTTAATTTTTTCTATGTTAAGTTAAACCGCCTGGTCTAAATATTGAAAACAATTGAGGTTGCGAACGGCTAAGTGTGCAGAAACAGGTTTCGCAAGATTTCTCTACATAAACGAAGCGATCCAAGCCGCATCGTAAAAAGAAGAAAAATATCCAAAAAAAGAATAAAGCAGAAAGCAGATTGATGCAATGAGCAGGAGATAATGTGCGAGATTTATGAACGTGAGCACGAGACTGGTGGATGCTAAAAGCTACTACTAATCAGAGCAAGGTGTCACAGATCTATCCAGGAGTCTGGTATGAGCATGAACAGTTAATGGAGCACTGCAAGAACAAGAAACCCTAGAACGGATCTAGGTCGAGGGGAACCGAGGACCTACCTGAGTTGAGAAGATGCGGAAGAGTGCTGCGTTTCTCTGGTGCGTTCAGGTTGATGCAGCGGCTCAAGACGGTGCAGAGGTCGATGGCGGCGCGGAGCTCCGAGGCTAGCGACGCCGAGGAAGACGTAAGAGAAAGGGGACGGAGGGGAGAAAAGGAATGACCCTTCGGTCCTATTTATAAGGCAAGATACCTGTGTCAGGCGCGTGAATCAAGGAGCCACAAATCTGGGAAGCAGAGTTGTCACCTCGATTATTGCGGATCTGTTAAACAAAGAAGGTATCATGAATGCTATCTTTATGGGGACGCCATGCCGGTTTACAAAGAACCAGAGAAGGTGACATCAAGGCGGTTCAACAATTACAAGAAGATATTGAAGATGAAGGTTTATCAAGGATTGACATGAACCCGCTCAAATCAATCTGGGGCCTAATGTTGGGGATATTATTATCGGCATAAACCGCCTATCCGGGCCGGGTTAACTTCATCAGTAGTCCAACGGTGTAAAAGCCCAAGCATGAAAGTAAGGGCCCAAGGCCTGTAGTCGGTTTAGAGCTTGTAGCCGTAAACCGGCCCGGTATGTAAACTTGTATTGTAAGTTAGGAATAGAAAGACCAACCCGGATATGAGTATGAACCGGAGATTGGGACTCTCTGAACCGACGGGCATCACCCGTGTATATAAGGGGACGACCCGGGACGGTTCAAGGACAGAAAACAACAACTCGAGGCCTAGGCGAAGCTTATTTGCTCCCTAGTCATCGAGACCACATCAATCCCATCACAACTAGACGTAGTCTTTTACCTTCATCAAGGGGCCGAACTAGTATAACTCTTGTATCTTTGCGTCCGCTTTAACCCCTTCAAGTTAACCCGTAGCGATGGCTCCACGACTAAGTCCTTTCATAAGGACATCTGCCGTGACAAAACCACGACACTAACCTTTGTGATCATTTGAATGGATGGGGCCCTTCAAATCTTGAAAAAATTTGGGCAAAACGTGTGATGAGCTCAAGGAAGAAGGGAAGAACAGAGAGGAGAGGGGGAAGGGGGGAGAACAGAGGCGCCGTGGACGAAGGGTTTATATAGGACGACCTTTTGTACCGGTTCGAGCCACGAACCGGTACTAAAGGTGCTGGAGGGACCTCAGACTGACAACATCCTGCCACCACTCTTTTTAGTACCGGCTCATAGCACGAACCAGTGCTAAAAGTTCGGCACGAACCGGTACTAAGAGAGCGGCCCGCCTAGCCGTTAGAACGGCACTAATGGTCACATTAATGCCGGCTCAAATACAAACCGGGACTAATGAGCTGAACATTTGACCCTTTTTCTACTAGTGACACCGCCTTGAGAGAACAAATCAGTTTTCTGTAGCATCAATTCTTTGAGCATTGTATAAAGTTTTAGAAGTTCAATATTTTAAAAATTATGCTATATATATGATCTCTAGTGTATAGAAGATAACATCCAAAATTTTACATGCTTTTTCCAAGGTCTCGAGCATAGTAATTATGTCCTATAACCTCACATGATGAGTTGATTAATCATATGTGTTAACTCAAGCTCTCATCATAATAATCACCATATTAAACTCCCATCCAAATGTACTTAGGCAAACTCATATAATATGTTTGACACTTTCTTGGATTTTTTTGACGCAGACACTTTCTTGGAAATTTTGTTGGTGGCGTGGAGCTAACTCAAACTTTTTTTTGCGAGGTTAAAAAGAGTTTTATTCCATAATTATTGGGTTATAATCACGAGATAACTAGTCCTCACAGAAAGTGGGCTTGAATTCAGCCATACTGCAGTACAAGCATTGGTACGACTATAAAGAGCCAGTTGATGTGCTACCTTATTCTGATCTCTACTAACTTTCAGTGGAACAAACTCTCTATCAACCATAAGAGCTTTAATCTCCGCAGCTAAGTGTCCGTAGGCCGACCTACACAACGTATCTCCCTCAATGGTGGTCAAAGCATTTGTAGAATCTGACTGGACAATGATAGACATATCTGAATGCTCAATGGCCAGTGCCATACCCTGCATTAAAGCATGAATCTCCGCTTCTAAGGCGTCGTTACATTTGAGGATATACCTGTAAGCCGCAAATATCGTTGAACGATTCTCCCTTCGTAGCACCATCCCAGCAGACGCTACGCCGTCATTCTGAGCCGAGAAAGATTCGTCCACAGAGAGCGCCACCCATCCCACCGGTGGTGGAGGCCAACGCTTAGATGGAGCATGGTTGGTATCGGTAATTTTTACTTGGCTGTGCACAACAGATGGCATCTTCCCCTTAATAATATCCTCCATGCTATACTTCTTCGCCAAATTCAGAGATTTATAGTAACTGTCTAAGTAGTCAACAGTTGCCTGTACTGTGCACTCACCCTTCCCATGCGTAATGTCATCAGCAGCTGCCAAATCCGCCATATAGTCATAATTACAAGGTCTCTAATCTGTTGCGAACAATTTGCCAAAAGCTGGAGTACCCAATCTTTACCAGTATCCCTTAGCAAAAGTATCTTGTGCATCGTTATTTCTATTACTCAAATACATAAATGCGCACCAACCTTTGGAAGAAAATGTTTTGGAATTAAAGTACTCTTTGAGAGCAATAATTTGGGTTAGTCATGATATAAATTTGAAAATGGACAGTGATTTGCTGAAAGTTTACTGAAATAAGGATATAGTCTAAAACAATCAGAAATTGTACCAACTTATCTCCACAACGAAGGGCATTACCCCCTGTTCCAGCTGGATTGGTCAGTAAACAAGCTCGGTATTGTTAAACCTTTGTCGGTGATGCCAAGATGACATTTGTATGCACAAATCCAAGAGAAGCTGGAATAATATCTGAAGTGGTGCTAATGAGCCTAGGTTGAGAAGGAAGTTGCAAATCAAGCAACAATTTTAGGAGTTGTGTTACGCGTTTTAGTAGTTTTAGTTTATGTATATGTTATGTAATTCTGTTACTCTATAATCTATATAATATGGAAAATCTGCTCAATGAGATTGAAGTATGTGGTATGCAAGCTGTGTGTGCCATGGCCTATGTGTTACTTTCATGTGTTCAACTTTTTCAATTTTATTATCATTCATGATTCAAGGAAACAACTTTGTATGCTCAAAACTCATTTGATATTGGTTTCTTTGGGGTTCAAGTAATAATCTAGGTTTATTCAAAGATTGAATATATTTATCAATGTCTTTGGATAGGTTGCCTTGTTCGGTTTGTAAAATATGTTTAAGCTTGTTTTACCTGGCAGGAAGGGCATTCAGCTATTGAGAATAGTCCGTATAATTGTTAGGAAAATCACATCTTTCTGCCAAAAGGGCAAAAATCCACACGAACGGCACACACAAAAATCAAATTAAAGCGTTGCGTTTCAGAGGTTCTGCAAAACACATTGCTCTTGTGTTTAGGTTCAGTAATGAAAAATCAAGGGAAACACATAAGACACATAAGCTGGAGGTCAGCATATCTATATTCTCTAGATTCCAAAGGTATTATGCTTTGGAAATCATGAGAGAGGTCCTGAATAAGATGGAAAATCATAATTAGTAGTCTCAGTTTAACACAATTTCTGAAGCCAGTTGGACTAAAATCATCTGAAATCGTTTGCCTGAGTTCAAAATCTGAAATTTCTCTCTCTAGTAACATACAGATTTACTTCATTTTTCACAGACCACTAATTTCCCGAATTTGATGTTCTTTTTGCTACAATAGCCATCCTGCACATACCTACTGTCCAAGACCAAACCTCGTAGGCAGGTCGTAGCTTTCGAGCACACTCGGCGGCAGCGGTGCAGGATGGCTACAGTCCACCGCACCTTCCTTCCGTGCCGGTGCACTCACCATCGAATATTTAGATTGATTGGGGTTCTATCTGCATCATTAATCATGCCAAGTTACATATAGTTTCCTAGGCAAAATAATAATAATACATAATCATAATCGAAACATAGCAATCAGCGCACAAGATGACTGAAATTTTCAAAACTAAAAGACTAGTCCACATGATTTGATGAAGCACTCGAGCCATAAAGAAATCATCCTCAACACAATAGGATCAAACAAGTAGTCATCCTGAACACAACAGAACATACATTAGCAACATCTCCTTCTCAGAATTAAACAAGCACTCATCCAGAGGCACCCACATTGAGCTGGGTCTCTATTCAGGTCGCCTGATACATGTGTTTTGAACTAGGACCTGTGAAACAACTACTCCTACAAAATACTCCTTCGTTACAAAATAGATGACCCAACTTCAGATCAACTTTGTACTAAAGTTAGTGCAAAGTTGAGTCATCTATTTTGGAACAGAGGGAGTAGTAGACTCTTGGGTCTCCAGCATTCACACAAGTGACACACAACTCACTGATCTGCTACACAGAACTCACATTTTACACGTCATGCAACACTTTTCTCTGAAACAATCCAACACATACACTGTAATAAAACCAACACCAAGAGCGAAGCAACGGTATAGGTCTGTTGCTGGCAACCTTCTTCCATGCCGCTAACACATGAAAACAGCCAAAAGAGAAACAAGAGAAAATATCCTGGAGGCAGATGATTCATTTTCTGAAGGGAATTCCCATCAACTCGAGGCATATTTCCACCCTGAAAATGATACGACAACAGTGAGAACTCACGGAAAAACTATTAGGCCTGATGCTACTAAATTATGGACCAAAATAACACTTACAAGTTACAGCGTGGCTATCAGATCAGACTTGGTGTGAACCAGACTTCCAATGGACAGATGGTACCGTAAAGACCTCCACCTGACGGAAAAGCGGCCTCGAGCGTCCGCCTTTTCAGGTCATAGACCTTAACGCCGCTCCATTGGTTATGGCGATTCTCAAAAGGGCGGCGCTTTCTGAGGCGGGGAGTTGTGAAATATATACAATCTGGTTTTAGGTCAGGGAATTCTTTGGTTGATAAAATGCCTGGGCTATTCTGTCCGACAAATGCCGCATGTCCCCGTAGAGCCTTCCCTGAGCTCAGTGCTACCCTTGTCTGACTCTTCAGGTCCAACCTGTCTATTTCAATCCTGACGTTGTTTCCACGGAGCGTGTCAAGAAAGACACGCACCTGCAGGAGATGACCCCAAGGTGTTGAAAGCAAGTACCTAGTGATAACTGGGTCGTCGAACATGTCGTTGTCGTCCTCGGCAATGACCGTCTTCTTCCTCGGTTTGTCTGGTCCACCAAAGTCCCATGACTTCAATATCCCTTCCATTGTCACCGCATAGAACCTTCCGCGGTGGTAGATACAATCTGCAAAGCTATCCCCGCTTCTTTGGATCACTGAAACTTGTTGCCAATGGCTGTCTCCTATCCTCGCAAAAGAGAGCCTCTTGCCGTCCAGGTGGATGACCAGAGCGACGGCACGACAAGTGGACGGAGGACCGGACAGCACAACCTTGTCGTAGAAACACCTGCCAGGAGACTGCACACCATGAACATGGTCCGCCATGTAACACCGATAACGATAGCCCACGATCTTCCCTTCTTCTCCGTAGACCCCCTCGATGCACGACGCAAAACCGGTGATTGGTGGGAGCGGGATCAACGCCGCGGTGAAGGGGTCATATAGGACGAGATCTGAGAGCTCGTTTGCCATGATTAACCAGCCATGGGAGGCACCGCAGCAGGCCACGGCCTGGCCCCTGGGAAAGCTGACCTGAAAACTTCTCTCAGCATCCAGGAGGCTGCGGAGCTCAGAAGTAGCAGCAGGATCCCATAACCCACGACGCAGACGCCGCTGTTGATCCCCTGCCGGAAGAGGCTCCTCCACCAAGGACACGAGCCACGGCGTGCGGCGAAGTGGGGCACCGCCTGCGGCTGCAGATGCAGAACACCAAGACGGGCACACAGCGCGGAAGGCAAGGGCCTCCGGGAGCTCAAGGAGATGCACTATCCGGATCAGGAGGTCGATGGGGAGGTCTGACCAGCATGAACTTGCATAAGGTCCTGCCATCGTGAAAATTTTGCGTTATATTCTTTTAGGAAAAAAGAACAGGTAAGCATATGTATATAACGAAGCAAACAAGCCCGTGTACAATGCCCACTCGGGATACCGAAGGAACAAGTATACAATTCAAATTGGCAAGCCGATTTCTACTATCGTTCGGATTGACTGAGCCACTGAAAGAGCAAAACAAAACTTTTCAGCACAGCGCGAGTTAACAGACGGCCGCGGCAAAATCGGTTGATTGCCAGCAAAATCGCATCAACGTTTTTGGTAGAAAACAGAGTGCACATAACGAAACCAACAGATTCATCTTTATATGAGAATACTATATAACCGTACGATTGATTGCCAGCAAAATCGCATCTTTGCGACAAAAAAAAAACTGCCCCCTCAACAAAGCTCCACACACAGCTCATAAAAATTGGATCTTTCTAATCGTTGTGCGACAGATTACGGTATGCTTACCGATGGAGGTGGCCTTGGGAAATTCATCATCGAGAGAGATAGGAGGGGCAGCTGTGGAAGTATCTCCAATGGTCTTCTCTTCATCTGAAAGGAAAGAAAGGGATCGGGATTAGGGGATGCGTGAAATCCGGCCGGTGAGGAGGAGTGGCAGGGGATGCTGCCACTGTCGTGCCGGGCGGCGTAGGTCGAGGGCTGCCATGGCGGGGCATATGGGGTGGGGGTTGCTGGATTTGCGGCGGCCTGGGTGGGTGCGAGGAGCGGAGCCAGTTCCTTGGCTCGATTGGTGAGTGGGGATTGGGAGACGCGTAAGGCCACCTTTTGGGGAAAGAGGCAGGGTCAAAGACAAATATTTCTTTTACGAGTATTAATTATATACTGTGGCTAATCCTCGAGACTTGGGCGAGTCGCCCCCCCTCGATTGGTGAGTGGGGGATTGGGGAGACGCGTAAGGCCACCTTTTGGGGAAAGAGGCAGGGTCAGAGACAAATATTTCTTTTACGAGTATTAATTACATATTGTGGCTAATTATGAGACTTGGGCCGGGTCGCCTTCGGCATGGCCTGGTCGTGCTTCGGGCCATGTTGGCGGATTTAACTCGGCAATTCGACCCATGAGCGGCGAATGGAGTGGTATGGGTCATCATCTTCACCCATGGATAAGCCCGATGGGTAACCCAATTAGTAGTGGTATGGTATGAACATAAAGTCATGCCATGGGTCGCCTGATAAGTAGTACTACCTTCGTCCTGGTTTATCAATCCTCATTATATTCTGTGTCAAATTTTAACAATAAATTTAACTAATAAAATGTCCATGTATGTCATAAAAAATAATATCATTAAAAACTATGTTCAAATACGAATCAAACGATATAATTTTCATTGACATGCATTAATATTTTGTTAGTTAAATCTTTGGTCAAACTTTGGCACAGATTCCAAAGATGACCAATAAACCAGGACGAAGGTAGTACCCCCTCTGCAAAGAAATATAAGAGCATTTAGATCACTACGAAGGGAGTAAAAATGAAATATGTATTTTATTTTACATGACATGTCATTGTTCTGCAAATATGCAGACGAATAGTACTTGTAAGATGCAGACTAACCTGAAAATCCCCTTTGGCACATGGGAGCATATGCTCCTGCAATTGAAAAATATATTTTAAAATGTTAAAAAAATTCCAAACACAAATTTAACGCGTACATCTCATCATTGTATGTGCGCACGCCAAGTTTCGTGAAAATTCGACATGCCTTGTGTAAAAGGACAAAAAAATGTCAAAAGATGTTTATATTTTTTGATATAAATTTGGTCAAACTTTGTGTAGTTTGACTTTGACCAAATTTTATACGCGAAGTAAAAAGAAACGGAGGGAGTAGGAACGCTGCATCAGAATCGATCTTGACCATTCCTTAGTTTGGGGCGAATTCGCTGTCTCGCTTTTATGTATCGCCTGTCATGTCATGTCAAGAGCAACCTGCCAGGGTTCTTTCCACCACTGGCGACAGAGAAGCCTTCTCCATCTCTTCCTCGTACTGCAGTAGGAAGAGACAGATTTTTTAATGGGCTCCTTTCCATTCCCATGCACAATATCATCACGTAGATGCCAGCACCTCCAGAGCATCATGAAAATCCTGGCTCTTTTTCCCTCAGATTCCGGACACAATAGCAAATCAAGCCAATCAGGGCCACTTGACGAAATGTGTTTTCGGGGATCCCAATTTTCCCTAAGGGCTGCTCTCAAAGCTCTACTTTTGTGCACTATACTACAGCATGAAACTCATCTTCCTCATTGCAGTCGCATATGTTACAGATAGCATCCAACTCGAGTGTTCTTCTGAACTTATTCATCTTTGTTGCCAGGGTGTTAGCGGCGATTCTCCATCCAAAAATTCTGACCTTTGGAGGGACGTTTGCTTTCCATATGACATCCTAGATGCTCCGGTCCCGAGCCTCGCTTGAAGAACTTGTTGAGGTCTGGGATGCATGAGCTTGTAGTGACGCGCCAAGCTTATACGTGCTCCTCTGAAAAGACTCCACTCCTCTCTTGATGCCAGCGATGTGGTTCGCCACATCCGCTTGAGGGATTTCCAACTTGATTATTTCTTCCGTGTCAAAATCATGGAAGATTTGTTTAATAAGCTCTGTGTTCCACTCTTTCCTGTCCGTGCATTACACGATTCACCCATCGTAATCTCGAAGATTTGATGTGTACTTCCTTAGTCGCATAGGACATGCATTTTTCCGTATAGTCACAACACCTCTTTCCGCACCTATCCATGATTGGTTGGAAGTTTTCATCCGTCATCCTTCCTTCTGGAGTCGGTAGTCCCAAATACTTGCTTTCAAAGGTGGTGGTCACAACTCCCGGGCAACCCTTTATTTGACTTCTGGTATCTTCAGGACAGAATTTGCTGAATAGTAACGAGCACTTGCCCTCATTCACCAGTTGCCCCGTGCACCTTTGGAAAGTGGAGAGCACCCTTTTAACAGTCAATGCTTGGTCTAGTGTGGTGATGTCTACTACACAACCTTCTTCTTGTAGACGTTGTTGGGCCTCCAAGTGCAGAGGTTTGTAGGACAGTAGCAAATTTCCTTCAAGTGGATGACCTAAGGTTTATCAATCCATGGGAGGCATATGATGAAGATGGTATCTCTCAAGCAACAAAGAGGAATAGATATGGGCTTAATGGGTCCCCCTGTCGTAGCCCCCTCGATGGAATATATGGGGATAAGAGTTCACCATTGCATCTCACCGAGTATCTAACTGTTCTGACACATTGCATGACCCAGTTAATCCACCTTTGGTCAAACCCTGTTTTCTGAAGGACCCCTTCAAGGAATCCCCAATCAACCCTATCATATGCCTTTGCGAGATCCAACTTGTATGCACCGTGGGTATTGTTTTTGTTCCTGGAGTGTTGGATCTTATGGAAACACTCAAAGGCAATGGTAGCATTATCCGTGATCATACGGCCCGGGATAAAGGCACTTTGGGTTTCCAATATCATTATCGTCAAGGAAAGGACGCAACCTATTGACAAGGCATTTAGATATCACCATGTAAATGACATTGCAAAGGCTTATGGGGCGGTAACCCTAAAGCGACCGCAGATCCTTGCCCTTGGGAATGAGCACGATTACCGTATCATTCATGCCCTCCGGCACGTTACCATGTTCAAAGAAATCCTTAACACCCTTCACCACATCCTCCTTTAGTACCTCCCAATTCCTCTGGTAGAACTTTGCCGGGAAGCCGTCTGGTCCGGGAGCCTCAAGCGGGCCTATCTGAAACAGTGCATCACTTATCTCCTCAGCCGAAAATGGTTTTGTGAGTGTCCTATTCATATCATATGTAACTTTCTTTTCCACAAGTTCCAGCACTTCGGTTGGATTAACCTCTACTTCCCTTTCGTACAGATCCTGGTAAAACTGCCTCAGCATCTCTTGTATTGATTTTCTATCCTCTTTCCACACTGCCGCACTATCTAATAATTTAGTAATCTCATTTTTCCTTTTTCTCCATGCCACCTTACCTTGGAACCATTTTGTATTGCGATCTCCTTCTCTAAGGTAGGTGTGAAGGAAATATGCCCTAGAGGCAATAATAAAGTTGTTATTTATATTTCGTTATATCATGATAAATGTTTATTATTCATGCTAGAATTGTATTAACCGGAAACTTAGTACATGCGTGAATACATAGACAATACATAGTGTCCCTAGTATGCCTCTACTTGACTAGCTCGTTAATCAAAGATGGTTATGTTTCCTAACCATAGACATGTGTTGTCATTTGATGAACGGGATCACATCATTAGAGAATGATGTGATGGACAAGACCCATCCGTTAGCTTATCATTATGATCGTTACAGTTCTATTGCTACTGCTTTCTTCATGACTTATACATGTTCCTCTGACTATGAGATTATGCAACTCCCGAATACCGGAGGAACACCTTGTGTGCTATCAAACGTCACAACGTAACTAGGTGATTATAAAGATGCTCTACAGGTGTCTCTGAAGGTGTTTGTTGGGTTGGCATAGATCAAGATTAGGATTTGTCACTCCGTGTATCGGAGAGGTATCTCTGGGCCCTCTCGGTAATGCTCATCACTATAAGCCTTGCAAGCAATGTGACTAATGAGTTAGTTACAGGATGAAGCATTACGGAACAAGTAAAGAGACTTGCTTGCATTTAGATTGAACTAGGTATGATGATCTGACGATTGAATCTCGGAAAGTAACATACCGATGACAAAGGGAGCAACGTATGTTGTTGTGCGGTTTGACCAATAAAGATCTTCGTAGAATATGTGGGAGCCAATATGAGCATCCAGGTTCCGCTATTGGTTATTGATCGGAGATGTGTCTCGATCATTTCTACATAGTTCTCGAACCCGTAGGGTCCGCACGCTTAACGTTCGATGACGATTTGTACTATGAGTTATGTGTTTTTGATGAACGAAGTTTGTTCGGAGTCCCGGATGAGATCATGTACATGATGAGGAGTCTCAAAATGGTCGAGACATAAAGAGTGATATATTGTGCGATGTTATTCGGACACCAAGAGTTCGAGATGTACCGAGTAAAACGGAGTGCCGGAGGGGTTACTGAACCCCCAGGAAGCAATGGGCCATCATGGGCCATAGGGGAGAGAGGACAGCCCACAAGGGGGAGGCCCCCCATGGGGAGTCCGAATAGGACTAGGGGAGGGGGCGCAGCCCTGCTTTCCCTCTCCCTCTCCTTCTACCTTCCTTCTTCCCCCCTTCCACCAAAGGGAATCCTACTAGGACTTGGAGTCCTAGTAGGAGTCCTCTCTCTTGGCGCGCCTTACAGGGCCGGCTGGCCTCCCCCTCTCCTCCTTTATATACGGGGGCAAGGGGGGGCACCCCAAAGCACATCAATTGTTCTGTTTGCCGTATGCGGTGCCCCCCTCCACAGTTTACTCCTCCGGTCATAGCGTCGTAGTGCTTAGGCGAAGCCCTGCGCGGATCACATCACCAACACCGTCACCACGCCGTCGTGCTGACGGAACTCTCCCTCGACCCTCTACTGGATCAAGAGTTCGAGGGACGTCATCGAGCTGAACGTGTGCTGAACACGGAGGTGTCGTACGTTCGGTACTTGGATCGGTTGGATCGTGAAGACGTTCGACTACATCAACCACGTTAACTAACACTTCTGCTTTCGGTCTACGAGGGTATGTGGACACACTCTCCCATCTCGTTGCTATGCATCTCCTAGATAGATCTTGCGTGATCGTGGGAATTTTTTTGACATTGCATACTACATTGTCCAACAAGGTGGCTCTTGAGCGTTGGAGCCACATGATTTCCTCCCTTAACAACATTTCATCAAGCTCCGCCGAGAACCTTTTGATATTTTCCTGTTGTGCCGCAGAAAACGGCTCATTCCAGAGTGCGGTCAGTTTCCTCCTAGCCTCTGAAACATTCTTCGGGACCGATCCAAAGTCCCTAGTAGCCCAGTCTCTCAAAATCTGATGCATCTCTTGTATCTTCGCCCCTACCTCCTGCAAATTCCCAGCCCTTACCCGATTTCGTCCATTCTTCCATGATTGCTTTCTGAAGAGACGACACGTGTTCCCACATTTGCTCATATCGAAAAGGTCGTTGGGCTTCCCTGTTCACCGGCCGCCATTCTTTGCGTTTCCCCAATTGTAGCAGGATAGGCAGATGGTCTGACCTGGACGTACAAATGCGCTCGACAGAAGCAGCTCTGAAGATGTTTGACCATTCAGGCGACACTACCCCTCGATCTAGCCTGGCTCTTACATTCTTCCTTCCCTCCTGTTTGTTATTGTAGGTCCATGCCGAGCCCTTGAAACCAAGGTCAAACAGGTTACACTCTGACAGGACCTCTCTGAAATTTTCCATATGTTTCTCTGATCGTTTAGTTGCAGAAAAGTGTTTGGATTGTCGAGCAGCTTCATTGAAATCCCCCATCATCAGCCAAGGGGCGCTGCTATTGCCTTTGATCCTCCTAAGTAGATTCCACATATGGTATCTTTAATGACCTTTTGGTTCTCCGTAAATGAAGGTGGCACGCCATTTTATTTTACATGACATAACATTGTTTTGCAAAAATGCAGACGAATAGTACTTGTGAAGATGCAGACTAACCTGAAATCCCCTTTGGCACATGGGAGCATATGCTCCTGCAATTGAAAAATATATTTCAAAATGTCAAAAAATTCCAAACACAAATTTATGCGTACATCTCATTATTGTATGTGCGCACGCTAAGTTTCGTGAAAATCCGTTTATATGCCTTGTATAAAAAGATAAAAAATGTCTCATGAAAAGCCTAATTTGACACTAAATTTTGTCTTTTTACATGTTACACAAAAATTGTCGATTTTCTGCGAAACGAGTTTGTGTGCATGTAGAATGTTGAGATGTGCGTGGGAATCATTTTGTCAGAATTTTGTGACATTTCAAAATACGTTTAAAACACATTTTCAAAACTAGGAGCATATGATCCCATTTGCCAAAACGTCTCTCTTATATACATTCACAGAATGCTGCCAAGGATATGTTGATTTCGCGCTGGAGAAATGGAGAGATAAGCCCATAAAAGAATTAAAGTTTGCTGCCTTGGTAATAACGGTGCAACATGTTGGCCTGTTGGGCTTCTAAAGACTAAAAAGCCCATCAGCTTGTTTCCTGCCTTGTAAGTCATACCTGGCCAAACGGGCCGGCCCGGCCCGGCACGGCCCGGCCCATCCTAATCGTGTCTGGCCCGGCACAACCTGCCAGGGCACGATTACTATACGGGCCGTGTTGCCGTCGCCCGCTGCTGCGCCTCAGGCCTGTGCACGACCCAGTTAGTAAACGGGCCGACACTTGGGCCCGTTTAGCACGGTGGGCCGCATATTTTGAGTCTGTTATTTGACGCACTGAGCGTTTTTTAGCCTATTTTTACATGTTGGGCCAGATATAGCTGTAGAAAACATTAAAAAAACAGTAATCGGGCTATGCCGCGTCGCCCGCGTTCGCCTCCAGTGCCTGTGCACGGCCCAGGCGTGCTGCGTGCCTGGCCCGCCCGCTTAGCTCGTGGTCGCGTTCGCCCAAGGCGGGCGTGCCGGCGTGCTCACGGGCCGGCCCGAAAAAACCGGCCCATTTGGCCAGCTATATTATAAGTACACGGTCACATTCACCTAAAAAAAGTACACGGTCACATTGACCTAAAGAATGTACACGGTCACATGATAAAAAAACATGATCTAAAAAGGAACAATGTACACTGTCACATGGACAACAAACTGCACACTCGCAGCTTATATAATACCACGAATGCAAAAAAAAAGCTTATATAATACCACCTCGCCTACAAATGCGCGTGGGAGGTCACATGGCGCGTGGCATTCATAAATCACATGGGCCGGGCTTGGGCCTGTTTCTAGACACGTGTCATCGCTCGTTGTTCGCCCATCGCGCGGCTGTGTTTTGAGCCCACCAGTAGGGCCTGGACGGGCTTGGGCTTGGCGTATTGGCATTTTAAGGAAGAGGCCCGGCCCACGGCCCTAAGCCCTAAGGGCTTTTTAGGACTTTTTACCAGATGGGTCGGGCTTGGGCTTGAAAAGTAGGCCCAGTGATAGGGTCCGGGCCTCAGTTTTCTGCCGTGAGCTTTTTCAGGCCCGGCCCATGGCCAGATATAATCACACCACTGAATTCACGAGGGGAGGAGGGATTACAGGTAGGGCCATATTCGTCCGTAGAGGGTAGCCTGTATGGTGCTGCCCGTAAGTTTTGAATTTTCGCAGGACCCTATACCTGGCCAAACCTCGGGCCGGGCCGGGCTTCGGGCCGGGCCTAGCCAAGCCCGACACAAAAATCCCAGGCCCGGGCCCGGCCGCCCGCCATCGTGTCAGAGGCTCGAGCCTGCCCGAGCACATAAAAGCCCGTCGGGCTTCGGGCCAGCCCGGCCCGACCTTCAGAAAAATGCAAAAACGACGGGCCCGGGCTCAAAATCTAGGCCCGAGCCCGGCCCGGCGGCAGCGTCGGGCCGGGCCGGGTCGGGCTTTTTCGGGCCGGGTCGGGCCGGGCCGGGCTTCCCATGGCCAGGACTACACGACCCCCTCCCCCTCTCTCTTGTTTCCTCGTCTCCAGCCCCACGCCCAAATCCACATCGCCGCGCCCTCTTTCTCAGCCAAATCCACATCGCCGCCGTGATCATTGCCGGAACGAGACAGGAGGGTGGAGGTGAGGGAGAGGGAGGCTGGATGAGGGACGCGGTCCGTGGCGGCGGTGGCTGGAGCGCGGAGGTCTGACGAGGGCGGCGTGACCGCGGTGGCCGCAGGGCAAGGGAGAGAGGGGAGGCTGGACGAGGGCGGCGTGGCCGCGGTGGCTGGTTGGGTGGCTCCCCCGCTCTCGTGCAACCACATGTCCGACGCCATGAGAGGGTCCAGGCTGCTCCGCGAGGTTCTTCTCTAGTGACGATGCGACAGAGTTTGGCAGTCAACAAGGTCCTCTCACGCCCCTCTTCTACCCCCCTTGGTTAGATTCCATTCGATTTGAATGTTGCGTTGTTGTTAGTCACGCGGGTCCGATTTGTATTCTCACACAGGTCATCATCTTTGTCAAGGCCTGGAGCTAGCTGCGACCAAGCACGGATCGTCCTCCACCACGCTTGCGCGACTGATGGGCAAGCACGGCGGCCATGACCAAGGTGCTCTGGCCCCTCTTCTACTCCCCATGCCTCTCCCTCTCCCCCTTTTTGATTCGGCAGATTTGGTTGCTCGGTTCATGAAGCTCCTTCTCTGCTGCAGGAGAACTTGAGATGTAACATTGAAGTGGTGGTCATAGATCAGAAAGGCAAGTTCTTCAAAGGAAGGTACCATCCCAATGCCTTCATTCCCATTGGGCTGCATGTCTACTGCTTTGGCGGTTTGGTGTTACTTTAGTCAGTGTAAATGGTTGGTTGCAGGATAGGAAGTAGATAAAGACATAAATTTGTTATTTGTTGAGTCATGCCATTAGATCTTTTTAGCTTGCTTCAAAAAATTCATAGTTGTGGTGGGCCACAGACTGAATGGGTGGCTAAATGAATAAGCTTGGTCTACACTAGCAGTAGTAGCATACCATGTCCGGCTCATATTGCGGTTGTAGGAATATTAGTATGCAGTTGTTCATGTTGTTGAAATAAGTTCTCTCTCTGTTTGTTTCGATTTGGTAGGCTTGGTTCGCCGACTCGGTTTCCTCATGCGCAAGGATGTGACGTTGGAGATGCTCAAGTTCAATGATGCACCTGCGTGAAGTGAGGCCCAAATGTAACCCTCTCGTTCCTCTTGCCAATTCCCTTGTTCACACGGTAATCAAGCAAGAATTGCTTACTCTGTTCTCTGGTTTTTCATGTGGGAGCAGAATGTGACCGTGGGCGTGATGGAGGGATCTGATCTGATCAAGATCTCTGAGCAGCTCTGCAAATCAGGTATCCAGCCTGCTTGGATTCGACAGTATAGTCTGATAAGAACAATTAGTTAGTTATAATAAGAAAGGGAAAGAGCCATTAGAAAAACATGAAACTGAGTCAGACTTTATTTGTTTAGGTACATGACGTTCAGCCTAAAATGGTGTTGGTGCTTCGTGAAAAGTTTCGCCAACACCATTTTGACAAATAGAAAAGTTGAGCACAGTAGCCGTTGGACTGAAAATAATATAGCGATCCATAATAAAACAAAGAACATATTGGATATCACACTGTCTTATGATTGAATAGCAGACAAATATGTTGACAAAATTTTAAAAGCTTGGTTTGATAACCAAGCAGGGAAATAGTTCCAAAAAACAGACCAGATTAAATAAGAGTGCATTTTTTATACTATTTCATGAAGCAAAGAGTATTTTTAATAAGCTGTAAGGTACTGATTGTTTTCCTATGCAGCTAAGTATGAAGATGGGGCCTCAAAATTTTAGTACTACTTTCTTCTGCTTTGAATTATCATTTTGATTTTCAACAAATTATTGCTTTCCGGTAACTTTATATTTCTTATTGTATTTAGTTCATGTCGATTTGGGTAATCATGCATCATACAATTCAAATATTTAATTGCAGTCACTCTCCTCATCGACGCTCGCGAAAAAATGGCCTCTTCTTCCAGTGCCCGAAGAAGCCACATAGCCATATGCCTCGTCCTGATTCTCCTGGTCGTTAGCATGTGAGAAGCCTCCGTCGTAACGCCTGCCGGCCAGCGATGTGAAGGACCAGATGGTTGTCAGTAAGTACGCGCTACTTCTGCTCAGAATTATTGATCTTTTGCATTACAATGTTACCTCTTCAGTACATTTGTGTTGGTTCTGTCTGTTACTATCCATTCTCAATACTCTATATGTATTTACTTTTGGAAATTTAGTTTACCTTTTCTGACGCAGGATTTAGTGGGAGTTAAATCTGCAACAATTAGTTATAGTGAAATTACAAACGATTATGTGGCTTCAAAGGATCCTGGCACGAAAGGTTTCTTAATTAGTTACCCGTAGCATGCAATAGTAATTTCAGCTCAGTCTACATGTCCGCTTTTGGGATCATATTGTCAAGTTGATTGCTCCTGAATCCTGATCAACTTCTTAATGCTATTTGTCATCCTTAGGTGAAAGCGGTAAAGTTGATGCTAGAAAGTTTTGCTGATATTGATGATGTGGAGGTACCTTTATTCATCCATCTTTGAACATGTTTGAGCATGAAAAAAGGACCAGGTAGGTTATTCATTATTTCTAATTCTCCATTAATTTTGTAGGTTCACGGATATCTTCACAATGAGGAAAATACACGGTAGAAAAGGATAATTTGAGAGGAAATGAACAAAGAATACCTAGGGGCAGGTATTGTAACTCTAGCAAGATGAGGTGATTCTTATTCTCACAAGAGGGTGTAAGTGTTACTGTCTGCTGCTTTATTTGACATGAAAAATCCGCTGAAGTCAGCATCGCGTGCCTGAAAATCTACAAGCAATCAAGTACTCTGACTGAAAGTGTATAAGTAGTCAAGTAGTCTGACGAGAGGGCATTTTGAAAGATGTTTGCTTGTTGTAGCTATACGCTATGATGCGATTAAGCTGTTTCATAATATAACCGTTGAGCAGCGGTTCGAAATAATAAAAATATGTTCAGCAGGCTGGCATTGCTTACATGCAGATTTGCTATACAAATGGCAAACAACAACGAAAAAAGGGCAGTGTACCAACCTGGTGCCGCCCAGCCACCACTCAGGCGGCGCGCCAATGGCGCGCCCCAACCTCTAGTGGAACACAATAAGCTGCGGGAGATGGGCGCCTCCTCGCGCTGTCCACGTCGGCAGGACATGTACTGTTTATTCTGGCTAATGGGAGCTCCAGTTCGTGTCCACGTCAGTGCTCGTTTTGGCCAATGGGAGCGCCGGTTGTGTCTTGTGTGGACGCCAACGCTGGTCCGCGGTGCCCACTTGGCCACAGCGACTTCAAAGTGCGAAGCGATGGGCGATTGGAATTTGGAATGGCAAGAGCGACGGGGCAGACCAGCTCGTGATCGACACGTTTTGTTTGTTCATCGGTCACTGCAAGTGGTCCTAGGTTTGTTCAACGGCCTGCTGTCAGTGGCGTGGGTTATTCTGTGTGGTGTGGTCGTTGCATGGACGTCTGTTGGCTCCTACGCAATGTCAGGTGTGGGCTGGAGTGCTTATTCAGTTGATCAGTTCACATGCCGCTCGTGGTTTTTCGTCTGTATTGTGGCCTTGGTTTCCGGTGGGTCTGAACCGCCAGTGTCTGCCGTAGATTTTGGATCGGGTGGCCGCCTCCTCGTTCGTCTCTGTCGCCTACCCTTCTCCTTTCCTCTCCCAAAAAATTCGCAGCAAGGCAACCTCTCCTTTCTCTTCTTTCCATGATCTGGTCTTTCCCATTCTTCGCCATCAGCAGGAGGCAGGGAAGGGAAGGTGGGGCGGAGGAGGAGGAGGGGAAGCGGCAGCAAGCACGCCATCGGTCGTGCACAACGAGGGAGAATTGGGTAGGGGGAGAAGGCAGTGGCGGCGGTTTCAAGATCTGAGGTGAGCCCCCTCCCGTGCGCCGGCGTCGGTGAGGGCCGGGAGCACCACCAAGTCGTTGCGCAGTCCGCCTCCGGCTTCTTTGATCAGTAAGACCTTCCTCCTCTTCCTTCTCCCTCTTCCTGGCAGGACGGTTAATCTTGATTTGGGTGGTGTGATGACCATCGTAGACTGGCAGTAGTTATTGCTCCTGAAATTCCTCCATCTCTATACGTTTGGCAGAGTTTGGTTAACTACTCTTGTTTGTAGTAGTAAAATTGCATCAGAACTCCCTCAAAAGCAGTGCATTTTGATGTGTTTGAGATCGTTCCTCCCTTGAAAACACCTTTTATTTTTATTTTTTTGTAGTGAAGCAATTCTTTATCCAATTTTGCATGTGTGTTTCCTCTATTCGCAGGTGGTTGTCGGTTGAGCAACGGTTTTGTGGCCTGTCATCGATCGATCGTGTTGTTCATCTTCCTGTGGCGGGCCTTCTGCTCCGTTCGTCGTCAAGATGCGTTTCTACTATATTCGTCCGCGTGGTTTGGCGTTTTTACACTGTCCTTAGATTCATATGTATGTTGGTCGATTCATGCTCAGTGGGTGTTTGATGCTATGCAATCCATATGGTTGTTAGAAATTTAGGGTTTGCGGTCTACCCCCTATTCCTCTGCGCTTATCCGTGGTGCCGCTCACAATTCGCATATCTGAGGCTAGGGGGTAGGGACCTTCTTATACTATCTTTCCAAAGAGTCCACCTCTTATACACATATAAGATTCCTAGTCTTTTCTACTAGTTTCCGGGATAGAGTCCAGATCAAATTACCAACCACGATCATATTTGTCTGTTAACGGATTCTACCCGTTATGTCCCCGGAGCACGCACTTGTGAGCAATGCGCCATAATAGAGTGTAAATTCCTCTAATTATGTAGTTCAACATTAGGGATGTAATCTAACTATACGATCTAGCTCCTTCCAATCATCAGTGAACCCGGGTAGTCTTTTCAATATAAATAGTATATTGTATTCCACTGATAATCCAGTTTCCTTGAGCAAATAACTTAAGTACGTTCCAACAAGTGATAATTCCTTGATAATCATGTAAAGTAATTCCATTCATAATTACATGTATATAAATTCCATAATGAGGTATTCCGAATATTAGTAATTCCTAGTAATTTGGATATAATTGCAGGACGCATAATTCCAACATCTCTCACTTGTCCAAAATGATCATTCAAATATTCAGAAACCCATAGTCTTAACATGCTTACTAAATACCTCATGACTAATAGGCTTAGTCAAGGGGTCAGCAACCAGATTAACACTACATTGAAAATCCAAAGGAATATGTAGTGATACCTTCCCTCAGTATGTTTCCTTGTTGTGACACTTAAGATCACTAGAGACCTTTAATTTCCGCCTAATTATTCCAGCATAGCCGTCCCCTCGGCGCCGAGTATTCTTTCCTCGAGTGTAATTCCACCTTTAGGCACCTTGCGTATTTTGCTTCCTCAAGTAAAATTCCACATCAATTGTTTTCCATCACATATATCAATAATATGATTAATTCCACATTGAGTCAAATAGATGATAACCATGTTGAATAAAAGTTTCAAAACCACATAAATATTAAATCCAATCTGTAAATGAAGCTCCGTAAGTAACCATGTTTTGACACAAATTCCTGACTTCGATGAGTGAACCTGCGCCATATTAGTATTTCATAAATAAAAATGCGTACCTGGACTTATTTCTCATCTCGTAGATACAGTAATAACTTCCTCAATGCGTTTAACTTCAATATAAATTACAGAAGAAGCAACAGGTTGTGATGCACTTTCCACAATCTTATATGATGTGTGAGATTCCCTTAGCCGCTCATCTTTCCTTCCATTGCTTGAATGCAACATAAACTCCGGTAGCTAAGGTATGATAATATAATGAAGATACATCCGAATTCTAGTACCATTTATTATTCCATTTTTTCTCAGGGGCTCAAATCTAGTTCCTCACTGAGTATGATTCCCTTTAATTATCAAAGGTATTTTAACATATTTGCAATTTTCCATAGAGAAACACTTCAAAATATTTTCTATGTATTTCCACTCCCGAAACATTGGAAGCTCCACAAATTCCTTTCATATGAAAGTTAGAAAATGACCAAGCTTACACTTCCATCAATGTGACTTAGCAATGCACGAACAACCAAAGAATGTTAATGTATACAATAATAATGTAAACTATTTTACACTTACATTTGTAGATGACCGCCTTGCTTCATTTAGAAAATCATATGAACTGTTATTCCATTGATGCGAAGCTTGTTATAAGACCATACATTAACTTATTCAATTAGCAAACCATATCTTTAGTTCCTCTTCCCTATATTCCAGGAGAGAGAATTTCCACAAAGTATATTTCTCTTTGTGCAAAGAACTTAATAGCAAGCGTGGCATTATAATATTCCAATGAGACAAATTTCCTCACAAATAAATAAAAAAACACTTACAAACAATGGGGCTTGTGGTTGTTTGGTATGATAATAGGTTCCCAAACTATATAATTCCTCGTTGAGTTTATTCCTTCCCGCATTTCTTCCACCCATAGTTGACAATGATGAAAAGTTTTAAGCCTTCTTAGGAGTCTTCCTCTACTATTTGGAGTGTCTTCCCCCAAAAATCACATAACAATTATCCAGAGATTACATTCCGAGTTAATTCCTCCCACTTATCCTGAGCATGTCATGTTGGGAGTGTCACTTGTAGTTTCCTTGGGGTTAAGATTATATTCCAGTGTGATTGTCAGTAATTCCACCTTTGATCATAAAAATGATTGTGTTCCTACTTTCCACCAGTATTCATTTTCCAGATAACTAAGGAAACACCCTTTGATCCACTAGAAGAACCATGAAAAATTCCTGGTGTGCGCTTTGTAATAACTGAGAATTTCATGCCAAAATAGAAGATTTCCTTCCAGGCAAGTGACTGTGCTAGATGGAGAATGATATCAACACATGCCAGGACGCAATGCTTCTTTCCAAAGAAACAAGGGAGTATACAAGATAGTCAATTCCTCCATTCAATTGTGGAGTGTACAGTATAACAATGGTGAAGAATTCCATGCTCTTTACATACAAATGATATATTCCTGAAGTGTACTTCCCCCACCAATCGGTTGTTAAAACTATGATATTATTTAATCAACTGATTTTCGACTTCAATATAACATGTGACCAGCACAATAAAACCTTCCGACTTGTATAATAAAACATAAGCATAACCATGTAAAAGTGTAATCATGGAAGAGTGAGATGAAATAAATAATCTGACCTCTAGTGGGGATGTCCAAAGAAATAACGTAAGTATATCAAAAGAAACGATGTGAAGCCCTTTCATCTCCTTCCACCTTAATAAACAAGGTGTATTAAAAAATCATATATGCTTCACATGTACCATAGTCCTCCCACTAAAGTTTAAAATTCCAGAATCAATACGCCTCTTGATCCAGTTCCAAGATATGTGACCAAGTCCTTGATGATGTAGATAATAGGATTCCAAGCATGTGTTCCCATTGTCGATATTCCTCCATATGAAGTAATCTTTGCCCAATATAAAAAATTGGTCTATCAACTTCCAATGGACATCAAGAAAGATGGACCATTGTGTGAAAATCATAATGCACTAATTTAACCATTGAGCAATATTTCCACTCTTCCTTTTCCAAATAGTATGTCATAATCATTAGGTTCCAAGATGGAGCAGTAAATTAAATCTCTTCTCACTGAAGTTGAATAGCATGTCGAGTACATTAGTTTTCCCTTCGGTATTGTTGCATGCCAATAAGATTGCTATTGTACTCCAATATATATGATGTATATAAACAAAAACCATAGTCCATCTATTTTTTTTAAATAGCCACAAATAAAAATATAGTGCAAACATTAACATCAGACATATCGATAAATGAAGAGAAAATTTGCTGGAGTGACTCCCAGCTTCCTCTTTGAATAAGTGATGCTCAATAAAACACTTCTCTGAAATCCCTTTTCAGGTTATGCATAATTATCCGCAAGATATCAATTTTCTCCAACAATAATTTTCCACTGATTAGACTGCAAATAAATGATTCCACTAAAAATGATCCCTTTCAGCTTGTCGCAATGCACCAATGAAATTATTAAATGTCGACGATAATATGAAAAACTCCACGGGGCGTGAACAATGCTCGTCATCCGTATGTCATCCAAAAGTCTGTAGTATTGCGTGGGTTCTATGGTATTCCAGCAAGATCCTTTTGCTGTGCACTCCTTCCGGTGTACGGCATCTGTTCCCGACCACTGCAACGTGTGTTCTCACTATCTTGAGAGTATGTCATCGAATGTTCCTGTTACAACCAGTTCTAGCTAGTTTTCCAATAATAAAGAAAACCCAACTATTTCTAGTTTCCTCGATTGCTTTTCAGTTTCCGCCAGCTAGCTATCTTCTTGTCGCAATCCAAGTATTATACTTCCACTCTTCCTTGGCGTGCCTTCTTCAGAGGGTTTCTAATTCCTTTATTAAAAATAGAATGATTTCCTCCTTAATTGCAGCAATCAACTACTGCAACAGAGTTTGTTGTAGCCACTGTAGGAACAACTCACCCTTGAAATCCCTGTATGGCTGCATCAGACTCGTCGAGTAGGCAGCACCCTTCCGTCGGATCTAGACCCCCCGCGTAACAGCGGACTCAATGACTCGGGGGAGCTGATGACTTCCCAAGGCAGCAGACCTCCCGGTTTTGAGAGACGGCGACGGGCGCGATACGGAGCGGAGTTGGACGCGGTGAGCCGACAGGATTCGTACATGTTAAGAGACCGCGACAGGCGTGAAGTTGGATCCGGTGAGCCGACAAGATTTGTACTTCCGGCGGATCAAACTCGTGGTCACGGACCAGATACAACTTCGTTCGTGCGTGAAGCAGAGAGGCATGGAGAGCTCCCTTCACGTGAAGAATCCATCATGGCTCCTTCCTTGAGCCACGTGTGAGATTGATCCACTTGCAAGAAGCAAGATTAGACTATGCATGTGGACATGCTTTGTCGCTTGATTTTCCTCCTCGATTGACGCATAGGCAGATGGTTGCGGCGAAAACCGGCGGCAGAGTAGGCAGCGTATTTGGGTTCAAGCATCGGTGGCCAAACCTGGCTCTGATACCAATGTTAGAAATTTAGGGTTTGCGGTCTACCCCCTATTCCTTCGCGCTCATCCGTAGTGCCGCTCACAATTCGCATATCTGAGGCTAGGGGGTAGGGACCTTCTTATACTATCTTTCCAAAGAGTCCACCTTTTATACACATATAAGATTCCTGGTCTTTTCTAGTAGTTTCCGGGATAGAGTCCAGATCAAATTACCAACCACGATCATATTTGTCTGTTAACGGATTCTACCCGTTATGTCCCCGGAGCACGCACTTGTGAGCAATGCGCCATAATAGAGTGTAAATTCTTCTAATTATGTAGATCAACATTAGGCTGTAATCTAAATATACGATCTAGCTCCTTCCAATCATCAGTGTACCCGGGTAGTCTTTCCAATATAAATAGTATATTGTATTCCACTGATAATCGATCAGCTTCCTTAAGCAAAAAACTTAAGTACGTTCCAACAAGTGATAATTCCATGATAATCATGTAAAGTAATTCCATGCATAAGTACATGTATATAAATTCCATAATAAGGTATTCCGAATATTAGTAATTTCTAGTAATTTGAATATAATTGCAGGGCACATAATTCCAACAATGGTGGCCTGAGATTTTCGTTTCTTTTGTCAGAAATTGCACGAGTGAGCTCATTCTCGACTTTGATTCAGCGTTCGATTGTGTTGAGTGGATCATCTCTGCAGTTCGGTACTATTTGGGATCTCTTTGATCTAGGTTCGATTACTTTTGCTTGGTCTCGCTTTGTTAGAGCATCTCCACGCCCCCAACAAACCCCCAGCGACTTTTTCGGCGCGGTAAAAAACGGCTCAATCAAGGCCTCAGATTTGACGAAAAGCGCCCGGTTCGCCCTTTTTTCCGCCCGGCGTCAGAAGTCGAACCCGGCGCCATTGGGCGCTTTGGGGGCTCAAGAAGGGAAAAGCGTGGCTGGCCCACGCCGTCAGGTGAAAAGTCAAGATTTTCTTCCCCGACCGCCTCCCACCCCCCGCGCTCTCGGCCGCACCTAGGTATATCCCGGCGCCGCCCCGCCGCCCTTCGCCGGTAGATAGCCGTTCCCCCGCTGGAAAAATAGCATAGGTTCGCCGCGACAGCCCCTCCGACACCAGCTGCGTGTTTCCGGCCGCCGTTTCCGGCTGCGGAGGGGCAGTTTAGCGGCGGGTGCGCGCCCACCGCGCGCAAGGTGTTCGGCGATTTGCCTACCTCGACGATGGACTCGGATGGCGAGGAAGTGCTCGCCGCGCTGCTGGAGGAGGAAGCCGAGGCCGACGTCCAGGAAGAAGAGCATCTCATGGTGCTCGCAGTCCTCGCCAAATTGTTGGCGAGCAATGAAAAGCCGCGCGAGGTGGCTCAGCGTCGGGCGGGTGAAAGCAAAGAACCGCATTGTCTCAAGGCTACTGCATGCTCTACTCTGACTACTTCGCCGATGCTCCACTTCACGGCGATGTAACATTTCGGCGCCGTTATCGGATGAGCCGAAGCTTTTCCTCCGGATTGTGAATTCCATCCGGGAGTTCGACAGCTACTTCAAGTGCAAGATGGATTGCACCGGTTCACTTGGATTCACCTCCATCCAGAAATGCACGACAGCAATGAGGATGCTTGCATACGGAGCTCTCGGTGACTCACTCGACGACTATGGGCGATGGGCCGAGTCGACCAGCCTAGAGTGTTTCTACAAGTTCTGTCGGGCAGTGGTGGCAGTGTTTGGACCGCAATACTTGAGAACACCCAATGCGGAAGACACTGCTCGGATCCTAGCACATAATGCATCAAGAGGATTTCCTGGGATGCTTGGAAGCATCGACTGCATGCATTGGAAATGGAAGAATTGCCCATTTGCTTGGCAGGGGATGTACAAAGGTGCCAAAGGCGGTTGCAGTGTGGTACTTGAGGCGGTGGCCACACAGGACCTCCGGATTTGGCACTCCTTCTTTGGTATGCCAGGAACTCACAATGACATCAATGTGCTGCAGTGCTCTCCTGTCTTTGCCAAGCTTGTTGAAGGGGTACTATCTAGCTGATGGCATCTATCCGAGATGGTCGACATTTGTCAAGACCATCAAAAACCCTGTGCCTGGAGGCAAGAACGCCTGGTTTGCGAAGATTCAGGAGGCTTGCAGGAAGGATGTCGAGCGGGCATTTGGTGTGCTCCAATCTCGATTTGCTGTTGTCCGGTACCCCGCTCAGACCTGGTCGAAAGATCAAATGTGGGAGATCATGACCTGCTGTGTCATCTTGCACAACATGATCATTGAGAGCGAGCAGGAAGAGCCAATGGTTGACATTGAACCATACCACCGGCAGGTTCCTCTTGCCCAAGTTGATCACCAGCTACCGGCAACCTGGACTGCCTACCTCAAGATATCGTCAGGAGATCCGAGACCCACAGGTGCATCATCAACTGCAGCAAGATCTGATAGAGCACCTATGGAGGCTGAAGGGCGACACCGGGCGCGACGTGTGATGAAATATGAGTTTTTATTTGTTGAACTATATAATTTGTATTGAACTATTTGTTGTTGTACTATTTTGTTGAAGTATTTGAAATTTCTGTGATGAAATATGTGATAAAAAAATATTTATGTTGATAATTAAACGCCGAGACACGCCGAATATGGGCTTATTTCTCGCCCATATGGGCCTTTTTCGCCGAATTGGGGCTTCAAAAGTGGGCCAAAATCGGCGACTGGGGTGAGCTGGGGGCGACGGCTGGGCGCAAAATCGCCCCCAGCACCGAAAGAATCACCGGCTCGCCCCCAGGGCCAATTTTTATGCGCTCTGGGGGCCGAACGGCTGGAGATGCTCTTATTCTCGCTATTCTCTTGTGATGCGGTTGTATATCGCCGAGTCTTTCTCCATCACCGCATCGTCTATCTCGGCATTTTCTTACTTTTCTATCCTTTACTAAATAGCCCATATTTCATACTCCGATTCCACTTTTCCACACATACCCTCTATGCACTACTTTACTTTCAGAAGAGCGTATGGTAGCAGCCGCTGTGGTAGGCCAAAGCACTTGTGGTCTGAGCATCAAATATGCTGCTGGTTAATTTCACCATCGCTCTTACGATGAAATGGCTCTGGCAGGAGTGGGTGGATCAAATCAATTCGAGAGATTGCTTTTGGGTTGTATAGATGCGGACTAGTGTAATTTGGCCTCGCCTATCCTTGTTACCAATTCCTGTCTGCTTTTTTCAGAAAAAGGATAGTGTAGAAGAAAAGCGATCCGTAAAAAATTGGTGACAACAATTTTTTTGAACTAAAAGACTAGTAGTATAGACAAAATTCCTATCAAATACAGTATTATCCTACAAAATTTCCATCTAATAAGGCCGCATCTCAACTAGTGCGAGGCTAGATTGCATGCAAACGTAAACCCGTGGCTGTGTTTAGAAGAATGCCAGAGACGCAGGTGCATGAGAGGCACGCGAGCTGGTATACTCCAAAGGACTTACTATTTAGTTACATCAGGTGCATGCGAGGCACGCGAGCGGCTAGACTCCAAAGGACCGGACAAGTTAGTTACATCATATGTACAGGTGTTATCGAACAGAGACAGAAATACAGGACTCTTCTCTGAGCTTTTCCACTTCAATAGCCACACAGATTGTTGCCGCAGCCGCTTCTCCCAGCCTTTCTAGTTCTACAGCCGTCTGTTCACAACTTTTGCATTGCAGTCCATCAACCTTGTTGCTCAATATACATCTGCATATAAAGATGTCAGCATTTTTTTTTCATATCCTCGTTGGTACTATTATTGTGAGCGCAGAAATAAACCGTTAGCCGAAGGCCGGTCAGCAGGTACCAAAGCAGTCATTCTACCATAGAATTCGCGGTCGCCCTCATGGTCACCCTTCCAGCCATCCGGAGGCCCTTCATCTCGCAGCTTCTCAAATGCTTTCATTCTCCCAAATCCAGTAGTAAAGCGTGTCAGCAGCTCAAAAAACATTACACCAACTGAGTATATGTCGACCTGCCAAAAAATAACCACAAATATTCAGTGTTTTACCAAGCATAACGCAGAAGTGCAAGAAACTGAATGAGCAGAAATCAACAGCAAGCACGGACGACAACACAGCAAATAAGGAGAGTAAGACAGCAAGGGTTCAAGCAAGTTGAAGGCGAAACAGGTGTCTCATGTCAGCAAGAAATGGAGAAAAGCACAAAGAAAGGAGTAAAAATCGAAAGAAAAGAAAAGATAAAGAAGCAAATGGCAAGAAGAAACAACGACAAAAATGTAAAACGTGTCCCCCTCAAAACCAAGCAAACCAACAGCAGCAATCGGAGGAAAGCATGTTAATAGCCAAAAGCACTAGCAAGGTGAAACCATAAGTTAGCTACAGATGATACTGGTAAACAGCTATGCTACAGATGTATCCTTTGGGGGCTATGGAACCGTCTTAATGATTTGGTGTTTGACAAAGATCGCTTGATCAATGTTAACCACGTGTGGCAAAAGGTCCTCTGCTACTTAAGAGACTGGCGGCTGCTGCATGATTGCTTTATAGCATATCTGGTAAATATCCTATGATGACTCATAATGGGTGCGCAGGCAAGAATCTTGGCCTGACTACGGCGAGAATGCCCCATCACACAGTGCACCTGGAGGTAGTGGGCTCCTGTGCACTTGTGCTTGTGCCATGTCTGCTTTCTAGTTTATGGGCACCTGTGCGAACATATTTCATATTCTCGCAAGTTTTTATGCATTTTCCTTCTGTTCTGAACTCCTGGCACTAATCCTAGACTATTTTTCAGCTGTTTTTAGTTGGACAAGGTATGGTTTTATTGTGTTGCAATGGAACTGGGGAGAGACTCCTGGTCCTCTGAAAAAAGCCTTGGATTATAAATCACAATTAATTGTTGCTGATGTTGCCATGAACTACAAGTCCACTACCGTGCATCTCCTGGATACTGCTTCCTATTGCAAGTCCACTAGCTAGCGACATGCACATTGGACGCTCAGGTGTCCACCAGCAATTCCCAGACCATGGAGCACCACCTGCACCTGCAATTCCAGCAGCACTACCTCCAGGACCTGCAATAGTGGCATCTCCAGCAGCCCACTCACGACATACGCTAACACAGGCAGTGATGGCAATGCGGCGTGAAGAAGGCCGATGTTACAACTCCAATGAGAAATTCATGGCTGGCCACTGCTGCAAAAGCACTTCGTCCTGGAGATTGATTCAGGTGCAGATGACTGCAAGGAAGACGTTTCTATGGAGGCTGCAAGGGGCTAGCAGCAGTCCTTAGTCCAGCTCGAGGATCAAGTGTTCAAAAAGGGAGATGTTATGTCTGGGACATACCTACCAGAAACCACATAAGGCCACCAAGGAGGTCACGGCTGAAACTAAAGGGGATAAGTATCCCTAGTTATCCTTGGTAGTTTAAATTTTAGAGATATTTTTTGATTCTCAAGTTAGTTATTTTCTAAAGTTTGTTAATTCAGCTAGGCGTCCAAGTTTGTAAGCGAGCTATATAATGCCTAGCAATATCAATCAATAGAGAACCAGAAAAATAATCCCAATTATCCTTCCAGTTTTTCCCCTGCTCTTGTTATGTGGCAGCCTCCTTTTCCTGGGTGCCACACCTCATCTGTCCAGGGGTGATCTAACCTATCAGCCTACCACGTTCATTAACACATTACAAACCAAGGGAGAAGCTGCCGATATAAACCCAGAAGGCAACAAAAAAACAAAGATCCAAAAGAGGAGCTACTGAGGAAACCGGCTGAGGCACAGAAAAAACGCAGACATGCTGCGAAAAGAAACCTAGCAAACGGAAAGGGAAAAGATGGCATGTAACAACGAAAGTGGACCTCGGTCATGTAATTAACCAAGTTGGCAACAACTAATAAAATCAAACACATACCTTCTCGGTTATCTTCTCACCACTGTCTAGCTCTGGCGCCAAATAACTCTTTGTCCCGCAATTAGGCGTACCACCGTATTTTCCGAATTCATCTTTGCCAAAACAGGCATCTCCTAAGTCTCCAATTCGGTCTTCATGATCATAGCCAAGAAATATGTTATCTGGCTTAAGATCCCGTGGACAACAAATTCATTATGCAGCGTTTTGACACCTCTTACTATCTCTTGAAAAGTTTCCACCTATCCGAATTGTGTCAAACTTTTCAGGCAAAAAGTGCGTTCGCCAATGTGCTGTTTGGAAGTTACACGAAAAGAGAAGCAAACAATCAGAAATTAATAAGGCTAAGTTCTTATGTGATCTAAACAAACAAGCACAAAAATTGTAACGGCCGAACAACTTAATGACGACACAGTTGTGCCATAAAAGGGCTTGGAGCAGCATAAGTGCAGGGGAGGGGGGGGGGTATGCGAAGACAAAAGCAGAAGGCCTCATGAACACGAGCATGAGAGCAAGACTCCCAACTCACCATTTGTCAAGTCAGCGACATTACTGAAGGTGATGCTTAATCATTTTGAACTATTCTCTTCAAGTTCCCGAAGAACTCTAAATTACACAAATTGAAATAATAGGAGCTGCTGGGTGGTTGGGAATTGTAGTTGAGCTGCAACAATGTTGCTGAAATCCAAAAAATAAATACTCTGCTTACGTCCTATAATTTGCATAGCCATTTAGTGAGGAAACTCTTCAACCTGACTGGTCAATTTTTTTCAGCATCTTCACATTAGGCTATATGTATAAGTGGGCATATGCAGTGTAGGTGAGTTTTTAATGAACTATGTGGATTTAAGAATGAGGCACAGTTAAGTCCTATGTCCAAATCGTGTTAGCAGAGCAGGCTTTGGCTACTAACACGAAGCATATTCATAACTACATTACTGCTAGATAAAATACATATGTTGAGCTAAAATCGTAGTAACAAAATATGAACCTTGAGCAGAGCTCTAGATGGAGAAACAGGTAATCTTCTTGTCGAGGATGCCTTTTGTAGTTCCATGGCTCTATCCAGGACTAAAAAAGAAGTCAGAAAAACCTTGAGAGCAACTGGAGGAAATTTTTTGTAGACATTTACCTGATAAAGCATCATAATGCCCATTCCTCAAACTTGAAATGATATTAACCTCCCTGAATACAGAAAACTAACTTAGAATGTGGAAATATATCTAACAGATTAGGTTTAGATAATAAAGTAAATTTTAAACCTACCTAGGCTCTTCGATGCAAGATGCATAAAGGGATACACTTAACAGCACATTTACTACCCGAAATAAGGCACTTAAAATTTTTGCAATCATTGCCTTCGCCTATGACAAATAAAAACACAAATATCATCATAGGCACAAATAAAATATTTGTACGAATAATATTATTAACAACTCTTACCAAGTTCTTTACAGACTTTGAAAGTGTTGATTGACGGTTTCAAAAAGCTACAAAATCATCAAAAATTGCAGAAGGAACCTAAGATTTTAAAAATTAATGTTAGACTTTAAACTACAACACAGAAAATATAGCGTTAAGGGAAAATTTATACATACATTGTTCGTTTCAAAATCAATTGAACTGTTCGCATTTCTGAAAACCTGTAATAGCAAGCATATTTAGCTATAAAATCCATTACCAACAGTGTGAAACATTGCAAAAGCTTAACTAAAAGTTAATTATGGGCTTACACTGCTTGTAGAAAAAGGATCAGGAACAGTAGCATCAATTTTGAAAGAGAATTTGCAGAGCTCTTCCAGTTCATCACGGTTTAGCCAGATTATACGATAGGCTTTGTTAATTTCCATTGCTTGCCACCTAGCAAAAAATAGAACATCACGGATCTTTTATGGCTACATGACTTTACTTTTCTCCATGGAGAAATGTTGAACTGGTATAGGCATCTCCTTGTAGAAAAAGTTAATTATGTAACCTAGCAACTGGGAGGGCTTTCTAGTATAGGCATCTCCTTTGGCCCAAGTGGCCTCTCTAGTATAGGCATCTAGGAGGGCTTTCTCCTTGTGTAACCTAGCAACTGGCGCTCCTCACCAGCCGCCACAGCAATAGAAGGAGGGGTGAGGTCCTCTCAGTTCAACAAAAAGGTTGCCCATTTTTTCATTTGACATCATTACCATACCTCCGACAGAAAATCAAGTTTCCAGTCCATATATGACCAACACGCATTATGACGGAATAAAGAAACAGCGAACAGAACTCCTTTTCTTTTTTACAATAACTAACTAACTATCTCGTACTCTCCAAACCTCCCCTCTTTCTATCTCATATTTATAATTTAAATCACCTCTTAACAAGATATGAACCTGCAGATGAAGGCAATCCAGATGATCATAACATGTACTGACCCCAACATGTACAGGCATATTTCAATTCAACAAAGATATCTTATGATGCAACCAAACAACCGTACAAGCATTAAATGATTAGATTCAACTACCATGATGCATGCGTCAAATGAATTACACAAGTCACAAATATAAGAGTGACACAAACCTCCCCTCTCTTTCTATCTTATATTCATAATTTAAATCACTTCTTAACAAGATATGAACCTGCGGAGAAGCTTCATTAAACGGACCAACTACGCATGTGAAGGCAATCCAGATGATCACAACATGTACTGATCCCAACATGTACTGGCGTATTTCAATTCAACAAGGATGTCTTATGATGCAACCAAATAACCATACAAACACTAAATGACCAGATTCAACTACCATGATGCATGTGTCAAATGAATTAAACAAGTCACAAATATAAGAGTGACGTAAATCCCCAAAACATTTATATGCAAATCTGCATACCATGGTTGGTGGGTGCAAAGTCTAGCTCACGGTTTCAAATAGTGCAGAGCCTTGAGTTTGCAAACTCTAGCCCTTTGTGTTGGCAGCTGGATAAGGACAGGGGATACTAATTTCTACTCCCTCCGTTCCAAATTACTCGTCGCTGAAATGGATGTATCTAGAACTAAAATACATCTAGATACATCCATACGTGCGACAAGTAATTCGGAACGGAGGGAGTATGATGCAATGCCTTGATTTTGCATGGGTTGATATGTTGTATAACTTGTATTCCCCAAGCAGCAATGCCATTGAACTTGCCAGCTGGGAGCCTCATTGGACCTTAAACTACAGGAGCTAATCCAAACATGGTTGTTGGGTGTAAACTCTAGTCCATGGTCTTAATCATTGCTTGAAAACTTAATCTAGACTTGTTAACTCCTTTTGCTGACACTAGTTCCTAGCTTATTTCATTGGTATTTGGAGAAGGTATGGCACTAAATTCAGTCCAAGCATTAGTTGAATATACTCTACGCCTGGGAACAAACATTTCCCCGGATGAGTGTAAAATTACATACTCCTTCCGTCCCATAATGTAAGACGTTTTTTGACACTACACTAGTGTCAGAAAACATCTTACATTATGGGATGGAGGGAGTGAAACAAATAATTGACAAAAATAACAAAATTAATTATGCATGGATGCCTTATTATTTTGGAAGACAGACCAGACTTTTAATATCTTCACCAGAAGTAATTTGGTAATAATAAAAAATAACCAACGAAAATGGCAAACAGAGCATTTATCCACTTATAGTAAGAAGCTAAATTGACACAAGAGTGAAGAAAAAACTTCTCAAAACTAGAAGTACCTTAGTTGAATCCATAGGAATGTCCACATTATAAAAACCCGCTGGCTCGTGGGAGAGAGGTGAGAGCCGAGAACTGGGGGCAGGGGGAACGCTTCCTCCCTGTAGAATATGAAGCATTTGGAAGATATTAGGAACAGACAGCTAAAACACAAAATTAGAAGCCTCTGAGCAACTTAATAATAGCATGATCTTCTTTTTGCCGGAACAATTAATCTGCTGCTCAACAACAATATGTTATGCAATGTATCGTAATTACATCTGAACCATCAACATACCATAGCATACTATGAAAAATCAGATGAAAGAATCTAACGATAGAAAGAGACCAAAAGCTTTGATGGGAGATGGGTGCAAGAATTGCTGCATGCCTGTGCAGTTACTTGATATTAGAACTTGACACAGGTTTTGGCATTAGATACCCGTAATCAGTAAATATGCACGACAAAAAAATATAAAATATTTTGGCGTGCTAGTACGTTACTGAGCATTGCCTGCCAATGCATATATGCTTCCATGGGCATGTGCATAGGCACTTTAAGTTTTGCATACGATCAACACAACGGAGTGTGTTTAAGTTGATTACACTCAAATGTGGTCTTATTACATCAGCTCAATGACATCACCAAGAAATAAACCTACGTGTTCTATGCGATGACAAGCGACATCACAAGTTGGGTTGTCTAAAGTAATAGGCTTGTGCTTCACTGTAGTTTGTCTATATGTATACACACATGAATGTAGCTTTGACATCATTTGTTCTGACTTCTAGCGCTGCCACTGCCGGGTGGAACAAAACACCTTGCAACATGTACAGTTCAATTTTTGGAAATTTCCACCTAGAGCCCTAGAATTTGAGAAATCTCGGACTTCCAATTTTTATCCAGGAGCTATCTATAAAATGGCACTGGTATCATTAACCATGTACTAACATACATTTACCCTGTAGCACATTGGTGCATTTCTGGAAACCACTTGAATTACTGAACTCAAAACATCAGATCTATAATTAGAGATGTCCTAAAATAAACCCAAGGAAAGCATCGTCATAATGCATTTCCGTAACCAGCAACAAGTGCTCATCCTCTCTACATGACAAACACTACCAGTAGGGCTGGACACGAGCCGAGCCGAGCCGAGCCGAGCTTGATCCGAGCCTGGCTTTGGCTCGCTCTGAAGCGGCTCGGCTCGGCTCGGCTCGCTCAGCCAACGAGCCTAGTTCAGGCGGCTCGGCTCGTTTTAGGTGTGGCTCGGCTCAGACCGAGCCGGCTCGTAAGCCAGCTGCCCCCCTAGCACACCAAAACAACACACACACACACACATGAGCTTGGACACACATTTATTTGACTTTTGGATAGCAAAAACAGCACACACATGAGCTTGCACAAATATATATTTGACTTTTCGATAGCAAAACAGCACATACGTGAGCTTGCACAAACATATATTTGACATTTGGATACCAAATGAGCACACACATGAGCTTGCACAAACATATATTTGACATTTAGGTACCAAAAACAGCACATATGAGCTTGGGCACACATAAATTTGACTTTCAAAAAGAAAAACAGCACATACACGAGCTTGCACAAATATATATTTTGCACCTACATACCTGGGAAGATGTAGCCTCCCTCTCATAGTAGTTTGTGGAGCCAAGGCAACGGCGATTCCAGCACGCACGCCAGCGCTGGTGGGACTGGGGAGACGCCATGGCGGAGGTTTCTTTTTACCCTATACAACAACTCAGCGATTGGGACATTGCTGGAATCATTTGCCAGCTTCCTTGGCAGCCGTGATAGTAGCTGCTGCATTGCCCTTCCCATTCCCCTTCTGCATCCCGAGACCGGCAACTTGCTCTTCATAATGGAGTCCAACATCCTTCTTTCTCCTTCTTCCCACTCGCCTCCCCTTTTCTTTGTCCATTGTCTGCATACATCAGCAAACAACAAACGGTCAATCATCAACAACAGTAAACTAATTAGACATGGAGTCTATGTAATTTTCCAGCAAGTAGATTATTTTTCAAGCTGCTATGCTACAGCAAGTAGATCATCAACTAGGTCATCAACAGCAGAAAACTAATTACACATGGAATCAATGAAAAGTTTGATCTATCCATCCATTCTGCCCTACAACTCCATCCATCCATGATCCATCCATCCGTCGCTGCTACATCTACCCGTAGAGGCTATAATACATCCATCCATCTAGCCCTACGTAGATGTGGGAGTTCGGCCCAACATCCATCCATCCATCTACCCGTATGTATACATCTACCTGACTACGTCCATCGATCCATTCATCAGATGTGTACTGGAAGTTCGAACTACATAACTACATCCATCGATCCATCCATCCATTGATCCATCACATGCGTACTACTGAAGTTCAGAGAGTTGCGGCTAGGGATTGGGAAGGAAGGAGGTACCTGCCCGGCTCGTCATGTTCCGCGAGAAATCAGGGGAGGCGCGTCTGCTTGCGTCCGGTGTGGTGAGGAACGGTCGCGCCGCCCGTCGCCGTCGGTGCCGAGTCCGTTGTTGTTGGTGTGGCGAGGAAACGCGGCGTCGCTCGTCGCCGTCGATCCAGATTCGCGGCGTGGTGAGAGAGGGGCGAGGCGGCGCAGAGGAGAGAAAGGGAGAGACGAGAGACTGGCTGTGTGTTGCTCGTGCCCTAATGCGCTAGCCATTGTGATGGACGGCGGAATTGGGCTGGGCAAGCGAAGTCATCGAGCTGGACCGGCCGAAACTCGGCTCGGCTCGGTCGCGAAACGGGCCTGTTTTCAGACCTCGGCCCGCTCGATTATCCTATCGAGCCGAGCTGTAACGGGCCGAGCTGGAGCGAGCTTCGGGCCGAGCCAAAAAGCTCGCTCGTACGTCCAGTCCTAACTACCAGCAAAGTTGGACATTCACCATACATAATATTCAAGTCCCTGATGTTAAACATATCATACAGTAGTAGCCGAGCTCCGACAACTTCGCACTGGTATTCATTAATTCTCCTTATAAGAGCGTTTAGTGATCTAAACGCTCTTATATTTGTTTACGGAGGGAGTAATTAACAAGCAAACCAAGTCATACAAGACGGTGACACACACACCATATTGCGTTGGCCTGCTAGGACAGCAAATCTCAAGTTCCAGCAACAAGCTACATTTGAGTTCATGCATTACGCTTCCAATCACCTAGCACAACAACTAATCATCCACTGGGCAACCTAGTTCATCACAAGAGCATAGATCCAGAGCTAACCAGCCACTTCCAGAGCAATCAGCGGACACAGCAACCAAAGCGTAATCGCCAACTCGAAGGGCACAAATCTGCACCTCCCCATCAAATCCCCACAGCCCACACGAACCCCGAGATCTACGCATACGGGGGAAGTATCCCGAGGGCTGTTGCCGACGAGTGAAGCAGGGATGGAGGACTCACGGCGAAGGGGTTGACGTCGTCGTCCTCGAAGTCGTTGCGGCCCGCCATGGGTCCGGCCTCCTCCTCCGACAGCGGCCATGGACGTCGCGGTGGCGACGAATGTGGGCAGTTGACGTCGTCGTCCTTGAATCCGTCGCCGCCCGCCATGGGTCCGGCCTCCTCCTTCTCCGAAGGCGGCGATGGACGACGCGGTGGCGGCGACTGCAGGCGGTTGACGTCGTCGTCCTCGAATCCGCCGCGGCCCGCCATGGGGCCGGGTCCGGCCTCCTCCTTCTCCGGCGGCGGCGACGGACGACGCGATGGCGACGACTGCGGGCGGTTGATGTCGTCGTCCCCGAATCCGTCGCGGCCCGCCATAGGTCCGGCCTCCTCCTTCTCCTAAGGCGGCGATGGACGACGCAGGCGGCGGGCGGCGTGCTCGCCCCCTCCCTCTCTACTCGCGTTGTGAGACGGGGTGGCTGCGCGAGAGGTAATCGCTGGCAGGTGGGGCCCGCTGAGGCCGCCAGCTGGGGCCAGGAATGCGAGACGCCAACCTGGCGGAGTGGACTGGCGGTGCGAGGCTGAAGGTCTACTTGTGGTCAAACCTGCCCAGATTTTTTTTTTGAGGGGTAGTCAAACCTGCCCAGATGGCCCGGCACGGCCAGGCACGCCACACGGGCCCTGCTGCCCAGCCGAGGCACGGGCCCCATATTACACGCGCCGGCATGGCCGGCCCACACTTGCCTGCGTGGCACATTTCGCTCAAATACCTCCAAAAAGTACTGGAAATTCCTCAAAAAAAAAAGGTACTGGAAATTTTGAAATTTTCGGAAAAAGAAAAAAATAGAGAAAAATATAAAAAATTAAAAATGAGGCAAAGTATCTTGTAGGGTAAATATGCTTTACTAGTGGCTGCCTCAAAAAAACCAAGGAAACGAAAATTACAAAAGACAAAGAAAAATTACAAAGGCACAATTACACGACATGTTTCCCCATAGTCTCCTTGTCCTTCTTTAGAGCATCTCCAATATACGGTCTAAATGTAAAAGTAACTAACTTTTAGACCGTCTGAAACCAAAAATGCAGCTTCAACAGATGGTCCATATATAAAAAAAATTATGCCGCGGTCTTCTCGTGATGTAAAATACAACACCTCGCGGTGCAAATTTACATCACGACGTGCATCTGGTCCAAAATCAGTCGCCGCCCGCGAACGCCCAACCGCCAGTTCCTTTCCTTTCCTTTCCGCTTCGCCGCCGCGACCTCCCGCCTCGTCCCGCCGCTGCCGCCTCCACACCGCGCCGCGCCGCCAGATCCGATCCGGCCTCCCGCTTCGCCCGTTGTTTCCACGCCCGCTTGCCGGATCCGGCCACAGCGCAGACGCCGGCCGCCGCCGCAGCCCGCCGCCCCGGCTCGCCGCCAGAGTTCACCGCCCGGCCTGCCATCGCCACCGCTCAGCCCCGCCTGCCCGCCTGGCCACGCCCCTCGGCTCGCCGCCTGGCTCCGTCCACCACCGCCCGGCCTTAAGCGGCCGCCGCCCACCGCTCACCGCTCTCCGATGGCGCCAAGAAGACGCCGAAGGGCAAGTCGGGCTTCTTCGCATGAAGCGAAGCCCTTCCGGTAACCGAGTGGAGTTCTCCGACGCCGGAGGCGTTGGTGGATCGGCACGCACTTCTCCGCCACGCAGGCCGCGCGTTTCACGATGTGGCGCCGGTGCGGCCGAGAGGCCTCGGGAGCACCTCAACTTCCCAGAGATCGAGAGTCGGGCGGAAGTGCAGATGCTTGTGCTGCAGGGCATCAAGATGAAGGAGATCCCGACGAAGAAGAAGACGACGAAGAAGCTGTCGGTTGTCGTTAGTGCCGGCGAGACCGACGAGGAGGCGATGGCGAGGTTTGCTTAGGAGCATCCGGAGTACGTCCAGGCCGAGCTGGAGTACTACTGGAAGCGTGAGGCGGAGCAGAAGAAGAAGGGCCGAAGAAGGAGGACGAGGCCGGTCCCTCGACGGTGATCCCCACCGAGTCCTCTTTCGAGGAGGACTGGCAGACTTCTCGGAGGAGGAGGAGGGGTGCGACGACCCGGAGAAGGAGGAGTTCTGGGCGCAGTTCCGCAGCTCCGACGATGAGTAGTTTATCTAGTGGTTTGAATAAGTAGTAGTTGAAGTTCATGTATGAAACTATGTTGAATTTGATGTTTGAACTATGTTGAATGGACTAGTAGTTTATCGCTTTAAGAAATTTACATCTTTATTTTGGACCATCTATTGAGTTGCTTGTTTGGACCATCAATTTGGATCAATTGTTGGAGTTGAGCTTTTATCGAAGCTCCAAAACGCACTTTTGGCGGTCCAAATTTTACATCTTCGGTTTTGGACCGCCAAATTTTGCACCATTTTTGGAGATGCTCTTAACTAATTCAAAACTTAGTACATGAAGTACCCCCCTAGCAATCATACGCCAAAACTAATCTAATTCGAAACAGACCGGCCTTGCTATATCATGGGATAGAAGGCGTGATCCACACCGTCGCGCCGACAACCTACGGTAGTGGTGTCCGAGCCGCCTCCATCTTCTTTACCGTGCCATCCTTGAGGTAGTACATCCCGATGGCCCGAAAGGCCGGACTCGTCGGCCCATAAGTCCCTGGGCTCGCTAAGCGCTGAAACCCTCGGTTTTGACCCTAAGAACTATCCCGGAGAGAAAAAGAGAGAACACATATTGTATAGTTCTCAGCCTTTTACCTGTTGCTAGGAAGATTCTTAACAGGGAGTTTCTCTTTACTTCGGTGGTAAATCAATGCAAACATTGCTGGAGGTAGCTCAGTTTTACTGTAGCATTTTGGCAAAATGATTTTGCACATGAATAGCTAAAACGGTGCACGATGCGCATGTGCGACGTTTGTAAAATAGTACCCTGCTAGCGATCATACCCAAAAACTTAGCTAATTCAAACAGATCGACCTTGCTATATCATGGGATAGAAGGCGTGATCCACACCGGTGGTGATGACAACGTACGGTAGTGGTGCCCGAGCGCCTCCATCTTCTTTATCGTGCCATCCTTGAAGTACACCCTGACGGCCCGAGCGTCGGACTCATCAGCCCATAAGTCCTTGGGCTCACCAAGTAGATGCAGCCGGCCTTGATATCCGAGCGCCCACTTGTCGGCCTGCACAACGAGTTGTTCACCCCGACAAACAGCGCCACATCACCAATGTCCCTCGTCTCCTTTCACTGCCCGGCGCCGAGGACATGCACCTTGAAGGAGCACGTCCACCTATGCCGGCCGTACAGATCCTTGCCCTTGGTCATCTGGTCATACTTGAGCACCACCATCAGCCGCCCACCGGGAGCAGTCACCAGGTACTTGCGGTGGCACGGCGAGCCGCCTTCCTCAATGGTCAGCCTTGGCGTGACAGTCGTGCTTGTGTAACCACCTGACTCAGTGTCACGTTGCCACGCCTCCACGATGCCGGAGTAGGAGACGGAGAGGAACCCCGAGCGACGGCGCCAGCATCCACGCAGCGTCCTCCGCCATGGAGGAGGCAGGAGCGCCGAAATCTCGATCCATGATCAGCATGGCGGTGCCATAGCTGCCGGGGCAGCGCGGGGAGGCCGGCGAGAGGACAACCTTCCAATAGAACGACGTACGCATTTCGTCGGCGGTCAACACGTGCGCCCCGTACACCAGACGCCTCGAGGGAGGAGGGATCACTAATGAACGACGGCCCTAAGCCGAATCGGATGGCCATGAAGCGCCATGTGTCCAGGATGAACCCCTCGTAGGGCGTGCGGAGGAAGACGCCCATGGTGGTGATGTCCGGGAGCGCGTGCTGCTCGCCCGTGGCGGGGTTGACGAGGTAGATCTGCCCTTGGTCGTCGGCCGTGGCGAGCCATCCGCGGGAGGAGCCGAGGACGAGGTGGTCGCGCGGGTACGGTGCGCGCACCGTCGCTGCGCACCGATCGGCGAAGGAGAAGACCGTAGCGGCCGCCGGGTTCTCCTCGTTCTTGCCGGGGAGGAGGAGCCACGGGGCCGACCGAAAATAGTCGTCGCCGTCGCAGGATGCGGCGAAGGCAATGCGGTCGAGGAATCCCAAGCGGTCGTGGATGTCCGCCAGCAGCTCCGGCAGGAGGCTGGGCCAGTGTCTGGGAACGTCGGCATCAACCTTGGGGGCGATCGCTTTCCTAGCGGCGGCGGCCTTCTTTCGCCTGGCGGCGGCGCCCTTGCTTCTGCCCATTGGCACGTACTCCTACAGATCGCTCGGAGGTGGGGACTGGTTTGTTTTTCAGTGAACAATGGTACAGCTACGGGCTTTATTTCACAGGAACTCATCCGGGGAGGGAATGGGCCGGGGCCACCGGGTGAGATTAGCCCAACTCCAAGGCCCCAAGGCATTTCGTCTATTCATATCCGTTTGGTTCCAAGTGAACAGAAAACGCAAACGGATGGTTGTCCGCTTTCTTGTTCTATTAGACCATTTTGACCCAAATTTGATCCTGGTTTGCGTTGGTGCCGACACGCAACGAACGCCTGCGTCATCGTCCCCTGACCCGCTTGTCTATGGCACATGCAGGCGCCTTTCCCTCCCCCAAACCCTATATGGCGCCTTAAGTACCGGTCACAGTTCTCTCTGCAAACCGGCGCACACCCCTCCTCCTATTTGGGCCGGCTCATTAATCTTTTTTTTTCTTTTAAACTCCAAAAAATGAGCGCTTGACAATATTCAAAACTTACCTCCTGGTTTTAGTACCAAACGGATAACCAACTGGGACACCCGACCTCTTGTGCCTAGGTTGCTTTTTCTTCCTCTTTTCAACGCTAAAAATAAGGAGCAGTTTCCTTTTTGGTTTTTGTTTTAATTTTGGTTTTTTGTTTGCTGGTTGTGTTCTAATTTTTATTTTCCTACTTCTATTTTTTTCATTTCTCTTCTCCTTTTAAAAATTAGGGAAGTTTTCTTTTATTTGTGAACTTTTTCAAATAGATGAGCCTTTTTTAAAACTGATGAACCTTTTCTCAAATTCATGAGCTTTTTTTAAAATTGATGAACTTTTATTTCAAAATCCATGAATGTTTTTCAAGTTTGCAACTTTTAGAAAATGATGAATTTTTTCAAATTCAATGAACTATTTTTCGAAATTATGACTTTATTTCTAAATTCTTAACTTTTTCAAAATTCTTGAACTTTTCAGATTTTGGTTAATTTTATGATTTTTCCTATCTTTCCTATTCCCAATTATTACCTTTTTCTTGTTTTAAATTTTTATTTTCTTTTCACATTTTAATCATGACCCTTAATATTTTCTAAAATTAAAGTTCATTAATATTTTAAAAATATGTGAACATTTTTTAAGTATGTGTTAAATTGTGAACCTTTTTTTCAAATGCGCAAACAATGTTTGAGATGCACAAAATTTTCTTAAATTCATGGACATTTGTAAAAGTACATTAACATCTTTTGATTAAAAATCATAAATAAGAAAAATTATAGCTAGTTTTTTCTTGAGCTTGCACTGGAGCAAGTGAAAAAAAAACTAAGAGAGCGAATGGGGCAGGAAGCCGAGCTGAGCGAGCGAGAGCTTCGTGGGCCACCTAGTATAGAAGCAATTTCAAGGTTTCAGTGTGGAATAGGAGCTCTGAGTGGGTTCAAACAACCACGACGAGCGGTCAAAACGGTAAAGGACACCACAATCATGCAGCGAACAACTTCACTCTCCTCTCGTAATAAATATCGTCTCCAACACCAACATGCCAACATGATATATGTACGAAAAGAACATCACCAGAACATCATTAAAACGCAAGCTAGCGCAAATAAAACCTGAAAAACAACCACAGTAATCTGCTAAAGAAAAAGAGAGTTAGGGCCTGTTCGGTAGCTCGCCAGCTCCAAGCTTCCGCGTATCCGCGAGCGGAGCTGGCCCGAACGGCCCGACGCCAGGAAGCTGGCTTCTCGGATCGAACCAGCATCCACGCATAAAAACTGGGAGCTGGTGTTTCGTCGATCCCGTAAATCGCAAGAGTTGGAGTTCGGGCTATTTACGGCGAGCTGCCACCGTGGAAGTGGAAGAAAACGTTTCTGTCAAGCGAAGAAAAGACCGTAGCGACTCCTTCCCTCCCTACCAGGCCAGAAACGAGCTTAATGGGCCAGCCAGCTCCAACTTGGGCCAAGTTTGGCCTGCCTCAACTCCCAATAGGCCAAGATCAACTGAAAAAGGCTGCCACCCATGCGCTATGAGAGAAAACTGGAGCCGGCACACCTAACGGTTTTCCGATCGCTAGCTTTCATTTGGGGAAGTGCAAAATTTAATGTTGATGGATCAGTTTCAAGAAGAGGGAGGCACGGGTCAGCGGCAGCAATCTGCAGGGATCAAAACGGTCTCTTTTTGGGGGCATCGGCGATGGTTTTCAGTCATATTGAGGATCCCCCCACACTAGAAGCATTGGCGATAAGGGAAGCGTTGGCACTTGCAGATGATCTATACATTAGACGTGCCCATATTGCTTCGGATTGCAAGGTGGTGGTCGATGACATGAAGAATTACAGCCGTGCTTCTTATGGAGCGATTTTAAAGGAAGTATCAATTAGATCTTCTTCTTATATTTCATGTGTTATAGTTCATGAATTTAGGAGCTCAAATTTTGAAGCTCACAACCTAGCGAAACATTCTCTTACTCTTGGGTTAGGCCGCCATGTTTGGTTAGGTCACCCATGAGATCTTCCTTCGTCCCTGTGAACATTGTGACGGGTTAATAAAGTTTTATGAGGTTGTCTCAAAAAATTTGGGAAGCTAGCATCTGAAACAGGAAGCTGGATTTTAGGATTTTCAGGAGTTGGGAAGCTGCCGAACAGGCCCTTAATCCCATGAGTGAAAACGAGATGGGCGAGGCGTGCGTTAGCCTCTATATATGGTATCCTCTATTCCTAAAAAGTAGCATCTCATTCTGAATTTTTCTTACATTCTGTTGATGCCATGTCATCACTCCTACGGTTTTCCATCCCACCACTCGCTAACGAATATTTTCTTCCAAACGAATACCATCCCTTCGCTTCCAATCTTCTCCATGCTAGCATATGATTTATTGTGTTTTATTATTGCATAGTTCCAAAATATTAATTAAATATAAATAATATAATAGAATGTTAGAATGGAAACCCTCATATATGTTTGCATGTATTTAGGACATGCATGTTTGCATGTTGAGGTGGGCCTTTTTCCATGTATGTTGCATGATGAAGTGGTGTCCTTGCTTGTTGAGAGAAATATGTTAGTAGGGGCTAGCTATTTAGATATACTTCCTCCATCCAGGTTTATTAGGCCCCTCTTATTTTGGGCTAAAGTTTGACATGAAAATTTAACTAACAAAATATAAACTATATGTCACTAAAACTATATTGTCGGAAAGCTCTTTCAAATACAAATTCAGTAGTATAATTTTTCTAGCATATACTTTATATTTTGGTAGTCTATAGATGGTTAAAGTTTGGCCCAAAATCTGAAAGGGTCCCAATAAACCGGACTGAGGGAGTAGAAGATATGAATGAGCCAAGAAGCACCCATCTATTATAGCTTCACTAATTTTCGAGTACTGTCAACCCTTGCTTTTTCGTACAGTTCAGCCTCTCATGAGCTCACCTTGATTAATTTTGGTAGCTCGAAGCGGCACTAGCTCAGTGGTGGCAACATTAAACTCCCGGGCAACCAGTGGCGGAGGCTCGGGAGTTTGCGACACTGGCACGTCATATTTACACCAACAATTCACTTTTTTTCCAACACATCAACTATAATGTTATACATAATAGAATAGCTAAAATATAAATAAGAGAAAAATTGACAAATGTATAGCTATGTAAATGATGATATTTTTCTATAAATATAATCAAAGTTAATTAAGTTCTACTTAAATAAACATGAATATAACACGTGTGGCAAGAAAAAAAAACTCAAAGTGGCATGAGGTGATTGCCTGTATATATACGAGAGAGAGAAGCAAGTATGTCGATATTTACCCCCAGCGCAGTCATAAGCTGCACGCTATGCTTATCCTTTTGAATTACTTACAGTGATTGTTCCATTAAAATTTGTTTTTCCATGGCAACGCCCAGGCATTCAGCCAGTGTATATAGAAGGGCAAACTTGCTGATCGAGGGATACTTGTACAGATGGTTACACTCACAGGTCACAGCTCTTATCTACACGAACTTTTCTGAACTGTTTGTCACTCATTGTGAGTGCATGTCATGTAAGCTACTCCCTCCGTTCCTAAATATAAGTCTTTATGAGGGTCGTCGTCGGTCACCCTCCCCTCCGCGCCGTCGGGTGGCCAGCCGCTCCCCGGTCCGGGGCGGCCACGCTCGCTCCCCCGACCGCTCCTATGGGCAGCCGGCCCCTCCTCCCGCGGCTGCCGCGGTCCGCCGCTACCAGCCACCTCGGGACGAGCCGAGCCTCCCCCGACCGGCAATGGGGCGGGACGGGGCCGGCCCGGGGGCAAGCGCAAGAAGAAGCGCGGGCTTGGGCGCATAAGCGGCCCAGCCCGACTAACGGCGCTCCCGGGATCCCGCCAGATCGACGATGTCCGCCTTCTCCCGACGACCGCTCCGCCGACCTTGTCAAGTGCTTCAACTGCGGACTCTCCGGCCCACTCCCAGTGTGGCTTGCACTCGTCCAGTGATCTTGTTACCTTCGCTTCGGACCCAGACCACCCCGCTTTCCTTTGCCCGGACCGCCCGGTGGCGGGAGCTGATGATGTACGGGCACGGGATTGAGGGCCTCGGATACTTTCACATCGAGGTGCCCGACATCCCCACCCCTTCTCCCTCGCTCCTGGCCATTGTTACAGTGAAGGATGGGGTGGCCTTGTTGGGGAACGTAGCAGAAATTTAAAATTTTCCTACGTGTCACCAAGATCTATCTATGGAGAAACTAGCAACGAGGGGAGGAGAGTGCATCTACATACCCTTGTAGATCGTTAAGCGGAAGCGTTCATGAGAACGGGGTTGAAGGAGTCGTACTCGTCGTGATCCAAATCACCGGAGATCCTAGTGCCGAACGGACGGCACCTCCGCGTTCAACACACGTACAGCCCGGTGACGTCTCACGCCTTGATCCAGCAAGGAGAGGGAGAGGTTGAGGAAGACTCCATCCAGCAGCAAAGACAACGGCATGGTGGTGATGGAGGAGCGTGGCAATCCCAAGCAGGCTTCGCCAAGCACCAAGGAGAGGAGGAAGAAGAGATGCAGGGCTGCACCAACGAGAGGAGAAGTTCTCGTGTGTTTTGGGCAGCCCTAGGCCTCATATATATAGGGGAAGGGAGGAGGTGCGCCCCTCTAGGGTTCCCACCCCTAGAGGGCGGCAGCCCTAGATGGGAATCAAGGGAGGCGGCCAAGAGGGGGAGAGAGGGGGCGCCCACTAGGTGGGCCTTAAGGCCCATCTGGACCTAGGGTTTCCCCTTCTCCCTTTTTTTCCTCTTAGCTGCCCTTGGGCCCTTGTGGGGCGCACCAGCCCACTTAGGGGCTGGTCCCTCACCACACTTGGCCCATGCAAGCCTCCGGGGTTGGTGGCCCCACTTGGTGGACCAGGGACCCTCCCGTGGTCCCGTACATTACCGATATCGCCGAAACTTTTCCGGTTACCAAAACAGAACTTCCCATATATAAATCTTTACCTCCGGACCATTCCGGAACTCCTCGTGACGTCCGGGATCTCATCCGGGACTCGAACAACATAGCTTCCTTTATAACCCTAAGCGTCACCGAACCTTAAGTGTGTAGACCCTACGGGTTCGGGAGACATGCGCAGACATGACCGAGGCGTTCTCCGTCAATAACCAACAGCGGGATCTGGATACCCATGTTGGCTCCCACATGTTCCACGATGATCTCATCGGATGAACCATGATGTCAAGGACTCAATCGATCCCGTATACAATTCCCTTTGTCTAGCGGTATTGTACTTGCCTGAGATTCGATCGTCGGTATCCCGATACCTTGTTCAATCTCGTTGCCGGCAAGTCTCTTTACTCGTTCGTAACACATCATCCCGTGATCAACTCCTTGATCACATTGTGCACATTATGATGATGTCCTACCGAGTGGGCAGGAAGATACCTCTCCGTTTACGCGAGTGACAAATCCCGATCTCGATTCGTGCCAACCCAATGCAGACACTTTCGGAGATACGTAATGCACCTTTATAGCCACCCGATTACGTTGTGACGTTTGGTACACCCAAAGCATTCCTACGGTATCCGGGAGTTGCACAATCTCATGGTCTAAGGAAAAGATACTTGACATTAGAAAAGCTTTAGCATACGAACTACACGATCTTTGTGCTAGGCTTAGGATTGGGTCTTGTCCATCATATCATTCTCCTAATGATGTGATCCCGTTATCAATGACATCCAATGTCCATGGTCAGGAAACCGTAACCATCTATTGATCAACGAGCTAGTCAACTAGAGGCTTACTAGGGACATGGTGTTGTCTATGTATCCACACATGTATTGCTGTTTCCGGTTAATACAATTATAGCATGAATAATAAACGATTATCATGAACAAGGAAATATAATAATAACTAATTTATTATTGCCTCTAGGGCATATTTCCAACAGTCTCCCACTTGCACTAGAGTCAATAATCTAGTTCACATCGTCATGTGATTAACAGTGATAGGTCACATCGCCATGTGACCAACATCCAAAGAGTTTACTAGTGTCTTAAACTAGTTCACATCACCATGTGATTAAGTCTCAATGAGTTCTAGGGTTTGATCATGTTTTGCTTGTGAGAGAGGTCTTAGTCAACGGGTCTGTAACATTTAGATCCGTATGTATTTCGCAAATCTCTATGTCATATTGTAAATGCTGCTTTCACGCTCCACTTGGATCTATTCCAAATGGTTGCTCCACTACTCATTATCCGCTTTGCTACTTTCAAGTCACTCGGATAGGTGTTAAAGCTTGCATCGGCGTAACCTTTACGCGAACTCTTTATCACCTCCATAATCGAGAAACATGTCCTTATTCACTCCAAGGACAATTTTGACCGCTATCGGTGATCCACTCCTTGATCACCTTTGTACTCTCTTGCGGATATGTAGCAAGGCACACATCAAAGCGATGCAGCGACATAGCATACTATAGAGCCTACGTCTATAGCATAGGGGCGACCTTCGTCCTTTCTCTCTTTTTCTGCCGTGGTCGAGCTTTAAGTCTTAACTTCATACCTTACAACTCAGCCAAGAACTCCTTCTTTGGTGATCCATCTTGAACACCTTCAAGATCATGTCAAGGTATATGCTCATTTGAAAGTATTATTAAGCATTTTGATCTATCCTTATAGATCTCGATGCTCAATGTTCAAGTAGCTTAATCCAGGTTTTCTATTGAAAAACACTTTTCAAATAACCCTATATGCTTTCAGGAAATTCTCGTCATTTACGATCATCAATATGTCAACAACATACACTCATCAGAAATTCTATAGTGCTCCCACTCACTTCTTCGGAAATACAAGTTTCTCATAAACTTGGTATAAACCCAAAGTCTTTGATCATCTCATCAAAGCGCACATTCCAACTCCGAGATGCTTGCTCCAGTCCTTAGAAGGATCGCTGGAGCCAGCATAACTTTTAGCATCCTTAGGATCGACAAAAACTTTCTGATTGTATCACATACAACCTTTCCTTACAAAGCTGGTAAGGAACTCGTTTTGACATCCATCCGCGATTTCATAAATGCAGCTAATGCTAACATGATTCCGACGGACTTAAGCATCGCTACGGATGAGAAAATCTCATCGTAGTCAACTCCTTGAACTTGTGAAAACTCTTTACCACAAGTCGAGCTTCATAGGCGGTGACATTACCGTCCACGTCCGTCTTCTTCTTAAAGATCCATTTATTTCAATGGCTTGCCTATCATCGGGCAAGTCCACCAAAGTCCACGCTTTGTTATGATATATGGATACTATCTCGGATTTCATGGTTTCTAACCATTTGTCGGAATCCGGGCCCACCATCGATTCTCCATAGCTCGTAGGTTCATTGTTGTCTAGCAACATGACCTTCAAGACAGGATCACCGTACCACTCTAAAGCAGTACGCATCCTTGTCACCCTACGAGGTACGGTAGTGACTTGATCCAAAACTTCATGATCACTATCATAAGCCTTGACTTCAATTGGTGTAGGTGCCACAGGAACAACTTCACGTGCTCCTGCTACACACTAGTTGAAGTGATGGTTCAATAACCTCATCAAGTCTCCACCATCCTCCCACTCAACTTTTCGAAACGAACTTTTCCTCGAGAAAGGACCCGATTCAAGAAACAATCTCCATTGCTTTCGGATCTGAATTAGGAGGTATACCCAACCGTTTTGGGTGTCCTATGAAGATGCATTTTATCCGCTTTGGGTTCGAGCTTATCAACCTAAAACTTTTTCACATAAGCGTCATGACCCCAAACTTTTAAGAAAGCGACAACTTAGGTTTCTCCAAACGGTGTCGTCTCAACGGAATTACGTGGTGCCCCATTAAAGTGAGTGTGGTTATCTCTAATGCCTCACCCATGAACGATAGTGGTAATTCGATAAGAGATATCATGGTACGCACCATATCCAATAGAGTGCAACTATGATGTTCGGACACACCATCACACTATGGTGTTCCAGGCGGTATTAATTGTGAAACAATTTGCACAATGTATTAATTGTGTTCCAAAACTAGTAACTCAGATATTCTTCTCTATGATCATATCATAGACATTTTATCCTCTTGTCACAATGATCTTTAACTTCACTCTGAAATTACTTGAACCATTCAATAATTCAGACTTGTGTTTCATCAAGTAAATATTCTGTGAAGTCAGAACATAACGATATTCACTTTGCATGCCTCGGCACTCATTGGACTGCACACATCAAAATGTGTTACTTCCAACAGTTGCTACCTTGTTCCATCTTCTTGAAACCGAGGCTTTTGGTCATCTTGCCCATGTGGTTTGATTTGCATATCTCAAGTGATTCAAAATCAAGTGAGTCCAAGCGATCCATACGCATGGAGTTTCTTCATGCGTATACACCAATAGACATGGTTTGCATGTCTCAAACTTTAAAACGAGGTGAGTCCAAAGATCCATCAACATGGAGCTTCTTCAAACCTTTTACACCAAAATGACTAACAAGGCTGTGCCACAACTATGTTGTACTATCATTACTATCTTATACTTTTGGCATGAAAATGTGTATCACTACGATCGAGATTCAATAAACCATTTATTTAGGTGCAAGACCATCGAAGGTATTATTCAAATAAATAGAGTAACCATTATTCTCCTTAAATGAATAACCGTATTGCGATAGACATAATCCAATTATGTCTATGCTCAACGCAAACACCAAATGACAATTATTCAGGTTTAATACTAATCTTGATGGTAGAAGGAGCGTGCGATGTTTGATCACATCGAAATTGGAAACACTTCCAACACATATCGTCAGCTCTCCTTTAGCTAGTCTCCGTTTATTCCGTAGCTTTTATTTCGAGTTACTAACACTTAGCAACCGAACCGGTATCTAATACCCTGGTGCTACTAGGAGTACTATTAAAGTACACATTAACATAATGTATATCCAATATACTTCTATCGACCTTGCCCGCCTTCTTATCTACCAAGTATCTAGGGTAATCCCGCTCGATGGTTGTTCCCCTTATCACGTAAAACACTTAGTCTCGGGTTTAGGTTCAACCTTGGGTTTCTTCACGGAGCAACAACTGATTTGCCGTTTCATGAAGTGTCCCTTCTTGCCCTTGCCCTTCTTGAAACTAGTGGTTTCACCAACCATCAACAATTGATGCTCCTTCTTGATTTCTACTTTCGCGATGTCAAACAACGCGAATACCTCAAGGATCATCATATCTATCCACGATATGTTATAGTTCATCACGAAGCTCTAGCAGCTTGGTGGCAATGACTTTGGAGAAACATCACTATCTCATACGGAAGATTAACTCCCACTCGATTCAAGTGATTGTTGTACCCAGACAATGCGAGTACAAGCTCAACGATTGAGCTTTTCTCCCTTAGTTTGTAGGCTGAGAAAATCGTCGGAGGTCTCATACCTCTTGGCGTGAGCGCGAGCCTGAAATCCTAATTTCAGCCCTCGAAACATCTCATATGTTCCGCGACATTTGAAAAACATCTTTCATGCCTCAACTCTAAACCGTTTAAGCGAACTATCACGTAGTTATCAAGACGTGTATGTCCGATGTTCGCAACATCCACAGAACTGACGTTTGGGGTTTAGCACACTGTGGCGGTGCATTAAGGACATAAGCTATCTACATCCGCATAATCGCTACTTTCAACTTTCAACTATATTTTCTCTAGGAACATATCTAAGCAATTGGAACTAAAGCGCGAGCTTTCGACATAATTTGCAAAAGGTCTTTTGACTATGTTCGTGATAATTAAGTTCATCTTATGAACTCCCACTCAGATAGACATCCCTCTGGTCATCTAAGTGATTACATGATCCGAGTCAACTAGGCGTGTCCGATCAACACGTGAGACGGACTAGTCTTCATCGGTGAACATCTTCATGTTGATCATTATCTACCATACGACTCATGCTCGACCTTTCGGTCTCCGTGTTCCGAGGCCATGTACGTACATGCTAGGCTCGTCAAGTTAACCCTAAGTGTATTGCGGTGTAAATCTGTCTTACACCCGTTGTATGTGAACGTAAGAATCCATCACACCCGATCAACACGTGGTGCTTAGAAGCTTACTGAACTGTAGCAGCAGTTGCACAGTTAGGGAGAACACTTCTTGAAATTGTTGTAAGGGATCATCTTATTTACTACCGTCGTTCTAAGTAAACAAGATGCATAAACATAATAAACATCACATGCAATTATATAGTAGTGACATGATATTGCCAATATCATATAGCTCCATTGATCTCCATCATAGGGGCTCCATGATCATCATAGACACCGCCAAGACACCATTATCTCCATCATAAAGATATCCATCATCGTGTCTTCATGAAGTTGTCTCGCCAACTATTACTTCTACTACTACTATGGCTACGGTTAGCAATAAAGTAAAGTAGTTACATGGCGTTGTTTAATGACACGCAGGTCATACAATAAATTAAGACAACTCCTATGGCTCCTGCCGGTTGTCATACTCATCGACATGCAAGTCGTGAATCCTATTACAAGAACATGATCAATCTCATACATCTCATATATCATTCGTCACACCCTTTGGCCATATCACATCACATAGCATACCCTGCAAAAACAAGTTAGACGTCCTCTAATTGTTGTTTGCATGTTTCTGATGGCTGCTATGGGTTTCTAGCAAGAACGTTTCTTACCTCATAAAACCACAACGTGATATGCCAATTGCTATTTACCCTTCATAAGGACCCTTTTCATGAATCCGTTCGACTAAAGTGGGAGAGACAGGCACCCGCTAGCCACCTTATGCACCAAGTGCATGTCACGGTGGAACTGTCTCACGAAGAAATGCACGTGTAAGGTCGGTCCGGCCGCTTCATCCCACAATACCGTCGAAACAAGATTGGACTAGTAACGGCAAGCATATTGAACAAAATCAACGCCCACAACTACTTTGTGTTCTACTCGTGCAAAGAATCTACGCAATAGACCTAGCTCATGATGCCCTTTGTTGGGGAGCGTGGCAGAAATTCAAAATTTTCCTCACGTGTCACCAAGATCTATCTATGGAGAAACTAGCAACGAGGGAGGAGAGTGCATCTACATACCCTTGTAGATCGTTAAGCGGAAGCGTTCATGAGAACGGGGTTGAAGGAGTCGTACTCGTCGTGATCCAAATCACCGGAGATCCTAGTGCCGAGCAGACGGCACCTCCGCGTTCAACACACGTACAGCCGGTGGACGTCTCCCACGCCTTGATCCAGCAAGGAGAGAGGGAGAGGTTGAGGAAGACTCCATCCAGCAGCAGCACAACGGCATGGTGGTGATGGAGGAGCATGGCAATCCCGCAGGGCTTCGCCAAGCACCAAGGGAGAGGAGGAAGAAGAGATGCAGGGCTGCACCAACGAGAGGAGAAGTTCTCGTGTGTTTTTGGGCAGCCCCTAGGCCTCATATATATAGGGGAAGGGGAGGAGGGTGCGCCCCCTCTAGGGTTCCCACCCCTAGAGGGGCGGCAGCCCTAGATGGGAATCAAGGGAGGCGGCCAAGAGGGGAGAGAGGGGGAGGCGCCCACTAGGTGGGCCTTAAGGCCCATCTGGACCTAGGGTTTCCCCTTCTCCCCTTTTTTTCCTCCTAGCTGCCCCTTGGGCCCTTGTGGGAGGCGCACCAGCCCACTTAGGGGCTGGTCCCTCACCACACTTGGCCCATGCAAGCCTCCGGGGTTGGTGGCCCCACTTGGTGGACCCCCGGGACCCTCCCGGTGGTCCCGGTACATTACCGATATCGCGCGAAACTTTTCCGGTTACCAAAACAGAACTTCCCATATATAAATCTTTACCTCCGGACCATTCCGGAACTCCTCGTGACGTCCGGGATCTCATCCGGACTCAACAACATTCGGTAACCACATACAAGCTTCCTTTATAACCCTAAGCGTCACCAGAACCTTAAGTGTGTAGACCCTCACGGGTTCGGGAGACATGCTGGAACATGACCGAGGCGTTCTCCGGTCAATAACCAACAGCGGGATCTGGATACCCATGTTGGCTCCCACATGTTCCACGATGATCTCATCGGATGAACCATGATGTCAAGGACTCAATCGATCCCGTATACAATTCCCTTTGTCTAAGCGGTATTGTACTTGCCGAGATTCGATCGTCGGTATCCGATACCTTGTTCAATCTCGTTCGGCAAGTCTCTTTACTCGTTCGTAACACATCATCCCGTGATCAACTCCTTGATCACATTGTGCACATTATGATGATGTCCTACCCGAGTGGGCCGGAGATACCTCTCCGCTTACGCTGGAGTGACAAATCCAGTCTCGATTCGTGCCAACCCAGCAGACACTTCGGAGATACCTGTAATGCACCTTTATAGCCACCCGATTCACGTTGTGACGTTTGGTACACCCAAAGCATTCCCTACGGTATCCGGAGTTGCACAATCTCATGGTCTAAGGAAAAGATACTTGACATTAGAAAAGCTTTAGCATACGAACTACGATCTTTGTGCTAGGCTTAGGATTGGGTCTTGTCCATCATATCATTCTCCTAATGATGTGATCCGTTATCAATGACATCCAATGTCCATGGTGAGAAACCGTAACCATCTATTGATCAACGAGCTAGTCAACTAGAGGCTTACTAGGGACATGGTGTTGTCTATGTATCCACACATGTATTGCTGTTTCCGGTCAATACAATTATAGCATGAATAATAAACGATTATCATGAACAAGGAAATATAATAATAACTAATTTATTATTGCCTCTAGGGCATATTTCCAACAGGCCTCGCCGGAGATGATCGAGGCTGAGCTCAACCACCTCTACCTCTGCAACTGGGATTGGCAGGTCACCTTACTCTCTGGAGGCCAGTTCTCGGTCGTCTTTCCGGACGCGGTCAGCCACGGATATTTAAGATTCGGCAGCGGAGATATCACCCTAGCTCTCAACTCGCTAGTGGTTGACATCTCCGTGCAGGTGTTAGGACCCCTTAGCGGTCGCGGTCTTGGACTGCAACTTGGATCCTCATTGGTGGCCTCCCGGGACGCTCGCCCTTCCGAAGCGGGTCATCCGAACATGTCTCGCATCCTCGGCAAGGTGGTGGTGGTCGATGAGCTCTCCCTCCATAAAGAGGAGGAGAGTGCAGCGTTAAGGTCAAATCTCTCGACTCCTCCAAGCTTGGGCCACCATCAGGGTGTTCTTTAAAGACCAGGGGCCGACCTCCGCATCTCCCCTGAGCCTCCCAACCATATTGGCCGCCCTCGCATCGACGACAGCTTCCCTGGGGGCGGCCCCGTTGGGGGTGGCACAGGGGGCCACCGCAGCGACCGCGACCCACGGCACGACCACCACTCGGGCTCAGACGAGGACGACGACGACCTCGAGGACAGCCCCCACCCTGACCAGCCTTTGTGCGGCCCACCGGGGGTGGGGATGGGGCGGCGTCGTACCCACTCGGCTGCCCCACCGTCCTCGAGACGGCCCCGACGCCTCGATGTCGGTCTCCAGGTTTTCCGGCTTCTTCGCCCGCTCCCAGACGATATCTCCCCGGCATCTTCGCCTCCCCAACCAGGGCTGAGCAGAAGCTGCCCGATCCGACCCCCCACTGCGGTCGATCTCCGATTAGTGCCGCTGGGGGTTTGGCTTCGGACCGGATCCGTCTCTCCGGGACCTTCGGAGGTCGCTCTGGCTCCCGACCGGCCGGCCAGCCCGCCCGTGGGGGTTGGCCGCGCTGCGGACCCACCTCCCTCCTGGCGTCCCTGCGTGGCGTCCTCCTGCTCCCCTTGGTGCCGTCCGAGCTCTTCTCCCTTGAACTGGTGGTGGTGGTGACCACACCGGTGGCCGCTCCACCTCCTCCCCCTCGGGCTGCGAGGCGGGGCTGTTCGACCTCGTCCCCGGTGTCCTCCTCGCGCCGCAGTGCTCGGATTGAGGCGCCCAGGCCGCTGGGTGGCCCGGCCCTACGCATCCCCGAGCTCGCCGCCCTCCGGGCCACTGCCCGGAACCTCGAGTCAGGTACCACGATCATCTCGGCCACCTCTGCTACGTGCTCCTTTTCTACCTTGGAGTCGGCCCGCAGCCACCTCGCTAAGGTGGCTACGGACTCGGCCATAGTTTTCAGCGGGAGGTCCCCCCCTTCTAGTCCAGAGTAGAAGCCATTACGTGCACGGGAGATCCTTGATGGTCGGCTCGCCGAGCCGTGCCGCGCCCTCCCCGCGCGGGAGCTCCGCTTGGGTCCTCCTCGGCGCCCCACCCCACGCAGTGCGCCCGGATGAGATCCGGCCGCACTTTTCCGCTCGTCTTGCCGCCCTCAGCGCCCGAGCGCGTCCGCGTGTTTGGGGTCAAGCAGCCCCGATGGATGCCTGAGAGCCTTATTCTGGAACATCCGCGGTTTCGGCCAAGATGGTCGACGCCGCCAACTCATTGAGTACATGCGCACCGAGCGTATTGACATAGTGGCCATCCAAGAAACGATGCGTACTGAATTTTCCCTGTCGGAACTTGAGCCTTTGAGCTCCGACCTATTCGCCTGGCACTGGCTCCCTTCTAGTGGGATCGCAGGCCACTCGGGTGGCATCCTCCTAGGTGTGAAGGATGCCACCCTTGAGGTTGGGGGCATGGACCGGGGGAGTTCTTTGTAAGCATGGAGGTTTTCGAACGATCCCTAAACTTTAAATGGGAGATCATCGCGGTCTATGGCCCGGCCGACCATCGAGGTCGGAGACCTTCCTCGCTGAGCTCGAGAAGGAAGGTTGCGTCGGCCCGATTTCCGGTGGTAGTTGGCGGCGACTTCAACCTCATCGAGACGGAGGAAGACAAGAGCAATAATCTAGTGAACTTTCCTCGGATGCAATTATTCAATGACTACGCATCGCGAATATGGGGTTCTTGAAACTTGATCGGGTAGGGGCCAGATTCACTTGGACTAACCGCCAAGTCGATCCGACTTCGCTCGGTCCTCGGTCGAAGTTTCGCCTCCACAGAGTGGGACATTCGATGCCCCTAGCAGCATCGGCTGGCGATCACCTTGGATTGGGTCGAGACCATGTACCCCTTCTCCTCTGTTCGGAGAATGAACATCCTCCTCTGCCATGCCTTCCGTTTGAGACCTTACAGTTGCGCCCGGTAACTTCCTGACTACGGTGGTCGGCCGTTGGCGTGAGGCGGGGCGCTCCCATAGGGCCCTGTCGACCGTTGACTCTTGGCATTTCTGCATGGCCATGTCGCGGCGATTCATGAAAGGATGGGGTGCTAACGTGGGTCGGGACATCCGTGAAGCGAAGAAAGCTCTCATAACGACATCCAAGCCCTCGACCTGCTGGTGACACCAGTAGTCTTTCGGCGGACGAATGGATGTTTAAGTGCGACTTGGAAGATCAGCTCACGGTCATCTACACTGATGAGGGAGGCCTCTCTGGCGCTATAGGTAATGCAGAATTGGGTCCTCAAGGGGACGCCAATCTGCCTACTTCGAGCTATTGCTAATGGCCGTAGGCGCCGCAATTCCTGAAGGAAATATGCCCTAGAGGCAATAATAAAGTTATTATTTATTTCCTTATATCATGATAAATGTTTATTATTCATGCTAGAATTGTATTAACCGGAAACATAATACTTGTGTGAATACATAAACAAACTAAATGTCACTAGTATGCCTCTACTTGACTAGCTCGTTAATCGAAGATGGTTATGTTTCCTAACCATAGACATGTGTTGTCATTTGATTAACGAGATCACATCATTAGGAGAATGATGTGATTGACATGATCCATTCCGTTAGCCTAGCACTTGATCGTTTAGTATGTTGCTATTGCTTTCTTCATGACTTATACATGTTCACCGTAACTATGAGATTATGCAACTCCGGTTTACCGGAAGGAACACTTTGTGCTACCAAACGTCCTGGCAACGTAGCTGGGTGATTATAAAGAAGCTCTACAGTGTGTCTCGAAGGTACATGTTGGGTTAGGCGTATTTCGAGATTAGGTTTTGTCACTCCGATTGTGGGAGAGGTATCTGGGCCCTCTCGGTAATGCACATCACTATAAGCCTTGCAAGCAATGTGACTAATGAGTTAGTTGCAAGATGATGTATTACTGGAGCGAGTAAAGAGACTTCTTGCAGTAACGAGATTGAACTAGGTATTGGATACCGACGGTCAAATCTCGGGCAAGTAACATACCGATGACAAAGGGAACAACGTATGTTGTTATGCGGTTTGACCGATAAAGATCTTCATAGAATATGTAGGAGCCAATATGAACATCCAGGTTCCACTATTGGTTATTGACCAGAAACAGTTCTAGGTCATATCTACATAGTTCTCGAACCTGTAGGGTCCGCACGCTTAACGTTACGATGACAGTTTTATTATGAGTTTATAAGTTTTGATGTACCGAAGGTTGTTCGGAGTCCCGGATGTGATCACGGACATGACGAGGAGTCTCTAAATGGTCGAGACATAAAGGTCGATATATTGGACGACTATATTCGGACACCGGAAGCGTTCCGAGTGATTTCGGAAAAAACCAGAGTGCCGGAGGGGTTACCAAAACCCACCGGGGAAGTATTGGGCCTTAGTGGGCCTGAGGGGAGAGAGAGGGCTTCAGCCCGGGAGGTGGCGCCCCCATGGGGAGTCCGATTGGACTAGGGAGGCGCGGCCCCTCTTCCCTCTCCCTCCCTCTCTTCCTTCCCTCTCTCTTCCTAGTTGGACTAGGAAAGGGGAGTCCTACTCCCACTAGGAGGAGGACTCCCCCTCCTTGGCCGCCGCCCCCCTAGGGCGGCGGCCTCCCCCTGCTCCTTTATATCACGGGGCGGGGGCACCCTAGAACACACAAGTTGATCTTCGTGATCGTCATAGCTAGCCATGTGCGGTGCCCCTCCACCATATTCCACCTCGGTCATATCGTCATGCGGAGTTTAGGCGAAGCCCCTGCATCGGTAGAACATCATCGCCGTCGTACCACGCCGTGCGTCTTGTGGAACTCATCCCTAACACCTGCTTTGGATCAGAGTCAGGGATCGTCATCGAGCTGAACGTGGGCAGGCTGCGGAGGTGCCGTATGTTCGGTGCTTGGATCGGTCGGATCGTGAAGGCGTATGACTACATCAACCGCGTTGTCATAACAGCTTCCGCCTGGTCTATGAGGGTACGTGGACACACTCTCCCCTCTTGTTGCTATGCATCACCATGATCTTGCGTGTGCGTAGGAATTTTTTTGAAATTACTACGTTCCCCAACAGTGGTATCCGAGCCTGGTTTTATGCGTTGATGTTATATGCACGAGTAGAACACAAGTGAGTTGTGGGCGATACAAGTCATACTGCTTGCCAGCATGTCACACTTTGGTTCGGCGGTATTGTTGGATGAAGCGGCCCGGACCGACATTGCGCCAGACGCTTACGCGAGGCGGTTCTACCGACGTGCTTTGCACACAGGTGTCTGGCGGGTGTCAGTTTCTCCAACTTTACTTGAACCGAGTGTGGCTACGCCCGGTCCTGGAGAAGGTTAAAACAACGCTAACTTGATGAGCTATCGTTGTGGTTTTGATGCGTAGGTAAGAACGGTTCTTGCTCAGCCCGTAGCGACGTAAAACTTGCAACAACAAAGTAGAGGACATCTAACTTGTTTTTGCAGGGCATGTTGTGATGTGATATGGTCAAAGACGTGATGCTATATTTTATTGTATGAGATGATCATGTTTTGTAACGAAGTTATCGGCAACTAGCGGTGAGCCATATGGTTGTCGCTTTATTGTATGGAATGCAAACGCCTGTAATTGCTTTACTTTATCACTAAGCGGTAGCCATAGTCGTAGAAGCAATAGATGGCGTAACGACAACGATGCTACGATGGAGATCAAGGTGTCGGCGGTGACGACGATGGTGATCAAGGCGGTGCTTGGAGATGGAGATCACAAGCACAAGATGATGATGGCCATATCATATCACTTATATTGATTGCATGTGATGTTTATCCTTTATGCATCTTATCTTGCTTTGATTGACGGTAGCATTTTAATATGATCTCTCACTAAAATTATCAAGAAGTGTTCTCCCTGAGTATGCACCGTTGCGAAAGTTCTTCGTGCTGAGACACCATGTGATGATCGGGCGTGATAGGCTCTACATTTCAAATACAGCGGGTGCAAAACAGGTTGCACACGCGAAATACTCAGGTTAAACTTGACGACCCTAGCATATAAATGTATATGGCCTCGGAACATGGAGACCGAAAGGTCGAACGTGAATCATATAGTAGATATGATCCAACATAGTGATGTTCACCATTGAAACTACTCCATCTCACGTGATGATCGGGACATGGTTTAGTTGATTTGGATCACGTGATCACTTAGATGACTAGAGATGTCTGTCTAAGTGGGAGTTCTTAAGTAATATGATTAATTGAACTTAAATTTATCATGAACTTAGTCTGGTAGTATTTTGCAAATTATGTTTGTAGATCAATAGCTCGCGTTGTTTGCTTTCATATGTTTATTTTGATATGTTCCTAGAGAAAATTGTGTTGAAAGATGTTAGTAGCAATGATGCGGATTGGATCCGTGATCCGAGGTTTATCCTCATTGCTGCCTGAAGAATTATGTCCTTAATGCACCGCTAGGTGTGAGACCTATTGCGAGGAGCGGTCACGATGCGTTATGAACGTTTGGCTAGCTCAATATGATGACTACTTGATAGTTTTGTGCACCATGCTTTATGGCTTAGAGCCGGGACTACAAAAACGTTTTCGAAACGTCATGGAACATATAAGATGTTTCAAGAGATGAAATTAGTATTTCAGACTCATGCCCGTGTCAAGAGGTATGAGACCTCGACAAATACTTAGCCTAAAAGATGGAGGAGAATTGCTCAACTAGTGAGCAAGTACTTAGATTGTAAAAGTACTACAATCACTTGAATCAAAGTGGGAGTTAATCTTCCAGATAAGATAGTGATTGGCAGAGTTCTCTAGTCACCATCACCAAGTTCTTTGGAACTTCGTGATGAACTATAAAGCAAGGGATGACGAAAACAATTCCCGAGCTCTTCGTGATGCTTTGAAATCGGCGAAGGTAGAAATCAAGAAAAGAGCATCAAGTGTTGATGATTGACAAGACCACTAGTTACAAAAAAAATAGGGCAAAGGGAAAGAAAGGAAACTTCAAATAGAATGGCAAACAAGTTGTCACTCCCATGAAGAAGACCAAAGCTGGACCAAAGCTCTAAACCGAGTGCTTAATCGCAAAGGAAATGGTCACCGGAAGCGGAAATGCCACCGAATATTTGGTAGATAAGAAGGATGGCAAAGTGAACAAGGGTATATTGATATCTGAGTTATTGATGTGTGCCTTACTAGTGTTTATAGTAGCCCCTGAGTATTTGATACTTGTTCGGTTGCTAAAAATTAGTGACTTGAAACAGGAGTTCTGAGAATAAACAGAGACTATTTGAGGGTGAAGTGACGATGTGTATTGGAAGAGGTTCCAAGATTGATATGATCATCATTGCACACTCGCTATACTTTCGGGATTAGTGTTAAACCTAAATAAATGTTATTTGGCGTTTGCGTTGAGCATGAATATGATTTGATCATGTTTATTGCGATATACGTTATTCATTTAAAGTCAAAGAATAATTGTTGTTACTGTTTACATGAATAAAACCTTGATGGTCATACACCCAATGAAAATAGTTTGTTGGACCTCGATCGTAGTAATACACATATTCATAATATTGATGCCAACAGATGCAAAGTTGATAATGATAGTGCAACTTATTTGTGGCACTGCCATTTGGGTCATATCGGTGTAAAGCGCGTGAAGAAAATCCATAAAGATGGACTTTTAGAATCACTTAGTTATGAATCATTTGATGCTTGTGAACCGTGCCTTTTGGGCAAGATGACTAAAACTCCGTTCTCCGGAACAATGGAACGAGCTACTGACTTGTTGGAAATAATACATACCGATGTATGCGATCCAATGAGTGTTGATGCTAAATGGCAAGTATCATTATTTTCGACCTTCACAGATGATTTGAGCAGATATGCGTATATCTACTTGATGAAACATAAGTCTGAAATAGTTGAAAAGTTCAAAGAATTTCAGAGTGAAGTGGAAAATCATCGTAACAAGAAAATAAAGTTTACGTGATCTGATCATGGAGATGAATATTTGAGTTACGAGTTTGTCCTTGATTAAAATAATGTGGAATAGTTTCACAAACTCATGCCAATTCAGAACACCACAGCGTAACGGTGTGTCCGAACGTCGTAACCACACTTTATTGGATATTGTGTGACCTATGATGTCTCTTATCGGTTTACCACTATCGTTTTGGGGTTATGCATTAGAGACAATTGCATTCACTTTAAATAGGGCGCCATCGAAATCCGTTGAGACGACGGCTTATGAACCGTGGTTTGGCAAGAAACCAAAGTTGTCGCTTTGTTAAAGTTTGGGGCTGCGATGCTTATGTGAAAAAGTTTCAACCTGATAAGCTCGAACCTAAATCGGAGAAGTGCATCTTCATCGAATACCCAAAGGAAACTGTTGGGTACACCTTCTATCAGCGATCCGAAAAGCAAGATATTCATTGCTAAGATGGATCCTTTCTAGAGAAGGAGTTTTCTCTCGAGAAAAGAAGTGAGTGGGAGGAAAGTAGAGCTTGATAAGGTAATTGTACCTTCTCCCGAATTGGAAAGTAGTTCATCACGTAAATCAGTTCATGTGATTCCTACACCAATCGGTGAGGAAGCTAATGATGATGATCATGAAGCTTCAGATCAAGTTACTACCGAACCTCGTAGGTCTTCTAGAATAAGATCCGCACCAAAAGTGGTACGGTAATGCTATTCTAGAAGTCATGTTACTAGACCATGATTAACCTACGAACTATGAGGAAGCGATGATGAGCCCAGATTCCGCGAAATGGCTTGAGGCCATAAAATCTGAGATAGGATCCATATATATGAACAAAGTGGACTTTGGTTGACCTGCTTTCGATGATCGACAAGTCAAGTTAAATAAATGGATCTTCAAGAGGAAGACGGACAATCGATAGTAGTGTTACTATCTACAAAGCTCGACTTGTTGCAAAAGGTTTTCGACAAGTTCAAGGTGTTGAATACGATGAGATTTTCTCACCGTAAACGATGCTTAAGTCTGTTCGAATCATGTTAGCAATTGCCACATTTTATGAAATCTGGCAAATGGATGTCAAAACTGCATTCCTTAATGGATTTATTAAAGAAGAGTTGCATATGATGGAACCAGAAGGTTTTGTCAATCCTAAAGATGCTAACAAAATGTGCAAGCTCAATGATCCATCTATGGTGGTGCAAGCATCTCGAGAGTTGGAATACACGCTTTGATAAGTTGATCATAGCATATAGTTTTATCTGAGACTTGCGGTGAAGCACATATTTACAATAAAGTATTTGGGAGCACTACCGCCTTTCGATAAATATATGTGAGTAACATATTGTTGATCAGAAATGATGTAGAATTTTTTCCGAAAGCATAAAGGAGTATTTGAAAGGAGTTCTTTAAAAGAAAGACCTCAAGAAAGCTACTTATATATTGAGCATCAAGATCTATTGAGATAGATCAAGACGCTTGATAAGTTTTTTTCAATAAGTATATACCTTGTCAAGATTTTGAAGTAGTTCAAAATGGCACGATCAAAGAAAAGTTCTTGCCTGTGTTGCAAAGGTGTGAAATTGAGTAAGACTCAAATCCCGACCATGGCGAGAAAATAGAAAAGAGAATGAAAGTCATTCCCTATGCCTCAGGTCCTTAGGTTCTATAAAGTATGCTATGCTATGTACGGACCTATTGTGTACCTTGCTCTGAATTTGGCAAGGAGTACAATAGTGATCTAGGAGTAGATCCTTTGGACATTGGTCAAGAACATCCTTAGTGAGGACTAAGCAAATATTTCTCGATTATGGAGGTGATAAAAGAGCCCGTCGTAAAGAGTTACATCGATGCAAGCTTTTTACAGCGATCCAGATGACTCTAAGTCTCAATCTGGATACATGTTGAAAGTGGGAGCAATTAGCTAGAGTAGCTCCGTGCAGAGCATTGTAGACATAGAATATTTGCAAAATACATACGGCTCACGAATGTAGCGGACACGTTGACAAAGCTTCTCTCACGAGAAAAACATTAACATACCTAAGTACTCTTTGGGTGTTAATCACATAGCGATGTGAACTAGATTATTAACTCTAGTAAACCCTTTGGGTGTTGGTCACATGACGATGTGAACTATGGGTGTTAATCACATACAGATGTGAATATTGGTGTTGAATCACATGATGATGTGAACTAGATTATTGACTCTAGTGCAAGTGGGAGACTCAAGGAAATATGCCCTAGAGGCAATAATAAAGTTATTATTTATTTCCTTATATCATGATAAATGTTTATTATTCATGCTAGAATTGTATTAACCGGAAACATAATACTTGTGTGAATACATAAACAAACTAAACGTCACTAGTATGCCTCTACTTGACTAGCTCGTTAATCGAAGATGGTTATGTTTCCTAACCATAGACATGTGTTGTCATTTGATTAACGAGATCACATCATTAGGAGAATGATGTGATTGTTGGGAATATGCCCTAGAGGCAATAATAAATTAGTTATTAGTATATTTCCTTGTTCATGATAATCGTTTATTATCCATGCTATAAATTGAAAGGAAACTCAGATACATGTGTGGGTACATAGACAACACCATGTCCCTAGTAAGCCTCTAGTTGACTAGCTCGTTAATCAATAGATGGTTACGGTTTCCTGACCATGGACATTGGATGTCATTGATAACGGGATCACATCATTAGGGGAATGATGTGATGGACAAGACCCAATCCTAAGCCTAGCACAGATCGTAGTTCGTATGCTAAAGCTTTTCTAATGTCAAGTATCATTTCCTTAGACCATGAGATTGTGCAACTCCCGGATACCGTAGGGAATGCTTTTGGGTGTACCAAATGTCACAACGTAATCGGGTGGCTATAAAGGTTCATTACAGGTATCTCGAAAGTATCTGTTGGGTTGTACGAATCGAGACTGGATTTGTCACTCGGTTGACGGAGAGGTATCTCTGGGCCCACTCGGTCGGACATCATCATAATGTGCACAATGTGACCAAGGGGTTGATCACGGGATGATGTGTTACGGAACCAGTAAAGAGACTTGCCGTAACGAGATTGAACAAGGTATCGGGATACCGACGATCGAATCTCGGCAAGTACAATACCGCTAGACAAAGGGAATTGAATACGGGATTGATTGAATCCTCGACATCGCCGTGGTTCATCCGATGAGATCATCGTGGAACATGTGGGAGCCAACATGGCTATCCAGATCCCGCTGTTGGTTATTGACCGGAGAACATCTCGGTCATATGCGCATGGTTCCCGAACCCGTAGGGTCTACACACTTAAGGTTCGGTGAAGCTAGAGTTGTTATGGGAAATAGTATGTGGTTACCGAAGGTTGTTCGGAGTCCCTGATGTGATCCCGGACGTCACGAGGAGTTCCGGAATGGTCGGCGGTGAAGATCGATATATTGGACGAAGAAGGGTATTGGAGTCCGGAAGTGTTCGGGGTACCGTGTTATGGCCAGCATGACCGAAAGGTGTTTCGGGAGCCCGACAAGTGTTGGAGGGCCTCATGGGCCAAAGGGAAGGGCAAACCAGCCCACTAAGGGGTGGTGCGCCCTCCCAACCCTCTCTCACGTAACCAGGAGAGGTGGGGTGCCTCCCTAGGGCAGCCCCTTCCCGGCTTGGGGCAAGTTTCCTGGGGGTGGGGCGCCAAACCCATCTAGGGTTTCCCCTGTGGCCGCCGCCCCTCCCCTAGGGAACCCTAGGGCGCCTCCTCCACCCCCTTACCCCTATATATAGTGAGGGAGAGAGAGGGCAGCCGCACCCTTCCCCTGGCGCAGCCCCTCCCTCCTCCAACACTTCCTCCTCCTCCGTAGTGCTTAGCGAAGCTCACGTGGGAGAACCACGAGAGCTCCATCACCACCACGCCGTCGTTGTCGGAGTTTTCCCTCAACTTCTCCTCTCCCTTGCTGGATCAAGAAGGAGGAGACGTCCCGGGCTGTCACGTGTGTTGAACGCGGAGGTGCCGTCTGCTCGGCGCTAGGATCATCGGTGATTTGGATCACGACGAGTACGACTCCATCAACCGCATTCTCTTGAACGCTTCCGCTTAGCGATCTACAAGGGTATGTAGATGCACTCTCCTTCCCCTCGTTGCTGGTTTCTTCATAGATAGATCTTGGTGACACGTAGGAAAATTTTGAATTTCACGTTCCCCAGCGATGGTATCGAGCTAGGTCTATTGCGTAGATTCTTTGCACGAGTAGAACACAAAGTAGTTGTGGGCGTTGATTTTGTTCAATATGCTTACCGTTACTAGTCCAATCTTGTTTCGACGGTATTGTGGGATGAAGCGGCCCGGACCGACCTTACACGTACACTTACGTGAGACAGGTTCCACCGACTGACATGCACTTGGTGCATAAGGTGGCTAGCGGGTGCCAGTCTCTCCCACTTTAGTCAGAACGGATTCGATGAAAAGGGTCCTTATGAAGGGTAAATAGCAATTGGCATATCACGTTGTGGTTTTGCGTAGGTAAGAAACGTTCTTGATAGAAACCCATAGCAGACACGTAAAAACAAGCAAACAACAATTAGAGGACTTCTAACTTGTTTTTGCAGGGTATGCTATGTGATGTGATATGTCCAAGAAGAATGTGATGAATGATATGTGATGTATGAGATTGATCATGTTCTTGTAATAGGAATCACGACTTGCATGTCGATGAGTATGACAACGGCAGGAGCCATAGGAGTTGTCTTTATTTATTGTATGACCTGCGTGTCATTGAACAACGCCATGTAATTACTTTACTTTATTGCTAACCGGTAGCCATAGTAGTAGAAGTAATAAGTTGGCGAGACAACTTCATGGAGACACGATGATGGAGATCATGATGATGGAGATCATGGTGTCATGCGGTGATGATGATGATCATGGAGCCTCAAGATGGAGATCAAAGGAGCAATATGATATTGGCCATATCATGTCACTATTTGATTGCATGTGATGTTTATCATGATTATACATCTTCTTTGCTTAGAACGACGGTAGTAAATAAGATGATCCTCATTAAAATTTCAAGAAAGTGTTCCCCTAGCGTGCACCGCTATGAAAGTTCGTTGCTTCAAGCACCACGTGATGATCGGGTGTGATAGATTCTTACGTTCACATACAACGGGTGTAAGCCAGATTTACACACGCCAAACACTTAGGTTGACTTGACGAGCCTAGCATGTGCACATGGCCTCGGAACACAAGAGACCGAAAGGTCGAGCATGAGTCGTATAGTAGATACGATCAACATGAAGATGTTCATCGATGATGACTAGTCCGTCTCACGTGATGATCGGACACGGCCTAGTTGACTCGGATCATGTAATCACTTAGATGACTAGAGGGATGTCTATCTGAGTGGGAGTTCATGAGATGAACTTAATTATCCTGAACATAGTCAAAAGATCTTTGCAAATTATATCGTGAAGCTCGCGCTTTAGTTCCACTGTTTAGATATGTTCCTAGAGAAAATATAGTTGAAAGTTGACAAGATGGCGATTATGCGGATTAGAAAGCTTATGTCCTTAATGCACCGCTCGGTGTGCTGAACCCCAAGCGTCGTCTGTGGATGTTGCGAACGCCAGATATACACGCTTTTGATAACTACGTGATAGTTCAGTTAAATGGTTTAGAGTAGAGGCACCAAAGACGCTTTCTCGAAACATATAAGATGTTTCGAGGGCTGAAATTGGGATTTCGTGCTTGTGCCCACGCCAAAAGGTATAAGACCTCCGACAATTTTCTTAGCTCGCAAACTAAGGGAGAAAAGCTCAATCGTTGAGCTTGTGCTCGAATTGTCACGAGTGCAACAATCACTTGAATCGAGGGAGTTGATCTTCCGATGAGATAGTGATGTTTCTCCAAAGTCATTGCCACCAAGCTGCTAGAGCTTAGTGATGAACTATAACATATCAGGGATAGATATGATGATCCTTGAGGTATTCACGGTGTTTGACACCACGAAAGTAGAAATCAAGAAGGAGCATCAATTGTTGATGGTTGGTGAAACCACTAGTTTCAAGAAGGGCAAGTGCAAGAAGGGATACTTCATGAAACGGCAAATCAGCTGCTGCTCCAGTGAAAATCCCAAGGTTGAACCCAAACCCGAGACTAAGTGCTTACGTAATAAGGGGAACAACCATCGGAGCAGAATTACCCTAAATACTTGGTAGATGAGAAGGTGGCAAGGTCGATAGAAGTATATTGGATATACATTATGTTAATGTGTACTTTACTAGTACTCCTAGTAGCACCAGGGTATTAAGATATCGGGTTCGGTTGCTAAGTGTTAGTAACTCGAAATAAAAGAGCTACGGAATAAACGGAGACTAGCTAAAGGTGAGTCGACGATATGTGTTGAAGTGTTTCCAAGTTTGATTTGATCAAACATCGCACGCTCCTCTACCATCAAGATTAGTATTAAACCTGAATAATTGTCATTCGGTGATTGCGTTGAGCATAGACATGATTGGATTATGTCTATCGCAATACGATTATTCATTTAAGGAGAATAATGGTTACTCTATTTATTTGAATAATACCTTCAATGGTCTTGCACCTAAAGGAATGGTTTATTGAATCTCGATCGTAGTGATACACATTTTCATGCCAAAAGATATAAGATAGTAATGATAGTACCACCTGCTTGTGTAATCGCCATTTGAGTCATATTGGTATAGAGCATATGAAGAAGCTCCATGTTGATGGATCTTTGGAATCACTGCTTTTTGAAAAGTTTGAGACATGCGAACCATGTCTATTGGTGTATATGCATGAAGAAACTCCATGCAAATGGACCGTTTGAACTCACTTGATTTTGAATCACTTGAGACATGCAAATCATACCACATGGGCAAGATATTTGAAAAGCCTCGTTTTTTCAGTGAAATGGAACAAGAAAGCAACTTGTTGGAAGTAATACATTTTGATGTGTGCAGTCCAATGAATCTTTGAGAGCCTTGCAGTGGATATCGTTATGTTCTTACTTCACGGATGATTTGAGTAGATCTTGAGTATATTTACTTGATGAAACACAAGTCTGAATTATTGAATGGTTCAAGTAATTTCAGAGTGAAGTTAAAGATCATCGTGACAAGAGGATAAAATGTCTATGATATGATCATAGAGATGAGTATCCGAAATTCACGAGCTTTGTACGCTTATTAAGACATAGTGGAAATTGTTTCACAATTAATACCGCTGGAACACCATAGTGTGATGGTGTGTCCGAACATCATAGTTGCACCCTATTAGATACGGTGCGTACCATGATGTCTCTTATCGAATTACCACTATCGTTCATGGGTTAGGCATTAGAGACAACCGCACTCACTTTAATAGGGCACCACGTAATTCCGTTGAGAAGACCCTGTTTGAACTATGGTTTGGAGAAACCTAAGTTGTCATTTCTTAAAAGTTTGGGGTTGTGACGCTTATGTGAAAAAGTTTCAGGTTGATAAGCTCGAACCCAAAGCGGATAAAATGCATCTTCATAGGACACCCAAAACAGTTGGGTATACCTCCTAATTCAGACGAAAGCAATAGGGATTGTTTCTTGAATCAGGTCCTTTCTCGAGGAAAAGTTTGTCTCGAAAAGTTGAGTGGGAGGATGGTGGAGACTTGATATGGTTATGGAACCGTCACTACAACTAGTGTGTAGCAGGGCACAGGAAGTTGTTCCTGTGGCACCTACACCAATTGAAGTAGAAGCTTATGATAGTGATCATGAAACCGGATCAAGTCACTACCGCATTCTCGTGGGGTGACAAGGATGCGCATCGCTGCTTGAGTGGTACAGTAATCCTGTCTTGAAGGTCATGTTGCTAGACAACAATGAACCTACGAGCTATGGAGAAGCGATGGTGGGCCCATATTCCGACAAATGGTTAGAGGCCATGAAATCCGAGATAGGATCCATGTATCGTAACAAAGCATGGACTTTGGTGGACTTGCCCGATGATCGGCAAGCTATTGAGATAAATGGATTTTTAAGAAGAAGACGGACGTGGAGCGGTAATGTCACCGTCTATGAAGCTCGACTTGTGGCAAAGAGTTTTTCACAAGTTGACTACGATGAGATTTTCTCATCCGTAGCGATGCTTAAGTCCGTCGAATCATGTTAGCATTAGCTGCATTTATGAAATCTAGCGGATGGATGTCAAAACGACTTTCCTTACCGTTTCCGTAAGGAAAGGTTGTATGAGATACAATCAGAAAGATTTTGTCGATCCTAAGGATGCTGAAAGGTATGCTAGCTCCAAGTGATCCTTCCATGGACCGGAGTAAGCATCTCGGAGTTGGAATATACTCTTTGATAAGATGATCAAAGATTTTGGGTTTATACAAAGTTTATGAGAAACTTGTATTTCCAAAGAAGTGAGTGGGAGCACTATAGAATTTTTGATGAGTATATGTTGTTGACATATTGTTGATCGTAAATGATGTAGAATTTCTCGGAAAGCATATAGGGTTATTTGAAAAGTGTTTTCAAGTGAAAACTGTATTAAGCTACTTGAACATTGAGCATCAAGATCTATAGGGATAGATCAAAACCGCTTAATGGTACTTTCAAATGAGCATATACCTTGACATGATCTTGAAGGTGTTCAAGATGGATCGATCAAAGAAGGAGTTCTTGCACGAGATGTAAGGTATGAAGTTAAGACTTAAAGCTCGACCACGGCGGAAGCAGAGAGAAAGGGCGAGGGTCGTCCCCTATGCCTTAGATGTAGGCTCTACGGTATGCTATCTTTGTGTACCGCTTACGGAAGTGTGCCTTATGCGATGAGTCGATAAGGGTACAAGAATGATCCAGGAATGGATCATTGGATATGATCAAAATTGTCCTTGGAGTAAATAAGGACATGTTTCTCGATTATGGAGGTGATAAAGAGTTGGCGTAAAGGGTTACGCCGGTGCAAGCTTTAACACCTATCCGAAAGTGACTCGAGTAGCAAACCGGATACGTATAGTGGAGCAACCATTTGGAATAGCTCCAAGTGGAGCGTGGAAGCAGCGTTTACAATATGACCTAGAAATTTTGCAAAGCACACACGGATCCGAAAGGTTCGGACCGTTGACTAAAACCTCTCTCACAAGCAAAACATGATCAAACCTCGTAACTCATTGAGTCTTAATCACATGATGATGTGAACTAGTTTACGCACACTAGTAAACTCTTTGGATGTTGGTCACATGGCGATGTGACCTATCAGAGTTAATCACATGACGATGTGAACTAGATTATTGACTCTAGTGCAAGTGGGAGACTGTTGGAAATATGCCCTAGAGGCAATAATAAATTAGTTATTAGTATATTTCCTTGTTCATGATAATCGTTTATTATCCATGCTATAATTTTATTGAAAGGAAACTCGAGATACATGTGTGGGTACATAGACAACACCATGTCCCTAGTAAGCCTCTAGTTGACTAGCTCGTTAATCAATAGATGGTTACGGTTTCCGACCATGGACATTGGATGTCATTGATAATGGGATCACATCATTAGGAGAATGATGTGATGGACAAGACCCAATCCTAAGCCTAACACAAAGATCGTAGTTCGTATGCTAAAGCTTTTCTAATGTCAAGTATCATTTCCTTAGACCATGAGATTGTGCAACTCCCAGATACCGTAGGAATGCTTTGGGTGTACCAAACATCACAACATAACCGGGTGGCTATAAAGGTTCATTACAGTGTATCTCCGAAAGTATCACATTAGGTTGGCACGAATCGAGACTGGGATTTGTCACTCCGGTTGGCGGAGAGGTATCTCCGGGCCCACTCGGTAGGACATCATCATAATGTGCACAATGTGACCAAGGGGTTGATCACGGGATGATGTGTTATGGAGCGAGTAAAGAGACTTGCCGCATCTAGATTGAACAAGGTATCCGGGATACCGACGATCGAATCTCGGGCAAGTACAATACCGCTAGACAAAGGGAATTGAATACGGGATTGATTGAATCCTCGACATCGTGGTTCATCGGATGAGATCATCGTGGAACATGTGGGAGCCAACATGGGTATCCAGATCCCGCTGTTGGTTATTGACCGGAGAACGTCTCGGTCATATACTGATGGTTCGAACCCGTGAGGGTCTACACACTTAAGGTTCGGTGGCGCTAGAGTTGTTATGGGAAATAGTATGTGGTTACCGAAGGTTGTTCGAGTCCGGATGTGATCCCGGACGTCACGAGGAGTTCGGAATGGTCCTGGCGGTGAAGATCGATATATTGAATGAAGGGTATTGGAGTCGGGAAGTGTTAGGGTACCCGTGCTATGGCGGCATAATGACCGAAAGGTGTTTGGGAGCCCGGCAAGTGTTGGAGGGCCTCATGGGCCAAAGGGGAAGGGGAAAACCAGCCCACTAAGGGGTGGTGCGCCCCTCCCAGCCCCTCTTACGTAACCAGGAGAGGTGGGGCGCCTCCTCTAGGGCAGCCCCCCTTCCCGGCTTGGGGGGCAAGTTTCCTAGGGGGTGGGGGCGCCCAAACCCATCTAGGGTTTCCCCTGTGGCGCCGCCCTCCCTAGGGAACCCTAGGGCGCCTCCTCCACCCCTTACCCCTATATAGTGAGGAGAGAGAGGGCAGCCGCACCCTTCCTGGCGCAGCCCCTCCCTCCTCCAACACTTCCTCCTCCTCCGTAGTGCTTAGCGGCTCTGCTGGGAGAACCACGAGCTCCATCACCACCACGCCGTCGGTCTTTGCCGGAGTTTTCCCTCAACTTCTCCTCTCCCTTGCTGGATCAAGAAGGAGGAGGCGTCCCCGGGCTGTCACGTGTGTTGAGCAGCGGAGGTGCCGTCCATTGGCGCTAGGATCATCGGTGATTTGGATCACGGCGATGCGACTCCGTCAACCCCGTTCTCTTGAACGCTTCCGCTTAGTGATCTACAAGGGTATGTAGATGCACTCTCCTTCCCTCGTTGCTGGTTTCTCCATAGATAGATCTTGGTGACACGTGGGAAAATTTTGAATTTCTGCTACGTTCCCCAACGATGATTGACATGACCCATTCCGTTAGCCTAGCACTTGATCGTTTAGTATGTTGCTATTGCTTTCTTCATGACTTATACATGTTCACGTAACTATGAGATTATGCAACTCCCGTTTACGGAGGAACACTTTGTGTGCTACCAAACGCGTCACAACGAATCGGGTGATTATAAAGGAGCTCTCTGGTGTCTCCGAAGGTACATGTTGGGTTGGCGTATTGAGATTAGGTTTTGTCACTCCGATTGTCGGAGAGGTATCTCTGGGCCCTCTCATTAATGCACATCACTATAAGCCTTGCAAGCAATGTGACTAATGAGTTAGTTGCAAGATGATGTATACGGAGCGAGTAAAGAGACTTGCGGTAATGAGATTGAACTAGGTATTGGATACCGACGATCAAATCTCGGGCAAGTAACATACCGATGACAAAGGGAACAACGTATGTTGTTATGCGGTTTGACCGATAAAGATCTTCGTAGAATATGTAGGAGCCAATATGAACATCCAGGTTCCACTATTGGTTATTGACCGAAAACAGTTCTAGGTCATATCTACATAGTTCTCGAACCCGTAAGTCACTTGCACGCTTAACGTTCTGATGGCGGTTTATTATGAGTTTATAAGTTTTGATGTACCAAAGGTTGATCGGAGTCCCGGATGTGATCACGGACATGACGATGAGTCTCGAAATGGTCGAGACATAAAGATCGATATATTGGACGACTATATTCGGACACCGGAAGCGTTCCGAGTGATTTCAGGGAAAACCGGAGTGTCGGAGGGGTTACCGAAACCCCCCGGGGAAGTATTGGGCCTTAGTGGGCCTGAGGCGAGAGAGAGGGCTGCAGCCCAGGAGGTGGCGCCTGTTGGAAATATGCCCTAGAGGCAATAATAAAAGCATTATTATTATATTTCCTTGTTCATGATAATTGTCTTTTATTCATGCTATAATTGTATTGTCCGGAAATCGTAATACATGTGTGAATACATAGACTACAATACGTCCCTAGTAAGCCTCTAGTTGACTAGCTCGTTGGTCAACAGAGATAGTCATGGTTTCGACTATGGACATCGAGATGTCATTGACAAGCGGGATCACGTCATTAGGAGAATGGCGTGATGGACAAGACGAATCCTAAGCATGGCACAAGATTGTGTAGTTCGCTTTTGCTAGAGCTTTTCCAATGTCAAGTATCTCTTCCTTAGACCATGAGATCGTGTAACTCCGGATACCGTAGGAGTGCTTTGGGTGTACCAAGCGTCCTAGCGTAACTGGGTGACTATAAAGGTGCACTATGGTATCTCCGAAAGTGTGCATTGGGTGGACACGGATCGAGACTGGGATTTGTCACTCCGTGTTACGGAGAGGTATCACCGGCCCACTCGGTAGTGCATCATCATAATGAGCTCAAGGTGGCCAAGTGTGCAGTCACGGGATCATGCATTACGATGCGAGTAAAGTGACTTGCGATGCTTGAGGTGAGCGAGGTATTGGGATACCGATGATCGAGTCTCGGGCAAGTAACATACCGTCGATAAAGGGAATAGAATACGGGTTGCTTGAACCCTTGACATCGTGGGTTCATCCGATGACAACATCGAGGAGCATGTGGTAGCCAACATGGGTATCCAGATCCTGCTGTTGGTTATTGAACTGAGGTCGTCTCGATCATGTCTGCATGTCTCCCGAACCCGTAGGGTCTACACACTTAAGGTTCGGTGACGCTAGGGTTATTTGGAAGACAAGTATGTGATTACGAATGTTGTTCGGAGTCCGGATGAGATCCCGGACGTCACGAGGAGTTCGGAATGGTCGGAGGTAAAGATTTATATATGGAAAGTTGTTAAGCGGACACCGGAAAGTTTCGGAGGCATGCCGGTATTGCACGGGGCCACGGGGAGGGTTCGGAGGAGGTCCAGGGAGGGCCACCCTCCCGGGAGGGCCACATGGGCTGCGTGGGAGGGAGCTAGCCCCTAGTGGGCTGGGCGCGCCTCCCACTCTCAGGCCCATGCGGCTAGGGTTTGGGAGGGAAACCCTAAAGGGCTAAAGGCGCCCCCTAGCTTTGGGGCAAGCCACCCCTTTCATCCTCCCTTTGGCGCCGCCCCTCTAGGGTTTCCCCTAGAGGGCCGGCCCCCTGCCCTCTCCTCCTATATATAGAGGGGTGAGGGAGGCTGCAACACACAATTGAAGGCGCAGCCCCTCCCTCCCAACACCTCTCCTTCTCCGCGGCGAGCTTGGCGAAGCCCTGACGGAGAACTGCTGCACCAATTGCACCACGCCGTCGTGCTGCCATTGGAGTTGTCTTCCTCAACCTCTCCTTCCTCCTTGCTGGATCAAGACGGAGGAGACGCCGTCGTCCCGTACGTGTGTTGAACGCGGAGGTGCTGTCCTTTCAGCGCTTGGTCATCGGTGATCCGAATCACGGCGAGTACGACTCCCTCATCACCATCCCCTTGAAGGCTTCCGCACTCGATCTACAAGTGATATGTAGATGCTAACTCTCTCCCTTGACTCGTTGCTTAGATGAACTCATAGATGGATCTTGGTGAAACCGTGGGAAAAATTTAATTTTACGCAACGTTCCCCCAACAGTGGCATCATGAGCTAGGTCTATGCGTAGTTCTCTTTGCATGAGTAGAACACAATTTTGTTGTGGGCGTAGATCTTGTCAACTTGCTTGCCGTTACTAGTCGCATCTTGCTTCAGCGGTATTGTGGGATGAAGCGGCCCGGACCAACCTTACACGTACGCTTACGTGAGACCGGTTCCACCGACTAACATGCACTAGTTGCATAAGGTGGCTGGCGGGTGTCTGTCTCTCCACTTTAGTTGGAGCGGATTCGATGAAAAGGGTCCTTATGAAGGGTAAATAGAAGTTGACAAAATCACGTTGTGGTTATTCGTAGGTAAGAAAAGCGTTCTTGCTAGAACCCAATTGCAGCCACGTAAAAGATGCAACAACAATTAGAGGACGTCTAACTTGTTTTTGCAGCAATTGTCATGTGATGTGATATGGCCAAAGTTGTGATGAATGATGAATGATATATGTGATTTATGAGATCATGTTCTTGTAATAGGAATCACGACTTGCGTGTCGGTGAGTATGACAACCGGCAGGAGCCATAGGAGTTGTCTTTATTTTTGTATGACTCATGTGTCATTGAAGAACGCCATGTAAATTACTTTACTTTATTGCTAAACACGTTAGCCATAGAAGTAGAAGTAGTCGTTGGCGTGACAACTTCATGAAGACACGATGATGGAGATCATGATGATGGAGATCATGGTGTCATGCCGGTGATGACAATGATCATGGAGCCCCGAAGATGAAGATCAAAGGAGCTATATGATATTGGCCATATCATGTCACTACTATATAATTGCATGTGATGTTTATTTTGTTTATGCATCTTGTTTACTTAGAACGACGGTAGTAAATAAGATGATCCCTTACAACAATTTCAAGAAGTGTTCTCCCTAAGCGTGCACCGTTGCTAAAGTTAAATCGCTTTTAAGCACCACGTGATGATCGGGTGTGATGGATTCTTACGTTCACATACAGCGGGTGTAAGACAGATTTACACACGAAACACTTAGGATTAACCCAGCGAGCCCTAGCATGCAGACATACGGCCTCGGAACACGAAGACCGAAAAGGTCGAACACGAGTCGTATGGAAGATACGATCAACATGAGAATGTTCGCCGACGATGACTAGTCCGTCTCTCACGTGATGATCGGACACGGCCTAGTCGACTGGATCGTGTAACACTTAGATGACTAGAGGGATGTCTAATCTAAGTGGGAGTTCATTAATAATTTGATTAGATGAACTTTATTATCATGAACAATAGTCTAAAATCTTTATATGTCTTGTAGATCAAATGGCCAACGCTCATGTCACCATGAACTTCAGCGCTGCTCCTAGAGAAAAACCAAGCTGAAAGATGATGGCAGCAACTATACGGACTGGAGTCCGGGGAACACGAGATCATCCTCATAGCTGCCAAGAAACAATATGTCCTAGAAGCACCGCTAGGTGAAGCACCCATCGAGAGAACCAAGGCGTTATGAGCAGCTTGGCAGTCTCGTCAGCGATGATTACTCCCTCATTCGGTCGCGGAATGCTTTACAGCTTAGAACCAGGGCTCCAAAAGCGTTTTTGAGCAACACGGAGCATATGAGATGTTCGAGGAGCTGAAGCTAGTTTTCCAAGCTCATGCGGGTCGAGAGATATGAAGTCTCCGACAAGTTCTATAGTTGTAAGATGGAGGAAAACAGTTACATCGGTGAGCACATACTCAAAATGTGGGTTGCATCACCGCCTGTCCCACTGGACATAAACCTCCAGACGAGGCGGTCATTGTGAGAATCCTTGATCGCTCCCACCAAGCTACAAGAGCTTTGTGATGAACTACAATATGCTGGGGATGGTGAAGACCATTCCGAAGTATTCTCAATGCTGAAGTCGTGAGAGGTTGAAATCAAGAAAGAACATCAAGTGTTGATGGTCAATAAAACCACTAAGTTCAAGAAGGGCAAGGGCAAGAAGAACTTCAAGAAGGACGGCAAAGAGGTTGCCGGCGCATGATTAAAACAAGTTGCCGGAAGAAGAAATCAAAAGAATGGACCCAAGCACGAGACATAGTGCTTTTATTGCAAAGGGAAGGGCCCTTTAGGCGGAACTGCCCCAAATACTTAAGCGGACAAGAAGGCGGCAACACTAAAGGTATATTTGATATACATGTAATTGATGTATACCTTACCCGATTACTCGTAGTAACTCCCGGGTATTTGATACCGGTGCCGTTGCTCATATTTGTAACTCACGGCAGAGCTGCGGAATAAGCGGAGACTGGCGAAGGGCGACGAGGTGACGATGCGCGTCGGGAATGGTTCCAAGGTCGATGTGATCGCCGTTGGCACGCTACCTCTACATTTACCTACGGGATTAGTTATAAACCTTAATAATTGCTATATGGAGCCAAGTTTGAGCATGAACATTGTATCTGGATCTCGTTTATCTGAGATGGCTACTCATTTAAATCCGAGAATAATGGTTGTTCTATTTATACGAGAGAAATGTTTTATGGTCATGCTCCGATAGTCAATGGTTTTGTTCTTAATGAATCTCGAGCGTAATGTTACACATGTTCATAGTGTGAATACCAAAAGATGTAAAGTTGATAGCGATAGTCCCACATACTTGTGGCACTGCCGCCTTGGTCACATTGGTGTCAAGCGCATGAAGAAGCTCCATCTTGATGGACTTTTGGAGTCTCTAGATTATGAATCGTTTGACACATGCGAACCATGCCTCATGGGCAAGATGACCAAGACTCCGTTCTCTGGAACAATGGAGCGAGCAACCAACTTGTTGGAAATCATACATATTGATGTGTGCGGTCCAATGAGTGTTGAGGCTCGCGGAGGATATCGTTATGTTCTCACTCTCACAGATGACTTGAGTAGATATGGGTATGTCTACTTGATGAAACACAAGTCTGAGACCTTTGAAAAGTTCAAGGAATTTCAGAATGAGGTAGAGAATCAACGTGACCGAAAGATAAAATTCTTCTGATCGAGATCATGGAGGAGAATATCTAAGTCACGAATTTGGTACACACTTAAGAAAATGTGGAATCGTTTCACAACTCAAGCCGCTGGAACACCTCGGCGTAACGGTGTGTCCGAACGTCGTGTCGCACTCTATTGGATATGGTGCGATCTATGATGTCTCTTACCGATTTACCGCTATCATTTTGGGGATACGCTCTAGAGACAGCTACATTCACTTTAAATAGGGCACCGTCTAAATCTGTTGAGACGACACCGTATGAATTATGGTTTGGGAAGAAACCTAAGCTGTCGTTTCTAAAAGTTTGGGGATCACGATGCTTATGTCCAGAAACTTCAACCTGAAAAGCTCGAACCCAAGTCGGAAAAATGCGTCTTCATAGGATACCCTAAGGAAACCATTGGGTATACCTTCTACCTTAGATCCGAAGGCAAGATCTTTGTTGCCAAGAACGGAACCTTTACGGAATAAGAGTTTCTCTCGAAAGGAGTAAGTGGGAGGAAAGTAGAACTTCGATGAAGTACTACCTCTTGAACCGGAAAGTAGTGCAGCTCGGGAAAATGTTCTGTGGTGCCTACACCAGCTGGAGAGGAAATTATTGATGATGATCAAGGTACTTCGGATCAAGTTGCTCTTGAACTTCGTAGGTCCACTAGGACACGTTCCGCACCAGTGAATGCAGCAACCCTGTCACGGAAATCATGTTGTTAGACAACGGTGAACCTTCTCGAACTATGAAGAAGCGATGGCGGGCCCGGATTCCAACAAATGGCTCGAAGCCATGAAATCCGAGATAGGATCCATGTATGAAAACAAAGTATGGACTTTGACAGACTTGCCCGATGGTCGGCGGCGATAGAAAACAAATGGATCTTTAAGAAGAAGAAGGCAGGGCCAGCGGATGGTAATGTTACCATCTATAAAGCTCGACTTGTCGCTAAGGGTTATCGACAAGTTCAAGGGATTGACTACGATGAGACTTTCTCTCCGTGGCGAAGCTGAAGTCCGTCCGAATCATGTTAGCAATTGCCGCATACTATGATTATGAGATATGGCAAATGGACGTCAAAACGGCATTCCTTAACAGCCATCTTAAGGAAGAAATGTATATGATGCAGCCGGAAGGTTTTGTCGATCCTAAGAATGTTGACAAAGTATGCAAGCTCCAGCGTTCCATTTATGGGCTGGTGCAAGCATCTCGGAGTTGGAACATTCGCTTTGATGAGATGATCAAAGCGTTTGGGTTTATGCAGACTTATGGAGAAGCCTGCGTTTACAAGAAAGTGAGTGGGAGCTACGTAGCATTTCTCATATTATATGTAGATGACATACTTTTGATGGGAAATGATATAGAACTCTTACTGCAACATTAAGGCCTACTTGAATAAAGTTTTTCAATGAAGGACCTTGGAGAAGCTGCTTATATATTAGGCATCAAGATCTATAGAGATAGATCGAGATGCCTCATAAATCTTTCACAAAGCACATACCTTGATAAGATTTTGAAGAAGTTCAAAATGGATTAGTCCAAGAAAGGGTTCTTGCACGTATTGCAAGGTGTGAAATTGAGCTCAGCTCAATGCCCGACCACGGCAAAAGATAAATAAGAGATGAGTGTCATCCCCTATGCCTCAGCCATAGGATCTATTATGTATGCCATCTTGTGTACGGACTGATGTAAACCTTGCCGTAAGTTTGGTAGGAAGATACCAAAGTAATCCCGGCAAGGAACAACGGACATCGGTCAAGAATATCCTGAAGTACACGAAAGGACAAAGGACAAGTTACTCGTTTATGGAGGTGACGAAGAGCTCGTCGTAATGGGTTACGTCGACGCTAGCTTCGACACAGATCTGGATGACTCTAAGTCACAAACCGGATACGTGTATATGTTGAATGGTGGAGCGGTAAGCTAGTGCAGCTGCAAGCAGAGCGTCGTGGCGGGATCTACATGTGAAGCGGAGTACATGGCAGCCTCGGAGGCAGCGCATGAAGCAATTTGGGTGAAGGAGTTCATCACCGACCCAGGAGTCATACCCAATGCGTCGGGGCCGATCAAACTCTTCTGTGACAACACTGGAGCTATTGCCCTTGCCAAGGAGCCCGGGTTTCACAAGAAGACCAGGCACATCAAGCGTCGCTTCAATTCCATCCGTGAAAATGCGCAAGATGGAGACATAGAAATTTGTAAAGTGCACACGGATCTGAATATCGCAGATCCGTTGACTAAACCTCTCTCGCGAGCAAAACATGATCAACACCAGAACTCTATGGGTGTTCGATTCATCACAATGTAACTAGATTATTGACTCTAGTGCAAGTGGAAGACTGTTGGAAATATGCCCTAGAGACAATAATAAAAGCATTATTATTATATTTCCTTGTTCATGATAATTGTCTTTTATTCATGCTATAATTGTATTGTCCGGAAATCGTAATACATGTGTGAATACATAGACTACAATACGTCCTAGTAAGCCTCTAGTTGACTAGCTCGTTGGTCAATGAGATAGTCATGGTTTCACGACTATGGACATCGATGTCATTGACAAGCGGGATCACGTCATTAGGAGAATGACGTGATGGACAAGACGAATCCTAAGCATGGCACAAGATCGTGTAGTTCGTTTTTTGCTAGAGCTTTTCCAATGTCAAGTATCTCTTCCTTAGACCATGAGATCGTGTAACTCCCGGATACCGTAGGAGTGCTTTGGGTGTACCAAAGCGTCACAACGTAGCTGGGTGACTATAAAGGTGCACTACTGGTATCTCCGAAAGTGTCTCATTGGGTGGACACGGATCGAGGCTGGATTTGTCACTCCGTGTTACGGAGAGGTATCACTGGGCCCACTTTCGGTAGTGCATCATCATAATGAGCTCAAGGTGGCCAAGTGTCCGGTCACGGGATCATGCATTACAGTGCGAGTAAAGTGACTTGCCGGTAGCTGAGACCGAGCGAGGTATTGGGATACCGATGATCGAGTCTCGGGCAAGTAACATACCGTCGATAAAGGGAATAGAATACGGGGTTGCTTGAACCCTTGACATCGTGGGTTCATCCGATGACAACATCGAGGAGCATGTGGGAGCCAACATGGGTATCCAGATCCTGCTGTTGGTTATTGACTGAGGTCGTCTCGGTCATGTTCTGCATGTCTCCCGAACCCGTAGGGTCTACACACTTAAGGTTCGGTGGCGCTAGGGTTATTAGGAAGACAAGTATGTGATTACCGAATGTTGTCTGAGTCCGGATGAGATCCCGGACGTCCGCGAGGAGTTCGAAATGGTCCGGAGGTAAAGATTTATATATGGAAAGTTGTTAAACGGACACCGAAAGTTTCGGAGGCATACCGGGTATTGTCACCAGGGGCCACAGGGAGGGTTCCGGAGGTCCACAGGGAGGCCACCCCTCGGGAGGGCCACATGGGCTGCGTGGGAGGGAGCTAGCCCCTAGTGGGCTGGGCGCGCCTCCCCACTCAGGCCCATGCGGCTAGGGTTTGGGGAGGGGAAACCCTAAAGGGCTAAAGGGGGCGCCCCCCTAGCTTTGGGGGCAAGCCACCCCTTTTCATCCTCCCTTTGGCCGCCGCCCCCCTCTAGGGTTTCCCCTAGAGGGCCGGGCCCCTTGCCCTCTCCTCCTATATATAGAGGGTGAGGGAGGGCTGCAACACACACAATTGAAGGCGCAGCCCCTCCCTCCCCAACACCTCTCCTTCTCAGGTGCGAGCTTGGCCAAGCCTGACGGAGAATCGCTGCACCAACTGCACCACGCCGTCGTGCTGCCATTGGAGTTGTCTTCCTCAACCTCTCCTTCCTCCTTGCTGGATCAAGACGGAGGAGACGTCGTCGTCCCGTACGTGTGTTGAACGCGGAGGTGCTGTCCTTTCAGCGCTTGGTCGTCGGTGATCCGAATCATGGCCAGTGACGACTCCTCATCACCATCCCCTTGAAAGCTTGCACTTTTCGATCTACAAGTGGTATGTAGATGCTAACTCTCTCCCTTGACTCGTTGCTTAGATGAACTCATAGATGGATCTTGGTGAAACCGTAGGAAAAAATTTAATTTTCTGCAACGTTCCCCAATAGCGCCCCCCCATGGGGAGTCCGAATTGGACTAGGGAGGGGGGCGCGACCCCTCTTTCCCTCTTCCTCTCCCTCTCTTTCCTTCCCCCCCCCTCTCTTCCTAGTTGGACTAGGAAAGGGGAGTCCTACTCCCACTAGGAGGAGGACTCCCCCCTCCTTGGCGCGCCCCCTAGGGCCGGCCGGCCTTGATGAAGTCATGTACCTGGGGTAGGGTCATAGACCTTCCCAAAGGTACCCTCCACAAGGACACTCGCGAAAGAAACGGCCTTCCAGTCGACCTGGTAGGTTTCCACTCGATAGGTTCAAAGACACTTGACCACGAAGACCCACTCGACCACCAGGAGTCCAAGAGCCACTCGGTGTCCAAACGGTCTGTAGTTAAATAGTCTTTATGATCATAATGATACTTTATGTAAGGCGTTACCCGAAGAACGCCTAGACTTAAGGTACCTTAAACCCTACGCTACGTGGGCTGGCTGGGGTCTGGCGCACTCTATATAAGCCACCCCTCCCACGGGTAGAAGGGTTCGCACCCCCAACACATCGCATATTATCCAGTCGACCGCCTCCGGGCTCCGAGATGTAGGGCTGTTACTTCCTCCGAGAAGGGCCTGAACTCGTAAATCTCTTTAGTATACCACTACTCCATAGCTAGGATCTTGCCTCTCCATACCTACCCCCCATTCTCTTGTCGGACTTAGAACCACGACACGGTTAGGCGCCCACCGTGGGGCAGGTGTTCTAGCGATTTGTTGGAGAAGTTGGGATTCTTCGATCTCCTACATCATGGTTTCGGTGGAGTTCTCGTCGACGGCCACGAGATCCGTCTCAGTGCGCTCACGTTAAATGCGCCCGGCGACTCCGCTTAGCTTCAGGAGGCTCCACTCGACGTACGCGCTCCCCATGTCCACGGGCGACGACACTTTCAGCGATGTGTCATGGAGTCCTCCTCAGTAACCGTCGACCCGGTATGGGTCGGCTCCTTGAAATCCTCGCTCCCTGATCTCCCGCGCATAAGCGTTCGGTCGTTCGAGGCTTCAGCGGTGGGTGAGGCATGCGGTGGCCCTTGATCGGCCACCCCCAAGTCAGCGGCGATCGAGCAGGCGAATCTCTCTGGCGTGTTCGACTGTCGGACTGGCTCCACAGAGACTGCGTCCGAATGCGATAGCGATCACCCGGCGGCAGAGGTTACGATGGTCGATGGACCCGCGGTCCCCGGATTCACCCGCACCAGCGGAGGTGGCGGTGGAAGCGATCCGGAGCAAGCCCACGAAGAGTACCTGCTCGAGCCCCTCACCTCGCTTGAGGAGGGAGGAGCTTCTCCGTCCGGAACATGGATGCGCTTCACAGCTGCTATCGTCGGAGAAACCCCGAGGCTCGTGCCTTGGAGGATGCGGCGCCAGGCCAACCTAGCTTTGGCGCTTTTCGACCGGAGAACCTTGAAGTAGTCGATTAAAGCCTTGGCGACCAAGGGTTCTAGAATCCGATCGATGTCAGCTCTTCCGACCACCAACTCGGTATATCGAACTCCGATTCAGAATTTAGCGTAAAATCGCCGCCAGAGTCAATTCAGCCTTCCCGGTCGGAGGCGGGTAGAGGTTTGCTACAAATCAGAGATTTGCTCAGGGCAGGAGACCAAAACTCGATTAAATATCACGATCAGCGGAGCGAGATTCACGGCGATCCGTCGCTGCGAATTCGATCGATGGGCCCATAGTCGAGATCGCCCCGAGGCGTGAGGAACATGGGGGCGGCGTGATGATCAGTACAAGAGTCATGGCAGTATGAGCACCGATTCGATCGCAATGATCGACGCCGAGTGCCCACCTCCCCAAGGGGTGGATCATACGCTCTCCTCGGCGGCAGGGCAACGACGCCAACACGGTGTTGGGCGAAGAGTTCCGGTCGACCCCGAGGAACCAGGCTTTGATGCGAGATCTATTATCGTTCAAGGTTTGGTCGGCGAGAACGAGAGCTCACCGAGGCAGCCATGATAGAGATGTTCCTTCCGGCAGCAGAGTTCATGTCTCGGGACGAGTGTTTCAGCAGAGCCATCGAGCCCGCGGTGATTCCTCCCAACTTCAGGTTGGCGACTGAGTCGATAAGTTCACTTTGGTGAATCCAAGCTCGACACTTGGCTTGAAAGATTACCGAGTGGCTGTTCAGATCGGCGGCGGCAGCGATGAGGTAGCCATGAAGCATTGCCTCTTATGTTGGAGGGTTCGGCCAGAGCGTGGTTGAATCAGTTAGCACCCAAAGTATGTTACACTTGGGAAGATCTTGCCCAGAGTGTTTGTCGGGACATTTGAAGGGACTTGCAAGCGGCCGGCAGGTTTGACAGCGAGTTGCGATCGTGTGTGCAAAAGTCGAGTGAAACTTTGAGAGATTATATCGAGAGGTGGATCACTTTGCACCACACCGTTGAGAATGTATCGATCACCAGCGATCTGTGCCTTCAAAGAAGGTGTCAGAAACAGAGAGTTGAGTTTGAAATTTGGTCGAACCGAGATATGACCCTCGGTCGGATGATGGAGATTGCCACCAAGTATGCAAATGGTGAAGAAGAGGATCAGCTCCGAATTGGTAAATACAAATCGGCCGCCAATGAGGCCGTGGAGGAAATTCCATTCCCGAGCGAGCGCAAAGCCGAGGCTTGACTGCTCCCGGAGAGGCCTTGGTCATGAACCCAGGAAAGTTCAAGGGAAACCCAAGGGTCCTTGGAACCCCAAGAAGGTAAAAGACCAGGATGGAAATGGCGTCTTTGGATTTGCCATGTCACATTCACACGAAGAAAGATGAAGAGGATAAACTCATTTACCCGAAACACACCACTCGGCGGTGTCGACTCTTGATTCAGCCAGTTCAAAGGGAAACAGCCTAAGGATAAGGATAAGGAGACGAGACAAAGTCGAGGACAAAGATGATGATGATGATGGATATCCCGGTCAATTCCACCACGATGATTTTTGGCCGACGTCGAGAGCAAAAAGTCGGTTGAAGGTTATCAATCGGGAAGTGAACATGGTAACCGGCGACACCCAACTATCTGAAGTGGTCCCGGACCCCCATCACATTCGACCCGATCCGATCACCCGACGCACATTGCCACCCCCGGGAGGCAAGCGTTGATGGTCGACCCGTCATCGAAGGCACTCGGTGACCAAAGTTACGATGGATGGTGGTAGTGGCTTGAACATATTATGCAGAGAGGCGTTGAAAGGGATGGGCATCCCGATGTCCGGACTCAGCACCGATAACATGAGCTTCCACGAGTCATTCACGGAAAGAAGGCTGAGTCACTCGGCCAAATTGCTCTTGATGTAGTTTTTGGTGATTCGAAGCATTTCCGGATAGAAAATTTGACCTTTGAGGTCGTGGATTTCCAGAGCGCTTATCACGCTATTCTGGGAAGGCAAGCATATGCACGTTTCATGGCCCGGCCATGTTACGTGTATCTTAAGCGAAGATGCCTGGTCCCAAGGCGTGATCATTGTTACGGCAATCGGAAGAAGGCGGAAGAGTGCTTCGAAGGCTCTAAGATCGCGATGCTTTCGGTTAGCGATAGTAGAGCTACAAGAGTATCGAAGAAAACTGCAGATCCGAGTGATTTGTTGCGAGCTAAGAAGCCTGCTTCTGAGTCGACATTCGATTGATTTGGTGAGACGAAACAGGTTCACATTCACCCGATCGATCCCAATGCTGCTCGACCAACATCTCAACAACACTCGACTCGAAATAGGAAGAAAGCGCTCATCCGGTTCCTCCGTGAGAAGCTGGGACATCTTTGTATGGAAGCCTGGCGACATGCCGTGTTCGAGGCTGGCTGAGCACCGCCTAGGAGTCGACCCAAAAGTTAAACCGGTTAAAGAATATCTTCGACGGTCCGCCGTCCATAAGAGAAAGGCCATTGGTGAAGAGGTGGCTCGGCTCTTAGCGGCAGAGTTCATCCGAGAGATCTACCACTCCGAGTGGCTCCCCAATGTCGTCATGGTCCCCCAGTATATCAATCGGGCCTGCCCGAAATACCATTTCCCTCTTCCTCGCATTGACCAAATAGTCGACTCAACTGCGGGATGTGAGAGGCTGTCTTTTTTAGACGCCTATTCCGGGTACCATCAGATCCGTCTGTATGGACCCGATGAGATCAAAACGGCACTCATCACTCCATTCGGGTGCTTCTGTTATGTCACCATGCCATTCGGTCTAAAGAATGCCAGAGCCACATTCATGAGGATGATTCAGAAGTGTTTGCTCACTCAAATCAGTCGGAATGTAGAAGCGTACATGGATTATCTAGTGTTCAAATCACGAAAGGGTTCCGACCTGGCCGACCGACCTTGCTGAAACATTTGCCAATCTCGGGAGGTATGATATCAAGCTTAACCCATCGAAGTGCACATTTGGAGTTCTGGTGGAAAGTTACTCGGTTTCTCGTTTCCGGCGAGGAATCGATGCTAACCCGAAAAGATTGGCACTATACTCCGAATGAAGCGCATACTGTGCGTGTGCACGATGTCGAAGCTTCTTGGATGCTTGGCGCTTTAAGTCGATTCATCTCTCGCCTCGGTGAAAAGGCATTGCCTCTTTACCGGTGATGAAGAAGTCGAGACAAGTTGAGTGGACTCGAAGCGATGCAGCGTTTGCTGAGCTAAAAGCTCTGCTCTCCACCAGTCGGTGCTTGCTTCTGCTCCTATCGGCCAAAGAGCACTGTGTTGCTTTACATTGTAGCCCTTTGGACAAGCCGTCGATGCCGTACTTACGGTCGGCGGGAAGAAGAAGGAAAAGCCTTCAAAGTTCAACGCCCGGTTTATTATCTTTACGAAGTCTTGACCCCATCAAAGCAAAGATACCCTCACTATCGAAGCTTGTTTATGGGAGTTACATGACCACAAAGAAGGTTGCTCATTATTTCTACGATCATTCCATCACGATTAAATCGTGACGCCCCATTGTCGGAAATTCTTCATAACAGAGATGCAACTGGTCGAGTGGCTAAATGGGCAATTGAACTCCTTCCCCTTGATATCAAATTTGAGGCAAAGAAAGCCATCAAGTCCCAAGCAATAGCAGACTTCCTCGCCGAGTGGACTGAACAGCAGCTTCCGACTCAAGTTCACTCGAACCTTGGACTATGTTTTTGATGGTTCCAAGATCTTTGAGCAGTTGCAGTGCGGGGTTGTATTGGTTTTCCCCGAGGAGATAAGCTCAAATATGTTCTCCAGATTCACTTTGATTCTTCCAACAATGAAGCGAGAATATGAAGCACTCTGTATGGGTTGCGATATGGCCATTTCACTTTCGGCGTCCGTCGCCTTATGGTCTCTGGCGACTTCGGATCTAGTTGTTAATCAAGTGATGAAGGAGTGGGATGTCGAAGCCCGGCTATGACGAAGTTACTTTGTAATGCAGTGAGAAAGGCTGGAGAAGAAATTCGAGGGTTAGAGCTTCATCATATACCTGAAAAAATCAAGTCATGCGGATGATTTGGCGAAGATAGGGTCCAAGAGGAAGCCATTCCCAGCAATGTATTTATGGAGCACATTCATGCACCATCGGTCTTGGGAGGATCCTTTCCGCGAAGAAGCCCGCAGCAAAAGAGTGCCAATGATCCGGTGAAGTTGAGATCCCGGCCGTGAGTCGACCTGATTATGGAAGTTGTGGTCATCACTCCATCGACGGTGCCGTACATCGCATATATCCTAAGGAAAGAACTCCCGAGAGAATGAAGAAGAGGCTCGACAGATCGTCGTCGATCCAAGGCCTTCTGATGATCAAGGGACAATTATGCGAGAAAGCGCTTGTTGGAATCGGCGAAGTGTATCACACGGAAGAAGGTCGAGATAATTCTTGAGGATATCCACTTTCGAGGGACACTGTGGCCATCATCGTCCTCTCGGACCATCGTGGCTAAAGCATACCGGCCCGGGATTTCTTGGCGAAAGCAAATGAAATGGCAAAAGAAATAGTCGACAAGTGTGAAGGGTGTCGGTTCTATTCCAACATGTCACACAAGCCGCCTCAGCCTTGAAGACCATTCCACTTTCGTCGGCCCTTCGCTGTTTGGGGATTAGACATGATTGGACCGCTAAGAAGCTGGCGAAGCGGCTTCACTCATTTGCTAGTAGCGATCGACAAGTTCACCAAGTGGGTCGAAGCCAAGCCCATCAAGAACCTTGATGCATGCACTGCTATCAGTTTCATCAGAGAATTGATATTCAGACATGGAGTTCCGCATAGCATCATCACCGACAATGGGTCAAACTTCGATAATGACAAATTCAAAGCCTTCTGCGCCTCTCAGGGCACGCGGGTCGACTATGCTTGATTGCTCATCCTCGGTCGAATGGGCAAGCGAGGCGTACAAGCGGCCTCATTCTCAAAGGGCTGAAACCACGGATGATGCGTGATCTCAAGCACGCGGCGGGAGCTTGGGTCGACGAACTTCCATCAGTTCTCACAGGGATTGAGGACCACTCCTAATCGGTCATTGGGAGAACTCCATTCTTCCTGGTCTATGGAGCTGAAGCGATTCTGCGAGTGACCTGCTTCTAGCAACGCCTACCGAGTCGAACTATACTCTGAAGAAGAAGCGAACAAGCCCGGCAAGATGCGATCGACCTCTTGGAAGAGGAGAGGAGATGGCCACTGATCCGCTCGACTATCTATCGGCCAAGACTTGCGTCGATTCCATGCCGTAAAGCGTGAAGAGTCGAGCCTTCCAAGAGGAGATTTGGTCCTCCGAGTGGATCAACAGAAACCACACAAGCTCGCTCCCACTTGGGAAGGTCCCATCATCGTCACAAGAGTTCTCCACAGCGGAGCGTATCATCTCTACAACGTTGATCGCCCGGATCGATGAGCCTCGGCGTGGAATGCGGAGCTGCTCCGCCCTTTTATACTTAATACTCACTCGGTTGAGATGTAATAAAAGTACTTATGTAGTTTGTTTATCTAAGACAAGAATGTTATAATTTTCCCAAAGTGATTGTTATTACTTTTTGTTGAAATTTCCCCGATTGGGTGGCTTAGCTGCAAATCCGGTTCGCCTAAGTTTGTAAAAAATCCTTTCGAGTGGCGAGCCGGTCTCCCACTCAGGGGGCTTAGCTGCGAATCCGCTTAGCCTAAGTATCAAAATCCTACCGAGTGGTGAGCCAGCCTCCCACTCGGGGAGCTTAGCTGCAGTCCAAGTACTCGCCTAAGTATTTAAAATCCTACAGTGGTGAGCCGGCCTCCCACTCGGGGCTTAGCTTGATACAAGTACTCGCCTAAGTATTTAAAATCCTCACCGAGTGGTGAGCCAGCCTCCCACTCGGGGGCTTAGCTGCAGTCCAAGTACTCGCCTAAGTATTCAAAATCCCTCAGAGTGGTGAGCCGGCCTCCCACTCGGGGCTTAGCTGCAGTCCAAGTACTCGCCTAAGTATTTAGATCCTACCAAGTGGAGAGTCAACCTCTCACTGGGGCTTAGCAACAGCCCGAGGATTCGCCTAAACATCCAAAATAAAGAAGCAGCTCATAAGAGACTGACGAGGTGCAGGTCATTGCTACCTTCTCCTTCAAAGCTACATAATGAAAAACCTACCGAGTGGAGAGCAAACCTCCCACTTGGGGGCTTAGCTGCAGCCCAGTGCTCGCCTAAGTAATAGAAATCCTACTGAGTGGAGAGCAAACCTCCCACTCAGGGGCTTCGCTGCCGCCCAGTGCTCGCCTAAGTAATAGAAATCCTACCGAGTGGAGAGCAAACCTCCCACTTTCAGAGGCTTAGCTGCAGCCAGTGCTCGCCTAAGTAATAGAAATCCTACCGAGTGGAGAGCAAACCTCCCACTCGGAGGCTTAGCTGCAGCCGGTGCTCGCCTAAGTAATAAAAAATCCTACCGAGTGGAGAGCAAACCTCCCACTCGGGGCTTAACATGTAGTCCGAGTGCTGCGCCTAAGTAAAATTCAGCTCAATCCGCCAAAGGGCGACGAGGTGCAGGTCGTGCTACCTTCTCCTTGAGACTTCGTCACAAGTACAACGTGCGATCCATCTCAATCCATAAGGACTACGAGGTGCAGGTCATTTGCTACCTTCCCCTTGAGCTTCATACAAGTACAACGTGCGGTCCATCCCAACCCGAAGGACAACGAGGTCGATCATGATCTGCGCTCCATCTCTACCGCAAGATAGATGAAGTACAAGTCGATTTGGAGTTTCACCTCAAGGATACTACCTACAACAATGAAATATATTTCGAATGAAGAGCAAAGTTCTCTCGAAGGCAAATAAAGCATGTTCAAGGATAGATAAAGTTCAGATAAACGTCCTACGGATCCAAAAGGACTCGAGGCGTTAAGCACATTAAAGTTTTTCGGTTACAAAAATCACTCGGCATTCCGAGGCAAATTTAAGGTAGGACTTAGAAGTTTTTTACTCCTCCGGTGGAGGACTGGAAGGCGCGACAAACTGGTCGAGGTCGATTCCGTCGGCAATACGGGTAGCGGCAGCGATGAAGGTCTCCATGAAAAATCGGAAGTCATACTTCCCGGTGTTGGCAGCAACTTTGAGGGACGCCAGCTTGTCCTCTTGCGCTTCCTTGAAGTGGACGCGAACCAGAGACAGAGCAACATCAGCACCACACCTGACAGAAGACTTTTTCCATTCTTGCACTCGACTTGGAATCTCGTTCAGTCGAGTCATCAAGGATTCAAGGTCATTCTGGAGTGTCTGATCGGCGGAGAGTCGAGTCGATCCACGACACAGCAGCTATAAGACGAGCAAGATAATCCACAACGCTGGCAACGCGAGACTCCAGTCGGAGCACATTCATGTCAGCTTAGTCCTACACAGCAGAGTTGATGGGCTCCAGGCTGGTCTCCACTCGTTGGTTTCTTCTTCGAAGTTTTGGCAATTCAAAACACAGCTCAGGACTCAAAATAACAATCATGCGTTGAGCGGTGATAGCAAGACAGCCCGGATAAAAGAGATTACCTTCAAGCATGAGAAACAGCTTCTTGGCGAGCCCTCCAAGATAAATCTCGGTCATTTTCGCTTCCCCGCCGGTTGACCAGCCTTGTCGAGACGAGCAATCTTGTCGTTCTTGATCGACTAACTTCCTTGTTGGCGCGTCAAGAGCGGTTTTCAGCTTGGCATTTTCATCTTCAAGTTTGTCGTGAGGCAAGCTTCTCTTCATGAGCTTTGTTTTCTCCAAAGCCGCCCATTCACCTCTGCAAGGTCAAGGTCCTTCTTCTTCAAAGTCTCTTCCGGTTTATCTGCAAAGCAACAATGAGAACGAGTTGAGAATGAACAGAAAAACAAAGGCGATCGTCAAGGTTCTCACCAGCCATACCTTTTGCTTCATCCTTCGCCTTACGCAAATTCTCACGAGCAAGCTTCAAGTCGAGGTTGAACTGGATCTGCTTGTTCTCTAACTTTCGGTATAGCGAGCCACAAGCTCGCAAGATTTCTACAAAGAGTCAACCAGCGAAAGACATCAAAGGCAGATCACTTCCGAGTGACTAAGGAAAAATCATAGAATTTCTAAGACTACGGTCGAATCAAAGCATTCGACGGTAGTCTCGAGGACTTCACCCGATGGGTGCACTCAGCGATGCCCACTGGTTTTACTAATTTGGTTCGACCGATTCGACCAAAAGAGGCAAACAGGTTATGATTCTAAAACCATGGCTAAGTGTCGGATTGATCGGCCAGCGGAAAAAACAGTTCTTTAGACTATAGTCATTTGCCGCTTGATCCACCATAGTCTCGGGGACTACACCAGTGGGTGCACTCAGCGTGCCCCACCGGTTTCACGGTTCCATTCGACTTGGTCCGTCCTGTCGAGTGAAGAAGTTCACAGTATAAAGACTATAGTCGATTGCACGCGGTCCACCATAGTCTCGGGACTACACCGATGGCTGCACTCAGCGTGCCCCACAAAAAACTCAATCGACACACCCACCCGGTGGGTGTACTGAGATATAAATCTTGAGAAGAAGCGATTTGGTAGCATATCCTAACAGAGCAAACAGTTTCAGGTAGCATATCCTAACGGAGCAAACAACGATCGACTTACTTGGACATTGCTCTGGAGAGCTGAACTAGCATCATAGGCCGCCTGACTAGCCTCTCGGACCGCCTTCACTTGCTCCATCATGATCCCTGCCTGGCGTATAGCCTCCTTAGCAGCACTCACTTGGTCTTCCGGGACGTGGTGTATAGAAAAAAGGGATGGTGGATCAGCAGTCGACGAAGTGGGTCGGGCACTTGTCAGCGGTACAACAAAAGACACAGAAGCCTGAGTGGGGTTGCCTCCCTCGGAAACCAGCGTCTCAGGTATCGTCACAACTGGAGCAGCCTTGCCAACAGGCACCCTCTTGTTCTTCCTCTTCCTCAACGGCGCTTCCTCGTCATCATCGGGGAGGTCAATGACATGAGGCGGAACTACAAGAAAGATTCAAAAGTAAACATGGAAATCAATCGACTAAAGAGAAACTACGAGAGATCATACCAAGGTTGGAGGTGGCGGCATCTTCCATTTCCTGATCTTCGTGCTTGGCTGAGGTCTCGGAGGTGGCGACCTTGTAGATTTCAAGAATCAGCTGATCAGTCATGAAGTCGACCAAAAGTACACTCATGTTGAATAGGGAAATACAAGTTCTGCTGGTTACCCGGAGATGGTGGGAATGACCATCCGCATCTTGGGCAGGGCCTTCGCCGGCTTTGATGACGTTGCTCGAGGTTGCTTCGGCGGTTTCTCAGTCGGCGCAAGGGAAGTTGTCCGAGGTCGCTTCGTCGATCGCCCGATTAAGAACTGCTTTACAGCTCGGCCTTACCGCCGGGTCATCGTCATCTTGGATCTTCCTTCCGGCGGGGAGGATCGATGTCTTCCTCCTCTTCCTCCTCCTCCTCCTCTTCATCGATTTGTCGTCCCCCTCATCCTCCTCCTTTGTTGGACTCCCATTCTTCACGGCTTTCACCTCCGCTTCCTTCTTCTTCTTCGTTGGTTCCTGCGCCCGTTGGGCATCGAGTACATCTCGATTGGTGACCTAGAAGACAACAAAACAAGGCAAAAGTCGGTCGGCGAATTGACATCTAAACAGAATGAATGCAGCCAAATCACAGTCGGAGATAAGTGGTTATACCTTGTCCACTTCATAAGTCTGGTCGAGTGGTGGAATCATCCTAGCTCCGTGAGGGTTATCTTTGTTTCCTGTGATGGCAGTCATCCACTTCTCCGGTAAGCGTCATCGACCTCCTGGATGGATCCGAGTGGTATCATCCGCACGGAGTACATCCACATCGGATGGCCTCGGTATTGGAGTGGCTGGATACGCCGTCGGAGGAAAACCTCCAGGAGGTCCATGCCGGTCACCCCGTCGCGAATGAGCTGGACGACGCGTTCCATCAACAATTTTACCTGGGCCTTCTCCTCTGGTAGCACCTTCAGGGAAGATGGCTTGTTCACTCGACTCATGGGGAAAGGAGGAGCAGTAGAACCAGGTCGACTGCCACCCTCTAACCGAGTCGGGGAGAGTCATACCCGGGAAAGCGCTCTTCCCCCTCGTCTGGACCCCGAGTCCCCCACACATTTGGATTACTTGGGTTCTCTCGTCATTCGGGTTCGTTTTCTTCACCGTCTAAGAGCAACAAGTGAATATATGCTTGAAGAGGCCCCAGTGCGGCCGACAGCCCAAGAAGTTTTCGCATAACGAAATGAAAGCGGCAAGATAGACAATGGAGTTGGGAGTGAAATGATGGAGTTGTGCTCAAAAAGTTCGAAACCCCGGAAGAAAGGATTGGCGGCAAAGAAAATCCCGATCTCGTGAGTGGCTAGGAGGACGACTCACCCTCTTCAGGCTATGGTTGCCACTCCGTTCCGGAAGCTTTGGCCGACCCATGGGGATCAGTCCCTCGTTGGCCAGATCGGTGAGATCCTTCTCGGTGATGGTCGAGCGGATCCGATCTCCTGGACCCAACCTTGCGGCAGTTTGGACGCGAGAAGATCCGCCGACCGGGCGCTCTCCTGTAGCCTTCGCCGCCTTCTTCACCGTTCCAAGGCTGCGGTCTTCTCCTTCACCATGGTGGCGGCCAAGCGATGCGAAGTCTTGGCGCTGAGCAGAGCTAAGAGCGTAGCAAGAAGGTTTGGAGGCGGAGGAGGGAAGATTGAGGTCGCCTTGTTCAAAATGCACTCGTCCGATGCTTTATATGGAGCCGCCCGAGTGGCTAACCGGTAGGCCCAGCAATCCCGTCAAATCTCAAGAATAAAGCGCCAAGACGCGATACGTGGGCGAAAAAGGCGGCGCGAAGATCGAGGCGTCATCATCTTATCCCATCCGACTGCCGCGGTTTTTCTCCGCTTGGCGCGCTTCCCAAAATTCAGATCGCGAAATCCGCTAACCGCGGAGCAACCTGTCAGATAGCAGATTTCCTCCGATCCGTCGCTCGGAAATCCTCAAGTTCACAAAGTTCACTCGACAAATGTGAAGAATGGATCAAGGCGACTGAAAGAGAAGTTGATGCCATCACTAAAAGGTCGTTGATCCAGAGTAAGACACACTACATAACCACGAAGAACAGGTCGGAAAGATTATCAACTCCTTCCTCACTCAAACCTCGATCCATTCGGGGCTAATGATGAAGTCATGTACCGGGAAGGGTCATAGACCTGCCCAAAGGTACCCTCCACAAGGACACTTTCATGAAAGAAATGGCCTTCCAGTCAACCTGGTAGGTTTCCACTCGACAGGTTCAAAGACACTTTCGACCACGAAGACCCACTCGACCACCATGAGTCCAAGAGCCACTCGGTGTCCAAGCAGTGCCCCGTAGTTAAATAGTCTTTATGATCATAATGATACTTTATGTAAGGCGTTACCGATGAACGCCTAGCCTTAACGTACCTTAAACCTTCCTTTCACGTGGGCTGGCTGGGGTCTGGCGCACTCTATATAAGCCACCCCCTCCACGGTAGAAGGGTTTGCACCTGTAACACATACGCATATTATCGATCGACCGCCTCAGGGCTCCGAGGGCGTGGGGCTGTTACTTCCTCCGAGAAGGGCTGAACTTCGTAAATCTCTTGCGTATACCACTACTCCATAGCTAGGATCTTGCCTCTCCATACCTACCCCCCATTCTACTGTCAGACTTAGAACCACGACAGGCCTCCCCCTTGCTCCTTTATATACGGGGGCAGGGGGGCACCCTAGAACACACAAGTTGATCTTCGTGATCGTTCCTTAGCCGTGTGCAGTGCCCCCCTCCACCATATTCCACCTCGGTCATATCATCGTGGAGTTTAGGCGAAGCCCTGCGTCGGTAGAACATCATCATCGACACCACGCCGTCGTCTTGTGAAACTCATCCCGACACCCTCTTTGGATCGAGTCCGGGGATGCGTCATCGAGCTGAGCGATGTGCGAGAACACGGAGGTGCCGTCGTTCGGTGCTTGGATCGGTCGGATCGTGAAGGCGTGCGACTACATCAACCGCATTGTCATAGCGCTTCCGCTTTTCGGTCTCACGAGTGCGGGGACACTCTCCCTCTTGTTGCTATGCATCACCATGATCTTGCGTGTGCGTAGGAATTTTTTTGAAATTATTACGTTCCCCAACAATTCCATCCCCCTCTTGTGGGATGGCCCGACCCTCCTCCAGCGCCCGGAGGACATCCGGGCGCATGTTGATGGCTTCTACAGAGACCTATTCTCTGCCTCCCTCGGGAGGTCTTGCTCAGTGCAAGACATTTGGCCTGCCCTTCTTTGCGTCTACCGGCCGGACAACCACGGCCCTCACGGCCCCGTTCTCCGAGGAGGAGGTCCGGGCAGCCATTATGTGCATGAACTCCTCCTCGGCCCTCGGCCGGATGGCCTCGGTGTAGTTTTTTCAGTCCTTCCGGGAGGTGATCAAACCCGAGGTGATGGCCCTATTTGTGAGTTCATGGCTGGGACCATTGACCTCGGCCCGGCTGAATTATGGGGTAATCACGCTCATTCCTAAGGTCTTGGGGTGCCTCGGACATCCGGCAATTCCGGCGATTCTGATGATTAACGTCATCTTCCGCATCCTTGCCAAAGTACGCCATTAGGGTGGCCCCTATAGCTGACCGGATCACTCACCTGATCGATCGGTGTTCATCGAACCGTTATATCCTTGATGGAGTCCTAGTGTTCCACGAAGCTCTCCATGAGGTGCGCTCCAAACACCTCAAAGGCAGTCTTCCTGGCCCGGACTTCCACAAGGCGTGTAACCATGATCGGCTGGGCCTTCCTTGAGAATGTTTGCTTGGAAGGTTTTGACGATAGATGGGTGACCAGAGTTATGCGGTTGGTCTCTTACGGTCGCTGACAACGGTCAACATTAATGGGGAGATCGGCCCGTTCTTCCCCACGTTTTGTGGGGTCCTTGAGGCGACTCCTTTTCCCCATTCTGTTCAACATAGTTGTTGATCTTGTTGGCGGCCATCCTCGATAAGGCCAAAGCGGCAGGACACATCAAGGGGATTGTCCGCACCTTGTTGGAGGCAACAGGGGTCTCCCTTCTCCAATACGCGGATGACACCATCATCATGGTGGAGGGCTCCGTGAGTGATATCTCGAACCTCAAGTTCCTCCTCCTGTGCTTCCAGCACATGTCCGGCCTAAGGATCAACTTCGACAAGAGTGAGGTGATGATCTTGGGCTACTCCCAAGGTGAGTGGCAGAGCATCGCGGATCGGCTTAACTGCCACCTTGGGTGCTTCCCCACGACCTATCTTGGGATACCCATTAGCGACACCCGGGCTTACGGTGGCCGAGCTGCATACGGTGGGAAGCTCCAACACGGATCGAGCCCTGGCAGGGACGGTGGCTTTCAAAAGCGGCCCGTATGGTCCTTATTAACTCGTCCCTCGCCAGCCTCCTCTTATTCATCATGAGCTTCTACAGCCTTCCGGAGACTCTTCATCACGAGATTGCCACCGTTCAGGGGCGATTTTCTTTGGGCGGCGAGGGTGATAGCAGAAATACCACATGGTCAAGTGGTCCGAGATCTGTAAACCCAGCGACCAGGCGGCCTTGGGATCATGTCCTCCAAATGCATGAATATTGCCCTTTTGACTCGGTGGCTCTGGAGGATTAACAACGGCCCGAAGGTGGCATGTGGCTGCGCATTATTCAGCGAAGTACCTCCACGGACAGCCACTCGCCTATACATCCAGCGCTCTGGAGGATCGATTCGGGCAATCATCATCCAGCTCCTCCACATCCTCCGGATAGGGACCTCGATTGAGATCGGGTCCGGCACCGCCACGCTGTTACAGTTCGATCGCTGGGTGAGGACGCACCTGGCGTCTCGGTTTCGGTCCTGTTCTCCATCGCGGTGGCCCCAGATCTCCGTGGCAACGCCCTTCTTGACCTTAGGCGCCTCGCGTTCAAGAAGGCCTTTTGGTCTGCGGAGAATGCGGACTGGCAGAATTGCTTGGCTGTGTGGCTCTCCATGAGCCGGATCTCCTGGCCCGGCGTTGACCGCGCGGATGGGCGCCTTGGACCTTCGGTCAATTCTCCACCAAATCTCTCTATCGGCCCATCGCCCCTCACCCGGTCATGAGGCGCTCTCATCTATTTGGGAGATTCGCCTCCCATTGAAGATTAAGATATTCTTGTGGCGGTGGATTCGTGGCCGCCTACCATCTGGGCGTTGAGATTCTGAAGCATAATGGCCACTGAGGATGGGCGCTGCCCACTCTGTGGGCTGAAGAGGATTCGAACCATATCTTCTTCACTGCGTGTCTGCATGAGTTCCTTTGGAGCTGTTTCAGCGAGATTGTGGGTGGAAGCTGGGATCATACCAACTTCCTGCTCTCTTTGCGAACTCCAAGCGATTCCCCGCATTACGCCGCATTGGTGGCTGATCGCCGGGGTCCTTGCACAGGCGCTGTGGACTGTTAGGAATAAACTTGTGATTCAAGCGTATCCCTCTTCGTCGTGCTCTGCCGCTATGTTCAAATGTCTTGTTACTTGCAGCTTTGGCGGCCGCTTAGCCGCCCAGGGAGAAGGCGCCATCACCTCCATCATCACTCGGCTTCGGCGATGGCTCTCCGTGGCTCCCCCGCTCCCTCCGCCACCACCTGAGCGGATTAGCTCTGCGTCTTCGTCGCCCGTCGCCCGCCCGCTTGTTGTCTGTCGTCCCTGGGTGTTTTGTTGGGCTTGTTGTGTTGTGCCCAGCTGAACCTATGTTGCGTGTGTGTTGTTGTGTTTTGTGCGTCTGTGTTGGACCTTCGTGCGGTGGCGTTGGGTGTGTTCGTGTTTCGAGTGGTACCTTGTGAGCGTTGTGCTTGGTGGTTGCTTTATTTATAAAAGCGGGGCCAAAAGCCTTTTTGATAATATAAGTCTTTGTAGAGATTTCACTATAAACCACATCTACGGATATATATAGATGCATTTTAGAGTGTAGATTCACTCATTTTGCTCGTATGTAGTTCATAATAGAATTCCTACAAAGACTTACATTCAGGAACGGAGGGAGTAGCCCGCATGATGGCCAGAACCACAAGAGAGGTTTTTTTTTAAACAAGAATCCACAAGAAGGTTGAGTTCCATCTCAGATTCACGTCGTCGTGTTTTCTAGAAAAAGAAAAGATTTAGATCATCGTGTGGGCAGTACTCACGCATGTACCATTATAGGATAAATTTCTACTTTCGGAATACGGAGCATCGAAGGGCATTTGGTCTAGTGGTATGATTCTCGCTTAGGGTGCGAGAGGTCCCGAGTTCAATTCTCGGAATGCCCCCTTTTTCTTTTTCTTTTTTATTTTTACCAAAAAAAATGAATTCCTCTTGGATTCCATGAAATCAATTTGTGTGAGGTAATATTTTCATTCAAAGATGCATTACGACTTGGGCAAGTGTGCATGCGCGGAGTAGTGGCTGGAGCGTTCTTGCGCGCAGCTGCCGACGCCCACACAAACCAAGTGAGACGCGAGGGAGTGCAAATTGTGAAAAGAAACCCATGATTCTTGGTAACAGAAACAGGCTATACATGAACTCTTGCATAAAGTACATGGACTGAGTCTAGGTAACTAAGGAATAATAAGCAACACATAAGCATGGAGCCAACCAGCTAGTCGGGTCGTCTACTATTCTGAAAGTGCTACATGAAATATCCACCTAGATCGAAGGTATAAATTATCATGGAGCTGTAGACCTTGAAGTAGCCACAAATTGATTGTCCTGGTACTCCTTGATTGGCAAGCCCGGGTGCTCATGTGACTGGTCAACAAGGCTTGTTGAAGAACACCATGATGGTTGTCGGGTTCACCCCCTCCAATGCACTTCGGAACACCTTGAACGCGGAGGAGGTAACAGGAGAGGCAAAGCGGCGTGGAGTATTGAAGGAAGGAGGGTAAGTGTATGGGGTTCGTGTATGTACAAGGGCCCAATGAACCGCAAGCCAGCCCGATCAACCAGAGGCCTCCAATTTTGCTATGGGAGTAGCGGCCCTATAGGATAGTTTGCATGTACTATTGTGGTGCTATATGAATCCAACGGCCAGGGATGATCAAATCACAAAATCAGACGGCCAGGAGCGCACAAGATGTGAGAGGGCTGGGAAGGGGTTCGACTTTACAGTCCTAAATAAATTAATGACTAATGGCGAACTGTACTGTCTGAATCCATGAATTCAATTCAGATATATCCTGTCAGCCATGCAACCTGGAAAAATAGTGCCAACACCTTATGAATCATAGATAGAGAGAGCCAAAAACTTCCTTGAGAACAATAAAAAAATCATCAAGCAAAACAACTGCAACTGAATAGTGAACCAGCCTAGATAAATATCCACAGAAAGCATTCAAATTCTTTCGGAGACAATGTATGGGTTAGGAAGATAATAGGTAAGTTAAGGTGGAGAAAGAGTGGCTTAAATGATATGCGCATCAAGGACAATGCCGACAATCTATATATAGCGGAAAAGATCGCCGACCACGGGTCATTGTGTTTGGTTTATTTATATAGAAGGGCAAAACCTGTCGATCACGGTCATACGTATTATTTATATAGAAGGGCAAACTTGCCGACTGAGAGACATATGTACAAGTTGTTACAAACATAACTATTACTAGCAAAAGAGCCCGTGCGTTGCAACGGGAGAAAAAAATACCACACGTTCTTAATTTACAAAATATTAATCTGAGTATTTATAGCTACGGCACAAACAAAGATGGTCTTTGCCTACAAAAGGGCAAGTTCAAGATTCCACACGTCTTCTATTTAAACACGACTTGCATGTAGATTTAATACGTACAAAGAAACGGGCAAGTGTCCTTCAACTTCGTCTCCAATCCTGATTTTGCTGAGATGTTCATCCACAACCCAGATCAGTACCGATCTGAAAGAAAGACGGATAATGCACTGTTGATTAAGATTGCACCCTAGATAGTACTTTTTTAAATGGTCAACAGGTAAAAATAACATCATATTCAGATTCTATATATTTTTAAATTGTTAATAGGTAAAATAACATCGTATTTAGATTCTATATATTTTTCTAATCAAATTCCATATATAACATGTTAAATTTGGAGTTACGGTTTAGAAGATATGGGTATTTTAAAAAACATTTGATATGTACTGTGGGTTTAATGTTAGAAACATTAAGGGATTTTCTATAAAATAGCATGACGGACTAAGAATACCTATTTCTTTTATTAGTAGGTATAGATATAGATATAGATTGCTTATCTAAAATATGCACTCGGTTTGGTTTTTAATAAAAGATAAGCTCTTCCATGCCTGACAAAGTCTATAAAAAATATGAATTTACAATACCAAATTCGTCATGAAATATATATATTATGAAAATATATTTACGGCTTTGGAAATATATCAATTAAAAGAGGGCATTTGGTCTAGTGGTATGATTCTCGCTTTGGGTGCGAGAGGTCCCGAGTTCAATTCTCGGAATGCCCCATGTTTCTCTTTATTTTTTCTGTAAACATTCAGAGAGATATCATGCCCTGTCCAATGCAGGCCTGGCGTGTCGTTTTCTTCATTAGAGCTCAATTGATTTGCTAGCTGCAATGCAATTTCCCTTGAACCAAGGCAGGCAGCCACGGCTGCCTACGCTGAAACCAAGTGAGCTTCCTTGAAATACTCCTTCCGTTCAATTTTATTGTGCCCCAGTCGTATTTACGGTCAAACTGAGATTATGAATTTAACTACTAACTACTGTACATGTCACAAATATATGATGGGAATCCTCTTTCAAATAGAAAGCCAATGATATACTTCTTGTAGCACATACATCATATAATTTTATTCATAGAGATAGTTAAAGTTTGATCCATGTTTCTCTTTATTTTTTCCGTAAACATTCAGAGAGATATCATGCCCTGTCCAATGCAGGCCTGACGTGTCGTTTTCTTCATTAGAGCTCAATTGATTTGCTAGCTGCAATGCAATTTCCCTTGAACCAAGGCAGGCAGCCACGGCTGCCCTACGCACAGAGCCAAGTGAGCTTCCTTGAAATACTCCTTCCGTTCAATTTTATTGTGCCCCCAGTCGTATTTACGGTCAAACTGAGATTATGAATTTAACTACTAACTACTGTACATGTCACAAATATATGATGGGAATCCTCTTTCAAATAGAAAGCCAATGATATACTTCTTGTAGCACATACATCATATAATTTTATTCATAGAGATAGTTAAAGTTTGATCCATGTTTCTCTTTATTTTTTCTGTAAACATTCAGAGAGATATCATGCCCTGTCCAATGCAGGCCTGACGTAATCGTTTTCTTCATTAGAGCTCAATTGATTTGCTAGCTGCAATGCAATTTCCCGCGAACCAAGGCAGGCAGCCACGGCTGCCTACGCACAGAGCCAAGTGAGCTTCCTTGAAATACTCCTTCCGTTCAATTTTATTGTGCCCCCAGATCGTATTTACGGTCAAACTGAGATTATGAATTTAACTACTAACTACTGTACATGTCACAAATATATGATGGGAATCCTCTTTCAAATAGAAAGCCAATGATATACTTCTTGTAGCACATACATCATATAATTTTATTCATAGAGATAGTTAAAGTTTGATCCATGTTTCTCTTTATTTTTCTGTAAACATTCAGAGAGATATCATGCCCTGTCCAATGCAGGCCTGACGTGTCGTTTTCTTCATTAGAGCTCAATTGATTTGCTAGCTGCAATGCAATTTCCCTTGAACCAAGGCAGGCAGCCACGGCTGCCTACGCACAGAGCCAAGTGAGCTTCCTTGAAATACTCCTTCCGTTCAATTTTATTGTGCCCCAGTCGTATTCACGGTCAAACTGAGATTATGAATTTAACTACTAACTACTGTACATGTCACAAATATATGATGGGAATCCTCTTTCAAATAGAAAGCCAATGATATACTTCTTGTAGCACATACATCATATAATTTTATTCATAGAGATAGTTAAAGTTTGATCCATGTTTCTCTTTATTTTTTCCGTAAACATTCAGAGAGATATCATGCCCTGTCCAATGCAGGCCTGACGTAATCGTTTTCTTCATTAGAGCTCAATTGATTTGCTAGCTGCAATGCAATTTCCCGCGAACCAAGGCAGGCAGCCACGGCTGCCTACGCACAGAAACCAAGTGAGCTTTCCTTGAAATACTCCTTCCGTTCAATTTTATTGTGCCCCCAGTCGTATTTACGGTCAAACTGAGATTATGAATTTAACTACTAACTACTGTACATGTCACAAATATATGATGGGAATCCTCTTTCAAATAGAAAGCCAATGATATACTTCTTGTAGCACATACATCATATAATTTTATTCATAGAGATAGTTAAAGTGTGATCCATGATAGAGGGAGAGAGAAAGTATACGTATGTGATTGGGATCGACCTCACACAAAACTCCCCTTTTGAAGAGTCTTTTCCCCTCAATTATACATATCCCATCATCTCTGTGCAAATCAACTTCTGAATGGGAATTAAGTAATGATGATTTAGGTCGTTAGGTCTGCTTTACAAAAGTATATGATCCAAAGAAAATCACACTTTTCACTTCTAACTGAGTTAAACTTCAGTCTGATATACCCGCAAGAAAAACTTCAGTGTGATAAAAAATGACCACACGATCTTCATAAGCAGAGCTAACGATAGTAAAATCATGGCATTAATTAATCCATACGGACAGCAAATCCAAAATGGGCAGCAATATTATTAATGTCTAGTGCCAAAGTGTATTTTCTGAATCTAGGTGCATACTATGAGGCAACCTGGAAAATCAGTGTGAATGCCTTATGAATGTGAACTAATATGTGTACTGCCATGAGAAGGAAAAAAATAGCAATCATCAAGGAAAACCACTGTGTCCTGGCAGTCTGAAATAGCAAACCAGCCTAGATAAATATCCAGAGAGAGCATCAAAATTCTCCAGGAGACAATCTTTTATGCCACTGGTCTTTTCGGCCACCAGAGCGTAGCAACCAGCAATGTACATCCCACCCAACAGAAAACATCTTATATATATCATCCAGTGCTTCACCTTCACCGTGCCAATCACCAATGCCGTTGCCTAGGCAAAATCATATATAACTAATGGAAAGCGACCAATACAAAAAGGAAGGGATTACAATAGGACCACAGTTTAGATTAGCCGCAGCAGGTGCAGTTGTTTACCGACTTGGAAAAGTTACCACTCCGATACAATATTTTGGAATAGTTAAACAAATAAATTAGGCATGTACATACATATAGTGCCTCGGCACAATTTATGAAAGACAAAAGTATGATCTGGAAATTATCTCAAGCAGACAAATTCCGTGTATGTTAAAGCGAACAAAACTGGGACATGCCAGACCTCAAAAACATAAGTAGCCATAGGTAATTAGGCATCCAGATTTAAATAAGGCTGACAAGAGGCAAACTAAAGTGAATTTCATTTTCACTGGTACAAATGGAGCACTTGCAGCAGGGCTGTTCGACTTGTGAAAAAAAAGGGAATTATCACTAAAAAGTTAAGGGCTCAAAGCAAGTACTTATTATCAGCTTAAGAGTTACAGCAATATCAAATGAGATTAAAGTACTGCCGAGAGATTGTAAGTTGTAACTAGCACCAAAGTTCCCAATGTGACTGCCAACCGAGCTACTTTCTTGACATTTAAGTTGGTCCAAGGATAATTTCCATGTACTAGCTAGTCATCAGTTTCAAACAATTAGCGAATCTGATCCCGAAAGGGAACATAGTGCAGCTATCCACATAAGAATACTTCTGTAACACAAACTTATGCACATGGCTAAATAGACAAGAACAATACCCACCCTTGAGTACTGTTGTTCTTAAATAAATTCATCCGGCAGGCGGCAGCAAAAGAAACAACTGAAACAATATGTACTAAAATGATAATTACAGAACTCAAGCATTATGACAGACATTTCATCAAGCAATTACTGAATATATCAAAAGGCTATTTTGTTATGATGGAAAGTGATTATATAAAGTGCTATTATGCAGAATCAAGCGAGCTAGGAGCCACCACATCACTAGTGCAAATGTACAGATGTCAAAAACGACGAGACACTACAAACTGTCAAAATGAAAAACAATTCAATTTGGTGTACGCTAAATAAACGACCACACGACCTTCATAACCACGTTCTCGATTATGTGGCAGTAATTAATCCGGCCCACAATAACCCAAGACCAGCAGTATTATTAATGACTGCCAAAGTGTAGTTTCTGAATCTAGCTGTTCGAACAAGTGTATACAGTTACTACTATCAATCTGGACAAATATTGTGGACGCCTTACCAATCACATTAAGAGCTAGTAATACTTCCATGAGAAGAAGAAAATATATGAATCCTCAAGCAAAAACAATGCAGCTTGCCAACCTGAAATAGCAAATGAACCTAGATAAACATCCATGGAGAGCATCAAAATTCTTCAGGAGAAAATAATCTTATGCCCCTGGCCTTTCCAGTCACCAGGGCATACCTACCAGCAATGTGTATCCCACCAGGAAAAAAAACCATTATTATATATCGTCCAACGCTTCACCTTCACCATGCCCATCACCAATGCCATTGCCTAGTCACGAACTTAATTAGTCAGTAACCAATGCGTATTTTGACAAGAAGTAACCGATACAAGAAGGAAGAGATTATAGGACAGTTTAGATTCAGAAACTACACTTGGGAAACGCTACTTGCTTCGGCACCAGATTAGGAGTAGAAAAACAAAAATTGCAAGAAGTTGCAAATACAGGGCATTCATATGTGCTCAGAAATTGACCAACTCATTTTGGTACTCCACATCCACCTCACAACAATACCCATGGAAATGTTGTTCAGACTAACAATAGATCGATACAAGCAGTAGTTGTTCATTTGGATAAGCTTATAAAGGTGACAATTGTGTCTATCATCAATTCATCATTTGAAGTTCCAGTTGATTCAAGCTCAGCTTTCCACCTCAATTAGTACTCTTTAATTTTCAACTGTTATGTAGAATCACGCACCAAAAAGATCTCTAGCTGTATTGCTAATTTACTATGTGCATGTACATACAGATAGTACCCCGGCATAATTTATGCAAGACAAAAATATGTTTTGGAAATTATCTCAAACATACACATTCCATGGTCATATCCAAAAAAAAGTATCCATAGGTAATTCCGTATTCAGATTGCATATATAGCCTGATAAGAGACATTATTTCATTTTATTTTTTCACTGGTACAAATGGAGCACTTGAAGCAAGGCTCTTCGACTTGTGAAAAAACAAGAACTATCTGTAAAAAGTTAAGGGCTCAAAGCAAGTACCTAGAGATATAGCAATATCAAATGAGATTAAATTACCGATGAGAAAATGTAACTAGCACGGAGGTTCCAAATGTGACTGCCAACCGAGTTACTCGTAGGACATTTAGGTTGGTCCATGGATAATTTCCATGTACCAGTCATCGATTTCCAACTGTTACCAAGTCTGATGCTGAAAAGGATTATAGTGTAGCTATCCACATAAGAACACTTCCGTAACACATACCTATGTGTATGGCTAAATAGACTACAACAACGCCCTTGAGTACTGTTGTTCTTAAAGAAAATCATCTGGCAGCAAAAGAAACAACCCGAAACGACATGAACTAAAATGATCATTACAGAAATCAAGGATTATGACAGACATTTCACCAAGCAATCATTGAACATATGAAAAACTAGTATCTTGTCATGCTGGAAGGTGATTGAACGTATGAAAAACTAGTATCTTGTCATGATACCTGCATCATAGAAACATGGGAATGCATTATAGATATGGATATCCCCGGCACTGCCACTGTTGCAGAGTCTCTTGAACGTCATTGACTGGAGATGGACCATGAAGATGCCACAAGATGTCCTTACAAGGGTCACATTGTTTTCCTCGTCGAATCCCACTAAGGCTAGAGGCTTCCTCTTGCCTGCTGCTCCTAGAGGAAGAAGCTTGTCTAGTTCAACGATCCTTCCCAGAACCCATGTCGCATCATCGTGACGAACACCCGCTTCCCACTTCCATAGTTGGGCACGGAAGCCCGACACAACGATTAAGCGAAGGCCACCATCTTCAGCCGGCATAACGGCGAAAACTGTATCGTCGTGGGCATATGCATCCGGCGGCGGCTCTATCAATGCCAGCCTCTGCGTGTCCAAATCAAACTCAATTATGCAAGCTCCGCCAAGAACATACGACCAATAGAGTGAATTCCCAATCAAGATAGTGGGAGTGAGGACAGGTTGAAAATATTTCATAGCTGTAGATGGCTTGATCATGGAATGTATGAACGGAGTTGAGATAATTTCGCCCCATTCGCTGGTCACCGACGAGTAAACGGTTGCGAAAAGATGAGAGTGGCTTCTTCTGACAGTGGCTATCAGAGCCACCTGGAAATGGCCGGAACGACGACAATCGCCATGCGCGTGTCCCTGGTCGCCGGCAGAGCAAAGCAGCGCCCCGGTCAAGATGACGGTCCCGTCGCCATAGAACTCCGGGGGGACGGCCAGGCGTGTCTGGTCTCCGGTGACGGGGTCCCACAGCAGGAGGAAGGGCCGCGACGGTATGTTGACGGCGAGGGCGCGGCCATGGCGGCAGCCGAGGAACTGGAAGTGGTCGCCCTCCTCGAGCCGCAGGGAGAATCGCGCGGTGGGGATCCGGTCCGGCGGGTCGAGCGCGGGGGTGAAGGTGGGGTTCCCTAAGGTGGAGAAGAAGCCGAGGACGGGAGGCCTCCGGTGGTGGGCGCGGAAGCGGCGGAGGAACGCGGGGTCGGCGACGAGGCGGTGCCAACGCTTGCAAACGAGGGAGGCGCGCGGGAGCGCCGAAGGCTGCGGGGGCAGGCGGAGCAGGATCTCCCCGAGGAGGTCGTCGTCGACCATCGGGGGCGCCGGCGAGCGGCGGAGGCGGCGGCTCATCGTGATCGTGGCAGGATGAATAGTCGTGGTCGCCAGGCCCATCAGTTGGCCCATGGACGCCCATTTGAGACCAGAAAAGAAGAGAGAAATAAAGATGGCGCGAGCCCACCTCGTCGTTCCCGCCAAAACTAAAGGGCAGCGATCTGCGCCGGCGCACCGGCCCAATCGTTGGGCCGGTCAAGCCCCAGCCGTCAGATCTGGCCCTCCCAAGCCGTCAGATCCCTTTTCCCCAACCTTTCTCATCTTCAACCTTCCGCACGGAAAAGGGAAAGGCCCGCCTTCGCACGCGCTGACGCCTCCGCACGCGCCAACTGCCTCGCCTCGCCTCCTCACCGCCGGTCGCCGCCCTCGCCTCGGGTCGCCGCCCTCACCTATGCCGCCTTCATGCGTTTCTCACCTCCGTGGATGCAGCAGCGTGCACCCATGGTTGCACTCGTGGATGCAGGCTTGCAGCTCCGAGGGAGATGGCCACAGCTCCGAGGGAGATGGCCGCAATCTCCGGTGGCGCCGGCCGCCTGCCAAAGCACCTGTCGTTGTGCTCGCGCTGTACCTCGCCGTGTGCCCACCCGAGGCTCTTGCTGGTTCCAACAAAAAACGACACCAGTTGTAGCAAAAAAGTTTATCGCTTCCAGCAAAAAAGCTTACCGCTGCAGCCCGCCGTCATCATTGTAGCAAAAATGTTAACCGGATGTAACTTCTGTGGTTGCCGATTGCAGCAAAAAATGACGTGGTTGTAGCAAACACAAAAAAAATGAAAAAAGTTTCCATCGTTTTCAGAAAAAGCTTCAACTGTGGTTTGCTGGTGGCAACAAAAATGTCGATTGTTAGTAGCAAAAAATTGTGCTGGTTCTAGCAAAAAATGCTCGCCGGTGCCGCCACCATGTCGTCCATGAAGCAAAATTGATCACCGGTTGTAGCTTTTGTGATTGCCGGTAGTAACTTTTATGATTGCCGGTTGCAGCAAAAACAACTTCTGGTTGCAGTTCACATCCGTACTTCCAGCAAAACTCTTGTCAGCCGCCCTCCGTGGTTGCATCATCTTTTCTACATGGTTGTAGCACCGACTCTGTTGGTTCCAGCAAAAATCACTTCGCAAAAATCCGCCGTCTTTTATTTCCAGCTTTTTTATTCATCGGTTCCAACTTTTTATTTTTTCGGTTGCAGCGTTTTTCTCAGCCGGATGCAAAACTTTGTAGCAGAAAAAAATAGAACTTAATGTGGCTAGAGGTAGAAGAAAGGTAACAGATAAGGCAAGAGATAACTAGGGAGAGAAAGAAGGGCAGTCATGTGGGCCCCATATCGATGCTGGCGTGAGACGATGCGGGAGCAGTTTACTGGGACCGGGCCAGCGTGGCAAAGAAAAGTCAGCGTGATACGTGTATTGTGCGCGTGAGTGAGCGTGACCGGCCGAAACTTGCGCCGGCGCGCCGTATATAAATGTTTCCCCAAAACTAACCCATTTCACCTTTGTTATACATTTTGGTTGTAGCCCCTATTTCATCTGCTCGATTTCGGTCCCTGTTCTGTTCATGCTACTCTCTCCGCTCCTAAATATGAGTCATTTTAAAATTTTTAATATGGACTATTACGAATGTATATAGACATATTTTAGAGTGTTTATTTACTTGTGTTACTCCTTATGTAGTCCGTATTGGAATCTCTAAAAAGACTTATATTTAGAAACAAAGAGAGTAGTTGATACTATGAAATATGAATTCTTTTATAGTATATACTAGCAAACATGCATGTGTATTGCAACAGACATATTTTAGAGTGTATATTTACTCGTGTTACTCCTTATATAGTCCGTATTGGAATCTCTAAAAAGACTTATATTTAGAAACAAAAAGAGTAGTTGATACTATGAAATATGAATTCTTTTATAGTATATACTAGCAAACATGCATGTGTATTGCAACGGGAGAAAAAAGACACATACCAGGTCCATGTGATTTATTTCAACACAGTGCCTCATATGTGTTATCGCTTATTCTCATTCGCGCCTTCATCAACCATGATCACGGCGTCCACCTAATCACATTATGTCCGAACGTGGCGTGACGATCTCGGCCACCGCCTAAACCCTAAACCCACTCACACTTGCTTTCTTTTACTTTCAAAACTAATCTCGGCGAGCTAGACGGTGATGTCCGCCCTTCCCACTACAACCTACACCATACACCATCCCTCATACGTGCATTCACTTTTAAATTGTATAATTGTTTTCCAAAATGCATCAACATCCCTTTTTTGTATACACAAACACTTTTTAAATCACATGGACTTCTTAAAAACAGTATGGATATGTTTTAAATTATGAAAAAATAAGCACGTGACATTTTTTAGAATTACATGAAAAATTCCTTAAGAAAAGGGTGTTTTTTGAACTTATATGAATATTATTTTAATACGAGAAAACTTTTCTTAAAACTTCACGAAAGAAATTAAATGCATGAACGATTTTTAAAATTATCCAACATTTTTTAAAAGGAAAAACTTTTTAAATAACAAAAGAAAGTAAAACACATGAAGATATTAATTGGTATTATTGCCCCTCACCAACATGATCATAAATTCTGATCGTACATGGATCGTGTGGCTTCTTTTATAATTCCTTTTCATCCTAAAGACCCAATCCTGATGAACTTGACACAGTTGTTGTTAGCTGTAAGTAAAGAGACATCTAAGTCCAATGTGATTCATCTCATCAACAAAAATGAAATAGAAACTTCCCAAAAAAACACGAAAGCCGGGATACAAGCAGATAAAACCAAAGCCTTCCAAGCTCCAACACAAACATTAGTACGCAACATAAACCAAAGTCTTAGACGTCAGTGCTGGTCAAATTCAACTTGCTGACAACATATCCTGCTTACATACATACGCTACTTGATACGGACATGTCATACTACATCATCGCCACCTTGAACATCCGCCATCCTACTCCAGATGTATAGGCCCAAGCAAGATCAAGCTGGCGAGCTCACATCTGCATACATGTATTTAGTTAGTTAGAAATTTTAGGCAGCTGCTGTTGATGCAATGGGAATCTTTCCTATCCCATTTTCTTAGGAAGGAGGCATGTGCTAAATAGCAGAGTACACTATAGCTTAACAACAAAGGCGCACAAGCAGCTTGGAAGGAACATACACAAAAGCTTGGCAGACCATAACAGGGGAACCCTATCTGTTCTTGAAAACATAACAACGTAAATAAGAAGTGCTCATGAATACAAGACTCAAGGACTTTCAAACATCAACCTACTGGTTATGCAACATTCTTATTTTGGACATCGCTGTTGAATTGAATGAATGATGTTGTAGTAGGTGCTAAGTATGACTAACGATGCAAACGTGAAAGACATTTTCTCTCCTCAAGATATGGAGCAATAAAAATTAGTTTTCCAAACTAGTGTGTAATCTTTCTTTCGAATTAACATTCTCAAATCTCAATCACATATAATTGTCAAACATGCATGCAGAACCAAACCATGAATTGACTACCTGTCCTAGCTAGTTGGACAAGGTAGTCAAGCCCAATAGAACAATAATTAACTTTCTTTATAACCATGGGAGTAGAAATTTGAAGCAACTGCACGTTGATGCAATGGGAGTTTCCTATTTGCTAAATTGCAGAGTACAATATAGCTTAAGAAAAAAGGCACACAAGCTATTTATTCATGCTTCCCAAGAATCCCAGAGCCATCTTATTGCAGTTTGGAAGCAAGGTTAGTACAAAATAGCAGACGTTAACATCTGAACTCTATGCTCTTGAAAACACACGGTAAACAAAGAATACTCAAACATCAGCTTACAAGTTGTGCAGTGTTCTTGTTTTGAACATCATCATTCAGTTGGATGAGTGATGTGTAATTACTAAGTATGACTAAAGAAGTAGTATATGAAGCGGCAAACGAGAGAGCCATTTTCTCTAGCTTTCCAAACTGGTATGCATTTTTTTCATTGATCTTCATAATCGCAAACAATTGTTAAACATGCGTGCAGAATCAAACCATCAATTAGCTACGTTTTCTAGCTAGTTTGACAAGGTAGCCAAGCCCAATAGAACAATAATTAACTTTCTACATAACCATGTGAGCAGAACAAGCAAAGGATGCACCCAATGGCAACATAAAATAAAATAATTAGGCTTACCGGTTGATCAGATAGTTGGTTCCGGTAACAGCGGCGGGAAGCTAAAGCATGGGAGAGCACGTTTGCGATTGAGGAACTGCTCCATCCTTGTACAGACTTTGGTAATTTCATGTCTTGACCTCCATTAAGTAACAGTCCACATTCTCAATACGAATACCTTTTGGAGCACCTTGGAAGAACAAGAATCCCTCAGCTGCACCCACTGTGGAAATGGTACAGTCATGATACTGCCCTGGCAGGCTTATGACCTTCTCGAGTTTCCATTCTTGGGAATTATTCCGTAGAGAGGTATGGTAGAGAGCAAAGTAGGCATTCTGACGGACAAGAGAAAACATCTCAAGGATTCCTTCCCTACCCGTAACAACTGAATTCGGACGCCCACGATAAGAGCTCTGGTGATGCAGATCTCTGAGCTCCTGATGGTAGCCGGTGAGAAGATCGACAGCGGAAAACCTCATGGTGCACGTGTCCAGCACAATCAAATGGTCACTCCAAGTATAAGGTTCTGTCCAGTAGAAGCGGCCGCGCACGCAGTCAAAACAGGACATCAGATCCAAAGAAGGGAGGACAGGAGACTCCACCATACACCATTGCATAGTTGTGCATGGGAAGACAAAGAGGACGAGCTTGGTCTGGTATTTTGCTATGCATATCACCTTGAAGGGTTCCTCCTCCCCATTCTCGCTGGTGTTGGGAGCAAGTACAGGCTCGAACTCCCAAAGAGAATCTTGCGGCTGGGCGGCGAGGTCTTCAGGTATGGTTGGAAGCAGCACGTATCTGCTGGACAGGGGGTCGCAGACGGCGAGGTGGAAGTCGGCGGCGTTGCGCCGCTCCCTTTCGGTCCACGTGGGGCGGTCACGCGGGGTGAGCTCATTAACGTCCATGAGGATGCTTACTTCGGCGTCGTCTTCGGAGTAGCAACAAATGCGCACGGTGCGGGGGTGGAGGGAGATCCAGTCGAGGAGGACGCGGCCGCCACGGACGTCGCGGGGGCGCCAGTGGGGGCCTTCCCTGTCGTCTTGGACGCCCGGCGGGACGTAGTAGGAGCAAGAAGAAACGACAGCCGGGACGAAGGAGAAATCGGCGGCTCAGGGGGCGAGGGCGGCAGCGAGCGGGGCGGAGGCGTGCGGCGCCTGGGCGGGGTAGAACCCGGTAGCGTCCATGAAGCCGAGGAGCGGAGGCCGGTGCAGCGCGCGGAAGCAGCGGCGGAAGGCGTGGCCTTTGATGACGCGACGGAAGGAGGTGCAGGCGGCGGAGGCGCGGGCGAGCGCGTACGGGGTGGGCAGGCGGAGGAAGATCTCCTCCAGAAGGTCGTCGGGGACGGGGATAGAGGCCAACGGCGGCTGCGGCGGCGCCATGGCGGCCGTGGTGGAGAAAGGGGATCGAGGGTTAAGCTTTGAGTTTTTTTTTTTTTTTGAAGCAGGGTTATGGCTTGAGTTGTACGAAGCCATTTAGCGAACACATCGTACGGCTCCATAAAGCTTGCAAAATTGTACTCCCTCCGTTTCTAAATGGGTAACGTTTCACGACGAGGCACCGGTCGAAGCTTCGGCCGGTCGCGTCCACGCGCGAACGTACCGAACGACTCACCTAGGGACACGTAGGATGGGGCCCGCCCACGCGCGTCTTCTTCCTTCGCTTTCTCTTCTTCCGCCGCTTGTCTCTCTCTCTTCCCGCTGCCATAGCCAAGCTTCGCCGCCGGAGAGCTCCTGTGGGCGCCGCCATGGGAATCGGCCGATCCGGCTGCCCTCGGCCAGATCTGCTCGGAATCCGCGCCACCGAGCTCACGCCCTCGTCGGACCCGACCACATCCGAAGCAACCCACCACGCTGGAGCTGCAGATTGAACCTTTTTCCTCCGGGCAGCACCGGCGGCGACGATGGCCATGGGCGGCGTGGGAGCTCGGCGGAAGCGGCACAATGGCTGTGAAAATGGTTGTAGCAAATTTGAACGCCGTTTGTAGCAAAACCAACTATGGTTGCAGCAAAACAACGTCATCGTCATCGTGGGATTCACATCTAAGACAATTAGTTTGAAGCTTTTTTCAATGCAGGTTGTAGCTTTTGTAACCGCCGGTTGTAGCTTTTCGTTTGTCGTCCATAGTTTACGGCTCCACGGTTGAAGCTTTTTTCGTTGTCGGATGAAGCTTTTTTCATTGTCGGATGAAGCTTTTTTCATCGCCGGTTGTAGCTTTTCTTTGGTCGTTCATAGTTTTCCGTCGTACGAGTTGAAACTTTTTTCATAGCCGGTTGAAGCTTTTTTCGTCGTCGGATGAAGCTTTTAACATCGCCGGTTGTAGCTTTTCTTTGGTCGTTTATAGTTTTCCGTCGTGCGAGTTGAAACTTTTTTCATAGCAGGTTGAAGCTTTTTTCGTCCGCGATTGTAGCTTTTTTCCATCGTCGGTTGCAGCATCGGGCATCTCCTGGCGCCGATTTTTTTGTTTGCAACCCGGATATGGCGCTGGCGAGCACACGGTGAGCACGCCCGGTGAGCTCGCCGCCGCCACCGAGCCGCAACGGTGGCCATGGAAGCTTCAAACCGCAGGGATGGGCTGTTGCATGGGGTGAAGCCGGTGTGACGAGGATGGCCGCCGAGGATCGGGACCGCGACCAGGGCGGCCGGGAAAGACGGCAATTTGGCGAGGACGGGCGACTGTGGATGAGGAGGGCAGGCGAGGGAGGGGCGGCGACGAGGAGAGATGCGCTGGCGGCGAGGCCAGACGGGGTTCGCGAGGAAGAGCCGCTCATTACGCTGGCCATGAGGGAAGACAACGACCTGGTTGGATAAGGATCCAACGGCTCAGGGCGGACCGATCTGACGGCTAGGGTGCGACCGGCCGAAACGCCGGCGCCTAGCATCGCCCTTTCTAAATACTCTTTTTTAAGATTCCACTACAAACTACATACGGATGTATATAGACATATTTTAAAATGTAGGTTCACTCATTTTGCTCTGTATGTAGTCTACAGTGGAATCTCAAAGACTTATATTTAGGAACGGAGAAAGTAGTCCTCAAAACATTTTAGATGAAATTGTCGTTTAAAGCGCCATAATCCTCGCCTCCTTTTAAAGTGTAGATCAAGACTCCCGACCCCGCGTCGTCCTCAACCGGGCGACACGGGGGACACAACTACCAGCCGCCGCCGGCCTCTCCCTCACCTCCCTCCCTACCCCCGCTGCTGCCGGAGGAGGCCGTCCGACGGTGACGGCGACTTGACAGGCGTCCTCGGGTTTTCCTTCCTTTTCCCCTCGCCTAGCTCATTCTCCCATCCCCATATCCATGGTCAATCTGATCCGATCCGATTGCCGAGAGACAACTCCCGCCAAGATCATGGAGCCGATCTCACCGTGCGGACAGCCAATACACGGCGCACCCCCTCCGTACCCGCGGTCGTCCATAGTGACGGAGGCAAGGGGCATGATGCAATCCGCGATCGCTTACAGATGTTTCTTCTTTGGTACTGTTGTGTGGCCTTGCCCGAGATCTTCGGCGCCACGCATGCATCGTAATGACGAGGCACAAGCGGCGGCACCACCACATAGTATTATCTACCTCGTCACCAAAAATTAACGGAGGTTGATATGTCTAGATGGATCGAAGGCCGATGTTCTACACAATTATACTTTGTGTGAACTTGGTAATCGGTGATGTAAGAAACTGGATGGCACAGATCGAGAAGAAGTTTGCGTGTTGGACGATTGGAATTTTGCGTGATAATCTCGACGAGTGGGCAAAGCAACACTTGCAGACTTTGTTCTTGGCGGTCTCGGTTTACGGGGTGAAAACCCTAGGTCTTGTACCGCAATGGTGGCTTCCTAGTCGCTTTCCTTGTTGAAGGCATTGTTTGGAGATTGGACCTTCTCCAGGGTGAAAATCCAGGATCTAACTATGATGGTTGGACCGGACGACGATAGTGTTTGTGCACTATAACCTTCATGAAGGCGTCATTTTTGGAGAATCCTTTTCGGAGTCTACGTGTTGCCATCATTGGTGGTGCTCTTGCAGCTGTGAGCCTCTCTTTGTTTCGACGGGCCTTTGTTTTTTTCTCTCTTCTTTTTTTTGGTTGTGTGCATCCGTGATGTCTAGACTTGCTCTGGATATTATGTTGTTGCAGAGGCTGGGTGTAATTGGTATCATCTTGATATTAATATATTTCCTTTGTCGAAAAAAAACTATATTTACACACTAAAATCTCCGGCTACATTAAAATCCCATTAAAATTATATTTACAGATTTCAAATGTAAATTGCAGCTTGAAGCCACATAGTTCTCGCTCGTAAAGGTTGTAAAATTTAAATTTTACATAAACATTCTGACATGGGCGGAACCCTATATTGTGACGTTGCTTCCATCGCTCACCCCATCACCCCCAGTCGCCGGGCTCGTCACCGAATGACGTCATCGGGCCAAGAACGTGCAGTCGACAGCGTGGCGGGGATATCAGACTGTGCGCATTTGGGTTGTTCCATTGTCATCCGTAACAGGGTGATCATAACGGTAACTTACGGGTTCATTAGAAACGTATAACAAGGAGCTAGATGCCTCGAGACTGGGATTTGCTCCTCAGGCGATGGGGACATATTCTTGGGACCCTCTTGGTGTGACAAGATCCATCATCGTCTGGACAGTCACATTTCATAGGGATGCCGGAACACAAGAACGAGAAAAGAGAACAAAACCGATATTGAGGAAAATGAAGGAAATATGCCCTAGAGGAAATAATAAGGCTATTATTTATTTCCTTATATCATGATAAATGTTTATTTTTCATGCTAGAATTGTATTAATCGGAAACATAATACTTGTGTGAATACATAGACAAACAGAGTGTCACTAGTATGCCTCTACTTGACTAGCTCGTTGATCAAAGATGGTTATGTTTCCTAGCCATAGACATGAGTTGTCATTTGATTAACGGAATCACATCATTAGGAGAATGATGTGATTAACTTGACCCATTCCGTTAGCTTAGCACACGATCGTTTAGTATTATGGTATTGCTTTCTTCATGACTTATACATGTTCCTATGACTATGAGATTATGCAACTCCCATTTATCGGAGGAACACTTTGTGTGCTACCAAACGTCACAACGTAACTGGGTGATTATAAAGATGCTCTAAGGTGTCTCCAAAGGTCCTTGTGGGGTTGGCGTATTTGAGATTAGGATTTGTCACTCCGATTGCTCTGGAGAGGTATCTCCGGCCCACTCGGTAATGCACATCACATAAGCCTTGCAAGCATTGCAATTAATGAGTTAGTTATGGATGATGTATTACGAGCGAGTAAAGAGACTTGCCAAAGAATTTAGATTGAACTAGGTATTGAGATACCGACGATCGAATCTCGGCAAGTAACATACTAATGACAAAGGGAACAACGTATGTTGTTATGCGGTTTGACCGATAAAGATCTTTGTAGAATATGTGGGAGCCAATATGAGCATCCAGGTTCCGCTATTCGTTATTGGCCGGAGACGTGTCTCGGTCATGTCTACATAGTTCTCGAACCCGTAGGGTCCGCACGCTTAAAGTTTCAATGATAGTTATATTATGAGTTTATATGTTTTGATGTACCTAAAGGTAGTTCAGAGTCCCGGATATGATCACGGACATGACGAGGAGTCTCGAAATGGTCGAGACGTAAAGATCGATATATTGGACGACTATATTTGGACACCGGAATGGTTCCGGTGAAATCGATAATAGGCGCCGGGAGGTTATCGGAACCCCGGAAGTATATGGGCCTTAATGGGCTTTAGTGGAAAGGAGGAGAAAGGAGCAAGGAGGGGCGCCCAAAGCCCAATCCGAATTGGGAGGGGGCCGAAGGCCCCTTTCCTTCCTCCCTCCTTCCTCTTCCTTCCCTCTCCTTCTCCAAACAGGAAAAGGGGGAATCCTACTCCCGGTGTGAGTAGGACTCCCCCCTTGGGCGCGCCTCCTCCTCCTGGCCGGCCCCCTCCTTCCCTCCTTTATATACGGAGGAGGGGGCACCCCGTAGACACAACAATTGATCGTTTGATCTTTTAGCCGTGTGCGGTGCCCCCCTCCACCATAGTCCACCTCGATAATACTGTAGCGGTGCTTAGGCGAAGCCCTGCGTCGGTAGAACATCATCATTGTAACCATGACGTCGTGCTAACGAAACTCTCTCTCAACACTCGGCTGGATCGGAGTTCGAGGGACGTCATCGAGCTGAACGTGTGCTGAACTCAGAGGTGCCGTGTGTTCGGTACTTGATCGGTCGGATCGTGAAGACGTACGACTACATCAACCGCGCTGTACTAACACTTCCGCTTTCGGTTCACGAGTGCGTAATGAGACAACACTCTCCCCTCTCGTTGCTATGCATCACCATGATCTTGCGTTAATGCGTGGGAATTTTTAAATTATTACGTTTGCCAACAGTGGTATCAGAGCCAGGTTTTATGTGTAGATGTCATATGCACGAGTAGAACACAAGTGAGTTGTGGGCGATATAAGTAATACTTCCTACCAGCATGTCATACTTTGGTTCGGTGGTATTGTTGGATGGAGCGACTCAGACCGACATTACGCGTACGCTTACGCGAGACTAGTTCTACCGACGTGCTTTGCACACAGGTGGCTGGCGGGTGTCAGTTTCTCCAACTTTAGTTGAACCCAGTGTGGCTACGCCCGGTCCTTGCGAAGGTTAAAACAGCACCAACTTGACAAACTATCGTTGTGGTTTTGATGCGTAGGTAAGAACGGTTCTTGCTAAGCCCGTAGCAGCCACGTAAAATTTGCAACAACAAAGTAGAGGACGTCTAACTTGTTTTTGCAGGGCATGTTGTGATGTGATATGGTCAAGACATGATGCTAAATTTTATTGCATGAGATGATCATGTTTTGTAACCGAGTTATCGGCAATCGGCAGGAGCCATATGGTTGTCGCTTTATTGTATGCAATGCAATCGCCCTGTAATGCTTTACTTTATCACTAAGCGGTAGCGATAGTCGTGGAAGCATAATATTGGCGAGACGACAACGATGCTACGATGGAGATCAAGGTGTCGCGCTGGTGACGATGGAGATTGAGGGAGTCCTGGATTAGGGGGTGTCCGGATGGCCGGACTATGACCTTTGGCCGGACTCCTGGACTACGAAGATACAAGATTGAAGACTTCGTCCCGTGTCCGGATGGGACTTTCCTTGGCGTGGAAGGCAAGCTTGGCGATACGGATATGTAGATCTCCTACCATTGTAACCGACTCTGTGTAACCCTAACGCAGGCTGCTACCCCGATTAGAGGAGGAAGCACCCAAACCTACATCACCAGTGCATGATACGGCTGACCGGCCACCTCGTGGCCGCGATAGAGAGGCCTCGCGGCCCTCAACTCAAGCCGCACCTCGGTGCCGCTCAAAAAATACCAAGGCGCGGGGAAATGCGCCAGACCTGCGAGATATATTGGAGGACAAGGCAAGGCAAACAAGATCGATCTACGGATCGCGTGGGCGCCCCACGACACATGACGATAACCGTCCACGCCGGATATGGCAACTCCGCCGGGCGAACCTGATGAGACAAAGCTCATTTGAGCTGCGCCGTGATATAGCCCAATATCTGAGGCGCCAGACACCCACTATGGTTCACAGATGAAGTGATGGATCATGAAATCCACGAGGGTTTCAAACCCGTAAACATTGAATCATCACGATGGCACAAGAGATCCTGCGGTTTGGATCGAGGACTATCTCCTTCACATCCACATGGCCCGCGGTGATGATCTACACGCCATCAAATACCTCCCACTCAAGCTTAAAGGACCAGCCCGGCATTGGCTTAACAACTTGCCAGCAGAGTCAATTGGTTATTGGGAAGACCTGGAAGCCGCATTCCTCGACAATTTCAGGGCACATATGTGCGACCACCGGGCCGATGACCTAAGCCACATAATTCAGCTGACGGAGGAATCGGCCGGAACAATGCTGACACGGTTCCTAACCAAGAAAAATCAGATCGCCGATTGTCCGGACCACGAGGCCCTTGCAGCCTTCAAACACAACATCCGTGACGAGTGGCTTGCCCGACACCTAGGACAGGAAAAGCCGAAATCCATGGCAGCCCTCACAACACTCATGACCCGCTTTTGCGCGGGAGAGGACAGCTGGCTAGCTCGTAGTAACAACATGACCAAGAACCCTGGTAATTCGGATACCAAAGACAGCAATGGCAGGTCACGTCGCAACAAGCACAAGCGCCGCATCAACGGCGATAATGTTGAGGATACGAAAGTCAATGCCGGATTCAGAGGCTCTAAACCCGGTCAGCGGAAAAAGACATTTAAAAGAAATACTCCGGGCCCGTCCAATTTGGACCGAATACTCGATCGCTCGTGCTAGATACACGGCACCCCTTCAAAACCAGCCAACCACACCAATAGGGATTGTTGGGTGTTCAAGCGGCAGCAAGTTAAATGCACGAAAACAATGACAAGGGGCTGCATAGCGATGGCGAGGAGGAGCCCCGCCCGAACACTAGAGGATGAAGAGCTTCCCCCACAAGTGCGAACGGTGAACATGATATATGCAACCCACATACCCAAAAGGGAGAGGAAGCGTGCACTAAGGGACGTATAAGCGATGGAGCAGTCGCCCCAAAGTTCAACACATGGTCTACCTGCACGATCACTTTTGATCGAAGGGACCACCCCACTAGCATCCGCCATGGTGGATTCGCCGCATCGGTTCTAGACCCAATCATTGACGGATTTCACCTCACTAGAGTCCTAATGGACGGCGGCAGCTTTGAACCTGCTTTATCGAGGATACAAGGCGCCATAAAATGGGCATAGACCCATCAAGGATTAAACCCACGAAGACGCATCGAGGGAGTCCTGGATTAGGGGTGTCCGGGATAGCGAACTATCACCGTTGGCGGACTCACGGACTATGAAGATACAAGATTGAAGACTTCGTCCCATGTCCGGATGGGACTTTCCTTGGCGTGGAAGGCAAGCTTGGCGATACGGATATGTAGATCTCCTACCATTGTAACCGACTACGTGTAACCCTAACCCTATCCGGTGTCTATATAAACCGGAGGGTTTTAGTCCGTGGGGCTAACAACAATCATACCATAGGCTAGCTTCTAGGGTTTAGCCTCTACGATCTCGTGGTAGATCCACTCTTGTACTACCCATATCATCAATATTAATCAAGCAGGAGTAGGGTTTTACCACCATCGAGAGGGCCCGAACTCGGGTAAAAAACATCGTGTCCCTTGTCTCCTGTTACCATCCGCCTAGACGCACAGTTCGGGACCCCCTACCCGAGTTCCGCCGGTTTTGACACCAACATTGGTGCTTTCATTGAGAGTTCCTCTGTGCCGTCGCTGTCAGGAGGGATGCATCATCCCGTCTTTAAAGACGGCACCGTTGCTAAAGGAGCTTTGGCAACCGGCCAAACTCTCCGGCTAGGCGGTTTTCTTATGACCTCCTGTTCGGCCGCCGCGCCGACGATGACTTCTCGGGTCATCGAAAGCAATCTTCACGTTAACTCGGAACTCGCCGAGAAGTTAGATTCGATGGATCTCTCTTCCTTGAACGAGCTCTTGGATCGCATCGCCGCCGTGGGAGTCGCTATAGACTACGATCAGATTGGGCCTAAAACCAATCTGAGAGAGATCAACTCTCCGCAGGCTACCCACCAGATTGCTGTGGTAGAGGAACAATGCGGCGACTCTTCTCCTACCTTAAGGACTAGCTATGTACGGATTCCTGACCCCTCCATGCCGGATTCCCGTGGAGGGGAGGGTACCACTCAAGCCCTGAACTTAAAGTCGAGGTGGCGGGCTAGATTTATTGGGCAACCTCCAAGAACCCAAGCTTCCAAGTTCAGAAACTTCTTGGCCTGAATCTTAGATCGGATGGGGTTGAATATAATTCCACCCACCCACCCAAACATAAGCGATCTATCCCAAATCCGGCAAGAGCCGGTGAAGCGATTACATCATTCTTGGGCCGATTCCTCTGGTTATGGACAGGATAAAGGACTGCCGCGAGGAGGACGCAATCTCATTCTTCGCAATAATTGCACGGACAAGGGAATCCTAAACGCCATAAGTCGTCATTGAAATTACGCTTAGCTGACTTGGCGTCCATAGTATGATAGTACTCGCAATGATGGAGAGCACCGGAAAACCGAAATCAAATTTTGGGATAATCCGCCCCGAATCGACCCTAGTCCGAAATAAATGGGTGCATCATCACTGTGCACTGGGTTACATACCAAAAAGCAAAACCCCCAAAGGGCATGGAACCGTCTTGGAGGGATGGCTCAATGGACCTGCAAAATTCATAGCACAGGGCGCCACTCCAACTCATAGCCTTAGAGCATGTTGGATACTACGGCGGTGGCCAAAAGTGGCGAAGAGCTCCTAGCTCGAGCACCAACCCAGCAATACCAAGACGGTATTAACGGTCTTGAGACTTCCGTGATCAAATAATATGCGGAAGCGAACACTCGCAGCCTTGCGAAGTCTACCAGATAGCAACAATAAATCCATGGAGTGACACGGCCATTACCTTTAACGCTTGATGTGAACCTAAATTCAGAACAGCCCGGCACCAGCCGCATTGGTCCTCGGTCCAATAGTGGGCGGCTTTCACCTTACCAAGGTACTCATGGGCGGGCAATGGATTAAACCTCATCTACGAGGAAACCCTTGAAAAATGGAAATAGATTTGGAGCCGCATTGAGCGAAGCGGCACAATCTTTAGAGGAATAATCCCGGTCGGTAAGCATCTTTGTCAGACAGAAAGATCACACTAGATGTGGTGTTTGGCACGCCGGACAATTATAGGTCCGAGGAGGTCACATTCCAAGTGGCCCTGCTCAGCAGCGTGATACCACGCCTCTATTAGGGCGAGAGGCATTCACAATTTTCAAGCTATACCCCATTACGGGTATATGAAGCTCAAAATGCGGACCCAACGGAATTATCACTCTCGCTAGTGACCGGACATAGCGCTCGCCGAAAATAAAACAGCTACTTTCGCCCTTGAGGCACTATCAAAGCCCTAGCGGCAGAGGAACTCAACGCACAAGCGCTCCACGGTGAACAAGGATGATGTTATACTCGATAAGAGATCCAAGTCCACCTCTTTTAAACCGCGCATTTAAATAGACAAATTCCAAGTCCATCCAACGGACCCTACAAACGGCCTCCATCGGGCACAACTAAACCCGATGTGGGCGTGCCGACTCTGAGAATTCCTACGCAAAAATTGGGACATTTTTGCGTGGCACCCTTCAGACATGCCAGGAATCCCACGCCGGCTGGCAGAGCACAGCCTAAATATCCTAAAAGGATTCAAGCCAGTAAAACAAGCTCTTCGGCGTTTCTCCGAACCCAAGAGACATTCCATGGGAGAGGAGCTAGCTAAATTATTGGAGGCCGGATTCATCAGAGATATTAAACATCCGGACTGGCTAGCAAACATGGTAATGGTACCAAAGAAGGACAAATCCTGGCGCCTATGTGTTGATTTTAAGGACCTTAACAAGGCTTGCCCAAAGGATCCCTTCCCCCTCCCCCGCATCGATCAAATCATCGGCGCTATCAGGGACACGATTCATTGTGTTTCCTCGACGCATACTCCGGCTACCACCAAATTAAGATGGCAAAGCTAGACCAAGCCGCAACGGCATTCATCACTCCATACGGCCCATTTTGCTTCAACACAATGCCCTTTGGGCTCAAAAACGCCGGCGCAACATATCAGCGCATGATTCAGACATGTCCGCAAACCAGATCGGCAAAACAGTGGAGGCATACGTGAGCGATGTGGTCGTAAAATCCAAGCATGTCGAAACCCTAGTCGCGGACTTGAGGCTCACATTCGATAATCTCCGAACATATGACATCAAGCTCAACCCGGAAAAATGCGTTTCGGCGTACCCGGAAAAGCTCTTGGGCTTCATTGTATCCGTAGAGGAATTGAAGCAAACCCAGCTAAGATCCGAGCTCTGTCACAATTGGATATCCCCAAAGACCTCAAACAAATACAAAAATTGATTTGGATGCATGGCGGCTTTAAGCCGCTTTATCTCCCACTTAGGAGAAAAGGCATTACCCTTTATCGCCTCCTCCGCGCATCGAACACTTCGAGTGGGCCGGATGCATACCGGCCGGACTCGAAGAAATCAAAGCTATATTGGCAACAAATCCGGTCCTGGCCGCGCCCAACATGGGCGAACCAATGCTATTATACATCGCAGGAACCCATCAAGTTGTAAGCGCGGTGCTCGTTGTCGAACGAGAAACGGACGGACACAAGTTCCCTCTCCAAAAACCAGTTTACTATGTGTCCACTGTCCTAACTCCATGCAAGTCACGGTACCTGTTGGGGATGTTACTACTGGGCGTAAACCGGCCTATCTGGGCCGGGTTAACTTCATCAGTAGTTCAACGGTGTAAAGCCCAAGAGGCATAAAGTAAGGGCCCAGGGCCTGTAGTCGGTTTAGAACACATGGCCGTAAACCGCCTGGTATGTAAACTTGTATTGTGTTAGGAATAGAGAGAGACCAACCCGGATACGAGTATGAACCGGAGATTGGGACTCTCTGAATCGACGGGCGTCACCCGTGTATATAAGGGGACGACCCGGGGCGGTTCAAAAGAGACAACAACAACTCGAGGCCTAGGCGAAGCTTATTTTGCTCCCTAGTCATCGAGACCACATCAATCCCATCACAACTAGACGTAGGCTTTTACCTTCATCGAAGGGGCTGAACTAGTATAACTCTTGTGTCTTTGCGTCCGCTTTAACCCCTTCAAGTAACCTGTAGCAATGGCTCCACGACTAAGTCCTTTCATGAGGACATCTGCCGTGACAAAACCACGACAGTTGGCGCCCACCGTGGGCTATCGCGCGATGGTTTGATGATCTTGGAGGGCAAGTTCAAGGACTCGAAAGCTATCTTGTGGGCGGATGACCAAGAGTCGTCGCGGCAAGCTCTACATCGACGATGCAGGCTGGGACCCCGAGGCCGGCTCAATTGAGTACGGGTACCAGGTCCCCTTTGGTGGCATACACGTTTTCATCGGCAAGATCGGTGAGCCAGGGCCTGAGCCGGACATCTGCACCGACCTCGTCGAGACGGCTCAGCGTACGAGACCTGCCCAGGTTAAACCGGCCGTGAAGCGTGCCTTTGTGGGAGTCATCCACGCGGAGGAATTCTGAGGCGGATCAGAATCTGGTGGCGAAACCGTCGTCTACTCGACGACGCGAGTCGTCGACCGGGAAGCGAATCTCTATATCAGCTACAAGATGGCCGGATTGGGGGCTGTTCCGATGGTGACAGTATTCCGGACCCCTCTGATCGGGGAACCGGGTTGGAATATTCATGGCCGGTACACAAGCAGTGCTTCACTCTTCGACCGCTGCGGCAGTGATTGCCGGTTCAACAGTGGCGACGGCTGCCGGGGCAGGAGGCCCTGTGCGCCCGCCGGCTCAAGTTTTATCAGACCTATTCGATGCGTTGGCTACGCTCATGGCAGAGGTTAACCCGGCGGACCAGGACGCTCATAACGCGGAGATTGCGAAGGTGAAGGAACAAATCACTCAGGCTAAAGCGGATCTAGCAGCTGCCGACGCCTTGAGATGACGGTAGAGCGGGCCGCTTTAGATCTGTGACTTATAGGCTCATGCTGGATCAGAGCGCGTCGCATGAAGTCATGAAGAGGAAATACAGATCCCGTTTGCCTTCTGTCTTCGAGGGAAGAGACCTCTTCAACACCCCCGGAGCGGGAACCAGTAATCCGCCGGTGGTAAACCGGGCGGAAGCACCTGGGACGGGCGCGCCGGTTCAGCCAACAATAGATCTACCTCACCATAACGCCGGTGCGCCTCTGGCTGTGCAGACACCTCCGGGTCACTACTCCAATCCGATGGATAAGCTTGTTGCAGCTGCGGCACGGCTGGAGGCTATTCCAATTGATGGTGATTCACCACAGGCAGTAGAGACGCGCCGGGTCAAGGAGCTCCTTAGGACAGCTTTAGTCCAACAGGAAGCGTATTCGTACAGCCGCGACCGGATCCACTCTACCCCCCACCCAAGCCGGAGCTATAGCAGGCACGTGGATGAACCGGCCGTATCAAGTAATGCACGGCGTGGTGCGCCCCGTGGCAACAACCCGGCAGGTGGCCTCGATAACGCCCAGGAGGTGGTGGATCGGGCCCGAGCGCGCAGGGAGGCCGAATTAGCAGCACATCATCAGGCTTATCCGCTTCGCCGTTCGTCTGACCATCTCGGTCGAGCCAGGGTTACCTCTAGCTCTTTGGGGGTTCCTTGCCTCGTCCCGCTTGACGTAATGTGCGCTTGCCCAAGGATTTCAAGGGCCGCGCAAGGTGCCAAACTACACCGCCGATTTGGCTCCGAAGCATGGATAGAAAGTTATGAGATGGCCATGGAGATCTTTGGATCTGGATGAGGCGGCGTGTGCAAAGTACTTCACCATGATGCTCGAAGGCACGGCCAGTACCTGGTTGAAGAGCTTGCCGCCCAATTCTATCAATTCATGGGCCCAGTTGCGGACCCGGTTTATCCAGAATTTCAAAGATACCTGTAAGCAGCCCATGTCCGTAGTGGACTTGGCGGCTTGTGTCCAGGGGGAAGGGGAGTCAACAACCCATTGGGTACGCCGCGTTTCGGAAATCTTGCACTCGTCAGACCGGATCAACGTTGACTCTGCGATCTTAACCCTGGAAGGCAACTGCCGTTTAAGCCTTTGAAGTTGAAGTTGGGGCGCATGAAGCGGTTTTGTAATGACATGGACACTCTCATGGGCGCTTTAGTGAAGTATGCTGATTCTGATAGTACCAAGGATCCCGAGTCTGATGATGACGAGACAGGGAAGGGAAGGAAGAACAGCAATTCCAAGGGCCAGCAACATCACTCGGCAGGTAATGGTGGGGGCAAGCATAAAGCAAACGGCAACATGGACTTCGTAGCCAACACCAATGCGCAGGGACAAGGGCCAGCTGACGCAAGGGTAAACAACCCGAATCAAGTGGGCGCTAATCCCAATCCGGACCGCTTGAACTATCTGTTGAATCAACCTGTCAAGCATGGGACGAAGGAGACGCTGACAAACCACCTGGAAGGATTGCTACATTATGCAGGGAGTTCAAGAGTTCTAATGCTTTCCGGTATGATCAAGGTTACGGCGGTTCAGGATCCGGGCCAAAGTTACGGTGGAGGAAATTCGGTTCAGGATTTAATGGTAATCCAGGCGGACATAACAATCAGAACAATCAGAACAATCAGAATAACCAAGGTGGTTACAACCAGCAGCAGCAATAGTCAGGTTATCAGAGCAACCCAAAGCAGTTGAATAGTGGGCGGTACCATGTCTTCACCACCAGCTTAGACAAGTGAGACAGGAAGCTTCAGAAGCGGGCAGTCAACGCTGTTGAACCGGCCGTGCCTCATTACCTACGCTGGTCGAGCAGCCCATTGTATGGAGTAGAGAGGATCATCCTCCCGGGTTGACAATCCGGGTCAGCTAGCCCTAGTGGTGGCACCTCGGTGGGAGGTTATAAGTTCACCAAGGTGCTCATGGATGGAGGAGCAGCATTAACATCACGTACTATGTGACCTTCCGTCGTATGGGGTTAACAGATAAACATCTCAAACCGTCCAATAATACAGGTGTTCCATGGTGTGGTACACAGCAAGTCGACATATCCGGTTGGTAAAATAGCTCGAAGTGGCCTTTGGAGATGAATATGACTCAGTTGGAAACATTGGCGTTTGAAGTGGTAAAATCCAAAGTCCATATCACGCCTGCTTTGGGCGGCGGCTTATACAAAAATTCATGGCACGGCCTTGTTATATCTATTTGCAGCTCAAGATGCCGGGTCACAAGGGGACAATAACGGTTCATGGAAGCCGCAAGATCGCTTTGGAATGTGAGGAAGGTGATGCGGCTTACGCAGAGTCGGTTTGTGCCACCGAGGAGCTGAAGTATTATAAGGACAATGTTGATCCGGCGGACATGACTCCATTGAAGAAGCCAACTACAGGGCATGATCCGCCCTGAAATTCAAATCGGCATTTGAGACTAAGCTTGTTGACTTCGTGCACAGCAATTCGTCCAAGCAGTTCAACATCAGTGCCAACTTGGATCCGAAATAGGAAAGCGCGCTCATCGAGTTCATCCGTGAGAATCAGGACATTTTTGCATGGAAGCCTTCTGACATGCCAGGTGTACCGAGGGAACTCGCTGAGCACACTCTTAATGTTGATCCCAAGTACAAGCCGGTGAAGCAGTTTCTCCGCCGGTTTAACGAGGAAAGGCGTAAAGCCATTGGAGAGGAGGTGGCCAGGCTCTTAGCAGCTGGCTTTATCGTTGAAGTTTTCCATCCAGAGTGGCTTGCTAATCCGGTGCTGGTTCTTAAGAAAAACGGCACTTGGCGCATGTGTGTGGATTATACAGATCTTAACAAGGCTTGTCCAAAGAGATCCTTTTGCCCTCCCCGCATTGACCAGATTATTGATGCCACTGCGGGTTGTGAAGCGTTTGAGCTTTTTGGATGCGTATTCTGGATATCATCAGATCAAGATGGCGATTAAGGACCAGGAGAAGACAGCGTTTATCACTCCCTTTGGAGCCTTCTGCTATGTGTCTATGCCCTTTGGGCTCAAGAGCGCCCAAGCAACTTATCAACGTTGTGTACAGAATTGCTTGCATAAACAGATGCAGATCGCCGTAATGTGCACGCCTATGTTGATGATATTGTGGTCTAATCAAGGAAGAAGGAGACAGCGATTGGCGACTTGAAGGAAACCTTTGACAACTGCGGGTTTACAAGATGATGCTCAACCCGGCCAAATGTGTTTTGGTGTTCCGGCGAAGTTATTGGGTTTTCGTGTCCAACAGAGGAATTGAAGCTAATCCGGAGAAGATTATGGCTATCACCTCCTGGCTAAACCGAAGTGTATTAATGATGTCCAGCGTTTGGCAGGCGGATTGCCGCTATGAGCCGGTTTATCGGCCCGCCTCGGAGAGAAGGCCATCCTTTGTACCAGATGCTGAAAAAAGACAGATCAGTTTGTTTGGAGTCCAAATTACCGATGAAGCATTGGAGGACTTAAGCGGCAATTAGCCAACCCGCATGTGCTCGCCGCTCCCATTGACAAGGAGCCGCTCCTGCTATATGTTGCTGCTAATGCCAGGGCGGTCAGCGTGGCCATTGTGGTGGAGCGGAAGGAGGCAGGGAAGGAGCATCCGGTTCAACATCCGGTTTATTATATCAGCGAGGTACTTATCGAATCTAAGCAAAGGTATCCGCATTGGCAGAAGCTGGTATATGGAGTTTTTATGGCAAGCCGGAAGCTGAAGCAGTATTTCCAAGGGCACCCCATCACGGTGGTCAGTTCTGCTCCTTTAGGCGATATCATACTGTAACCGGAAGCGGTGGCGGATTGCCAAGTGGGCTATAGAGCTTGGGCCGCACGTGCAAGTCACGTGCCTCGGACGGCGGTGAAGTCTCAAGCACTTGTGGATTTCATTAATGATTGGACGGAGTTGCAAGACCTGAAGAAAAGCCGGATCACACATATTGGACCATCCATTTTGACGGATCCAGGCAATTGGAGGGCTCGGGGGCTGGAGTCGTACTAACTTCCCCACGAGGTGACAAGTTTTGTTACGTTCTCCGCTTAATGTTCCCTTGTACTAACAATGCAGCTGAGTATGAAGCCTTGCTCCATGGTCTCTGGATGGCTAAGGAGATTAATCTAAGCCGGGTTAAGTGCTTCGGTGACTCGGACCTAGTGGCTCAACAGGTGTCTGGCACTTGGGATTCAAAGGACCCACTCATGGCTGCATATCGTCGTGAGGTGGATATTGTCGCAGGTCATTTCAAGGGCTATCAGGTGGACCACGTGGACCGTCGGAAGAATGAAGCGGCGGACGCTTTAAGCCGGTTGGGCTCTCAGCGCAAACCGGTCCCGCCCAATGTTTTTCTGGACGTGCTGCACAACCCGTCGGTCAAGCTCCCTGGTGAAGCGGATTTGGCTATTCCTGATCCGGAGGCTCAATTGGTGGCAGCTCTTCACGTCACTCCGGATTGGATGCTTCCTTATCTTGCGTACATGGACCGGGCGAGTTACCGTAAGATGAGACGTTGGCGGCAGATGGTTCGGCGATCTAAGTCTATGACCATTGTTAATGGCGAATTGCATCATTGCAGGTGTCGTGGGCGTTTTCAACGCTGTGTGTCCCCGAGGAAGGCTGTGAAATATTGTGTGAGATCCTGAAGGAGATTGTGGTCACCACGCCGGTTCAAAATCCTTGGTGGCTAAAGCGTTCCGCCACGGTTTCAATTGGTTGACCGCCCATGCCGATGCGGAAGATCTGGTCGACGATGTGATGGTTGCCAAAAGTTTTCAGACGTGCTCATGTACCGCCCAAGAATTGAGGATGATTCCAATTACTTGGCCGCTTTGCGACTTGGGGTTGGATATGGTTGGACCTTTTAAAAGGTCCAAGGACAAAAAGACCCACCTCCGGTGGCGGTTAACAAATTTACAAAGTGGGTGGAGGCAGAACCTGTTAGCAAGTGTGATGCAGACTACGTGATTCAGTTCATCAAAAAGGTGATTTTCGGTTTGACTTTCCACACAGTATCATCAGAGATAATGGTACTAATTTGTCCAAAGGTGCCATGAAAGAGTTCTGCGAACGTGAGCACATCCAGCTTGACGTTTCTTCAGTAGCCCACCCACAGTCCAATGGTCAAGCGGAAAGGGCTAATCAAGAGATCTTGAGAGGCATCAAGCCCCGGCTTATGGTCCCTTTGCAGAGGACACCGGGTTGTTGGGTAGAAGAGCTAACGCTGCTGTTATGGAGTATCAACACTACGCCTAACAGATCCACGGGATACACACCGTTCTTTATGGTTTATGGAGCGTGGCGGTTCTCCCCAAAGGACATCCGTCATGACTCACCTCGTGTGGCAGCTTATGTTGAAGCGGACAACGAGGCGACCACAACGGGGACGCTTTGGATCGGTTGGATGAAGAGCGTGACATAGCAGCTGCCCGCCGGGCGATTTACCAACAGGATCTTCGTCGTTACCATAGTCGCCGGGTCAGAACTAGAACTTTTCAAGAAGGAGATTTGGTGCTTCGGCTCATCCAAGACCAGACTGATATGCACAAGTTATCCCCACCTTGGGAGGGACCTTTCATGGTCAGCAAGAATCTGCACAACGGGTCATACTATCTGATCGATATTCGAGAGCATAAAGACTCACGCACGCGTCGAGGAGGAGACCAACAGGCCGTGGAACATAGCTCATCTTCGGCCTTATTATACCGGAGCCATCGACTCTACTTATGTACATATTATGACAAGTGTATATATTATGAATAAAGTAATAAACCGGAGCCTCGGCTAAAAGCGGGGTATCTATTACATTACATCATGTGTGGTTACATGGAGTTGTTACGTCTTAAAGCGGCCTCCGGTTTACCCTCTCGAGTTTGCTTTCTAAAAGCTTTATGATATCACTTGGGGGCTTGGTGGCGTCCAACCAATGCAACACCTTTTGATAGGCCAAAGCCACCGGATAACTTGGGGACATGGTCAAGTTCGAACCAACACGCCTCTTGATCGGCCCTAAAGGCCATAGAGTCACTTGGGGCTTGGTCGAACTCAACCATTGCCACGCCACTTGATCGGGCATAATGCCGGTTTGATTGGTGACACTGGCTGACTTGAACCATGGCTACACCTTATAGGGAGCTTGGTCGTGTCCGACCATGGTAACATCATCTGATCGGCTCAGTAAAGCCTTCTTTTTTGCAAACGGTTTATCATTGCCTTTGCTTCCATGTTTTTTCATCACTATTATTTGATTTTGTTGCATTTCTTAAAACCGATAACATTTTTAAACCGGTTCACGCTGTCAATTGACGGAATTCGGTCCATTTTTAATCCGGAGATAATTCTTCCGGTTTGACTTTTTCTGTTAAATCCCATTATGGAGTAACAGGGGGCTTATCATGACCCGGCACAGTTTACATGGTAAACCGACATTATAAACACAGGAGCTGTTTTCTCCTTTGACGGTAAGGGTTTATACAACCTCCGCTTCAAGATTGGCTAAGCCAACTTTATGCCCAGCGATGGCAGGTATTTTGTATCACAAATTTTGATTATATACCTCAATATTTCATTTCATATTTATATGAACGTCACAAGCCGGCTGGCGGCACAAACCGCCATGGCGGTTTAAGATTTTGTGACTGCAGGCAATATAAGATTGAAAGTTTCCATCATTCAAGCAAAAGTATCAGCACCTATGCGCGAAGGCATGTTAAAAGCAAGAGTGTTGGCTATCCTATTACAAGGCAACATGGTGCCCAAATAAGATCATTGTGTCTTGGCGGAATAAAGTGAAAGAGCTATTCAAACCGGCTTCCGGTTCATGCTGGCTCGCCGCCTGGGCCTCGATGGTTGTGGGTCGTCTGCGCCCGCTTGACCTCTTCATCTCTACTCTACCTGCCGGAAGTCAACAAAGTGGTCGATCGATTCCCATTAAAGCTTGAAAGACAGCCTCCTCATGGATCGGGGAAGAAGGTTCAAGATCGGAGCATAAGTATGCTTATGAATCGGAGGGATCAGGTTCTCCGCTCGAATAGGTGCAGCCACTCGCTTGTTCTCGATCGTCATATTGAGCTTGATAATGCGACAAGTTTGCCTCTTCGCCAATTGGCAAGCAGGAGGCGCCTTTGCCCGTTTATCGCTCTTAGATCATCTTCGTTGAACTCGAACCGTCTTCCTTCAGACTGGATAGCCCTCGAGCTGCCTCAACCGGATCAAAATCTGGCACCCATGCTTTTGCCGGGATTAAGGCGTTAATGGCGGCGATTCGAGCAGCAGATTTCTTGACTCTTCAATCCGGGCGGAAGCATTGACAACCTCCTAAGAGTATCTTGGATTAAGGAGGGTGCTGGATTGTTATGTGATGCAGTGGAGATGATCCGTCAAGCGCTCAAAGGTACAAACTGCTCTATTAAGGTATAGGCAGCCTTCAATTTCTTCCAACATCTCGAACCCAAGTGACCAATGCGTGTGCCTACAACATTGCAAGAGAAATCACAAACCGGACTTATCATAAGAAGGTCAAGATTATCATAGAAGCCAAAGGAAGCTTTATCAAGATGGCAGCAAATCATGGAATGCACTTGCCGCTTCACGCTTAGTCACTCATCTACCACCGGTTTAAGGGCAGCTTCAGCATTTTCAACCTTTTGGTTAAAGCGGCCTTTTCAAAGATCCCACCGCCCGCTCGAGACTTGAACCACTCCTTGAGCTGCTCCATGGTAGTCAAGGCGGTTTTCAGCTCATCCTTGGCCTTGGAGGTTTCTGCTTGTTGAGACTTCAGATTTTCTTGAAGATCATTGATTTGGGAGGCTTGTTGGCGTATCTCGTTCTGCAACAAAAAGGGATCATGTTCATATCTTCATTGCAAGTCCCCAATGCATAACCAGTCATACACATGGCACTTGGGGGCTAATGCATATTTGATCTTTGTCTATCAATAAAATCATAAAGTCCCAAGCTCAATACAGGTATTCAACTTAGTACTTGGGGGCTAATGGCTATTTATTCGAACATGTTCTGATGCGGTGATATAAATTACAGTCCCGGTTTAACTATGCTAAGTTGAACCGGCCCTTGGGGGCTACATCAGTGGATTCTGAAGCATTAAGTTTATGTTAAGTCCCGGTTTAACTATACCAAGTTGAACCGGCCCTTGGGGGCTAGGAGAGTTAACAAAAATTGAAATATCCAAGCAGGAAAAAGAACATGGAAGTTACCTCAATTTTTCTTTCATCATCTTCACCGAGGCCAGCTTCATAATCGCTGGTATACAACCGGTTCAAGTAGCCGTAATTATGGTCTTGGGGTTTCAGAGCGGCATAAGTTGCCAGATCAACATCCCACTTGCCCTTGCTCATAGTGGCAAACTCTTCTTTGGCAGAATGTTTGGATAAAGCGACTGGATTACCCGGTTTGCTGTGGCCAAAGCCAGTAATCACGACGTCATCGTCCTTGGTATCACCGGTTTGGCCAGGGGCAGTCGGTTTGTCAGCAGGCCGGATTGGACTGGTGGATTTTTCAATCCGGGTCGGGCTTCTGGGCTGGTCAACAGGAAGGGCGGTGTCAATAGACCTTTCTTCAAAGAACAAAATCGCCATCTTGCTATGGCGGATCATTGGGCGGTCTTCACGGATGGCCGCTTCAAGATTTGGGGCGCGTCTGCTTGTGGCAGTCTCTTTCGGCCGTCTTTATCTGCAGACGAGCCTTTTGCTCGCCTAGGCTTGGCACCGAAAAGGCACAACAACAACAACAAATACGACATATACTACACAATGATGCAGTAGAAACAATATGAAAGGTATAACTTACCCAAGCACCATTTTAAGTGGTGGCAGCTGAGTGGCTGATGACTCGCCAGATGAGGAGTGGGAAGTGACCTGATAATCGGAGTCAGATGGATTAAGGGGTTGACGAAAACAGCCTGCTTTAGGATAAGCACTGACAAGCAAATTAGAGACCTCTGAACGACGTTTCCGAACCGGACTGTTCGGTAAACCGGTGGAGGTAACTACCTGGCCGCTGTGCCGAGTTGAGCGGCGAGCTTCATGTTGTTGAGTCTTCATAAGAAATTAGGGATCCAAGTAAGCAAGGGGATGAGAAAATTTTAATTTTCCAGCTTTGCCCTGACGGTTTTTAGTGAAGGCAAAGGATTTGAGTCGGAGGAGAGAATAGTTACCTCTACAACATCAGACATCGGTTTCAAAGATCATCATCGACAAACATCATCATTAATTAGGCGTGTGAAAAGTAAGCCAAGTGAATCAAGTTCTACCTCAAGGTCCAGATTACCCACATCATCGCCCACGTACCGGATCAAGATGCACGTGGTTTTCCTCTTATGAGCAGTCTTCTTGTGACTTTGGTCTTTTGCCGTAATGCTTTTTCCGTTTTGTCTGGCTTCTCTGTTTTCTCTTGTGGACGTTTCTTACTCCAGAATGGATCATCACCCTGATTAAGCAGCAATTGATGTTAAAATTGATGCCATAAATAGCAGTAATATATTCAAGAAAAATAATCAGAAGTCTTACATATGGCGGTTTGTTGGTAGCACAGAAGGGGAGTAGACCGGTTCGGGCACAGAGGTGTTCCGGTTCATTCAACAATTTCTTCACAGCCTCGGTGACCTCATCATCGATGAGCTGGATATTAACGTGTCGGAGGGGGTCGTCGACACTACCAGTGTACTCACACATTAAACCGAGCACCGGAGAGGGGCAAGATGCTCCATGATAGCCAACAGCGTGCAAGATCAATTCTGGTTAAAACGTTGGCCATGAAGGCTCTGAGCTTGGAGAGTTGAGGAGTGTATTTACTTCTCTCATTGGCAGTTAATCTTTGCGGAAAGGGATGTGTGTTACTGAGTCGCCCCATTTAAAAACCGGGCAAAGGATTCTCATTGGTAGGTGAAGTGTCTCTGCAATAAAACCATGTTTGATTCCATTCCTTCGGGTGGCTATGCAGTTTGACATGAGGATAAGTGACCTCCTTTCTTTTCTGAATCGCCACACCACCCAATTCTGTGTTGGGCCCGTCAGTGAATTCTGTGCGGCGGTTTAGATGGAAGCAGTCTCTAAACAGTTCAACTGTAGGTTCTTCTTGAAAGTATGCCTCACAGAGCACTTGGAAGTGACAAATATTGGTAACATAATTGGGGCCCGTATCTTGTGGACGGAGTTGAAAATTGGCTAACACATCCCAGTAAAATTTTGAACCGGGCGGATTGAAACCCCGGGCTAGGTGATTCGCGAAAACTACAACCTCTCCTTCTTGAGGTGTGGGTGGACATTCTTTGCCGTGAACCCTCCAATGGATAGTATTTTTACCGCCTAAAGCGCCAACAGACCAGATTGTTTAATTGAGTTTCGTGACACGGAAGGAGCCCAGCTTGCACTCATATACTTGTTTGGCCATCTACAAAAAAATATATAAATCCGGTTCAAGAAATGTGTTGGGACAAAGAGAGAACCGGTGTACAATGCTAAATCGGAGACAAATACATCTAAACCGGAGTTCTATGAAGCGACAATGTCTGGTTAAGGAGTTCTGGCGGTTCAACAAGGGGACTAATGGTGTATACCGGTTTATCTAATTTTTTCTATGTTAAGTTAAACCACCTGGTCTAAGGTCTAAATATTGAAAACAATTGAGGTTGCGAACGGCTAAGTGTGCAGAAACAGGTTTCGCAAGATTTCTCTACAACGAAGGATCTGAAGCCAGATCAGAAAAGAAGAAAAATATCCAAAAAGGAATACAGCACGAGACTACAGGCGGATGCTAAAAGCTACTACTAACCAGAGCAAGGTGTCACAGATCTATCCAGGAGTCTGGTATGAGCATGAATAGTTCATGGAGCACGACAAGAACAAGAAACCCTAGAACGGATCTAGGTCGAGGGGAACCGAGGACCTACCTGAGTTGAGGAGATGCGGAAGAGTCTGCGTTTCTCTGGTGCGTTCAGGTTGATGCAGCGGCCCAAGACGGTGCAGAGGTCGACGGCGGCGGCGGAGCTCCGAGGCTAGCGACGCGAGGAAGACGAAGAGAAAGGGGACAGAGGGGAGAAAAGGAATGACCCTTCGGTCCTATTTATAAGGCAAGATACCTGTGCCAGGCGCGTGAATCAAGGAACCACAAATCTAGGAAGCGAGTTGTTGCCTCGATTATTGCGGATCTGTTAAACAAAGAAGATATCGTGAATGCTATCTTTATGGGGACGCCATGCCGGTTTACAAAAGAACCGGAGAAGGTGACATCACGGCGGTTCAACGATTTCAAGAAGGTATTGAAGATGAAGGTTTTTATCAAGGATTGACATGAACCTGTTCAAATCAATCTGGGGCCTAATGTTGGGGATGTTAATATTTGGGCGTAAACCGACCTATCTGGGTAAGGGTTAACTTCATCGATAGTTCAACGGTGTAAAGCCCAAGAGGCATAAAGTAAGGGCCGGGGCAGATGGTCGGTTTAGAACTCAGAGCCGTAAAACCGCCTGGTATGTAAACTTGTATTGTAAGTTAGGAATAGAGAGAGACCAACCCGGATACGAGTATGAACCGGAGATTGGGACTCTCTGAACCAACGGGCGTCACCCGTGTATATAAGGGGACGACCCGGGGCGGTTCAAAAGAGACAACAACAACTCGAGGCCCAGGCGTAGCTTATTTTGCTCCCTAGTCATCGAGACCACATCAATCCCATCACAACTAGACGTAGGCTTTTACCTTCATCGAAGGGGCCGAACTAGTATAACTCTTGTGTCTTTGCGTCCGCTTTAACCCGTTCAAGTAACCCGAAATAGCGATGGCTCCACGACTAAGTCCTTTCATGAGGACATCCGCCGTGACAAAACCAATGACAGTACCGCATTATCAAAGATAGCATACGCGTGTTCATGGCATCCGGAAGCTGCGACACTACTTTCAAGAGTGTTCGATAACAGTAGCCTCCGAAGTACCTCTTAATGACATTATAAACAACCGCGATGCAACGGGACAGATTGCTAAATGGGCCATTGAGCTCCTCCCGTTCGACATAACTTACAAGCCACGGCGAGCTATTAAGTCACAAGTTTTGGCTGACTTCATCGCAAGATGGGATAAAGTCAACTCCCTAAAGAGTACGGCGCATATTCCAACCGGATCATGCACTTCGACGGCTCCAAAATGTTGGTTGCGGGGTCAAGGGCGCTGCTCGACGTCCCCAACCGGAGATACGATCCAATACGCATTTCAAATAATGTACACGGACTCTAACAATGCAGCCGAATACAAGGCCCTTCTACATGGTCTCCGGATGGCGGTCTCCATGGGCATTCAACGCCTAGAGGTGCGCGGGGATTCGAACCTCGCGATATCCCAAATAAATGGGGACTTTGATGCCAAGGATCCGAAAATGGCAGCCTATCGCAATGCCGTCCTAAAAATGTCAGCTCGGTTTGAGGGGCTCGAATTTCACCATATAGCCCGGGATACCAACCAGGCAGCAGACGTGTTACACGCATTGGCAAAGCGCGATGCCGTCCCCCCCAACATCTTCCTAGAGAGGCTTTTCAAGCCATCCGTACTATGGGAGGGAGAGTCCGGAAATAACAACCCGGACCCAACCACACTGCCCCACACCAAACATTCCGACATATTTGGTGGTCCCGCCAACGAAATAACACCATCAGCCCACGCAATAATGGCAGTCATCGCCTGCGGATGTAATCCATTCCTATCCTACCTAACTAGGCAGGAACTTCCCGAGGACCAAAACAAGGACCGCTGCATAGTGCGGCGATCTAAAGGCTATAAGGTCCATGAGGGAGAGCTTTATAAGAAAAGCACAACCGGAGTCCTTCAAAGGTGTATATCCAAAGAGGAAGGGCGGAATCTCCTGGCTGAAATTCATGCCGGACTCGGTGGGCACTACGCGGCAGCCCGGGCCCTTGTAGGCAAGGCCTTCCGTAGAGGATTTTATTGGCCGACGGCCCGGGCAGATGCTTAGGACTTAGTCCAACGATGCGTCAGTTGCCAGCTCTTTGCTAATCAAAGCCACATGCCACCCACCGCCCTCAAAACTATACCCATCACCGCCCTTCATGTCCTGGGGCTTGACATGGTTGGACCCCTTAAAGGAGGAACCCACAAGCAAAAATACCTATTGGTCATGGTGGATAAATTCACCAAATGGATAGAGGCCAAGCCTGTAAAGACGGCCCGAATCCGGACCGATGATAGACTTCATATCGTGGGTAGTACACCGTTACGGCGCCCCCATAGCATCATCACCGATAACCGCATTTAACTTCACGGCCGACGAGGTCAAACTCTGGTGCAAAAACATGGGCATCAAGCTCGACTATGCTTCAGTCTATCACCCCCAAACTAATGGTCAAGTCGAGCGAGCAAACGGTCTAATCATGAGCGGCATTAAACCTAGGCTAGTGCGGTCCCTCAAGGAATCTAACACGCACTGGGTAGAGGAGCTCGACTCCGTACTCACAGGGGCTGCGGACCACGCCGAATCGCACTACAGGATTCACACCATTTTTTATGGTATACGACGCAGAGGCAGTTTTGCCCTGCGACATAATTCATGACTCACCTCGCGTGCGCATGTACGAAGAAAGAGAAGCCGAGCTTGATCGGCAGGACAGCTTGGACGCCTTGGAGGAGGAGCGTGACGTGGCAAAAGCTCGTTCCGCATTCTATCAACAAAGCAGCTCAAGATATCAAAGCAGGAAGTACGGGCCAAAGCTTACAATGTTGGCGAACTAGTTCTACTTTGCCGGACAAGAAAAGGACAAACTCAAGCCCAAATGGGAGGGTCCCTTCATCATCGACCAAGTCCTAACCGGCCGGAGCTGCACTGTCATAAACACATCGGATAACCGACTCGAGCCGAACCCATGGAACACAGCCCATCTCCGAAGATTCTATGCCTAGCGCCGGATTCTGAGTTCGTCTCCTTCCTCCGTCTATATTTTATACTTTAAGCTGTCTTTTATTTCTCTCCTTCTCCCTCCCTTTTTCCGAAGCCGTTAAAGGCTCGTTTGTGCATTGTTCGGACACACTTGACGCGCTATCCGCGCTCATTATACCCGGGGGCTTCTTTAACAGAAGCTTATTTATACGGGCTTTATGCCCAACACATGTGTCACACTTCCGCATGTACCTTTTATTCACCATTATATGCATCGAGATGACTTAAGTTTTGGCCAAGCTGGGTTGCTCGCTCTGCGGCTTACCCTTACGCTCCCGATTGTTCGGCTAGGTGGTAAAGGAGCACCTCTGCGATTGTTCTTGCCGGGTCACCTTAACGTGTACCTCAGACTGGGTGGAGCCGAAATCTAGCGTTCTTAAGGGAATATTCGGTAGGTGAACTAAAAGATGATTTTTTATTTTTCATTTATCTGCCTCAGATGCTTTTCTCGCTTTTTTCATGATCCAGGACATGCACTTTAGGGCATGCCTCCTGTGGAAAGGAACCCCTAACGGACTTACTAACCATGTAATATAACATAACTAGTTGGGCACTTGTCCGATAAAGCACTCATGACCCCTACTGGTCTCCACGCATGCCTCGGTTTTTACATAACCGCGAGGGTATTCGGACACACTCCGGACTATTGGGTCCCGAGGTTGAAGCGAAAAGGTCCGCTTCGACAAACGACGCATTTACAATCCGGCTAGAAGGCATTTTACATGTCATTTTAAATTACATAGTCAAATTGACTGATTGTATTCCTCTTCAATGCCGTCTAATAGGCTGTCTAGTTTACAGTCCTGCTAGGAATACTTTGAGGCCAACTCTACTTGGCCGTACACTAAGCTCACAGGGATCTCCTTCCCGGCTTGGGCCCCACAGTCCGACCTCGCGCCATGTTGTTTGGGTCCGCCTTCGTGTACCGCTGCGTCTTCACCATGGCCCAGCGCCTCGGCGCCTTTGACGACATGCCGATATCTTCCATAGTCGGAAGCGCCTACCGCGTGCTCGGTTGTTCTCTCGCAAGATCTCCAAGGCCTTCGGGCAGGGAGATAGATGGCCACAAGGCCTGGGCGACGCCTTTCATCACCTGCCGAACTCGTTCGTGCAGTTGCAATAGCTCGGGACGAAGGTCACCAGTAGAACCGGGCATTTCCTCTTCAGGACGACCCATGAGCATACCTCTGAGACATAACTCATTAATTGACTTCCTCGCCGAACTCTTTTCAAAGTTCGCTCAAGCACTTACTATAAATGCCGCGATTTAAGTCGCCGATTCTCCTTCACGGAGTCAGACAGCTGGGCACGAACATCCTTTAGTTCCTCACCCAGCTGGGTGTTGGCATCTTGGAGATTATATTTCTCTTGCCTCACCCTTGTAAGCACATTCTCGCCGGCCTTCAATCGGCGCAAGAGCTGTTGCTTGTCCGGATCTAGTCCGGCGCCATCTGCAATATTATTGTTAGATTTACACACACGCCGCACTTCACAACCTATTTATCTTTTGAAGCATATCATACCAGAGGGGGTCTCTGTGGCTCCCCGATGGCAGCTAGTGCGGCCTCAAGTTGGGCCTTGCATTCTTCAAGCTCTCGGGACAGTCGGGTATTCTTTTTTGTAAGATCCTCAAGATAACAAATGATCCTTAAATCAGTTATTCTAACTATTTTAAGTCTGGGAGACTCTGGCATATATAACTGTCAAATTTCCTCACCCGTATGTCCTTTACATACTGCTCCGTGGCTCTGGCTAGACCATCTTGAGCGGCACGGAGGTGCGCATCTCTCGAATTGAAGGCATTCAATGCCTCTTGGGAGAAACATGCGTCACGAAGAACTGTCCGGCGGCGCCTGTGATTCATGGCTCTCTCCACCTCGGAGTTGGTGGCGGACAATCTGTCGGCATCCTCTGTCGGAGGAGCATCCGACGACGCCTCGTGCTCGCCTCCGCTTCTGGACCCGGCTTTGGAGCCCGGGCCGGCGGAGGCTCGATTATAACCTCTTCGGACTCTGGGCCGGCGAGCGCTTTTTCCCGAAAAGAGCACTAGCGTTAGTACGCCTTCGAGAATCAATCCTGGGAATATGGTGACGCCGCCATACCGTTCTAAGGGCGGCGTTCGATCCGGACCGCACTTCTTTTTAGCCAGCTGAGCCAGATCGCCTTGTTGGCTAGCATGGCCCGGCCTCCTCGCCTCAAGGCACCCTCGCGAAACACCATGGGTATACGGTGATAAAAAATAAGCACAGATGGGTCATTATCAGTATTGGGACCTCGGTCTGATTACTGTGAGGCTGGAAGTATTCCGGGTAATCGGCGTAATGGCAACCAAAGCATTATCGATGCTCGGTTGGTGAAATACCCCATCAATCAGCTCCACCAATATGTCCGGATCCTCTTGGGAGGCCGGATCGAGGAGCCTTCCGGATCCTCGGGTTGTGGAGGCGGGCTGTTTATGTCTTTACGTACCTGGCGCAGTTCCTCGCGTCAAAATCACAAAATGAGATACCTAACCATGGGAATGCGGATCGGATGTGCAAAAAAGAAATATCCGCTTCCCCAGCTTCGAGGGTTGTTCAAAGAAAATCCGTTCAATAGACTGACACAGAGAAAATCTTCCTCTTCTCCCTTGTACAACACGGACAAGGTCTTCACCAGATCGGTGACCGATCCCGGCCCCTTACGGCCATGACGGGTGGCATCGTCCTCCCCGTTGAAATCCCACATGGGGTGGCCCCTATAATCGGAGCGGTTGCACCCCGCATAATACATGTGGCCATGACACCGATCATGGTCAGTTCGGAATGAGCTAACAATCTTATTCGCTCATCGTATAGGACGCCCCTCGCTGCTTTCCTCTAGGAGCTCCTCGGCGCCAACTCAGCGCTTTCTTCAAAGGAGCATTGCTAAACTCCGGAGACCGATCCGAATAGGATCCGGCGGTGGGGACGCCCTCTATATAAAACCATTCAAAGGCCATTCTTGGACGCCTTTCTTCGGGTTCCGGATAGATATTCCGGGTCCTTTGATGCGCCACAGCTCGGCTCCGCCCACTTGATATATTGACCCCTCATGAGAACGGGGTACAAGGCAGAATAATCTCTTCCACAAATAAGTAAAATGAGCCTCGACGCCCAAGAATAGTTCGCAAAGGGCCACGAAGCCCGCGATGTGCAAAATGGAGGCAGGCGAAGGTGGTGCAACCGAGGCCGAGAACTCCAAGAGCCCCGGAGAAACGGATGAATTGGAAATCCGAGTCCTCTTACTAGATAAGAGATAAAGCATACCCGCTCTCCTTTAGAGGGATCGGACACTCTTCGCTTGCTTTCCGCCTTTGTAGGTGGCAAGTCCGCTCGAACCGGAACCATGAAGGCCGGGAAGAAATCCTTGGTTTGAGTGTCACTAGCTCGCTATGCGGGATCGAGCATCTCTCCCAATTTCTGTGCTGAGGAGGGAGCGCGAGAGGAGGAGCCACGGCCGACTGTCCCATGATGGAATGGATTTTTTCAAAGGCGCCCGATGAAAGCTCATGGAGGGGATGGTGTGACTCAGATCTAGATCCTCGCCCCTTTTATAGGCGGCTCATTTGGCGCAGCTAGGGGATAAGTGTAAAAATACCCTGGCTTTTCGCATTCATTCAAACACGTGGAAGATGGCCATTATTGGGCGCAGAAGCCGAGGAGCGCATCATTTATCAGAAGCCGGACACTATTCGACAAGTATATGGAATTTGGAGAAGAACCCGCCTCGCAATGCCGAAGACAATCAACGCTACCGACTCATCGCCATTGAAGCCTGGTTCGGGGCTACCGAGGGAGTCCTGGATTAGGGGTGTCCGGATAGCCGAACTATCACCGATTGGCGGGACTCTCGGACTATGAAGATACAAGATTGAAGACTTCGTCCCGTGTCCTGGATGGGACTTTCCTTGGCGTGGAAGGCAAGCTTGGCGTCTGGATATGTAGATCTCCTACCATTGTAACCGACTACATGTAACCCTAACCCTATCCGGGGTGTCTATATAAACCGGAGGGTTTTAGTCCATAGGATGAACCACAATCATACCATAGGCTAGCTTCTAGGGTTTAGCCTCTCCGATCTCGTGGTAGATCCACTCTTGTACTACCCATATCATCAATATTAATCAAGCAGAGTAGGGTTTTACCTCCATCGAGAGGGCCCGAACCTGGGTAAAAACATTGTGTCCCTTGTCTCCTCGTTACCATCCGCCTAGACGCATAGTTCGGGACCCCTACCCGAGATCCGCCGGTTTTGACACCGATAACGACCTTTTAAAGGTGTCATACTAGGTGTAGAGGCCAACTGCATGTGCTCGGGCCATAATTTGAAGTGGTCTTCGATCCCCGGATAACTTCCGGGCGAGGAGTTAATCTTCGACATAGCCCTGCTCAAGAGCGGCTATCACGCGACCGCCGGACGAACTTGCATTTTCAAAGTTCAATGCGGTGCCTTTTCGCATATCTCAAGCTCAAGATGTCAGATCCTCGAGGAGTCATTACGGTCAATGGAAACACCGAACGCTCTCTCCGGACAGAGGAGCATACGGTGGCCCTCGTGGCGGAAGTACAAAGCAGCCTCTTAAGGCAATTCTCGAGTCCGGCTATTAAACATCCGAACACCGTCAAGCGCGCCCGGACTAACCTACAACAAGACCGCCTGGCACGTTCCGAGCACGCATAGCAATGAGGCCCAAACCCCAGCCCTCGCGAAATTGCGAAACTAGTACTACGCGTACATAATTACGCTCTGGAAATACCATGGGCATAGGGGGAGGGGCACGACCACGACATAACCAGAATGCGGCTCAACCGCACCAGGGGCTCCCGATTGTGTCATCCTTTTCTTTTCTTCTTTCCTTTTTACTTTCAGGACTCCGTTCTTACGAAGCCCTGTCAGTAGAACCGCCGAACACGATGCAACAACCAGGGAAGCAGAAAGCTACGTCGAGTGTCCAGGTGGTCTCTATTACGAGCAGTATACCTGTTTTACATACCATCCCGCAGCTTACCCTCGGAGGGGACATGTTAAAAAGTCCGCCCCTTGCTTATCGCACTATTTGTATCGTTGTGCTCTTACTGCAGCCCTTTTGAATAAACAATACATAGCTCTTGCCTATTATTGAATTCCCTTTTTCTATATATGTTCAGTTATGACATTGTGAAACCGTACACTTTGGTACGGGCAATACACCAGGGGCTTAAGTACCCCACAATATGGTGTGATAAGTCCGAACACTTTCACAAGTGGCACCCCGAACTTATAGCATTATATGCATCGGCTCGAATCATGTCTTGGGTCAATAGTTGGGTTTGCCTGGCTCCCATGTTTTCGCATTACCTTATGTTCCGTTATATATCGGCTACAGAAGGTTGGGAGAACCATCTGCGATTGTGCTCTTGTTGAGCTGGGTTAAGCACCTGCTGGAGAAAGCTAAAACTGACTTGTCATGATAGGGCGAGAGCCGGTCGCTGTTCGAGAGGTTTTGAGTCCCTAAATACTTATGCCGCTTAGAGCGAGGAGTCGGCATTGTCCGCCTAGGCGTGGATAGCGCCTCAAATCGGTCTTCCGAATACCGGGGGCTTCACCAAATTTAAAATTATAGAATTCTATGGCTAAGTGAGAGTGTTCAAGCATTATAGTCCGATTGCCTTGTTACGTTCGTTGAGCGCCTCCCCTCGAAAGGACCCAAGAATGGGAACAAGAGCGCTCAAGTTTATCCCGAACACCCGACACTGCGTGGCATGGGGGATCAAGCCGACGACTCACCATCTCTCAAATTTAATACACGGCCGCATGTAAGGTAATATTTTAAATTCAAAAGTGTTGCTTAGCGATATGAACAAGTTTTCAGTCTGACAGGATAACAAATGAAGTCTACTCAAAAATTACATCTTTGGAGCATTCACCCGCTATAAGCGGGCACCCTTGAGACGCCCTCATAATACATTTCGGGCTTGCGATGCTCCTTTCCGGTGGTGGTCGGTCCGTCCACAAGATTCTCGGCGTCCATCTTGCCCTAAAGTGCACCTTAGCATGGGCAAAGGCCCTACGGGCACCTTCGATGCAGACGGAGCGCTTGATTTACTTCAACCCATGGACGGCCCACCAGCCGCCTCACCAGCCTCAAGTAGCTCCTGTGCATGGCTTCCTTAGGCCAAGGCCACCAACTATGAGGAGCCCTTCATGGCCTGTTCGCCACCTTATGGAGCTCGACCGGCTGCTTCAACTGGTAAACAAGGGCACGGGTGTCCGCCTCAAAGATATCGAGACAGAACACCTTCTCCGTCGAGCTTCCCTCCTCGGCTCGGTAGAATGCGCAGAAGATAGGACACCTTCACAAGCAGATCTGCGAATGCTCCTAGAGAGCTCCGGATTGCAAGTAATGTAGATAATTCACCTTCACATGCTTGCTTTGCATAAAGAATGCCTTACCCGCCGCTTATCTTCTTCATCGCCTCAATTTCATGGAGGGCTTTTGGGCTTGACCTTAGGCGCTGGCGCTCTCAACACTACTAGGGAACAGCCTAGCAGTTAGCTGGTTTTGGGCCTATTAGCAGCGAGGGCCGGGCGCTACTAATAAGGCGCTACTGACTAACGATAGCAAGATGGCTGGTGCCACCAGCTACTACTACGCCCTTTAGTAGTAAGCGTGGTAAAAACCCGGCGCTACTACTACCAACAAGGGTTTTTTGAAATTTTTGAAAAAATATTTCTCGATTTTTTTCGCTAATTTTCAAATTTCTGAATTATTTTAACCTCAAATCTCTAATCACCCCTCATCGCTGCTCAATTTAATCTCTAATCACCGCTCATCATTTCAAATCATCTAACTTTCCTGGACGGTCACCCATCCTCTCACTACTCCAAATGAGCACGCTTGACTTAGGGTTCTATTCTCCCTCGTTTCCAAGTCTGCACTTGTTGTTTTCCCGACAATTGTAAGATGTCAATCCTATTAACCTCGTGAATTTAGCTTGAGCATGAAGTCACACATTTCACTATTTGAGTTTGAAACTATTGTTCTAAAAATTAGTAACACTAATATTTCTTGAATAATTAGTTTGACCACAAGCTTGGCCATAGTTTGACCAGATTTGACCAAAATTCAAAAAAAACTAAAATAATTATTTAGTAACACTAATATTCTAGAATAATTAGTTTGACCATTGTTTGACCATAGTTTGACCACACAGTTTGAATTTTTTTTGATTTTTTCCACTCTAGATCTTAAAAGCCCCGTAATTTTTTTCTGTTAGGTTTTTGAGGATTTTTCGAGTAGATGATTTTTCATATAAAAAACTTTTTCATCCGAGTTAGTATGCAAAAGTTATGCCCATTTTTACAAATTCTCAGAGATTTTGCAAATAAAGTCGAAATTCATATTTGCAAATTTTCCCAACAACTAGACCACATATCACATGGAAACTTATCTTTATTTTTTTGACATTTTCATCATTTTCTTTTACTTTTTTAAACTGAAAAGGCGATCATCCGGGGGGGGGTAGAGTTTGAAAATGGGACCTTGAGTAGTAGCGCGGTTTTTTACCCCCTCGCTACTACTATGGCACCACTTAGTAGTAGCGAGGGCTAAAACCCAACGCTACTGCTATCAAACTTAGTAGTAGCGAGGTTTTAAAAACCCGCGCTACTACTATGGCATGTCCCGGGGGGCACGGTAGAGACCGCTTAGTAGTAGCGAGGTTAAACTGCGCTCTTTGGTAGTAGCTTGATAGCGAGGTTTTTAACCCTCGCTACTAGTAACTTTCTGTGTATAGGCTTTTCCCTAGTAGTGCAAGGGCCGAGGCGAGCTCGGACTCTCGAGTCTTTGATTCACGCTCCAAACTCTCGTGTTTTTCCACGAGAGCCCGGAGCTCTTGCCGCACCTCCGCCACCCGCGCCTCCTGCTTCTCTCGCTCGGTGCACTCCGCGGCCGCATTGCGTTCGGCCTTGGACACCGCTTCCTTCAGGGCCGCCACCTCGTTCGTGGCTCCTGCAATATTCACGTTATTCTTGTCATTTTTTGCAACCACATCTTTTAAATACTCCCATAAGGTATTACTTACCTTCCCTATCCTCAAGCTGCTTTTTGGCAAGGCCGAGCTCGTTCTCGGACCGCCTGAGGCTCTGCTTCATTGCATCAACCTCCCTTGATCCCGGTCTTGGCAGAGGTCAAGAGCCAGCCTACATTCCCATATTGACATACTTATGTTAGACTCCTGCGTATATCTTTTAGATCCTCGCCGGCTTTTTCTTTCCGAACACCAAACCGAGCATCAGGGGCTACTGCCTATGCAGTAATATTTTTATATATCTTAAATACATACCTCAAAGACTGTTAGAAGGCTGGCACATGCTTGATCAGCCCGCTCTGGCGGACTGAACTTGCAGATCACCACACTCAATAGCTGCGGTGCTCCTGCGTCGATGGAAGCGCCGTTGAGCGCCTCCATCAAATCTCCTGCCTCCAGTTGAACGGAGGTCACCGGCGTCAGCTTGATCTTGCCCTTCTTCTGAAGGGGTCGCTGCCGGACTCCGGAACCACTGAAGGTTCCGGTATGGAGTCCGCACAGGGCGGACTTGAAGCCCTTGAGGTTTTATCCCTTTGCGCTCGAGTCAGGAGGTCGCTTCTTGGCGCCTCCGATTACCACCTCCTGGCTGGGCCCCTTTTGGGACTCGACCTCGGCGTCATCCGCTGGGCGGGAGGAGATGAGGCGGTCGGAAGTGAGGTGCTATTCACATCAGGCCGAATCCAGGAGCCGCTGTCTCGAGTCGAAAGCCCGCCCTTGGGCTGAGCTGCATGGTTATATTCGGCGTTATAAGATGCGTCGTATGGCTAAAATGGAACGCCATGAGTTATTCGGTGTCCGGACACTTACAATTTCGCCAGGGGCTTGGTCCTCGGTTCCCGTGGCGCTTGAGTCCGACAACACCTGGCGCCGGGAACTCCTTCGAGTTCCCGTGGCCTTCTTCTTGGCCTTCTTCTCCGGCACCACGTAAGGTGCCGGAACCAGCAGCTCCGTCAATCGGGTGTCCGCTGGGTCTTCTGGCAAGGGAGCCGGACAGTCAACCTGTCCGGACGTCTCCCGCCAGTCCTGTCAAAGGCAAGGGAGTTTTAGATCCCGCATAGAGTCAAACTATGAAAAAAAGAGAGTCCCGTTAGGGGTAAAATAGCTTACCTCGCTGGCTTGATGCCGCAAGCTGAATCTGCGATCTTCTGTAGCGGATGCGGGAGCCTCAACACCCTTGAACAGCACCTTCCAGGCATCTTCGTACGTAGTGTCGAAGAGCCGGCTCAGAATTCGATTCTGTGCGGATCAAACTCCCACAAGTTGAAGGCCCGTTGTGGCATGGGAGGATCCGCGGATGAGCATAACCTTGGACTACGTTGACAAGCTTGAGCTTCTTGTCCACCAGTTTCGGACGCAGGAGTTCGAGTCCGGTTAGCTCTTCCTAATTACCCCATGTCGAGCCCGTCTCTTTCCATGAGGTGAGCCGGTAGGGAAGCCAGATCGAATTGGGGCCGCACGCCCATTTAGAGTCGCATGGCTCGGTGATGTAGAACCACCCGATTGCCACCTTTATGGTCTCCAATGAAGCCCTCGAGCCATAGGACGTTGGCCATCTTGCCCACCATGGAACCTCCAGACTGCTTGGCGGCCGCCCACTACCTTCGGCTTGACATTGAAGGTCTTCAGCCATAAGTCAAGTGGGGCTGGATGCAAGAGGAAGGCCTTTCGCACACGACGATGAACGCCGAGATGTTGAGGATGAAATTGGGGCCGGATCGTGGAAATCTAGGCCGTAGGTAGAACATGAGCCCCAGACAAATGGGTGAAGTGGAAAACCTAGTCCGCATGGAGGAAGTGGGGAGGAACACCACCCTCTCATGGGGCACAGGGTGGGGATGAGCTGCCTTTGTTGGGGAGCCGATGCGCGATGTCGTCGGACAAGTATCCGGCCTTTCGCAGCTTTTTGATGTGCCCTCCGTGACGGAAGAGGCCATCCACTTGCCTCCCGCTCCGGACATAGTTGGAGAAGGTTGAGGTAGGATGTGCAGACTTGGGCGCTAGAGCTCGAGTGCGCGGAAATGGATGAGGAAAGGAGGAAGAAGGCGTGTGTGGAAAAGTGGATCCTTATCCCCTTATATGGACGGACAAAACTATCGCGCCCCACCGGCTTCCCGATAAAACTCGCTTATCTCCCAAGCGCCGTAATCAATGGCGCGTTGGGTTACCCACGCCCATATTAATGAGAATCGAGAATAAGGGACACGATCTTCGCTTTGACAAGACGTGCCAAGAAACCGCCTCGCTAAACGCTACCGAGGTGGGACGGTGAAAGCGATTGAATAAAGGCTTGGCCGTGGTGTGATGTCATGCATGCGGAATACGTCGTAAGATTGAGCTTGTGTAAATATTATTCTCTACGGTGGTATGTGGAACTTATTTTGCGAGCCGGACACTATCCATGTGTTCAAAATCTTCTATGAAGTATTCGGAGGAGGAACTCCGCCTTGCAATGCCGAAGACAATATCGCGCCCGAACTAAATCGTCATTGAAGCCTGGTTTAGGGAGCTACCGAGGGAGTCCTAGATTAGGGTGTCCGAATGGCCAGACTATGACCTTTGGCCGAACTCGGACTATGAAGATACAAGATTGAAGACTTCATCCCGTGTCCAGATGGGACTTTCCTTGGCGTGGAAGGCAAGCTTGGCGATACGGATATGTAGATCTCCTACCATTGTAACCGACTCTGTGTAACCCTTACCCTCTTTGGTGCCTATATAAACTGGAGGGTTTTAGTCCGTAGGACGAACAACAATCATACCATAGGCTAGCTTCTAGGGTTTAGCCTCTCTGATCTCATGGTAGATCTACTCTTGTACTACCCATATCATCAATAATAATCAAGCAGGAGTAGCGTTTTACCTCCATCGAGAGGGCCCGAACCTGGGTAAAAACATCGTGTCCCTTGTCTCCTGTTACCATCCGCCTAGACGCACAGTTCGGGACCCCCTACCCGAGATCCGCCGGTTTTGACACCGACAGTGATCATGACGGTGCTTCGGAGATGGAGATCACAAGCACAAGATGATGATGGCCATATCATATCACTTATATTGATTGCATGTGATGTTTATCTTTTATGCATCTTATCTTGCTTTGATTGATGGTAGCATTATAAGATGATCCCTCACTAAATTATCAAAGTATAAGTGTTCTTCCTGAGTATGCACCGTTCGCTATGAAAGTTCTTCGTGGCCGAGACACCACGTGATGATTGGGTGTGATAGGCTCTACATTCAAATACAACGCTGGCAAACAGATTGCACACGCCGAATACTCAAAGGTTAAACTTGACGAGCCTAGCATATAAATGTATATGGCCTCGGAACACGGAGACCGAAAGGTCGAAAGCATGAATCATATAGTAGATATGATTAACATATTGATGTTCACCATTGAAACTACTCCATCTCACGTGATTATCTGGACATGGTTCTGGGCTTGATTTGGATCACGTAATCACTTAGAGGATTAGAGGGATGTCTATCTAAGTGGGAGTTCTTAAGTAATATGATTAATTGAACTTAAATTTATCATGAACTTAGTACCTGATAGTATTTTGCTTGTCTATGTTGATTGTAGATAGATGGCCCGTGCTCTTGTTCCGTTGAATTTTAATGCGTTCCTTGAGAAAGCAAAGTTGAAAGATGATGGTAGCAATTACATCTAACTGGTCTCAGTAATTTGAGGATTATCCTCATTGCTGCACGGAAGAATTACGTCACTGGAAGCACCGGTGGGTGCCGGACCACTGCCGCAGAGCAACACCGTATGTTATGAACGTCTGACAGCAGCAAAGCCGATGACTACTCGATAGTTTAGTGTGCCATGCTTTACGGCTTAGAACTGGGACTTCAACGACGCTTTTGAACGCTCATGGAGCATATGAGATTTTCCAGGAGTTGAAGTTAATATTTCAAGCAAATGCCCGGATTGAGAGATATGAAGTCTCCAATAAGTTCTACAGCTGCAAGATGGAAGAGAATAGTTCTGTCAGTGAGCATATACTCAAAATGTCTGGGTATAACATGAAGGAAATATGCCCTAGAGGCAATAATAAAGTTATTATTTATTTCCTTATTTCATGATAAATGTTTATTATTCATGATAGAATTGTATTAACTGGAAACATGATACATGTGTGAATACATAGACAAACAGAGTGTCACTAGTATGCCTCTACTAGACTAGCTCGTTGATCAAAGATGGTTATGTTTCCTAGCCATAGACATGAGTTGTCATTTGATTAACGGGATCACATCATAAGGAGAATGATGTGATTGACTTGACCCATTTCGTTAGCTTAGCACTTGATCGTTTAGTATGTTGCTATTGCTTTCTTCATGACTTATACATGTTCCTATGACTATGAGATTATGCAACTCTGCTTATCGGAGGAACACTTTGTGTGCTACCAAACGTCACAACGAATCGGGTGATTACAAAGGAGCTCTGTGGTGTCTCCAAAGGTACATGTTGGGTTGGCGATTTTCGAGATTAGGTTTTGTCACTCCGATTGTCGGAGAGGTATCTCTGGGCCCTCTCGGTAATACACATCACTTAAGCCTTGCAAGCATTGTAACTAATGAGTTAGTTATGGGATGATGTATTACGGAGCGAGTAAAGAGACTTGGCAGAACGAGATTGAACTAGGTATTGGATACCGACGATCGAATCTCGGGCAAGTAACGCATACCGATGACAAAGGGAACAACGTATGTTGTTATGCGGTTTGACCGATAAAGATCTTCGTGAGAATATGTAGGAGCCAATATGAGCATCCAGGTTCCGCTATTGGTTATTGACCAGAAACAGTTCTAGGTCATGTCTACATAGTTCTCGAACCCGTAGGGTCCGCGACGCTTAACGTTCACGATGACAGTTTTATTATGAGTTTAAAGTTTTGATGTACCGAAGGAGTTCGGAGTCCCGGATGAGATCGGGGACATGACGAGGAGTCTCGAAATGGTCGAGACGTAAAGATCGATATATTGGACGACTATATTCGGACATCAGAAAGGTTCCGAGTGATTCGGGTATTTTCGGAGTAACGAGAGTTACGGGAATTCGTATTGGGCCTTAATGGGCCATACGCAGGAAAGGAGAGAAAGGGCCCAAAGGGTGGCAGCACCTCCCCATTGACTAGTCCGGAATTGACTAGGGAGGGGCGCCTCTTCCTTCCTTCTCCTCTCTTCCCTTCCCTTTCCTTCTCTCCTACTCCTACTACATGGAAGGGCTCCTAGTTCTACTAGGAAGGGGGGAATCCTACTCCGGTGAGTAGGACTCCCCTAGGCGCGCCATAGAGAGGGGCCGCCCTCCTCCTCCACTCCTTTATATCACGAGGCAGGGGGCACCCCATAGACACCTAAGTTGATCTTCGTGATCGCTCTTAGCCGTGTGCGGTGCCCCTCCACCATATTCCACCTCGGTCATATCATCGCGGAGTTTAGGCGAAGCCTCGTCACAAGAGAACATCATCATCGCCACCACGCCGTCGCGGCCGACGGAACTCATCCTCAAACCCTGCTGGATCGGAGTCCGGGGATCGCCATCGAGCTGGACGGTGCGTAACACGGAGGTGCCGTACGTTCGGTGCTTGGATCGGTCGGATCGTGAAGACGTACGACTACATCAACCGCGTTGTCATACCGCTTCCGCTTTCGGTCTACGAGGGTACGTGGACACACTCTCCCCTCTCGTTGCTATGCATCACCATGATCTTGCGTGTGCGTAGGAATTTTTTTGAAATTACTACGTTCCCCAACATAACAATCAATTGATTCAACTGGGAGTTAATCTTCCGGATGATAGCGTCATTGACAGAATTCTTCAACCACTGCCACCAAGCTACAAAAGGGATGGATAAGACAATTCCCGAGCTCTTCGCAATGCTAAAGGCTGCGGAGGTAGAAATCAAGAAGGAGCATCAAGTGTTGATGGTCAATAAGACCACCAGTTTCAAGAAAATGGGCAAAGGGAAGAAGAAGGAACTTCAAGAAGAACAGACAGCAAGTTGTCGTCAGAGAAGAAACCCAAACCCGACCTAAGCCCGAGATCGAAAGTGCTTCTACTACAAGGCATCGTCAATGGAAGCGTAACTGCCCCAATTATTTGGCGGATAAGAAGGATGGCAAGGTGAACAAAGGTATATGTGATATACATGCTGTTGGTGTGTACCTTACTAATGCCTGCAGTAGCACCTGGGTATTTGATACTTGTTCTATTGCTAATATTTGCAACTCGAAACAGGGACTACAGATTAAGCGAAGATTGGCTAAGGACGAGGTAACGATGCGCTGCGGAAATGGTTCCAAAGTCGATGTGATCGCAATGGACGCTTACCTCTACATCTACCTTCGGGATTAGTTTTAGACACGAATAATTGTTATTTGGTGCCGCGTTGAGCATGAACATTATTTCTGGATCTTGTTTGATGCGAGACAGTTATTCATTTAAATCAGAGAATAATGGTTGTTCTATTTATATGAGTAATATCTTTATGGTCATGCACCCTTGAAGAGTGGTCTATTTTTGTTGAATCTCGATAGTAGTGATACACATATTCATAATATTGAAACCAAAAGATGCAGAGTTGATAACAGTAGTGCAACTTATTTGTGGCACTACCGTTTAGGTCATATCGGTATAAAACGCATGAAGAAACTCCATACTGATGGACTTTTGGAACCACTTGATTATGAATCGCTTGGTACTCATGCTAACCATGCCTCATGGGAAAGATGACTAAAAACACCGCTTCTCCTAGAACTATGGAGCGAGGGACAGATGATTGGAATTCATACATACAGATGTATGTGGTCCGGCTGAATATTGAGGCTCGAGGCGGATATCGTTATTTTCTCACCTTCACAGATGATTTGGAGCAAGATATGGGTATATCTACTTAATGAAACATAAGTCTGAAACATTTGAAAAGTTCAAAGAATTTCAGAGTGAAGTTGAAAATCATCGTAATAAGAAAATAAAGTTTACGTGATCTCGATAGTGGAGGAGAATATTTGAGTTACGAGTTTGGTCTTCATTTGAAACAATGCGGAATAGTTTTCGCGAACTCACGCCACCCGAACACCACAAACAGTAATGGTGTGTCCGAACGTCAGAATCGTACTTTACTTGATATGGTGCAATCTATAATGTCTCTTCACTACAAAAAATACACTCCCGTGATGATACGTGTTTGTCACAAGAGGGTCGCGTTTTGTCATGCATGTACATCCATGACGCATTTTATGATGTAATCAAGATAGTCATACCCGTGCTGTCAGAGAAGTGTTTCATGACATTACCAAAATTATCATCACGAAGTGTCCACTTCCATGACGATAAATCGCTACATCTGCATATGCTTTCGTCAAGGGTGACCGACACGTGGCATCCACCGTAATGGAACGCCATTAAGCTATCGGGTCTGGTTTTGGATCCGATAGCCTATGATATGTCGACACGTGGCATGGCCCAATAGAGGCCCATTCCTGTGAAAAGGCCGGCCCGTTTGACTTGGTCAAAAGGTATGGCCGCCCATGGAAAGCCCGTTAACTTACTGCTCGCATATAGCCCACTTTACAGCCCGCTAACCCAAGGCGAATACGCCCTATTCAAATTAGGCTCAAAGAGCGTCATCCGAGCCATCCAATATGATTCTACCGTTTTCACTTCGCCCATGTATGGCCCATGACGCCTTTTCGCCCATATGAGGCCCTTATGTAACTCTTGGCCTATTAACGGCCCGTGGTGAATCGTCCGTAATGAACAAAGTGTATCACTTTATACCCATTAACGGCCCATGGTGAAATTATTGGCCCGTAATGAATAAAGTGTATCACTTATACACCCATTAACGGCCCATGGTGAAATTGGCCCGTAATGAACAAAGGTATCACTTTATACCCATTAACTGCCCGTTATTCCGTTGGGCAAGCTTTCTGCATCATGTTATCTTTCGCCTTCTCGTGAGCCCATTTATTCTTGGGCTCATTTCAAAGATTCGCTTTACTTACGGCGGCTCACATCGCTATTTTTTCTCGCTTAGGGCCAAATTCAGCCCGTGGTTACAAATGCCCGCTTGTGGTCCGTTGTCGCTAATGCTTTCATAGCGCCATGAAATACAACCTATTAATGATGGCCCGTTATGGTCGGCCCATGAACGGAAGATTCCAACTTCTAGTTCGCTTACGGCCATAATGCGGCCCGTTATTGGCCCATGTTATCATAATCGCCCATATAAGGCCCATTGATGATACGGCCCAGAAGGCCCACTGCTTTCTACGGCCCGTAGAAGGCCCATCGCTTTCTACGGCCCGTAGGGAGGCCCAAAGGTCACTACAGTAAATATTAGCCCATGGTTATTGTAGCCTAGTTTTAAAAATAGGTTATTGCAGCCACTAGCAAACCGCGGAAAAAGAACTGCAATGACTACAAGCAAACAAATAAACAAGACAACAAGGAAATAAATAAGCAAGGAACTTACGCTAGGCTATCACGGCTATCACATATTACATCCATCGGCATCAAAGTTCGCCACCAAGGCAAATAAACGCTACGGAAACAAAAAGAATATACAAAAACGAGAGCACTTCGTAAGGCACTAGGCCCGGGCCAAGTCCCCAAACATCCGAAGAAGCTGAGTAGACCTCGCCAGTCAAATCGGCGATAGATGCATCAACACTAGATTTAAGGCATGATGGTGCAGACGGGCAGTCCTCCTCGACATCTTCGTTGCATCTTTGACTTCAAGTCGGAGCTCAAAGCAAGCCTTTTCGCTTTTAAGTTGAGACCCGAAGAAGTCAAACCGATTGAGGCAACGACTGCGACAGAGGTTGTCTCACACCTGGCCGTGAGTAGCTTCAACTCACTGCCTTTCATCAAGACAGGACCTTGGGGTCATCTCGCTGTCCAAGATGGTTTGGCTACTATCTTCCCTAAAGTTCTTCCCATGTAAGAGATACGACTCAAAGAGAAACAAGGAGACACGTAACAGGTTTCACAATTATATAAGCAAATAAATGGATCTGTTTCAAGATAAGGAACATGTTTTACAACTACAATTTGAAATCGGTAGTTGTTGCAAACATCCAATAAGATGTAAACAGCAAAGCAAACAACAAGTGGAGGAAATGATGCCTATACAAATCTATACTAGAACAAAGTTTGAAGGCTTGAGAAGGATGAACTTACATTACATGTTAACACGGGCTGGACAAAGCCCTTCTCTATGTTGATGGAAGGATAATTCAATAAATTCCCCAAAGAAAATTCTTTATAAGCGTTGCCATTAATCTACATTTTGCAAAGAGTAAATATAGATCAAATAATATTGGAAGAAACAGATGATAATGAAGCTCAAAAGTGCATCGATGATACATAATCAAATAGCAATTAATTAAGTACATCGTTACAAGGCAAAAGGGAGAGAGGTATCGACAAGAGCAAATGCAGAGCCCAGTATAGTTTTGAGATCGTCTGATCCTTTGAGCAAGGAGATTCATCTGAAATTAGTTTTCATACAAGAGACAAGGTAAGGCACAAGCAGAAATTTAGAGTTCAAATTTTGAATTGATATCATAGATAAAGACTGATTTGGGCTCCCAGCAGTTCTAATAGGGGTTTGGCCACTGGAGTAGGGGTAAAGTGTGGTACAGTTGGGCTTGTGTTTTCTGTGGCTGCTGATCTATCTGATTTAATAGGTATCACTACCTTTTCCAAATACCTAGTTTGTACTCCTTGAGGATCTGCACTCACCCTCTTCCTTTTGGACATCTATTATGAAAGAACAACATTTGACTGAAAAAACATAGTGTGACGACACATGGAATAGGTACTGTGAAAATGGATAGGTATGGCATATAATCATATATGATGCTTAAACTGCTGTATGGTGTAACAAAAGTAGAAGTAATGCAAGAGGTCAGATGCAAAATATGTGCTACCAATACAACTTTGCAAAGTTAGAGCAAGCACCTTGACGGGTGAATAAGATAGGCCATCCTCCACCATGCCAAGTTTGTTAGCCAAAGGATCGCTCCGCAATATTCCTCGTCGCGTTTCCCATTCTCATATTCATTTTGATAATGTTCAATATCCGACATGCATGAAAACATAAAAACAAGTGAGATTTTCTTTGTAATGCGTAAGTGATTCTAATCCAATACTACGGCCCTCAGAAACCCCTTTGTGCTATCTCTGCAATTCTTTTAAAAGATGCCATGCATGTTGTAATTTGTTGTGTGCATTAATATAATGTGGCCTACTACAGAAATATGAGAGCTCCAGAAGTGATAACACTTCGCAGATGATAGCTTCAACATATAGTAAAGAAGAACAAGTCGATTCTGACTGATTGCATTCAAAATATACTAAGGAGAACAACTCGAATTCTGACCAATGATCGCAAGAGAAGAGTATCATCTAAAGAAGAAGCGTAAGAGCAAGCGATTGAAGATATTACAAGTCTTTCAATACAATGTCGTTGGCCACCCATGATGAACCAGAGCAGCAGAGAAATACTATTCTTTCCGCCTCTCCATATGTGGCTCACATGCATTTCAAACTAAAGTAGGAACATTTAGCTCACCAATTAAACATCTGTCGGTTTTACTAATATCGACAATAATATCGATATGAATTTGTACAACTAAGCTTGTTTAGCTCGATGGGTGGAGCAGTGCTATTATTTACAACGTAACCACGAGGCTGATTGTGGTCATCATAAAATGGGAAAACATAAGCATGATGAGTACAGTGTTGACTATGGCAAGGATGGCAGATCCGAAGTCGCAAAACCGCAAGAAAGGGTAGTTAGCAACCGATGTTTGCTTTGAAATAACAACTAAGATTTGGTATGGACAAGAAAGTACTGGTCAACAAGTGACAAAGAAATTCAATTATTCTGTCTCTCTATATTTCGCAACATGCATTTGGAAACTCAAGTGGGACCTTCAGCTAACCAATTAAATGTGTCGGTTAACTAATATCAGCATCATATCACAATCATACTTGAACAACTAAGCTTTTGAATTCTGAGTGTTGTGTTGTTTAGCTTTGTCAGAGTAAATGACCACGCCGGCTCCCCCTGGGACTTCTGAAAAAATTATGAGTCAATCAAGCCCTCCAGCATCCAAGACACGGGGCCGCCTTCTGGTCGGTTGTCTCTCTGTGCCGGGCACGGAGGCGGCCCGCCCTAAAACCCACAGGAAGAAGGTTAACAGAAGAGGCTGATTCCCCAAGGAGTCGAGCCACGAGAGGGCCGACTCACAAGCCAGGGTTGACGAGAAGGCCGACTCCGAGAAGCCGGCCTCAGCAGTGCCAAGGCCGCACCTCGAGAATCTGCACCCACATAACGGTGATGAGACGGGCGTGGCTATAGTGAGCCTGCCACCCCCATCCCGGAGCGCTCATAGCCCTGCATTGGTGACGGGCGGCTATCATCATTCCCGTCCGCGGCATCGCTTATGTTGACCATGATGTCACCCACGACAAGGTTGTCGCGACAACTGCGTAGGCGGTGGGCCCTCCTGGGCCGAGAGATGCCGAAAGGTGGCCCGGCCTCCTCCGTCAAGGTGAGATATGGCCGGCTTCCTCGTCGGGCTTGCTCCCTCCCTCGAAGGAGGCACCTCATTAAGAAGACAAGACGAGGTAGAAGGTTGCTGATCGCCGCCAAAGCGACGGCAAGACTGTGAGCCATGCTTACCTCGACAAAGCCCTCATCATCGAGGATTGAGGCAACAAGACCAGCCCAAACAAAGCCTCGGCGGTGGGGCCAGCTTGTCGACTAAGAAGCCGCAGCCGCGGGACCCATCAACAAGGTTCGGCCGTTGGTCATGGAGAAGCCAAGAACATAGACACTTATGGCTAGGGGCTCCGCTGGCCAAATGGGATTACCATTGTACCCACGGGGTTAGGCCTATATAAACCCCCTGTGGCACCAAAGGGTTGATCTCTTAGAGTTTTAGACACCACATAGAGGGAAGAGGAGAGCTAGCCTGGCTCATTCTTCTTCTTCCTCTCACCAACAGCTCAAGGAGCCTCTTGTAGCACTTGTTCATCTAGTGATCATGCGCGGAGACCCCGCAGAGCAGCAATAGGGGTGTTATCTCCACGGAGAGCCCGAAGCTGGGTAAGATTCATGGCGTGCATGTTCGCCTCATCCCGCTTCTCTGTGCACCGCGGCGCCTTATTGGCTCCTACAATGATAAGCCACCGTTGGCATATGTCGCACCTACCACCCGACATTTGGCACTCCACCGTGGGGCCAGTGCACCGTCGTCCGGAGACCTGCTCGACGGAACCTCTTCCTTCCCAGCGAAGCGTAGCCAGCCCGCACGCCTGATGGCGCTTGCCTCGACGCTGCAAGGCATCACGACGCGTGGCGAGCTGCCTCACCGATCTTCTTGGCGAGGCTCAGATCTCCAACGAGCCCACCTCCGACGCCGCAGCACGCGGAGCTGCCTCGAGAGCCACCACGCCTTCCTTAACCAACTCCACGTCTCCAGTGAGTCTGTGGATTTGGTCGGTTGGCTCCACCGACCGATGCTTGTCGACTCGACACCCGCATCGCTCGACGCTTTCCCCACCAACGCCAGGATCTTCGACGACCCGGCCTCGAGCCGACAATACCAGGCGCCATCACCGAGGTGTCGGTCACCACCACGGCGGCGCGCCCGCGAGAACGCCTATGACGCCCTCGCAGCGGCAATCCATGACTTGTCCGTCTCTCACCGCCGACGCCGACGCCAAACATCGAGGCACTGCCGTCGCCCTCATTACGGAGGGGGCCGAAGTTAGTTTCCATGAGGCGCCACCATGAGGCTCACCAGCGCCGACGTCCTGCGCGCCGCCTTGTGCAGCACACCGCCTCCTGGCCGGGTTTTCGAGCGAATCTAAGGCGTCATCAATCCCAAGCGACGTAGGCGCCGCCATCGCGCCGACATGCTAGGGAGGTCGACCAGCCAGCATGCGCCGCCACGCTTACTCGAGAACCTGCAGCACGCCCGGTGGCAGGTGGGATTTAGGCGATAATGGATCAGTGGTCAAGAGCTCCCCACATGACCAGACGCGATCCAGCGAATCGGATGCAGCTGCGCAAACAAGGCAATGAAGTGACCTGGCCGAAGGCAGCGTCGCATGCTGAGAAGTCTCTCCCTCCCATGAAAAGCACGCGATACTGCAACGTCGGTTACCGCGACGCCGATCAAGGGCGAACACCGCCGCGTGCTTGACAAGGAAAAGAGCTGGTACTGGCCAGCCGCTGAAAGCCAACCGGATCTCCATCGAGCGTGATCTGTAAGGTCGCCGGTGCCGCGTGAGCGGCGAGGCAAATTCCGCCTCCTCCCCTCACCGCCTCGAGGAAGATATCCCACTCGCGCCACCTGTCACGATCCAGACTTCTCACGCACTGACTAGGTCGCCAGAGTGAAGGTCGGCGGAAGCGATGCTCGCCAATTGGGATCTCGGCCCAGCCTAAGCGCGATCTCAGGCGCTAGAAGAAGGAAGAGCGATGTCAGCCACCGCCTTGCTTGTTGCCCGCGTAAGATCCGCAGCATTTACCCCTTCCCCAAAGGGTTCTCGCTCCTAAAGAGAGACACGCCCAAGTACAAGCGGCTCACGTGGTGAAGCCGAGCGATTGGGTTGATCGACCTACTCCAATTCCTGGCAGTCAAGATATAGCCCAGTCTGAACAGCGCTGTCTTAGCCCGTGAAGTATGTGCCCCTCATGCTTCAAAAGGCAAGGTATCTGCGAACTCCGGCTCAACGGCCTCAAGTCAGTATAGCATCAATAGTGGCTAGACTTCCATGAAGCCTTCCTCATCCACAACTTCACCAGCTGACTCCACAAGCGGGCTCCCAAGCCTGCATAAACGGCTCTCCTTGTGCTTACATAAGGACCCCAATCGAATCAACTCGCTGACTACCTCACCTTGGCCCAGGCCAAGCTCCGCATAATTCACGAAAAAGGGGTGCCACGAGTTCAAAGCCGCCATAGAAGTACTTCAGCGTCGGGTGCGAGAAGGCACCTCCTCAACACCTAAGCTCCTTCTGGCTGACAGTAGCCGACATTACCCTCGAGCGAAGCTGCTAGTCATGGCCGGGACAAATTACGCCATCTCGCTGGGCCGACTCCTCAATGAAAACCAAGCTCGGGTGGGCGCCTCCGGGTAGGGTACTCAACCCGGCTCCCCTAAGACGCCTTGGTACCGGGACTCCAACCGACGCTCGCATCAGTAACGACAATGCAAGCGCAAGGTTGTTCATATGCCGTCGCCTTCAACCAGTCGGCAGGGGTGGCCACCGAAGAGCCTAATGAGTTCGAAACGGGCGAGCCCACGCGCTAAGCGGAAGCGGTAAGGGCGGCAGCTTGGCAGACCTTCTCCCTCTGGCTAGCAGCTCCGAGCGCCCCCATGCAAGTTCCACAATGGCCTTGGCTTCACAGGCGTCCAACCACACGCACTCCGGTACCGGAGTGCCACTCGCTCACGCCAAATATCCAAGAGGCGAAGGGCTAGTGCCGCCTCACTTCTCTAGCAGCACCAGCGGTCACCACCTCCCGGCCTCCTCCAACGGTAGGCGCTCGGCCCACGCCGATCCGAGCCGCTTCAAGATGAGGTTCACGACTAGCATCGCCGCTTACGTGCGATCCTTACAAGCCAGCCCGAGGAATGGCGCAGAAGCGCTACCGTAACGTAAATGCGACACCAGAGAAGTCAACGCGGTTAAGCCTCCAACACCCCGCGAGTACACATGCATCTTTGGTCGAAGGACCCTGCTCCATTTTGGGCCGGGCCGAGCCACCCGAGGTGATGCCGAATCTCCGGCTCTTATGCACGGTGGTTTGTGCACGCCACCGCAGCTAGTAGAGCAACCGAGCGTCGAAACGCCCGCTTTCTCCGGCAGCATCTTGATAGGCGGCGGGGAGGCAACATCAACATCCTGTCATCAGTGGACACCATTGGCGGAGAGAGCCGAACATCAAGACAAAAGCGGCTACATGCCTAAGGTCGAACCGTGTTCAAATGGCATTATGCGGAAGCCGTCACCGCTTCACCAATCGGCAATATCAAGATAGATGTTCTCTTTGGGAACAAGAGATCATTTTCCGTCGAGAAGCGATCTGGTTGGAAGTGGGTGGACCTCGAGAGTTCCCTACCATGCCTTTGCTTGGCTAATACCTGCCTGCTAAGTTCATGGCTGTACATGCCTACCACGCTTACTCTCCAAGATGAATATGCCGAGTACCAAGGGAATCATCACCATAGCGGCGGGCGACATACAAGAAATCATCCGGAGTCTTGGCGGCAGGCAGCCATTTGACGAATGGTCGGCGAGGAATCGCCTTGTGATCGGCTGAAGAAAAGAAGATGTTGGATAGAGTCGTGTGCTATGGACTCAATGACATGCCAGACCCTATCCCCGGCCCTCAAGGAGTGCTTGATGTGCCAAGGTTCTTTCCGGTACCGGCCAAGGAAGCGAGAAGAAGATACCTTCTCTGGACCCGGAGCACCTGGGTAAGAGGTTTGCCGCCATTAGGGGCAAACTTTGGGACAAGCATAAATAACAGGGAAGGCGATCTCCTTGGCGGTTTCCTCTCTGTGAGCTCGGGACATCTTCGCATGGTCCCCAAGGACATGCTTGGGCAGGGTGTTAGAAGGAATTCATAGGAGCACAAGCTACGTCGATAGAAGCAGATGCACCGAGAACTGGTCAAGCGGCCCTCCGTGGCCGACCGGAAGAAGAAGGAGAAGGATTGTAGGAGAAGAGATGAAAAGCTTCGACTTCTACGGCGGTAGGCTTCATAATGTGGAGGTGTTCTTTTCGAGATGGTTCGCCAACCCAGTCCTCGGTGGTCAAGAAAAGAATAACAAAGTGGTGCATGTGTATAGACTACACTCAGCCTCAACAAAGCCAAGGCCCCAAAGATCCCTTGACGCCTCGCCAAGGATAGACCAGAAGTGATAGAGCTCCACGGTCGGATGCGTAGCTGTTGAGTTTCTTGGATGCTTACTCAAGCTACCACCAGAGCAAAGTTGGACCCGGTATGACCGCCTCTCAAGACCGCCTTCATCACGCCCCATTCGAGAACTTTATGCTATACTACGACTATGACATTACCGGCTTTTGAGAAATGCCGGTGCCACTTTTTTACGGCGTTGCAAGTCGCGAAATGCCTCCTCGAAGCAACTCGGCAGAAATGCTTACGCCTATGTAGGCGATATCGTGGCAGGAAGACGAAAGAAGTCGCGGCACATTGCTTTGGAAGACCTCAAGGAGATCGTTTGAGAACTCCGCTAGGTTTCAAGATCAAAGCTCAACCCCAGAAATGCGTGTTGCCGAGTACCCAGAAGCCTGGGCCAGACTTCTAGGCTTCCCCTCGGTCTCCGGTAACAGCTGCATCGAATGCAACCCCGTGAAGATCAAGGCCATTGAGAGAATGGAGATTCCCCCAGCTTCTAAACCACGAGGCGCCCGAAGTTTACCGGGATGCACGGCCTCCACTGAACCCATTTTATCGGCCCGCTTGGAGCGGAAAAAAAAGCTCTCCCCTCTACCAGAGCTCATGAAGAAAAACTACTCACTCGAGTGGGAACGCACCAAGCCGACCAAGCCTTCCGCGAGCATTTGAAGAAGATCTTTGACCATCTTGCTCGCTCCGGGCGGCGCCGGGACCGTGAAAGAGCCCATGATCCTTTACATTGCCGGCTATCACCGGGGTGGTCAAGACCATACATCAGTCCAGTCCGCAGCGCCTTGGAAAAAGGCCGAAAAGCTTCGGCCCGATCCGAGGCCGGTGTAACATTATTTAAGTGAAGTGATCGGCATCCACCTCTAGCAGGTAACTACCAGCACTAGCCGTAAGATGTGCTTTATGGTGTGTACGCACCCCATAAGAAGCTCAAGCCTTACTTTCAAGAGCACCCCATCACTACAGGTTGTATGCACCGCCTGGCCGCCGAGATCATAGGCAGCCGGATGCATCTCGTCCGTGCAGCAAAATGGGCCATTGAGCTCGCCCTCACACGATCTTCACTACCAGCCTTCGCGACCGCCATCAAAGTCCCAAGCATTGGCTTCGACTTCTGCCGGACCGGGCCGAGACCCGGAAAGACCATGCCAAACTCCAGACCTCTCACTCATTGGCGGATGCGCCTCGATGGGTCCAAGATGCGCGACCGCTTGGGAGCCGACATCATCCTCACCTCTCCCAAAGGCGCATAAGCTCGTGATAATAACATTGCAAATTCATTTTGTCAGCCTCCAAAGCCGATAATAGTGGCCGAGTACTAGGCGCTCATACATCGTCCTCGGCTAGCTAAAGAGCTTCGGCATCCGCTGGATCTCCGCGGTGCTATGGCTTAATTCGGATTTGAAAGTAGTCCAACAATCATCCGCGATCGGGACGCCAAGGACGCATAAACATGGCAAAGCTCACCGGGCTCTCTGCTCGACCAAATCAGCGGGTATTTTTTGAAGGATCACGGGGAGTTCCCTCTTCCATGCGCCACGAGGTCGGCTAACAACGAGCAACAGCGAATGCACCTCGCACGAATAGGCTCCACTTCGACAAAGCTATACCAACCGGCATCTCTCTCCAATGCCTCCTCAAGCCGCCTATCAAGCCGCCTCTGTAATCTGATTCTATCTTCATACCGGCTTAACCCCCGGGCGCTCGGATCCGCTTGGAGGAACCAAGCCCGGCGGCTTCGAGGACTTCAATAGGCGGCCCGGGGACTCCGAGAATGGCGGCTTCGGGATCGCCATAGTCGCATTCGCCCGGGGACTTGAGAACCCGCCCGGGACCAGGACTCGGACTCGAAGTCGTCAGACCAGTGGATATCCATCATGGTGCCCAGCCCATCCTCAACTTCCGGTAAGCATGTGAGAATCGCCGAATCGACGAGATCGCTGGCTAAGACAAGTCCAACGCCGAGCCGGATCTTACACAATTGTTAATAGAGAGCTCGTCAGCTAGCAAGGTCATCTTTGAGAGTCTTCCAGCCGTGATTTGCAGACGAACTTTCGTAGAAGGCTATAGTAATCCTCGGCGCGACATTCACCATAGGCGACGCAGCCACCACGCGACCTCAAGATCACTCGCTGACAAAGCTTCCGCCATGGTTTCTTTTGGCCGTATTTGCATGGACGATGCTGTTGAGTTAGTCACAACACCTTGCAGCGGTGCCAAGTCTTCAGCTCCAACAACACCGCCGGCTTCGCAGACTTCAAGACCATTCCCTCACTCGCCCTTGGCTGCCGTCACGGGGAGGCCAGATATGGTGGAGCCCGTTTCAAAACGGTAGCGGCGTATGACACATCACTTTCGTCGCCGTGGAAAAATTTACCAAGTGGATTGAAGCCAGAAACCGATCAAGAAGCTGAATGGGACAACCGCACGTGACATTCATCAGCAGATATTACAAATCAAGACGGGCTGGTACACACAAAGCATCATCACCGATAATGTGGCACTACTCTTAAGCAAGGGAGCATTGGCACGCTTTCAGACGGTGACAGCTTGCGGCATCCCAAAGGGCATCCTAGCGCCTTCGCGTCATTGCCCACCGGCATCACAACGGCCAAGTCGAAGCGAGCAAACGGCCTCATCCTTTTCTCCGCATCAAGCCCTCGACCGGTGGTGCGATTAGCCACTTTGGAGCTGCTCGCCGGTTGTTGGCTCGACGAAGCCGTCGGGTCGATAAATCCCTTCGAGCCTCCGCACTACCCCCGAACAAGTAAACCGGTTTCACCCCTTTCTTCCTCGTATATGGTGCTTCGAGGCTTGTCATCCCAACCGACATCAGCTTTGATCTACGCCTCGGCTGACCATGTACACGGGAAGGCAGGCCATGAAGACCGCGAGAATGATTGCGTCGACCTGCTTGGAAGAAAAGCGGTCTGTTAGCCCTCAAATGGCAGTCCGCCATCTATCAAATAGGTTTGTGCCGCTACTCACAACCGGAAGGTCAAGCCAAGATCCTTCAAGAGGGTGACCTTGTGCTTCTGGGCCGGTGATCCAGCCTTAACAGTACCTGACTAGCACAAGCTCTCGCCTCCCTTGGGAAGGACCCCTCGCTAGATCATCAAGTAGAGCATTGGAAATGACTCCTCCCTACCCGATCGACACAAGGTAGCTTGACCGAAGGCACGAAGAGAGATGATTCCGCAAGGAGTCGGAGCGACCATGGAACGCCAACCTCCTCCTAAGATTTTGTATATTCACCGGTTAAAATGCAGTGAGGTAATCACACTACCTTTTGTACTAAAGTATGAGACAGATCGGAGGGCCCCGAGGAGCACTTTGGGGGACTCACCTCTTTATCTTTCAATGATGAGTAATATGCCTATGATTATGCTTCACTACATTCATTCTTCTCGTCTCGCACCGGTTCGACCAATGTCGGCGTGGACTTGGCCGCTTTTTGAGTTATATTCAAGCTTCAATTACATCAGATCGGACAAGTAGTGTGCCGGCACCCAAGCCCTCTCTTGTCGACAAAGTCGCAGCTCGAAGAATCATCCGTCCGGGCACTGTAGAGAGTCAAAGAAGGCAGGAAGGGATGCCTACATGAAAAACGTGCTAAGGACTAATCGAACTTATATAACAAAAGCCGCTTCCATCGTAGGCCGATCGGCTACCAGAGCAGCCCGGCTTACCGGCATTCCCTATCATCTAATTTTCACAATCTACAAAAGTTTCAAGCACTTGTCTTCCCAAATAAATGGTTGAAATTCCTCCTCAGCCACGATCGCAGAAAGCAATTGTCCGGCCGGGAAGAAAGCGGTGCATTACCAAGGGAAGAAGGCAAAGGAAACAACCTATGGATAAAAGCAAATGCGAATGGAAGCCAAAACACACATGCATGATTATATTTACATAATAAAAAGCTTCTGTGCTGCCAGCATTCAATATAGTTTGAATACACCCCGTTCAGCAGGAACCTGTGCTAACTTAATAAATAGCTGCTGCTACATTGAAGAGTAACAACAATGTGAAAGCAAGGACGGCAGATCAGTGCCAGGAGGGAACGACTAAAGGCGTCAAGGGCAGTCGGTGATAAGAAAGTGCTGGCCGAGGACGTGGCTTCTACCGCGTGGCATTGGCTACCGACCATCACTCTTCCCGATGGATCGTATGTTACCAAGACGCTACCAAGGCTCGGAGGCACGATCAGCCGGTTACCGGTCGCCGGGTTGAACCGCTTCACTGGTTGCACGACGCCTTCACTCCACCCTCCCTTCCCCATCTTCGCCCGTCATGGGCAAGCGATCGATCCTTTGCTTGGCCGAAGTCCTCAATTCTTCCACCGGGTTCCACCTCAACCACCTTCAGGCTGGGCGACGCCGGCAAGGTCATCCACCTCTTACCAAAAGCCACCGGTGGCTCATATAGTCGGCGACGTCTTGAGGGCGCGATCAGATGATAGCCGCCGCACCGCCACCAGCCTTCCTGACTCGTCGGCCTCCTGCCGCCGAGGTGCTCACCGCCAAGCTCTAGCTTCACCTAGGATACCAACGTCGACCGACCTGAACTCCGGTTCGCCTGGCGCCGACCTCCTATGGCGGGTTTTCTTCGAAGCTCAAGGCTGCCGATCGCGATCGAGATGCCTCCTCCAAATTACCGGCAACCGGGACCGCAAGGGAATCGCCGCCGGGGCCGTGAGGGCGGCCAGCGACTTAGCCCCGCACGCCTGAAGGCGGAGCATGCGCAGTTGAGCCGGTTGCGGTCAGCTGGCCTAGATCGCCAAAGCTACTCTCGCCGCCCGGTAACATCCGCATCCGCGCCATTCGACTCCCCTCTGCTTGCCGTAAGCGTGCCTCTCTATGGACCTCCCTGCCGGTTGGGTGGCGCGATTGAGGACCGGAAAGTAATCAAGAATCGAGTAGCAAAGACAAAATTTCAAGATGGGAAGATTCAACAAGCGAGGCCAAGGGGCAAGCAAAGGGGCGAAGAGGAAGGCGGCCAGCGGTTACCTCGTCGATCGTATCCTCCAACTCGGGTCGCCCATAGCCTCGCCAAGACTTGCTTACCTCAGCCCAGCCTCGGCCTCGATCTCATACTTCGCCTTTATGGGCGGCCTCACGCCCTGTGCTGCTTTTCTTCAAGGTGATCACGCTTATGGCTTCCCTCCGGTCAGCCGGTTCTTTTGCCAGCGGTCACGGTTTCACAGGCCAAGGCGCTGGAACTTTCAGCCTCCTGGCACGAAGGGCAGTGGGCCCGGCCCCGAACTTAGCCGCTTCTGCCCTGGGTGTCGGTGTTGGCCTCGCAGCATGGAGAAAGAAAAACGCATAATAAGGAAGAAGTCGCCAGGAAAGATCCGACCCGACCGCTATAGCAATGGGCGAAATCTGGACTACACTCCAGCTTGAATGTGCGCCTCGCCGACGCCGCTTCCCCACGTGAGATAAAAAAGAAAAACCAAGCACTTACTCGGCAAATTTTTTATTAGTCGTGTCGGCGCCTTAAAAGCAGCTCACTCGGGCCCGAGTTGAAGGCACCGCGCCGGAGATGTACATGATATTCCTGGAATCGAGACTGACAGCGACAGAATAAAAGATAGCCGCTTAAAGGCTTTACTAAAATCATCACAAGCCGTTCGTCAGCTGACTGCACTGAACTCGACCAGCACTTCCAGCAGTCGGTACCGACGCCGCCTCTACGTAAACCAATGGCAAAGCACCGATCACAGCTAGGAGGACTTCCCACTTCGGGACGACCGCCGCATCGCGTGATATAGAAATGGCTCTCATAGTGTGTACCGCTGCGCCAGGGCGTTCTGCTCAAGTTTGGCCAGCTCCCGACCTCCTCTTGGCGCCATTCCAGCTTCCGGGTCGTTCCACCGCTTGGGCGCCCACTGACGCGTCTTCAAGCGCCAGGCCACCGTGTCCGTATCTGCGACACGTGGGCCGAGGCCTGGTTTTCGCGCCGTCATGGCTCTTGCCATCGAGGGATGCCCCCGCTGGGCCGGGCGAGGTGGCTACAACACAAGATCCGCCCCCATGAGCTACGATTTCCGGGCAGTTCAGCCGGCTCGCCAAAGTGGCCAGCACAAGCAACAGTTCTGGATTTTGGCTCCGCCCAGTCTGCACTGATTGCAGCGCGCCTCCAGATGGATGATCACGCTGCCCCTCCCTTCCCTCTCCATGACCGGCCGTCGTGGTCGGCTTCTCCAGAAGCTACGGGGCACGGCACGATGTTGGGAGCCACTGGCAAGCGGAGGGGAATAACGAGCTGCGGAGGCCGATTGCCATGCGAGCAGCCCCTCGGCTTCTCCGCGTCAGCCTCAAACTGCCTCGAGCTTCTTTGCCATATCGCCGGCTTGCGCGGGCCAACTTCTCTCTTCGCCCCGGGCGGCCAGCTTTCGCCTCCGCTCTCCACTCCGCCTCCAAGGCCCCGCTGCGTTCCGCTCTGCTGCTCCACATGAGGTCGTGGCATGGGGATCCGCGCGGCGGAGTTTCAAGAACCCTCCCTGCTGGTTAATTCCGGCCTATGGACACGGGCGAGAACCCCGCCGAGGGAAAGCGCGCCTCGACCGGGGCAAATCAAGAAAGAAGGCTCGAGAAGAGCTCTCAACTCTAAGAAGATAGACAATAAAAAGCACGGAGACATTCAACGCACTTACGCCGAGATCACCAGGTGCGCCTGTTTACCACCTTGGCGGAAGCGTCAGCTTTGCGGGGTTGCTCATCGCCTTCGGGCTTGGTTGCCGCCAAGTGGAACTCTTTGGGCAAACTTCTTCGGGCCGCTGTCACGAAGAGAGTCGGCGCTGACTCGGGATGAAGCTTTTTGCTTGCCGCCACTCCTCGAGCAGCTGGTACTATTGTGGCGGTCCCGTGTTTTGGCAATCGCTACACGGCTGACGACGTTGGATGGCCTCGGCTTCAACATCGGGTCTCAGCCGGGCCCCTAAAACAAGCCGGCCAGCTGAAGCCTCGAGGGCCGCCGCCTTTGCCTCCGGCTTTCATGAAACTGGTTCGGCTAACTTGGCGCCGCCCATGGCGGCGGCCTCCCCGTATCCGGGTCGTCGAGGTCGCCCACCGGCGGTCGGACCATGAATCCCACAGGCGTCGCCCGCGCCCCCGTGGCCGGGCCGGTCGAAGAAGGGAGTTTCTGCTCATAGACAAGCTAGAAGCGTTGTCAAGAGCCCGCCACGAACCCAAGCAACAAGAGAAGAAGAAAATAAGAGAAACTCACCACGAAAA